>CM027087.1:15249656-15852884 GCA_015343265.1 Pao palembangensis | reverse complement strand
GGAGCTTGCACACTCCTAGCCAGACTGGCAGAGGCTGGTGTGCGGGGAATGTGCTAGCGCCGTTGAATAAGAGGAGTCACCAAAGCTCTGCTAGGATCCCTGATTCCAGATTGGGTCGATGACGGTCCACACCACATATGCGTTGAAAGCAGACACATCAAGGATGCATCCCACAGACTTTTTGTAGCCTCATTGTTTGAGCGATATACTCCTGCTAAAGTCAACAAACCTATGTAGGCTTGGAGGTCTACCAGGTGGATTTCTCTCCAGGTGTCCCCAAACACACGCTTCCCCTCCAGGTTTGTCATCTCCAGTATAATTCCCTCAATGGACTCTGGTAAATTGTTTGAAGCTGGACTTGATGTCATCCACATGAGATGTTGCATACCGTGTTGGCCCTGGCGTCGTCATTATGATTTTATGGTTTTCCACTCTTGCTCTACTTCCTCTGTCCTGGGGAGATGAAGACCAGAGCAAGTGTCCACTCTTGGACTGAAATGTCTCCTCAGGTGCCTGTTATTCAGGTGCCTCTCCCTCTGTTGACTGGTTAGTCTCCTCAAAGTTTGGATCAAAATCTGTGTAGTCTTTCGCTTCCGAAACATCCTCTATCTCTGGTTCAGTTTTAGTGCCCTCTTCATCATGTCCAAAAACCTGGACCAGAACCTCTTTGACAAAGAACCGCTTGGTCAGTCGCCTACTCATTGTGCTCAGAGTAAAAGGATTGCAAGGCAAACATCAAGCTATATATATATATATATATATATAAAAAACTATATGCTTTATGTATGAAGTATTCCATAATTTTTGTTGTAGGGGAGGGGGAAAAATCTTTACTAGAAGTTAGTATGCAGGGTTACCCTAACCCTCTTGCACTTCATAGTAGCAGCCATGTCCTGGACTCACAGCAGTCTGACTAGCACTTAATTCTACTGTTTCCTTTCTGTTTGAGATCCTTCTTGTGTTGTTCCCACCCTCACATGTAAGTCACCTTGGAGAAAAGTGTCTTCTAAGTGACATCAGAGAATTGTAAATACTCATTCATTCTGGCTCCTTATTACATTTTTGCACTGTGCCATTGCTCTGCAAAGCAAAGTTGATCAAATTCATAAAAGTACAATGTATCTCGACTTCATTACCTTTTATTTGTAAAGCACTTTAAAATAATGGGGTGTACCAAAGTAAATGCATAAGTAAAAACAAAATCAACCGAAGATAATGAAAATGTAAAACATTAAAATACAGGCCTCTCATATGGGGTTAGAAATCCGTAAGAGAAGAAATGTGCCTTTAAGAATAGGAAGTGACTCGGCCTGTTTTATGTGCAACACAAACTGATTCTGAAATTTTGCCACATTAACTGAAAAAGTGCAACTACCAACTTCCTCCCAGATTCAGGGACAACCCACAAACATTGAACTGCTGACCTGACTCCCCGAGAGGGGGCATACGGATGGTACAGCTCAGTCAGGTGGATTAAGACAAAACCACAGACATTTAAAAACAACTAAACATTTCAAATCCATTTGAAAATAAGCATGAAGTGATGCTAAAACCAGAGAAATGTGTTTGGTGTCTACATTAAGCTATAAATCTACAAGTCCCATTTAGAATTGGGGTAATATAATTATAGCATAATTATATATACACCAACATATGAAAAAGACATGCTGAAGAAATACTGACAGCAGGACAGACCAAAAATATCAATGATTAAAAAGTCAGGAGTATATATTTTTAAACTTGATCACCTTTAGTGGCCTTCAACAGCAGACAACATGAGTGCTGCTACATGAATACAGTGTCTAAATGCAACTTGTGGATATTCATGAATCTCACAGATGAATAAAGCTGCGTGAAGACAGTTGGGCTTCAGCCCTCCTCCCCATTCGTTCTCACCGGAAAGAAACACATTCCGCTAACAGGATGACAAAAGGAAGTGCCATGTAGTGTGGTTTGCGTCACAAAGCTCACATAGAAGATGAAAAACCTCCAGTGCCTCCAATACATTTCAAAATGCTTTTTTGTTCTTGCATTTTATAATGAATTCAGCAGAGTCAAACTTTTCTCTGATATGCCTAAAAGAATACATTTAGAGAACACAGAGGATGCAATATTTAGATGAATGCTGCTGACGTGGCTAACATGGATGCTAACTGCATGAAATGCCAAGTAAAACATGATTGAAAAAAGCTAAATCTGGTCAAATTTTCCCTTAAGCACGTCCACTGTGTAGGAGTTTTATAAGCCCAAAAGATCCTCGTTCTCAAACCTGTTTCATTATACATATGCGTGTGTGTTTACATGAACACAGCTGATATGTATGACTTTCACAGAGGAAGTGAAGTCGCGTGAAGACAGCCGCGCGCCCCCCACTCTAACCCTAACCCTTCTTCCTCTGGGCTCGTTCGTTCTCGCGATCACTTTTTTCCGCCAAAACACGTACAAAATCAAACACGAGGAACGAGACGACAGCTGTCCAAAGAAGAAGAGCAAAGTTGGTGGAAGTTTAGAGGAAACTTAAGGTGAACTTTCCAGTTACTTTCAACCCTGGAGACGGACGCACAAGAGGTCGTGCTCGCCCTCGCAGACACACACGCACATAGGTTCTGTTGTTCAGCTGGACAGACGCCGCTACAAGGTTAAAGTTAAGGTTCGGGTTTAGGTGAGCGGGACTTACTTCAGACAGCCACGTCCACGCGCTTTTCTTTGTGAAGAAGCGACACAGCGGAACACATGATGCTGCCTCGCGGACAGGCCCCGCCTACCCCACGAGGAGGGGCGAGTGAAGGAATTCGCTCGAATAAAGATACTTTTTCTCGGGCGTTTTAACGTGCCTGTCTGCATATTTCACACAATATAACATTTGGATTTTTAATGAATTGGTTTCTCCTCATAACAACTAAGAACTAGAAAAAAGAGCGCAGACTGGCACAAGGAGAGAGATCTGAGTTGTCTTCCTTTAATGGAAGTTGTTCAACTTAAAAATAAATGTGGAAGTACCAGTAGCGAAGTAGTAATACAAGGTTATATATAGGTTGCTTTATGATATAAGCCCCTTGGCTTTTAGAGGCAAAAAAAAAAAAAAAAAAAAAAAAAAAATTTCTATATTCTGCAAGCATGTGGGAAGTGCATTAAAGCTCCCTTGTCAAAGTTGGATTATCCAATGGGAAGATGGGCACATGCCCCACAATCACAGCCAAAAGTAAAGAAAAACTGGCATTTTCCTCTTAACTTTCCTTCATTTTCAAATTGACACCCTGTACAACCAGTATAAATCACACATTTTTCTTTTCTCTTTTCACCACAAGACAATAATTTCATTGGTTAAGTGACACTGCGGAAACCATACCGGTTGCTGCCGAGCAACGCCACGATCTACCAATAGAGCTGCGCTGATAGGAGTAATCTTTGGGAAAGTACCAGTAAAAGTTAAAAATTAATTAATGAAGTGGTAGCAGCGAACACAAATAGAGAAGAGGGAAACAATGTTTTTAAATAATTGTGCCATCCTTTCAAAACCTTCTGCATCCAATGGAGCCTAGAGAATTAACAAGAAGGTGTCGCTGTAGAAAAGCCACAGCTAGCTGCAACGGCCCCTGTCGATTTCTGCTGCTTTGTTGAATTTTGTTACTGCTGCTTTTACCTATACTTTATACTGTACTTGTCAAGTTGTGTGTTTTTTATGACTACAGCTCTGCCCAGAATTGAAAAACTGCTTGATCAGTCGTTGAAGGATGCAAGGGACAACTCGATTCCTCTCCTTCACCAATTTAATTGAGTAATAGATTAGGAATAGGTTGAATAGGAGGAGGAACAGGAATAGGTTGATAACCTTGAAAAGGAACAGAGCAAACATGCACTCTTTCATCTAATTTGCATGCACAATACTTGGTAGTACAACATTTAGGCAATAGATGATAGATAATGCAATTATCAGATTGTACCACAAGTAGGGAACAAATACTACTACCAAACACTACTACTAATAGAGAACAGACCAGTACAACCATTAGATAAGACAGTTAAGATTAATAGGCTAATCTTAACATTCAGGGTTGCTTCCTACCAGTTGCACCTTCTGGTTGATCAGGAGCTGTGGTTGTGAAATTTGGAGGGCAGATCTGCGTCTTTGATCCTCTGAATTTTGGGGTGTTGACGCAACAATATTTCTACATTTATTCACGCAAATATTACCCTATAAAATATAATCTTATATGGTTTGCTATGCTTTTACCCAATATTTTAGAGAGCAATATTCTAAGCCAATAATTTGTGCCGCCCAGGGGCTCTTATCTAAAACTGGTGAAGATAAATGGAAAATAACTTTATGGTACAAATCACTATATAAATATAACATTTAATTATTTTTTTCTTTTTTTTTCCTTTTCACAGTGAAAAGAATCCTGCTTCCCCTGACATTCATTACTGTAGCATGCAAATGCTTCATTTATGACTGACCAGCTGATATCACCATATTTAACCTTAAACAATTTCAATACAATAGTTCCACATCGATTCAGTGGTTTGGAGAGGGAGGAAATTGCTTTTGCTGATGCACATGCAGAGTGCTCGGAGAAATTAAATGATTTCAGTGGTGTGTGAATACCCTTGAGATTTCAAAAACCAGCACAAGTTTGTGCTGGATTTCCTTGAGAGATAAATAACAGACCTAATGCCTCTACCACATATATATAAATGCCTTTGTTTTATTCCTATTTTATTGCATTCTGGGATGTATTCAGGACAAAAAAAGTCAAACCTGTCTCTGATATGCAAAAAAAAAAAAAAATGCATTTAGACAATACAGAATAAGCAGTATTATATATCTGTAACAGTATATGCTCCGAAGCCCATTCTTCTCCTTTGAAGTTGTCAACTTCAAAGACAAATTAGGTGCTTGAATGATTTTCAAGTTGAAAATAAGTTGGTGACTGTAAAGAGGTCGATTTAAGAGATCACAAATAATAGTAACCATTTCCAAAATCTTTAGAGTAGAAGCAGAAACATCTTTGTAAGATGACAGAAATCAAGGGACCTGTTCAGACAGGAACTACTGAATACGACTGGCTTCTGATTCACATGGATACACTTGGTTTCTGCTACATACAAAGGACAATGAAAGGCTTTTTTTTAAAGTTTCCAAGAGAAAATTACATCCTGATAAATATCAGGAAGTTAGAATCCATTATTTCATTTAAACGTTAACGTTACTACTAATACAGCTCTGGAAAGAATTAAGAGAGCACTGCAAAATGATCAGTTTTCTGATTGTCACTATTTATAGGTATGTGAGTAAAATAAACATTTTAGTTTCATTCTTTAAACTACTGCCAACATTTCTTCCAAATTCCAAAAAAAAGTAAACTGTAGAGATGCTGATTTCAGAAAAAATTGAAGAGGTCTCTTCATTTTTTCCAGAGCTGTATGAGGTCAGTGTTTTACAGCACGAGTGTCAAGCAGAATGAAGAAAACATAAATCCAGAAAGTGAAATTATAATTGCATTTGAAAAGAGTGGTCACAATCTCACTTTATCAAAAGTAATTCTGGAGAGAAGTTGTGTTAAAAGACTGATGACAAACCTCTTCTGCCTACAGGATGACACAACAACACTTGGCTGGGTAATTGTCTGCGCTGACTTGGTTCTCGTTGCCGTAAACATAGTAGATATGGCTGTTGCCTTTCCACTTGTAGTTCACCTTGGTGATCGGGACAAGTTCGACTGTTTGCCGCTAAAAAAAAAAAAAAAAGCTTCATCACTTAAAAATGCACTTTCTGCTTAAGTGTATCATTCACACGCTTGTGTGGAATAGCCAAAACCATTTAGCATAGCTTTGCTTAACATTTCAAAGGGAGTACATGTTCCCAGACTTAACGATGTCATAGGAATGTTTCTAAAAGCACGCCAGTGCTCCTGGATGTTGCTGGTATGTCTGTATTGATGCTAACATTCTTATTCCTTCCATTCTTCCACTATAAACAGTTAGTACCATTGTCCGAAATATTCAAAGACCTTAAAACTCTACAAATGAGATTTTATTTCTCCAGTTGCATAATGACATAAATTATCAGATCTGAATGTTAATATTACTGATCTGTGCCTGTACCTAAACTGATGGCAGCCTGTGAAATTGTTCATAATGTGAGAAACAAGCTGCCTTATCTTGACTCGTACCCCTAACCCTAACCCAATGAAGGGCTGATTTTCACGACTCTGCCTGCTACAAACTTACCTGCTGCAGGATCCTGGAGCTCTGGGCATATTTGCTTTGATGCTCTCTGACCAAACGCTCAGAAGCCTGAGAAATGGCCTGGAGTGGGAATCCAAGCAGTGGGTAGACCTGAGATGAAAGACAGATATGTCATTAACAATGGCCTTTGTACATATTTCAAAATTGCACATCACTGAAATGTCCGCAACAATAGTCAGCTGTGTGTACCAGGAATTGGCTATTCTCAAACAGCTTCTTCCCATGCACTGAACGGAGATTATCCGGATCTAATCCAGACATCTGGTTTTCTACGTGGTCTTCCACATGGTTAATCCTAAAGCACACACATCCACACACACACACAGAAAAACAAAATCATCGATACACTACAAACAATGCACAAAGAAAGTACACAATAAAGATTAAACGTGCACATATATGTCCATAGAAAAATATGCCAAAAGACATGATGCATTACTTTGAAAGATAAAAAAACTGCTGACAGCGCGCTCAGCATAAAGTTCACTTCTCAAATTCTTTTAGTTACATTTGCGCCACTAGGTGGACCCAATGTGTTGTGGTGAAAGTTAATTTCACTACATGAAGTCTGTGAGGACCATCACTTACATCCGTATCAACGTCTTAGGTCCTGAACAGGCGTAGTGCTTTCAAGCTCTCCATTCCAGCAGACGTTCTTTCTACATACATATTGTAACATAACTAAGGTGGATGCTGCTGTATCACCACCATGAACAAGCAGGTTTTCCCCTAAAGTCCAGATTAGTTCGCTAGTGTGAGTGCCAAAGCGCTGTGCTTGAGCCCCTGAAATGGGGGCTCTAAGCCAGATTTTCAGGGTTATTTCCATCGTCTCCAGACTGCAGATTTGGAATTTGCGCATATGACTCCGAATGGGGCCCTCCACAACGGCGGGGCCCCACAGTGCGTGGGCTATGTGTAGGGAGGGCTGGCTCTGTTGAACACAGCACACTTTCCCAGCTCGGCGAAGATTGAAAAGGTGCTCAGGAGCACAGTGGTGGCACAACACAAGCACGGTTCGTACACGACGCGTGGAACGCCATGTATGAACCATGCAAACAAAATAATCTGGATGTTTGCGGACTATTTTGAAAACTAGACCAAAAAAACCCAACAAAGTGGTTAAAGTGCATATGTTGTATATTAGCGTGATGATGTAGGTCACGGGTGTGAAACCGATTCCACAAAGGGCCGTGTGGCTGCAGGTTTTTGTTCCAACCAAGCAACAGCACACCAGACTGAAGTCATTTAATCAACTGATCTGAGTCTTCAGACAGCTGATTGGTCAAACTCTGTGTGTTTGATTGGTTGGAACAAAAACCTGCAGCCACACGGCCCTTTGTGGAATCGGTTTGACACCCCTGATGTAGGTGCTGCAGGCGTCTGTGAGCGTGATTTACTCAGTGTAATACCGGCATGAGCCAGCAGGTGGAGCCTTCAGCTGTGCAAGAGAAACCATTAGAAAACTGGCTCTAGGTGGTAAGGAAGCCCTCAACGACCATTGCAAACATGAAGAAATACTGGCTGCGAGAAATAATGAAAAGACCTTAGAAATTAGTATTAGTATTATCATTTACTAATGAATCAGTCTGGAAGAGATCCTAGAATAGAAAACAACATGCTCAGGTCAAGGCACTTCTCAATGAACCAAGATTTTCCTCCAGTGATTACTGATCATATCCTCAAGCTTTAGAATCTCCTACAGGAGCAGAAAACCTTCTCCAGCAGAACTTACACATGCCAGTGCTATTAATACTCACCACTCCACTTTCAGCTTGATGTACGTCAGCAGCTGTTTTTTTCCTTTGCATGTTTCACACTCTTTCATTCTTTGACCGCTGCATGATGTGCATCTGCACGCATACACACACACACACACAAAGACAGACAGTTGACACATCACACATGAAATGTCTTTACCATAAATACTTTCTTGCAACATGTTGCTGAATAAACGGTGTCTGGGTCACACCTTCAGAAGTAAAGGTCAGACAGAACTGGATAAACAGTCATAGCAAGTCTGTGGAACACTGCTGCCAGGGCTGTTTCTTCATACTCAAAAACATTCTTAAGTCAAACACAGAAGTGGAGGACGGTAAAGTAACATAACTGCTTCTGTATAATAAAAATGATTCATTTGTTGGGACACAGCAGTGAGCAAAATCAACCCAGGAAGTAAAAGGCTCATTAATGGGTTCTACATGATGAAAGAAAAAACACTGATACAAATCTACAACTAATTGTAGCTCGGCATATCCTGACAATTGAAAAGCACCTTGCATCATTTGCATAATTGGGCCTGAATCATTTATTCAGTTGGGAAATATTCAATAAAGATGTGAGCCTGACAGTACCTCTCTCTTCCTTTGCCATCACAGCGACTGCAGCGTTGGTTGGTACTGGTTCCGGAGCCGTTACAGACCCAACACTCTTTCTACACACACGCATGGAGAGGAATGACATCCAGGAATGGAAAGTCTACGGCTGTCGGTCTACGATGACGGATTATCACACAAATTCTTACATCATATCCGCATCCGTTGCATTGCTTACATTCCATTGTCCCGGTGGCGTGGCACTTGCTGCAGTCCTGCAGATAAAGCGCACACCTTGTCTTAAGCCTTATTTTATACACAAGAATGACAAAAACACATGAAAGTACAGGGTCCTCCTTCCTCCATTTAAACCTGAACTTACTAATAAAAAATGTAACTGATGGAAATGAAATGTCAAAAATAATAATAATTCAAAAATCCTTCATAATATGCCTTGAAAGTCAAGGATGATGAGGACATCATGGGAAGACCATATTTTGATTCAACAGTGACAAAAAATCTCTGTAACTGCCTGTTCAATGTTCAAATCTAAATGACTGAAATCAGCCTTGATGACTCGCCTGAACGGAGGAGGTGTAGGGCACTCGGATCTCCTCCGTGTGCTTGCTGAAAAGGTTGGGGGGTGTGGCTGCGACTTCCCAGGGTCGCGGGGCGGGTTGGGCATAGAAGTCGGCCTGCTCACCTGTTCATTCAGGCACAAGAGTGTATCACATTTTATTACCCTGCCATGGTCTTAGAGAGAAAACAGGTGTTGCACGATTATATAGCGCATGTGTTGCTCCTTTACGGAATCCATCCGAATGTGAGAGTTGAGTGATGTCTCAACTCTCAAAAGTTTACTTTCTGTCAGTAAGTAAACTTTATTACTAACCTTCATAGGGTTTGTTGGCCAACTCAGTTGACCTGGACTCTGTGAAAGTCTCCAGACGGTACTGCAACAATGTAAATAAAAAGCATTATTCTATGTTCTTTACACAGTAGTAACTAGTTTTTAAAGGACTGTTTACTTAATGTAAATTGGTCATTCAACATCACAGCACAAAAAATCTGGTAATTTAGTCATTTTCCTAAAATTCCAGTACACTGGCTAAGTGACAAATGCAGAGCCAAAAAAACCACCAGCATCATTTAAGTCACTTTGAAAGAAGTCCAAAGAAAATGAAGGATATTCTGCTTCACCACATTCAGATTGTGATCTGAAAATCCTGTGAGAAAGATTCCACAGCCGATCTACATAAACAGCTCCTAGAGCGAATAACTGCCACTTCCTGACTGCGTGTGACAGAATGGCCAGCAGAGGGACGAGCACGTCACCCTGTAGGTGTTGAACGCCTCCATGCCCGTGATGACTCCATCGCTGGCCGGCGCTTTACTGTAGCAGCACTGAGACGAGGCAAAAGTCTTGAAAGCCTCACGGGCCACATCTTCGGAGAGAGACGGGATGCTGCACGCACACACACATTCACAAACATATGCATGCACACACACACACACACACACACACAGAGTGTTACTGCTACTAAACATAAACTGATGGTAATTTGCCATTTACATTATTATTATTATTATTATTATTATTATTATTACTACTGTTATTATTATGATTAGTTAAATTCCATCAGTACTACAGAAATGAAAGAGAAAGTATCCCCTCAGCTTTGCAAGCTCTTTTTTCTTCTCTTTCCACCTTATAATCAATGGATTTTTCTGTTATAACACAGAAAATAGCTGAATACCGCAGTTTTTCATCCCCGTTCAGTGAGACGGAGGACGTCAGGATGTCAGGACTTACCTCCAGTCATGAGGAGCTGGGCCGGGTTGGGGAGGGGCGACTGGCTCGATAGGTACAGGAGGGGGCAAATAACCTGCAGAGATAACAGTTTAGAAGGGATGCAATCCTTTCACAAAGACAGAGAGAGCAACCAGGCTGCAAATGACGACGTGTTTGCAACACAGCAGCTGTCTCAGGTGTGCGGACATGCTGCTTGGAAACAACACCGCCACTTTTCCATTTCACAGCTGGATCAGCACAGTTTACATGACGTGGCTGTTCCAGTAGAATTGAGGACCACCTCAATTTATGTGGGCAGTGACATGCACAGACTTTTTTGGTGAAAAGTAAGGGCTGCCTCATTATAGCTGTGTGAGATTTAAACAAACATACACGAAAGGTTACAGGCACAGCTTGTGTGCCTGTAACTTGTATGTAACTGTGTCTTTATTTCTGCTACATAGATTAAAGGTAAGCACTACCTGTTTTATCGAAAGTGTGTTTTGTGGTGGAGGACTGATCGCTGTGGTTAAATGTATATTTCAAATTGTGTGGGAAACGCGTGAACTGCGAAGCAAGTCAGTGCTCGCTTCTGTGTTGTGGCCGGAAGGAGTGCTCGGGGTCAGAGTTGCTGATTGCCTTGGTTATCCAGGCCTCGGGGAGGACCTGAAGAGTGCACTGTAGAGGGAATATTAATAATAATAATAATAATAATATTAATAATGTATTTTTCCTTTCTGTATAAACATTTCTAATTAAAAATGGGCGCGCCTGGGAAGAAAATAGCAATAGAAATTGTTCTTGAGCGTTAATTGGCACGGACGCCAGAAAAAGAAAAAAAAGAAGTGCTTAAAAAACAAGCAGAATTTTCGGCCGAGTTTGGAGTGAGCCTTGGAAAGTTGGGTGATCAACTGGGTGATCAACTGTTGGTGCAGTTGTTACAGATTATTGTGGAGCAGAAAGTGAAAAAGGAGGAAGCAGAGAATATGGCAGGGACAGCGACTGTGCTGAAAAGAAAGAAGTGGGAAAGTAAAGCGGAGAAGGCAGATAGGCTGAAATGCATGGCGCAAGCGTTGAGAGATGTGTGTATGACTATGCGCGCAGCGAAGAAATGGTGTAAAGACAAAAAAGGAAAAAGTGTGGCCACAGCTGGGCACAGGGAAGTCACCTCCACCGTATTGTCAAGGGGCAGCATTATATCCAGTAATAGCAGGAGGCACAGTACAATTGGCTGGTGGGAATGTGGAATTTGAAGCACATGGAGCGGGTGGTGGACAAGGAAGTCAGACGCAATCGTCGGCTTCTGCATCTGTCCCGGCACTTTCAGCGTTGAACCCTTTTGCTCTAAAAAATACTACAACACAGGAAGATGATGGCTGGGTTAAACGGCAAAAACAGATGGCAGCAGACTTATTGCGTCCCGCTGAGGACATGTCTAAGCGTATGGCAGAATTGGAAACACAGCTGCGTAATTTACAAATTCAGACACAACCACAAAAAGGCGCATCACAAGCATCTTCTCACACGTCACCTATGACACCTCAACAGGGGGAACCAGGTCAATTGTTCCTGACTTCCATCCCAACGACACCACAGTCTACACTCTCCGTTCACTCCACATCAGGAAATGATGGTTATCGTTGTGTTCCTTTCACACGCTCCCGAGCACAGGTCACAGGAGCGGAACCAGTGCTCCAGCTCCCTCTAGTGGCCGCCCCAGGCGCTGTAAATCCAACATATAAACCATGGCAATTGGGCAACATTACAGGATTGAGAAATGAATTACCACCTCTCCCTAATGGGGCCAGTCCCTGGATTCAAGCCTTAAAGGGTGTGGGAACAATGGGTTAAAGTTGTAGCCGAGAGGTGTCATAAAGAATGGAATGTGCTGAAGGACTTAGGCTGAGGTCCTGACCTTCCTTTAACCTTAGGATGTTTGTAGGAGTTAGACATTAAATCAGTAAAGGTAGACAAGACAGGAATTAGAAGCTATAAAGTGAGGAAGTGAGAATGTGAGGAATGTTTACGATGAACAGATGGTCACTCACATGGGGGCCAGAGGAGGGGGCCTAACTAGGATAAAAAGGTGAGGAGATTCTGTCTTAGCAGATCTCCTTGACAGGACAATTCTGTTAGACAGCTGTGTTGTCAACGAATCTCCAAGATCTTGTAAAACTTGTTTGTTATTAAAAGCTTTGCCAAGCAGCAACTATCCGTTATAGTTTGATTTGTCCCGACCGATAAAAGAAGATACAAGGACCCGGAGGGCGGGGGAGCCCGGTCGTGAGTCCCACAAGGGCCACACACAAGGGGTGTTACTGGCCATGGGAAACATGCGAGCTATTGTAGCCACCTGTGTAGGACACCACACACTGAGCCAGATTGAAGCAGCAGCTTGAACTGAGGATGTGCCACCTTCTGCACCTGTTACTGACCATGTTGAGAATTTCTTTGCTGCTATGCAAGCTGTGTTTCCTGTCAGTGCTGCAGCGCTTGCATCCTTTTCACATCCATGGAAGACCGAGGAGGGAACCACCCCTGAGGCGTGGCTTCACACGGGAAGAAGTAAGTGGATCGGAGTTACAGGTGAGCCTCCGACTGATGGTACACCCACAATGGTAATGATGAAGGAAAAACTTATGGCAGGTTTGCCTGCACCAGTTAAACAACAACTGCTTGATAATCGTATGATTCCTGGCGCTCCATGGGCCCAATGGTCACAATGTCTGATCACTCTGTTAGATAGATTTATCACCAAAGAACGGCAACAAGCTGCATCACAGCTTGCAGCACGGCAATCACTCACACAAATGCAGATTGAACAAATGAAAAAATCATCTAAAAAGGCACAGTCTTCGCCCACGACTGACATTCAAGTGGCCGTTGTTGCTGCTGTTCGTGAGGCTTTTCCCACAGGAGGGCCACCTCGGAGACGTGACAGAGGTCCGGCTGGGAGAAGGGATGGAGCATCACATCGCTCAGATTTGTGTCACAACTGCGGAGGAACAGGATATTGGGCAAGAGAGTGTCGCAGACGCCCACAACAACAGCGACGCCCACAGAAACAAAACAACAGCTCATATCATCAGCCACTGCCATCTGGAGACCATGGCATGTACCCCGCCTAGGGAGGCCCAGCTGGCACCAGAGGGGGTGCGACGGCCAAGCCCTTTCTTTCCATGAAGGTAGAGGAAAATGACTTTTTGTTTCTTGTGGACACGGGAGCCACCCATTCCACTTTATCTGAAAAGGTGGATTTGCCTCTCTCTACTGAAGTGGTACCAGTACACCCTGTACTGGTACCAGTACTCAAGGTCAGACATGTGTTGTCTCCTCCCCAGGATCCCTTACACGTGACCCTGTTCTACAACACAGAAGGTGACCTCCTCTATCAGGTTTGGTTCAATGATCTTTTGGATCTTTTGGAGTGGTCAGTTGTCTCACCTGGTATCGTAGTTGGACCGGAAGGCGTAGCTGCCCCGATCCATCTCACTGATGAACAGAGCCAGTATTATCAATTGGGCCCCACCTCAGCACAACACATAACATTGGCCATCACAACAGGGAGGCAGGCAAAGGCCCTTGGTCCTATGGTGGCCGCCGCTAATAAAATCTCTGATTGGCAAGAAACATCGACACAAAATGTTTTCGCCTCTCCATCAAATCCGCAATTCACATTTTATAAATCTCCGACAACTACTTAAGTAATTTTGAACCACCAACAATTACAACGCATGGGGCTGAGGACACCAATGATCCAGAGGCTGACAGAGCACTGGAAAATCTACCTTCTTTTATGTGGGTGACGCATCAGGACGTTGGCCTTCTCAATGTCAGACCTGTAGAGTTTGCTATTGACACAACCAGTCCAGTAAATGTGCCCCAATATCCTATTAATACAGAAGCTCTACCAGGCATCACAGACACCATAGAAGGGCTGTGTCATCTATCCCACCACTTCACCATGGAACACACCCATCTTGCCAGTCCTTAAAGCAGCTGGAACAAATTATCGCATGGCTCACGATCTCCGTACAATTAACGCTCTTGTTCGCGCGCCTTCTCAGGTAGTGCCTAACCCTACTACTGCCCTGTCTTTGCTCACTTCTGACCATCAGTGGTTCACTGTCATTGATCTGGCTAATGCTTTCTTTTGCTTGCCCCTTAGTACAAAGCTGCAACCCGTCTTTGCATTCACATTTTCTGGACAACAGTACACCTATACCAGGATGCCACAGGGGTTCTCTTTAACACCTGGTATATTTAACACTGTTTTGAAACACCTCTTACAGAGGTCCCTTACTCTACCTGACAACACTCTGCTGATCCAGTATGTGGATGATTTGTTGATTGCTTCTCATATGAGACAACAGTGCATGGAGGCTTCCATCACCCTCTTACAATATTTGGGGACTATTGGTTTTCTGATTAAGAAGTCTAAGATCCAGTTGGTCCGAATACGAGTCCAATTTTTGGGAAATATCATTTCTGGTCGTGGTTCTGAAATGACCACTTCTCAAAAGCAAACTATTCTGGCACATAAGCAACCTGTTACTGTTGGGACTTATTAACTTTTCTAGACATTTCATTCCTGTCTATGCGTCTCGCACAGCCTCACTTCGAGACATCCTGAAAACCACTGGCACACAACACCCACGAGCTCATCTCACGTGGACAGATCGAGTACGGTCTGATTTCCAGGACATCAAACATCTTTTAGCCAATGCAGTAGCTCTGGCTAAACCAGAGTACTCAATCCCATTCTGTTTGGATAGTTTCCGTTGCAGACGATGGCATGACAGCAAATGCATGCCTCTTTCAGCAACGACAGGGGGAGAGACGTGTTGGGCTACCATAGCATCATTTTAGATCCCATTGAACAAAAAGCACCACCTTGCACAAGATTTGCAGCCCTAGCTAAGCTCATCATGAAAACAGAGATGGTTGTGCAAAAACATCAACTTTTCGTGAACACAGACCATACCGTCATAGTCTTCATTGAGTCATCAGCATTTTCCATCACACCAGGAAGAGAAAATACAGCCATCACAGTACTAACACAACCACACATAGCGTACAGAAATGAGAAAGTCAGCATGGCACAACACATGAGCATGGAAGAAACATGATTGTTGCCAAGAAACAATGAGGGTGTCAAAGGCGAGACCTGACGTGCAGGCGACACCACTCCCTGAAGCATTAGAGATAATGCATTTATACATAGATGGAAGTTGCCACAGAACAGACACGGGCCTAAAGGCTGGATTTGCTGTGGTAAAAAGAGAAAATCTGGACTACATAGTTCAAGCCAGTGCATTTGCAGTGGAACTGCCTTCAGCTCAAAGAGCTGAATTGATGGCCCTGGAAAAGGCTTTATTAATGGGGAAAGGACAAAATGTAAGCATTTTTACCAATTCAGCCTTTTGTTATCATGTTGTACATAGAGATTTGGGTGCATGGATAAGAAATGGATGGAAGACTGCAACAGGGGGTCCTCCCAAACATGAAGATGTGATAAAAAGCATTCTGGAAGCCTTAAAAGGCCCCACCAAATTGGCAGTGATAAAAATACCAGCCCACAAAAAGGATGGGTTTCTTGATGCAAAAGGGAATGAAGTAGCGAACAGAGCAGCAAAACAGGCTGCTGGTCTAGACATTCCCAACATAGCTACATTGGTGGAGGTGGCTGAGGAAAAAGAACAGGATTTAAGACCTCTTTCATTATATGAATGGGGCAATGCGCAAGCGCTTACTCAGTGGATGAACAAGAACAGTGGAGTGAAAATGGGGCTAAAGTGGTTGACATTGAACAGGGCCCCAACGGAGAACAAGTGGATATATGGCAAAACAAAATGTAGTTCCGAAGCGATTTCTCAGAGACATGTGCCTAGAATCACATGGTCTCACATTTGGGGATCAATGCCATGAAAAAATTCTGCAAAAACTTTTGGCATCCAGACCTACCTTCAGTACTGGCAGACATCGCACTCAAATGTGAAATCTGCACCCAGTACAATCCCAGACCAGGCATCAAGAATGTTCCTGGCCTATTTCCAGTGCCTAAAACAACTGGTGAAATCCTGATGGATTTTACAGACATGGGAGTGCGGGCAAGGGGAAAAAGATGTTTACTAGTGATAAAAGATGTCTACTCTGGATGGCCCGAGGCGTATCCTTCCGCAAAGGAGGATGCGGCCGCAGTGATCAAAGCTTTGGTTAATCACTATATTCCAAATCATGGGTTTCCCAAGAGAATCAGATCAGACAATGGGTCCCATTTTAAAACACTTGGCGCAAGTGGAACAACAATTAGGTCTGACCCACAAATATGGCACAGTTTACCACCCCCAGTCACAGGGTAAGGTGGAAAGAATGAATCAGCACATCAAAACTAAATTAGCTAAAACAATGGCCTCAACTGGCCTCAATTGGATTGACGCATTGCCATTGGTCCTTAGGACCATAAGATATTCGGTGAACCGTCAAACAGGGTTCACTCCATTTGAGCTCCAACACGGACGTCCCTTCTTAGGACCCTGGGGCGCCGTGGGACCATCTGCAACTTGTGCAGAGAAATACCACTAAAATAGCTGTGACATTGTGTGTTATCTGTAGAAAAAGATGCCTTCTATTGAACTTACCTCCTCCGGCCAATGAGCCTTCGTAGCCAGGAACATTACCATACATGTTGGTTGAAGGACCAGATGTAGGTGGATACACAGCTGCAATTGAAAACACAACAATATCACCATTTCAAAGTGAACCTGTCAATACTTAAAAGATCTGAACTGGTCTTCTGGCACAGCGGTGCTCTGGGCATGTATGTCCTGGAAACTAGGGACTTGGTAACTTGTGCTATGTCCCGGTTCTGGTAGACAATGTGTCATGCTCAGCCCTGGTGGACATGGGGTCCACGGCTACGCTAGTAAGGACTGATGTTGTTCCAATAGGAACCGTTTTGAAGCAGACTGGGGTGAAATTGCAGATTGTGACCGGGGAGACAGCATCTGTTGAATGTGAGTGACCACGTGTGTCCTCAGGATTGTGTAATGTTTTGTTTAACCGGTGACATATAAATGTTTGGTCACTGTGGGGCCCTCTGGTCTAATATTGATGAGTTGATTTAAGTGAAGAAGACGTCAACCAACTTTCTCTTCCTGTTTTGTAAATCAATGTGTCAGTATCTTAAATAAATACTGTATGCCTAAGACAAAATCACTATCCATCATATCTCTCCCGAACGCATCGTGCTGCGACAAATACAGACGAAGTAAAACTCAACAGTATTGATGAAAGGCAGAGGGTTTTTTCTTTTCGGGCTAGGGAATATGACAGTGGCTTTACAAGCATGGGTGGCTGAGGTGTGTGACCCTTGCATTCCTACCCTAACCCACTTGATTTTTGGAGATTCGTAAGGTGTACATTAAATCTGAACTGTGGAGTGGAGAAGAACTGTGCTGGTCTTGATGCCCAACAACAAATGAGCCTGTGGCAGCTGCTGTGGGAATTCAATGACATTTTCGCCCTCAGTAAAGATGAGGGCTCACACACGGTGTTCAACACCATATCAACACTGGCGAAGCGCGGCACATCAGGGTGAGGCCCCGTCGTCTACCACTGGTTCAACAGGAGGCTGTGTACGAGGAGAATCCTGCTATGCTTGGGCCAGACATTACTGAACCCTCAGACAGTCTCTAGTCATATGGTCATGGTCCCCAAAAAGAAGAGCACGAGATGGAGGTTTTGGGTGGACTACAGGCCACTGAACAAGATGACAAGGAAAGTATGTTACCCCATTCCGCGCGTAGATGAGACCTGGTGTCTGGGTCTGCCTGGTTTTCATCTCTCAACCTACGTAGCAGGTACTGGCAGGTCCCCCTCACCCCCGAGTCGAGTCATGTCCTAAGGCTGCATTGAGCATGAACAGTTTAAGCTACTGAGTGCTGAGGACTGTGCAACGCCCCAGGGACATTAGAGAGTCTCATGGACAGTGTACTGGCTGGTGTTCTCCGCAAAGAGTGTGTAGTGTACCTGGACAATGTTCTGGTCCATGGGAAGACATTTCAGTCTGCTTTAGACTCTCCGAGGGGGGTTTTGGAAAAAAGTGCAGTGGCTGGCCTAAGATTGCATCCTGAAAAATGTCACTTTACGTGGAGGGAGGTGGAGTTCTTGGGCCATAGGGTGAGTGGTGAGGGGATCAGCATACTAGGAGAGAAAGTGTGTGCCATCAGAGACTGGCCAGCAGCTCAAAGGTTTCCTAGGACTGGCCTCTTATTATAGGAGATTTGTGAAAGGGTTCTCCTGCATAGCTGTGTGCTGCGTAAGAACCAGCCTTTCTCATGGTCCACAGATTGCCAGAGGGCATTTACCAGTCTACAACAAGCCCTCATGCACACACCAGTCCTCAATCCACCACACCCCACCTTGCCTTTCTTTCTTGACACAGATGCTCGCAACGTTGGCATGGGTGCAGTACTGTCGCAGAAAGGGCCGGAGGGGGAGCGTGTGGTGGGGTACTTCAGCCATGTGTGACACGGTGGGAGATTTTGACAGTTGTGGCGGCTGCACGGCACTTTAAGTACTACTTGTGTGGCATCCCTTTCACCATCAGAACAGATCATGCAGCGCAGTGGCTGATGTCATTCCGAAAAACCTGAAGGTCAGGTGGTGCGCTGGTTTGAGGAGTTGCAGTCCTTTCAGTTCTCTGCAGTGCATAGGCCTGGGGCCCAGCATGTCAACGCCCAAGTTTCTGCCCTGTCCCGGCACCCCTGTATGTTGAGTGGCTGCAACTACTGCAACGGGAAGTACATCAGAGAAAGAGAACTGCTTGGTCAGGGGCTTTCCACAGTACCGACATGCTGCATTTTGCAAGTGGTGGATGCTGCTGAGTGGACAGCCCACGAGGAGGGGGATGATGACCTGAGACCAGTGCGACAGCGGATCCACAGCGAACAGAGGCCACCGTGCGAGGCTGTGTCGGGTCTGTCATCGGCTACAAAAGGACTCTGGACCAGGGCTGGAGTATGCTGGGAAGCTGCAAGATCAACTGGAGAAGGCCCATGCTTTCGCCAGAGACCAGCTGGAAAAGGCTGGCATGAGACAGAAACGGAACCATGATGTCAGGACTAAGGGCAGAAACATCCAGGCAGGAGAGCTAGTCTGGGTTTATACTCCCAAGAGGAAGAAGGGACGCTGTCCCAAACTAGACCGTCATTGGGATGGACCTTGTAGAGTCATTGAGAGGGTGGGGGAGGTGGTGTATAGGCTCTAGATTCCCCCTAGTGGTAGGAAAGTGGTTCTTCATTGGGACAGGTTAGCTCCCTACAGGGGTTCAGCTGTTCCACTGCTTGTGGGGAAGCGTACTGTTGGGATGAACATGGAGCTTCCTGATTATGTTAACACCTCAAGCTCCCCTGCACCATCACCTCTACTGGTCTCTGCAACAACTGAAGGCAGGCCTCAGAGATGACGGCAGCGGCCTCTGCGGTTTAATGACTATTCGATGACCTCTTGAGGGCGAGGGGCTTCATACAGGGGAGCGCAGTGTGATGGTCTGTGTTCTTTTCGGGGGTGTTCGCGTTTTGTTGTTGTTCGGGGAGCACAGTGTGTGTTGGGAGTTTTTAGTTTTGAACAGCGTAACTTGTGGCTGTGACAGCAACTTTGGTTCTGTGTAAAAAGCAAATAAAAGTGCAACAAATAATAATACCTGTGTCCTGATGTGGATACTACAGGGCATTACAGTATCTAATGTGGAGAATAGTGTGAGTTTGCATGAAAGACACAACTCACGACTACTAACGTTGCTGTGACCTTTCTGGCCCTATTATCTGAAAATTAAAGTGAAGATGAGAAGCTATGGGCTATTTAGTGTTTAAAAGTTGGTTTAAATCACTTGTGAGAGAGAGCGAGAGAGAGTAAAATTCAGGAGTGATTTATCTGGAAAAAAATCGTGGAACAGTTTAATTCCTGCATGAGCTCATTAAAGCCCTAAAGGCTGTTTGTGTTCTGTCAGGAGTTTTATTGCACTCATAGCAACTATTATACTTTTTATGTAGCTTTTGTCATATTAATCATGAATAATTTAGCAACATCGTTTTGAATGACAGGGTCCTGCTATCACATGGTAAAATATAAAATGTAATGATGAAATCAATTTTATCCTTCCCAAATGCTGCAATAAATTAAGCATGATAGGTTGAGCATACATCAGCATGTGGCCCCACCTTTAACACTTTCTCTTTTTCTTTCAAACCCTTGTTCAATTCAATTCAATTGAATTTAATTTTATTTATATAGCACCTTTTACAAAAAAGTTGTCTAACTTTTGAAAACTCGGCCAGGAACTGTGTGTAAGCAGCCGCAGGTGGCCGATACTCCACAACTAATAAAACTGGCTTTTCTGACTGAGGCTGAGAGTGAGACTCTCAAAAAGCTACAGGTAGCTTTAGGTTTGGGGTTGACTTGAAGGCTGGAGCGGTAGATTGCTGCCACTCCACCTCCTCTGCCTGCACTTCGAGGAACATGATAATTAATATGACCTGATGGAGTTGCTTCATTTAAACTAACATCCTGCAACCAAGTCTCTGTGAGAAAGAAAATATCAGACAGATGATCTGTTATTAAATCATTAACTAGAAGAGATTTAGACCGAAGAGATCATATGTTCAACAGACCACATCTAACTGTTTTAGTTGTTTCTGAGTATTTACTGGTGTGTATTTTTATAAGATTATTATTAACACCTCTTGACTTATTTAATAAATGAACTGTGGGAGGACGAGGTACTGACACTACTTCTATTGTATTATTAAACTTAGTGTTACTGTGAGCGTTTTTAGTCTCATTGTTATTTTTAATTGTTGCAGATGGATGGACCTAAGTCATTTCAATTATATTTACAGTAAATGTTACTTTATTTACTGTAGAAACATTTCAGGGTGCTATTTATTTACGTTTTTATTCAACTTTATAAGCGATGTTTCTGAGTCTAGTAACTCTGTGTATTAATGGAGATATTTTTTTACTATTTGTTTGGTGAAATAAACATGCTTTAGGCATTTAAATGAAGTGTTGGTATTATTCAACATAACATTTTTACGCCATTTTTTTACACTTTTACTGCAAATGAATATCGGCTCCAAATATCAGTTTTTGGCCTCCTTAACTGCAAATAATCACTATTGGTCCTAAAAACCCATATTGGCCGATCTATAGTAGAGACACTGGAAAAGAAGCACTGGGTGTGTTGGACTGTAACAGACACACACACACCAGCGCTTCTATTCCAGTGTGTTTGTGTCGGACTGCAGCAGACACACACACCAGCGCTGGATGGGCAGGTATAAGAGGGTGTGCACACTTGTGCAACCTCATTATCTCAATTGTTTATTTTTACTTCACCTCCCTGAAAGATTTCAGTGTGTTTGTCAATTGCGTTATACAGGTTATAGGTCACATTAAACTTGGAAAAAGTTGTGAAATGATTTATCTCGGTGACATTTTTTTTTACATTACAAAAACCTGGCATTCGAACAGGGGTGTGTAGACTTTTTATATCCACTGTATACATACATATATAGGAATATATATCAGTGACGGGCGGTGATGTTTGTGGCTGGTGAGGCACTGACAATCAGATTTATAAACATATCAACCCTACAGACCATTTTATCCAATATTTGATTGACAGCAGTTAACAGGTTATGTTCAAAGTCTTGTATCGGCATTATTTACACATACAAACTGTAGCACAAAAAAAAAAAAACACATTTTATTGAAAAAAGAAACGTTATTCTGTTCTTACATTCACTTATAAATAAAGTCCCTCCAAGCATCGATAACTTGTTGGTAGAATTGTTTATTGTCTTTTTTAGTTTTAAAAGTTTTTAGATATGTAATCTTCTATTTTGAAAGTAAGGCCGGGCGAATAGAAAAAATAATGACTGCACCTCTTGCTCTCTTAATTGACCGCAGTATAGCAGCGTCCTGTCACTCTGCAGCCGCTGAATCCTAACAATAATCCTTGGCATCACGAGCGCCCCCTAGTATGAGGCACGAGTACTGCGTGCCTCACGTAGTCCCTCTCTTTAGCCGTTTTATGATCGCTCAGCATAAGAAACACGTTCCACACATAGTTGTTGACAAAAAAACGCTACACTATATATTATATACATCAGCTAAACTATGAAAATTTACTTCATATTGTGAGAGACAGCGATACGGTCTCACTACAGCAGGTAAGGCACAGTCAGCCGAGTGATTGCGCAATCCAGGTGAGGCACAGCCAGCCTTTGTTAAGAATACTATATCATATATAAAATATAATATATAATATAAAATATAATAAAAAAGTCGAAATGTCGAGAATAAAGTCAAAATATAATGTCGAGAATAAAATTGAAATATAATGTCCAAACTCCATTACGAAAATAGGTTCGCTTGTGTTCGTAATATGCCGAATGGGAACACGGAAGCCTAACAATGCCCAATACTGTCTTTTCCTTTTTCGTGCTTTATCCCTGACTGACTTCTTTGATTTGTTGGGGAAAGGTGTGTACATACCTGTCCTGCAAGACGGCGAAGACAAACACTTCCTGTTTGTACCGGCACGCGCATGCTCAATGTAACTAGCGCAGACAGGCACAAAGTGCTAATACTGATAACTACAGTGTGTTTGTGAGCTAAAAGGGAAGTATAAAGTCTAAAGTCTAAAGTATAATTTCACCAAGTCATCTAAATGCCCGCACGGCATTTTGTAGAAGCAGTCACATGCGCTGGTTGCTATAGGCTCAAAAGGTCGACTTTATTCTCGACATTTCGCCTGAAAAAAACACCTCCTCTAATTTATTTTTTCTCATTGGTGGCCCTAATCCTCTTCCGTATGAAAGAACCTGAGTCATTAGCAGTGCTTTCAAGATGTGCAGTCCCAAAATAAAAAATGAGAAAAAATTGGGACGCCGGGACGAACCTTGCGTAAAACTGGCACAAAACAATGGGGCTATTGAAATCTGCCGAGACACAAGGCTCAAATCCGGGACTGTCCCGGGTAAACCGGCTCGTCTGGTCGCCCTAACCTTAGACGCCGTCATTCCAACCTGTTTACGTCCAGCATTCCCTCTCCCGCAGCGTGGGCTGGCAAAGGGGGCACTGTTGTAGTTTATGACCAATACAGAGTCCGACAGTATTTCGTTTCTCACCTGCAGTGCTCATCGCTTCACGTTGAAGTCAAATGACCATCAGTCAGGGTAGGTACACTTCTTTTCTCTCCAGCGGCTTCAGACACTGTTGCTGAGGTCCGACAATGACAGCACAGAACGCGATATCCGATAAAGACAAAATAATGTCATCGTGGTTAACTAACCCCACAATTTTTAAACATTTGCTCATTGAAGCATAGGAGTGAAGTGGTTGTGTGACGTGTGCGGTGACATATATGGATGTAAATAAGGAGTACAAGACCGTGATAGCAACGTGGTTTTCAAAGGTGTTCTGCTTCTATTATAAAACATCTCCGGATTGATTTGCACTTCACTTGGTGTTTAATAAGACATAAAAAAACAATAGATCAAATGGAGTATATAAATTTGAAAATTACAATATAGAATATGCCATACTTACATACGTTAGCCCTTGTGTTGCACAACAATGGGAGTTTCCTTGACAGCTGGGACAGACTTCAGCAGACCCCTGCGACCCAAGTGTGGATAAAGCAGCTACAGAAAATGCATGGATGGATATTTAAGCAGTCAGAATGAGATTTAGCGTTTAGGGACTGTTGCAGACCCAATGCGTGACAAGGAGATGCGTTTCTCAAAACCACGCGCACACAAACAAAGTGGGTTTTCTTCTGGAACTTGACAACACTGATATCGAGGAATGTTGACCGCACCCACATTGTGGGGGTGTGGTCTCAGCTCCAATATAGTTTTTAAAAAAGAAAACTTGTCTCACCTTGTCAATATTTCTTCATTTGGAAGCTGTTGCGCAGCAGCGCTACATTTGTGCCGTCCCCTTTCACAAACCCAACCCACAAATGGACACACAAGACGGGTCGCCCACAGCGTCGCTGTAATTCCACAGATGTTTAAAGGTGCTCATATCCCCACGGCTGCTGTCCTGTCAAAGTTTAAAATGAAACGGAGCGGGAAATAAATTAATGGCGACTGCTTCTTCGGCGATAGAAGGGCAGCAAACATGTACTCATACACTATGTGTCTGTTTAAAAGATGACTCAATAAAACATCTGTTCCACGTTTTCAACATTTCCTGTTTGGGCCACTTTTCAAGTTGGATTTGAAGGGAAAGAGAGAAGATGAAGATAAGTATTTGTTTCCTGACTAAAGAAAATAGAGATAATGACTCACATTTCCTTCTGTCATCCTGGGTTTGACGTTACTTACTTTAGATTGAGGTGGGAAAATAGCAAGAAATTGTGTAACAAAAGCAAAGTCTAGTCTTGTGTCACAAAGGTTTTGTTCATTTCACATGAGGATGCTCTTTCATGTCGGAGCTGACACTTTAATTTGTGGTCTTGGCCAACAGACGGCGCCACAGTCTTCCGTCCTTTGGGAAGCGTCTTCGTGTCTCACGTGGGCCACGTCACAGCAGGGGAGCACGAGAGGCAACTTATTTTCAACATTTAGCTCACTTTGCTCACATTTAAAATGTTTTATATAATTGTTAAAAATGTGTACACGTGTAAAATAAATTTAAATATAAATGTTAAATAAGTTAAATATAAACCTAAACGTTATATCTAAATCAAAATATTAAATATAAATCTGAATCTAAGATTTGACATTTATATTTAACATTTAGATTTATATTTAATATTTAGATTTAGATATAACATTTAGGTTTACAGTTTACATTTAGATCTAGTTTTAACATTTAGATCTATAGTTTGACATTTATATTTTACATTTAGAGTTAAACATAACATTTAGATTTATATTTAAAATTCAGATTTATTTTACACGTGTACACATTTTTAACAATTATATAAAACATTCTAAATGTGAGGAAAGTGAACTGAATGTTCAAAGTATTTTTACAGTATTTTTAACTACTAAAAACCTTTAAACTACATTGGAAGATAAATAAAAACCACAAAGATCCACAAGAAGTAAAAAACCAGAGGGAACACAAGAAAACACAATTAAGGAAACTCTCAGGGATACAGAGAAAACGGCTGGAAACAAACATTCCAGGGACCTGGCCTGAAATACCCACATCAAATTAGATTCAGGATTCAGGTGTGCACCAATAAGTCCTGGACATGAAAATCAACACAGCAACAAAACAGGAAACAGAACTAAAAACACACAAAATAAAAGCATTCACCCAGAAATGTAACATTCACAGCAGGGTTAAAAACTGAGGGCTGGAACCAGAGCTGCTACCTTCCTCCCCCCTCTGTTTGGTAGAGACAAAACAGATAGCTCAGTGCGGTGTGTGTGTGTGTGGTGTGTTTGTGGTGTGTGTGTGTGTGGCATCACCGCCACCTGAAAACTGACACTAGTGATGTTGTGTTGATGTGTCAAGTCCATAGCCATGCCCAAATGCAGCCAGTAATGAGGATCTGCCTGTTTTTAAGAACATCACATCACCGAAGACAAACAAACTCAAATAGATTATTCATAGATTTATTCCTGAAGAAGAATCAACCTCTTGCGCCCCTCCCACATGTCCGCTCTCAATGACATCTCAGTCACACTAGCACTTCCTTCAACTGTTGGAGACATCAGGCTTGACGATGCTTCACATCAGGATTCTCACATAATATTTAATCAATAGTGCATCATCACGGTTGTTATTTAAATGAGTACCGACATCAGCAGACATCAGCAGACATCAGACTGGCTAAAGATTTTCACATTTCTGATCTGATTCTGTGAAGTCCATGAGGAGGTGCCTCCTGATGAAAAATATGTTATCCAGACTCTGCCAGAAATAGCGGATTCCTGGTGTCACTCTGCAGGTCCAAAATTACTTTCAAATTGTGTTGTTGGAGGTGAGATGTTATCACGGGTCAACAGCAGATGGAAGACTTTCCCCAAAATAGAGTCACTCCTGATGAACCTGTTCACATTAATATTACATGAAATTAACAAAATTGTTTTGTTTAATGTAAAAATTACACAATTACTTAATTAGAAAATGTTTTGTATGTTATTCTACCTAACTGCCTGCCTGCCTGCCTGCTTCTAGACAGCCAATCAGTTATGAAGAATAATATTTATGAAAGCACAAAGATCTATCACAGGATGTCAGATCCATATGCCAACATCAAGGAGTCTGGTTCTGACAGTTGAATCCAGCGTTTGTGAATCCACTGCCGTGGTGATTTCTCACCGGACGAGGGCAGTTTTGCACAAAAAAATAAGTATCGTCCTTGGTAATACAAGGAATACATGCAACGTTTCCAAAACTAACAACACAATCTTGGCTTATGTAAAGAGGAATTCACCACCAAAATCAAAGACAAGAAAAACACGACAACATGTGTAGCATCTTTTAAGGGTAACTGGAGATTAAAAATGACCTCGGTGTGTTGAAAAACTTAGTGGAAAATCCCCTGGCGGTTACTTTGAACTGAAAAATCTGTTTTCCTTATTTACATTTATCAGACAGATTCTGAAGGCAATGGTTGCACTCAGAGAAAAAGGGACTGAATACTTTTGCACACAATTTATTCGTTTATTTGTAAAAATAAAAAAATCTTTCAACATCACGATTGTGTGCCTGTTTGTGCCGATCTTTCACATAAAATCCCATTAGAATGTATTTTATTTAATGTGGAAAAGTTCAAGGGCTATGAATACCTTTGCCAGCCTCTGTGTATTTGACTGCACCAGATACTCTGTCAATCATCTCACACAGCTGAGTGAGACCATCAGCGTCGGCTTCAGGAGGTCTGCCGGAGCCCCACCACTGGTGTCAGGTGGGGAAGGTGTACCAGGTGCTGTGGTCATGAAGACAGAGTTCAGAAACCTTGATGAGCAGCCCTTCCCAAGGCAGCACACAGCTCAGGCCCCAACTCGTTCCTTCTCTCCCTGATGAAGTTAGAGTCATCATCAGTGATGGAGCCCTTGTTCCTGGGAGCTTCTTGGTCTGTGACTCTATCCTCTGCTGATCCTTATAGCACTTTCACCATGAGCTGTCTCCGCCTGCTTTCATCAGCTTTGCAACTCTGTGGGTCCTTTCAATTCCAACGGCCGTCACCTTTAGACCAGTTTCTTGCTTAAGATTTATTGACCTTTCCCGTCTGTCACTTCCTGGGTTTTGCCTTTTTCGACAGGGACCCCATCAGTAATTGCTCCTCTGTGATTGATTTTCGAAATCGTCCACCTTGTACCTCAGTCCGGTCCAGGTTCTCAGCAGATTTAGCCAGATCCTCTTCCAGGTGTTTATTCTTCTCATCTTCATTCAACCCTTCACTTTGAAGAGTGGCCATTGAACGTGCAGGTCAAAGAAGAGCTGCTGGTGGAGGTGGAGGACTGGGAGGTGTGAGATTGACAAGATGACCTGCTGAAGCTTGAGTGTTGCTGATGCAGATGCTGTTCTGGTCGAACCAGGTTTCAACCTGTAACTATGGTGCTAATCTGTGTGTTTGTCCAAAAAAGATCCAATCACAAACACAAGTTAGTGAAGCAAACGGTTCTGCTTTTATTAATTCATCTGATTAATACAGACCAAGAAGTCATTTTCTTCTTTTTACAAAATAACACTAATAGAATATAGAACATAATAGAAGATATACTTGTTTGTGGGTGTGTATATATATATATAAAATCTTACGGATTTAGGGCGTCAGTAATGATAGAAATTAAGGATTTATCAGAAGAGAAGTTTTCAAAAAGCATAAAAGCCAAAACTTAAAGATCACTATAAAAATACAACAAGCAATAAAGACTGTACACAATATAAACGTGTGTGTGTGTGTGTGTGTGTGTGTGTGTGTGTGTGTGTGTGTGTGTGTGTGTGTGTTCAAACAGCAGTGCTGCTGTTGTTATTGATCTCCATCCTCCTGATCAGCTCGGTCACCAACTGCTGGACCGTGTCAGAGCGCAGCCGGCCAACCTCCAGCACACCTTCATGGTTCACGCTATCCGAGTCCTCGTAGCTTTTCCCCACCTGCCAATCAATCAGTCAATCAATCATCAGTCTGTCCGTCCATCCATCCATCCGTCCATCCATCTCTAGTGAGTGAGCGTAGCTATAATCTGTTTCACTCTCTCTTTTTGCTGTGGGGAGCATATTGACTGTTTGGTGAAATGGTTAAAATCATTTGTTCACCTTGTTTGTGATCAGAGAGAGACCAAAGACTCTCATTCCACAGTGAGTTGCTACGACAACCTCAGGAGCGGTACTCATACCTGGAGCACACAACATATGAAATCCATGACGTATTTGCAGTCGCAGCAAGAAGTGAGTGAGTCAGCGACGTGTTCACCTCTGGTCTATGTGTGGAACTTGAGCTTAATTTAACTTTTGTAAATTTAATTATTTCGTAAATAAGCCTCACTGCTTAAATAAAATGGAAATAAAAAAAACTGTAAATAAAATTGGAAAATAGTCATTAAATAAGATTAAAAAGAAAAACTAAAAGCTGAAAAGCATTTAAAAGTCAGATGAAAGTTGAAGTATTTAAAGTTTCTAGATATTGGAGGGTTTTCTACAGCTGTAACGAGCCAGAACCTTCCAGAATGGTCCAGGTGTGTTCGTGTCTTACCAACTGCGTCCACCCCAAGACAATGCAGCAATCTGGCTTCAGCAATGCTTTCAAAGTTGGGCCCCCCGACCATGGCATATACACCCTCCTGCATGAGCGCAGCCACGTCCAGCTCTTTGGCCACCTCCATCGCTAGGCAACGCAAACCTTTGTCATAGCAACCGGACATGGCTGGGAAACGAGGCCCGAATCTGCAAACAGCAAATCATGACATCGTCCAAAACGTTTCAGAAGAAAATGTGCAAATGACCTCCGACAGCAACAACAAGCACTGAAGCAAATTAAAGAGAAGCATGAGGAAGGTGCTGCTGCTCACCTGTCCTCATTGGGTCCAGTCAGAGGGTTGAGACCAACCAGTCCAGGAAAGTTGATGTGGTCCTTGATGATCATGATATCACCGACCTGGAGGCCATCAGCCAAGGAACCGGCAGCATTGGTCACAAGCAGCGTCTCCACCCCCAAGAGCTTGAACACTCGGACTGGGAATGTCGTCTGGCCAGAGGATGGACGGATGGACGGACGGACGGACGGATGGATGGATGGACGGATGGACATTAAAAAGCTTCATGTTAAATTACATCAGGACATCTTGGGATGCAGAGGCCTGAGATTGAACCAGCAACCTTTGTGTCCTTGTGTGTGTTTCTGCATGTGTGTGTGAGAAAAGAGAGAGGAGGAGAGGAGAGGAGAGGAGGAGAGGAGGAGAGGAGGGGAGGAGGAGACTAATGGAGAGGAGGAGATGAAAGGAGAGGAGAGGAGAGGGAACAATCGTAGCATTCAAAAGCTAAACCTTTTACAATCTAAGCAGTCTTCGGATGTCAGCGCGCGCGCACACACACACACATTAAGGGAGAGAGGGAGAGTGCAGCCCCCACTGCTGATCAGCCCTTTGTGATGTCATCAAAGTTGTGTGAATAGAAATGCACATCACACACGTGTAGTCTGAGTATAAATGCAGCTATGCTCCATTTCTCCTGCTTCTTTTTGTTCTTGTTATTATATATCATCACACTTATAAACTAATATTAAACCAGGAAGAATAATCTCTGAATTATAGACTAACCAGTGTGTGTGTGTGTACCTTGCACAGTGAGTGTCCTTCGTACATGTGGAAGCGACCCTGCATGCACACACACGTCTTCCCTTTCAGCTCTCCAAAGACGAGGCGACCTGCGTGTCCCTGCACTGGAACACAAAGATGCTGACCAGCATTTCATTGCAAAAATCATCTTTTTGGATGCGGTTTGAATCAGGGAGCGTCTGGTTTTCTTACCTGTGCTCTGTGGGAACCCTGGGATGTCAGAGTAAGCGAAGGAGTGCTGACCCGTTAAGGTGTCAGCCAGCATGCCTAATCCAGACCCACATATGACTGCCACCTGGGGGCGGAGCTTAGTTTGAGACATCAACCAATCAGCTGCATTCTGGTATTCATCATGACTGCAAAATAAAACAGATCAGCATCAAATCTGGACATAGCTTAGCTGTTAGACCAGTGATTTATAGTAGTCATCTTAATCCAAATAATTTTCAGTTGTTGAAAAGATTTGAAAATAAGACTGAAAATGACAAAACCAACTGTGTTAAAGACTGTGAAAATGAATCCTACTTTGAAGATGTCAGGTTGTAAAAGTGGTTTGTCCTGGCATCATTTACTCATATAATGAATCAAGAAAGCACCAAAAGACTAAAATCCTAAAAACTACAAATCATGGGGAATGAATTGGTCATGGCAAAGAAGAGGCACGGCAAGCTCCTGGATTTGCTCAAGTACAACAAACAAGAGCATTCAGGAAAACTCAAAACAAGTTGCCTGAAATTACCTGATGTGTTCTTTGCTGTGCATGATGGACGGATGAGAGCGAAGCAGCGATGAAGCAGCTAGAACGATGCTGTGCTGTCTGTTCCTGTGTGAGCAGCCCAACAGTCAGACGACCAGCTGACACAGAAAGGCTCTAAATCTGTCCTGGACGCACCTTTCTGATTGGTTACTAACTTGTCCACTCATTAGCAGGAGCCAATCAGGAGCTTTTTGCAGTTGTGTGTATGTGTGTGTGGAATGTGATGATATAAATTATAAATCTGTATGTACATATACACACCTCTATGTAGACAGACAGATGACAGAGACAGACAGACAGACAGATGACAGATAGATAGATAGATAGATAGATAGATAGATAGATAGAGACAGACAGATAGACAGAGATAGACAGAGACAGACAGACAGACAGGTTGATCTGGTTGATCAGGAGCTGCGGTTGGAAATCTGGAGGGCAGCTATAAGTTAGCTACAGTATATTTGTTGCCTTACATCAAACCTCCTTGCCCTTTGATTAATAAACATCAAATGCTTCTTTGAACTTGCTTTTGATCTGTGTAATTGCTGGACGTCTTTGATCTTCTGAATTTTGGGTTTGAATGTTTATGTGTCGGAGGTTGCGTGACATTTATTAAGCATACCTTACATCCAGAATAATAATTTACATAAAAGGACAATAGTTATCTTAATAGGGCTGGACGGTTGTGTTGGGGGGAACAGGAAGAAGCGCCATGTCAACTATAGATTCAAGTGCGAAAAGTGAGGGGGCGGGGCTGGTGGAGAGGATGAGAGAAAAACGGCTCTGGACAGCGGGGACTGGGGGATGTTTTTGGATTTGGGGAAGAGGAGCAGGTCGGGTAAGGAGACGGGGAAGGCAGTCTCAGCAGCACTCCCAGACTTTGTTTGGTCGACGCTGCCTGTCACAACGTAGGGAGCAGACCTGTGGAAATCCAGAGAAGTAATAATGTGTTCGTGGGCACACGGTCTTCATGCAGGGCTCCTCTGTAAAGCACCTAGAGACAATTTTATTGTAAAAGGCGCTATACAAATACAATTGAATTGGGTTTTGATGCAACACCTCCCACTTGACCTCCTGGATGTTTGACCCAAGGAGGTCACACCAGTTTCTTCTAATTAGTTGCTTTGTAGCTGCTCTTTGGCTGGAAGTAGGACAACAATCCACCTGACATCCCTGCGAAGGACTGTTGCCGGTATCTTGGTTGTGGGTTTTTTTTCCTCTCTTGGGAGTGTTTCACGACCGATACTGGGTAGCTGGGGAAGGTTCTCACGTGCACATCCCTTACATTCTTGTGAGCCGTGTGCCACTTGGTCCTGATGAATAGGTTTGGGGCAAGTCTGCATGGTGGATTTTCCAGCTCCATTCTGTTTCATGCTTGGTAGCTTCGTCCTCTAATTTTGGTTTTCCCAGTCGGTTCAGGTATGCATAGAGGTCTGTGCATAATAAAATTCTTTCCAGGGTCCGACCACAGTTTCTTTGGATGACCTTGTAATGATGCAAATCATTGATAAGCCACTAGGAAGCCTTCGGTCGACTGGTCGCTCGCAAGGTCTGCATGCATTGCTCCGACACCATAGAGCAGAAGACAATCTCCCATACCTTGGGCTTCATCTTCTTCTTTACTTCATCTTTCACTTCCTTAAGGCCCAAACAAGTCTACTGTTCAAAAAGGTTGGCTGGGGTCAGTCGCTCCAACAGGAGGTCACTCATGATCTGCCGGCACTTTTCCGCCTTGGTGTTCCTACATTTGTCACAGCTGCTGCTCTGCTCTGCTCTGCTCCAGCTCTCACCCTCCCCGCTGTCACACCTGCCCTGCGCTCCTGATCAGCCACACCTGCACCGCATTTCTGGCGAGCAGCACCGGCTGCTTGTCTGTAATCAGTGCAGCCATATAAGCTGCAGACTCTGAGGGACTCCTTGTCAGATCACTGCTCATTTGCCTGTGTGTTTCTGATCCAGAGTTCCTGTGTTTCGTTATCTGATTGCCTGTGTTCGTCTCTGTTGTATCTGAACCAATCCTGTGTTGTCTCCTGGCAGACCTCTCAGTCTTTTGTTTGAGATTGCCTGATCCTTTGTCTGCCTGCTTTGGAATTAAAAACAGACTTAATTCCATCTTCGTGTCGCTCCTGGGTCCCACACCAAACCCTGACAACATTTCACACAGCCGTCTACAACTTTCTGTGCCACCGTCCGGCCTTTCATCACAGATTTTCTTCCTCATTCGGAGCTCTGTAGTCCTCATTTGCATCTCTGACTTGCCTAGCCAGGGACTTGAGCTTGTTGAACTCCACCTGCAGTTCCTGCCTGACCATGCTACTCACCTCACTGCTCCAGTAGTTTGCTTGCTTGGTGAAGGCGGATTTAGCCGAGGTTCTCTTTTGCTTAAACTACTGCACTCTCCTATCTGCCATGGTGACGACTTCCCTTTGCGTCGACAGCTTGACCTCTGGACTTCGATCCTTGTCCTCACTGCCACGCTGGTTAGCAACTGTCAAGTTGTGTGTGTTTTTGACCACAGCACTGCCCAAACTTGAAAAAACTGCTTGATCAATCGTAGAAGGATGCAAAGGACAACACAATTCCCCTTGTTCACCAATTTATTGGTATTGGAATGGAATAGGAATGGATAGATTACCTTGAAGATAAACAGAACACACATGCAATGCTTTGTGTCTAATTTGTATGCATATTTAATAGTACAATATTTAGTCAATAATGAATAGATAATGCAGTCATCAGATTTTACAGTCTGAATATAAATAGATGGTGGATAGATTCCTCCGAGGCGTGAGGCCTGTCTGTTTTTTTTAAAATCTCGTTCGATTTCTAAGGGCCATTTTTACGTCTGTTTAATTAATTTGTGGCCCCTTTAAGTGGCAAATTGCCAGTCAGGCCAGTGAAATTGGACGTCGGATCTTATGACCAGTTAAACACCTCACATGTTTCTCTGATCAGCTTCTTCTAATGAGACTCATGAGTTTCTAAAGTTTTGCTCAGGATATGACTTTGTGGTGCTGATACATTGAAAAGAAGAGCAAAAAGAAGTGCTTTGCTTTATCTGTTCCATCAGGCCATTCGGATACCTCTGCTAAAGGCAACACACACTCAAAACCTTCAAATTATTTCATGTTTAACTGAAACCCTAACTCCAAGCTGCAAATTACAGATGGTAATTAAGTAGCAGAAGACTTGGCTGGTCTTTATTCCACGTGCATGTGTGTAATAGTGGGAGAACTTTAACAGGATCCACATGGAAGATGCTTAGCCGGTTAATGAGCAGAGGATTGTCCATGTTTAAAGAGACCAGCGTTGTCACACAACTCTGTGGACAGCATGTTCTGATGCTCAAAACGTATGTGACTGTGTGAAGAACACCTGTGGAAGTAGACGTACTTATAGCCTGAAATAGCCACAGTCACATGACCTAAATGCGTTTACGTCATGTCAAATACAAGTTTACTAATTTCAGTTTGGGTCACAAAACAGCATTTTTTTTTTTGGGGGGGGGGGTTGTTCTGAAAGGAAAGACAGTTGTCACAGATGAGACTCCCTCCAATAAACCCAGTCAGCAGCAACTGAAACATTGATTCTAAAGCAACCCTGGGAGGGACTGCAGGGGTAAATACATAAATAAAAAGGGCCAAATGTTTCAACTAGAGTCCCCTATCAACCAGATATGGGGCTGATAAATGTGTCCTCTCTTGTTTCAGTTCATCACCTGAGAACAGATGTGACGTGCACTTGTAGATGTTCCTTTCTTGTCTGGGAAGCAGTCAGTGTGTCCAAGCGTTTGGAAAGGTCGGATTCTCTGGCAAGTTTTGGCTGATAATAATATTTCTGACCTCAGTTTGGAGACACAGGAGCTGACGTCGACTGTTTTACATCATTTACTTGAGATCTTCGAGTATCTGAGCTCTACAACTGGCCGGGCTTCGGGTTCGGGCCACCTAATTACAGAAACATTATCGATGTTCAAGTCAAACCTCCAGCAGAAACCTCATCAGCTGACCGAGCCTTTGAAAGATGGATGTCATCTGACTTGATTTTCTTTGTCACATGTTGGAGCTGCTGCTATATTCTGCTTCTGCCTTCCCCGATGGTGCCTCCCTCTCGCCGGCCTAATGCCCGGCTGAATGCTGAACATTACTGCATTCTTTCACCTCAGCCAAAATGGGGAAAATGTGACTGGCTCCATTCAGGTTTGGGTGTCTGGCGCTCTCCCACATTTGTGATAGAAACGCAGTTTGTTTCATTCATGCTGTCTCAACTGGATGGACCCAAACAGCCAGTTAGCTCGCATAGTTCATTCATTAATATCATTAATATTTCACTGTCTTGGCTCTGCTTTTTAAAAACAAAAACTTGAAAAATTAAACAATTAGAAAGTATTTCATAATAAAAACTGAAGCACCATTAATGATTCACACGTGCATCATTAGTGGTAAAACATCTCCCGTCATGCTTGTTCATATGTTCACATGACCTGGTAATAATGAAATTAGCAGGACTCAAAGATCTGGTGGGAGGTTATACGTTAAAGAGATTAACAGTCAAGCCCAATATTCTAAAAACTTGACTCTGCTTAGAGTTGTGCAGATGTTTCTGTGAGGCCAACACTGGCTGACCCAGTGTGTAAATTCTTGAAAACGTCAGAACATATTTTGCATTCTCTGACTCAGCGTGGCATGTTTTAGCTGCAAAAACCCATGAGAGAATGTTTTGTTTCAGAGATAGGAATTGTGTCTCAGTATTCGTATGGTGACACAAACACTGCCTTTCTGTCAGTGTGACGTTGGAATAACAGCATAAATCGCACACACTATACTAAAGACTTCCTCATTCCAAGGGAAAATAAATACGGCATTTATCCTATGTGCCTCCGCGGTGCACAGGTTACTATCCCAGCAGCCCAGACACAAAAATGGGGATAGGTGCATGCCTGTAGGGTGCGTATGCCCGCTCCATACACCAAAACATGCGTCCCGACAAGGCAGTTGTTTGACCGTTGGTCGAACGGGCCCTGAGGAATCCCCAAAAAACTGAAAACCGTCCCATTCTCACGCTTACAGGCCCAAAAACCACAAAACCCACGATAACTGACCGACCCATGCATCAAAACGTGCGTCCCGATGAGACGGTCATGTATGTGAAGTTTCAAGGCCCTCAGCCAAACGAAAAACACCCAAAAAACCTGGCTTTTTTTAAAATATTTTTTTTAAATTTTAAATATTCCGTCACAAATTTTGGCACATATCTCCTCCTACTCCTCCTACACCATATGACATGAGCCATACATCAAAACGTGCAGAAAATTCATGAATACTGTGCTATCGCTTTTCTTTTTAATAGGGATTGGGGTTTCTGAAATATCGGAGTTAAAGCACCCCAAAATTCCCCATGTTATCCTATGGGAGGGTTTTCGGCCCCCGGCACACACGGACGAGCCATACACCAAAACGTGCGTCCCGATGAGGGGGTCTTGTGTGTGAAATTTGGAGGCCCTCAGTCAAAACGGGCCCCAAGAAATCCCCCCAAAAACTGAAAAATGCCCCCACAAGACTAGGAAAACACATAAACCACTAAAACTAGGTCACATGCAAACAAAACGTACACCAAAATGTGCGGTTCGGTCAGACGGACGTGGACCGGTGCCTTGAGCTTAACAGCTATTACGGTGCCCGAAAAATCCCAGAAAAACACACACACACACACACACACACACTGAAGTTCTGCATGACGTCACTGGGTCCTGCGTGTGTAGGACAAGAGGGGAGGGGCAGCGCTTAATGTTGATGGGGTTATGTATGGACTTTTTAACTCGTCGTTTCTCCTTCTTCGGTTAACTTAATGTTATGAAATCTCACACACATATACTGTATTTTAAAGTGTTCCGGTTCCAATGAGCCCACCCACAATATTATTGCCATTTTATCAAAATCATACTAATTTTGTTTTTTTTACATTTTATTTATTTATTTTGCCTACATGCTGGCCAGTTTTGCCAACTGAAAATTGGTTAAATATTAGATTTTGGCAACTAGGAAGAATGCTGAAGGAACTGAAATGACATTATATAATCTAAGATGATCCTTGATAAATTTTAATCCAAATCTTGAGTATCGAACTTTTCAGCGCAGCAAACCAAGTAAACATGTCTCCCTCTAGTGGCCAAAAGGCGCACATCCTCAGTCATCAGTCTGAAAGATTGTGGTGAGGGAGATTTTTAATTCAACTAGTTGCAGTGCAAACAGGTTCAAAATGCTTTTAGACACCAACAATGGTTGAGAAAAAAAGAACAATTCAAGGTATTAACTGACAAAGACACACAGTTCCTTTCTCTAGTAAGCAAAGACAGCATAGTCAAGTTTTACTGATATAATGAAGTTGGGTAATAAACATGTGACGACTGCAGCTGCTGACACAAACCAGCCAGTCATGTCATCTGCAAACGTGCTAGAGAGGTTAGAGGTGTGTGATGGTGTGGGTTAGCAGAGTGAAGAAGAGCCTGAAGAGCCCCAGAATCCAGTGTGGTATTACTGGGTGTGTACCTGCTGAGCCACCTGCCTGTGGTCTCCTGATCAGGACGTCCACTGGGTAGGTGCACAGGGAGGTGTGTCCCCAGCTGCATGACTGCGTTGAACACACAGCTGCAGTCTGAGCAACATTCCTACATACACACATTTGTGTGCAGACATGTGAGGGCTGCGTGGAGATGATCATCAGCCTGAGCCAAACCCAAAAGAAACCTACCAAATGGGAAAGAGAAACCATATCAAAAGAAAACGGTCAAAGAAATGTAAACATGAACAGACACGTAAACATGAATGGACCTAAAAGAAAAAAAAACAGCTAATTAATATTGTCAACTTGCCCAATGTAACAACAAAGGTAGCAGGAACCAGTCAAAGACTTGGCTAACCTGCTAACGTTCCAACATTAGCAGAGCCTCATCACTCATCCATCATCAGGCTGGGTGGCTTTCAATCACTGACACTGCACAACAGTAGAAAACAATCCTGCTCTTTCAGAGGATTTATCAGACACCAGAGTGTGATGAGGTCAAAGCCCCACCCTCCACACACACACACACACACACAGGAACAAGTCAACACTGTGTAATGTTTCTGCAATCAGAAGCTGACTTCATCCTTCAACCAGCTGCAGTGTGTGTGTGTGCGTGCGTGTGTGTGCGTGTGTGTGTGCGTGCGTATGTGCTGTGTGTGTTGGTCAGCATTGCATGTTGATTGCACCTCGTTACGACAGAAAGCAGGGAGGGAGTGTGTGAGTGTGTGTGTAGTTTGGTTTGTTTATTTTGTTTGTTTCGGCCAAAGACGGGTGTGTGTCGGGTATTGCCACAAGTTGCATTTGATGGTTGCACAGGAGGGCGATAAAACCACACACACACACACACACACGCACAGTGTGTGTGTGTGTTAAAACACACATTAAAACACACATTTGTTCCTGCAAACTTTATAATATTCTAAGATCTAAAACAGATAATAGATCATTTTATCTATGTTCAATCATATATGAAAAAATAATATTATATCAGTGTCCTGTAAATTATTAATTTATCACATCGTGATTGAATTAAGAATTTATCCAAACTTTTCCCTGTGAGGATCCTCCTCCAGCTCCACATCTCCTCTCCTCTCACAACCACCTCAGCCAGAGTCTCAGCTCAGCTCCATCCCAGCAGTCGTCAGATCCTAAACCTAACCCTAAACCTAACCCTAAACCTAACCCAGCTCCATCCCAGCAGTCATCTAATCCTAAACCTAACCCTAAACCTAACCCTAACCCTAACCCAGCTCCATCCCAGCAGTCATCTAATCCTAAACCTAACCCTAACCCTCTACCAACACGTCTGCTGTCCTGGACTCTCTGGCTTTACCTCCTAAACATCTTCCATGGGCTGTCCCTTTGATGGAGTCATTCCTAAATGGCCCATCCTCAGAGAAGCTCAACCGGACTGAACCACTTCCATCCTTGCTGCCCTGTCTGGAAATCAGGAAAACAAAAGTTTGTCAGGCTCTCATCTTTTACTCGGACGCTGTGTTAAGCACGTTCACTTCCTGTCTTATTCAGTTCCTGTAACTCAACTCAGAAAATGTGCAAATCATCTTATTTACAGATTTATTTAAGCACTATCAGAAATTGGTCCTGCAAAACCGCTGCATGTCATAAATGAGAATCTTTATAAATCCCAGTTATTTATTAATATGTTCATTACAAAACATGAAGTATGAATTAAGTAGCCATCATCTGGTGTTGGCAGATTTTGCAGGATGAAACACACAATAAGAATAAAAGCCTTACTAGTGTTACCCTAACCCTAAGAATACAGCCAGAGGAGTTGTTCCACATGCAGGAAAGCCTTATGACACATGGAAGTCTGGACTGTTTACACTCTTCTTTCTTGTTGCTTCGTGTCTCTACTTTTAATTCAGAGCAAATTCTCTTCCATGACATGTTCAGAGCCAATCAAACATTAACAGCTGGAATATTAAAGCATAAGTCAGGCTGCAGCAGGCTGAGACAACTTCTGCTTTTACGGTCCAACATGGTCCAATCCAACACGCCCCGCGGGCGTGCGTGTGTCCACGTGCGTGTGTCCACGTGCGTCCATCTGCTTGGAAATGTTTGCTCATATCGAAACTGTCGGATGTGACGCCTGACGGGCTCAGGGTTGCAACATCGTGGCTCCGCCCCCTCGACATGACGACACCGCTGCAGGAAGCGACCCAAGCAAACGCACCGAGAAAGTTCTGGAGCGGAGCGGAACCCTGACTGGACCAGCGGCTGCTAAAGTTCGGACAGGAAAGCGGAAAGAGGCGGCTTCGTCCCATCCAGTCGCAGATTTGACGAACAGCTTTTTAGTTCCACCGTGAAGAGATCCGCTCGCGATTCGGACCCATTTTCACAAGTTCTATTCAGGATCGGCGGAAAAGAAATACAATTAGAAGCTCCCGAGCTGGGGAAAACAGCTGACTGACGACAGGTTGCGCAACCGATACGACAACAAGGACACAGACATCCCTGGCGGACCGCCGGCTCCACTTCTCCCAGTCCCAGTCCTGCTGGTTCTAAGCGGGGCTGTAAGAAAGTGCAGGATTGTTCCAAACGTGGGCTTTGCGCTCAGGTGAAAGGTTGGATTTCCACTGGTTCTACTGGTTTCCTGATTGCTGTCACATTCCAGCACAAGGTAGGAACCTCCACCGGAAGCCAGCTGCAAACGCTGATAATCCGGCTCAAAATCCCAGTCTGGGCTCTGCTTGCGCTTCTGGAGACTTGCAGTAGACGCCAGTGATAACAGAGATTAGGATTGGGTGCACCATGATAGTAAGAACACCGATAATAATACAGGCGCCTGCATATTGTGGCTGTCAGCATCTGGGCAGCACATGATAGAAGGAGGGTCGGAAAAGTTTCAGTGGAAACTACCCCTAACCCTACCCCTACCCCCTACCCCTAACCCTAATCCCAACCCTACCCCTAACCCTACCCCAAACCCTACCCCCTACCCCTAACCCTACCCCTACCCCCTACCCCTAACCCTAATCCCAACCCTAACCCTAACCCTACCCCAAACCCTACCCCTACCCCTAACCCTAACCCTAACCCTACCCCAAACCCTAACCCTAACCCTAACCCTAACCCTACTGCAGGGAAAACAAACCCAGGCGCATTTCAAGACTCACACTTAGAGAACAAAAACAAGACAAATCTATTCTGGACATCTGATTTTTGTCCTGTCAGCTCGGCAGAAAAAGACAGGAGACTTTTATTTTTTCTTTTAGTAAAAGTTGGGTCCTTTATAAAGTAAACAAGCCTTATTTCAAATCAGCAAAGTTTGATTTTGGGAGTATTTGTCCCACTGTCTTTTTATCCCAGTCCTGTTGCAGTGACTATTTCACGATTACTGTTGTCACTTTCTGAGGGCGGAGCTGGAATCTGATGTATGACAGTGAAACTAAGGTCAGGTATGAAGTGGTGAAATTCCCCGTTCTGCCGCCGCTGCTGCCTTGCCTTTGCTGCTGCTGTGACTCAGAAGGTTTCACCAGAGTGAAATCAGTGTTAGCCAACAGCACATTCGTGAAACCCGCCACACACTGTGGGCTGCTGCGTGTGGATGCTGATTTCAAACATCAACTGTTGCTCTCTGACGCAACAACATGAAAGCTAAAGCATCTGTCAACTTACAGGAAGTTGCATCAGGAAGCCTATAGACAGATCTCCGTGTGGAGAGCCGAGCGAGAGCAGGCAGATGGGATGCTGATGGGATGGGATGCTGAGGCATCTTCTTCTCTACTAACAGAAGAAGGGCTGATCAGGGCTCACCAGAAGATGGCGCTGCGGTGCAGACATTTGGACGACTGTGTCCGGAAGACGTCTTCACTTCACTCACTCACTACTGCAAATATTAAATTTAATGTGCTAAAAGACACACACAAATATGCAGAATCAGCAGAAAACTGTCAACAGAGCTAATAAACATGGTACCAGCTGGAATATACTAATGTGGAGGAGCTGGACATGTTCTCAAATGTCTGAAGCTGAGTAACTAGGGGAAAACCGTCAAAGTGTGTAAAAAAAAATGGCTTGCTATGATGACTTGACCGTAGGGAGAAGAGGAGCAGATCAACAGCATCGTTCCACTGTCACTGGGAAGCCTTCCTGCGGTTCCGCTGGGATCAAGCCCAGCATGATTGGCTGCTCTTCACTTCCTGCAGCTGCTTTACAGCTGGCCTAACCCAAACGCTGTCCCTTCCCTCCCAGATGAGCACGGCTACCATCACAGCCAGGTCCCAGCAAAGCCTCAAGAGACTGGTGGACGAGCCCCTGGATGATTCAGCCAGATGGAAACAAGCCCGGCAGACTCCGCAGCCAGCCTCCACTGGACTGTCAGCCTGGCACGGACCCAGACGCGCCAGTCCAAACCAGCCCCCGTCCAGCGTTGGACAGTACACCCTTTTGGAGCGGTATGAGGGAGAGGAGCTTTACAGGGCTGAACATTCCCAGACCAGGGAGCAGTTCACCTGCCAGGTACTTGGACTACAACACAACATTTGCTGCTCAAGATCTGACTGCTCTGCAAAAGCAGCAACTATAAATATAACATGTGAAGGGAAACAGATGTGTGTGTGTGTGTGTGTGTGTGGAACTTACTGTGTACCATCTTTCCAGGTTCTTTCCTTGCGGAGTTACCAGGAATGTTTGGCTGCCTATAACAGAATCGGTCACCATGACAGCATCTGCAGCTTCCTGGACACGGTGATCTGTCAGGATAGGGTGTATGCCTTCCTGCCTGCCCACTACGGTGACATGCACATGCACGTGCGACGCAGGAAACAGCTGAGTGAAGACGAGGCGAGGTGTCTCTTTGCTCAGGTGCTGCGTGCTGTGTCCCACTGTCACCAACACGGAGTCATTCTGAGAGACGTGAAGCTCCGCAGGTTTGTCTTCACTGATGCACGCAGGTGAGACGGATGCACCAACAGCTGCACATTCATGGTCCCCTTCTGCTAATATTAGCTGCACATTCATGGTGCTGTTCTGCTAATATTAGCTGCACATTCATGGTGCTGTTCTGCTAATATTAGCTGCACATTCATGGTCCCCTCCTGCTAATATTAGCTGCACTGACATGGTCCCCTCCTGCTAATATTAGCTGCACATTCATGGTCCCATTCTGCTAATATTAGCTGCACATTCATGGTCCTGTTCTGCTAATATTACTTCAGGCACGCCGCTCCAGTAAAAGTCCGTTTGTTTCTTCTTCTTGCAGGACGAAAGTGGCACTGGTGGGTCTGAATGACTGCGTCCTCATGCTCAGTAACCATGACGACGACTGGCTGACGGACAGGCATGGCTGCCCGGCCTATGTCAGCCCTGAGCTGCTCAGCAGTGGGAGGAGCTCGTACTCGGGCCGGGCGGCGGACGTGTGGAGCCTGGGCGTGTCTCTCTACACTATGCTGGTTGGACGATACCCATTCCAGGACACGAAGCCCGCAGCTTTGTTTGCCAAGATCCGCCAGGGAGCGTTCAGCCTGCCAGCGAGGCTTTCACCAGCGGCCAAATGCCTGATCAGCTGCATGCTGAGGAAATCAGCTGCTGAGCGACTGAAGGCATGGGAACTGCTAATGCACCCATGGTTGACCAGTCCTGCTGCACCACATCACAGCGTGCACAAAACGCAGCGCAGCTCCCAACAAAGAGTCCGCATCAAGCCGGAGGACAACCAGGTGGTCCCCACATGGACAGAGGCAGCACCATAAGAACACTGCTCACACGCTCCTGCTCTGGTCCTGGACCAGAGAAACCTGAACCAAAGCAAACAGTTCAGGACGGTCAGACCAAAGGATTAACCCGGTAAACACTAGTCTGACCCTGGATGACTGGAGCCTGGCCAGAGGCCTTCCTCCTGCCTGAACCGGCTCCTTTTCTCCAGGATTAACCCACAAAAACACAGCAAACTGTCTGGTGTCCACTTGTCAGGAGACTGCTTTCCCGTCTCCCAGCTTCAGCTCAGGATTAAGCAGGAAGTGGTTGGCGTCCTTGTGTTTGTGCTTTGATCTTGGTCATTTGTTAATCCAAGGCAATCCCTGCACGCCATCCTCATTTGGAAACATGACATTTCTTCCCATGTTCAGTCAGGTTCTTTTGTATTTTCAGAGTTCACCAACAGAAATGTGAGAGTCAAATCAAAGGTTAAAGAGGTCTCCGTGGTAACGGAGCTGTCTCCATCTCATCTCAGAATGGGACCAGTTGTGGTGCCTGTCATTGGGACCAGTTAGAGCAGGAGAATAAATGAAGCTATTGAATGTTTTGGTTTGTCCTGATTTATTTTTAACGCCAGTCACAGGATGGAGCTCTAAGGTGCCTCAGAGCCACAAGTGTCCCACAAGCACAGGTGGGCCTTCAGCCAAGCTGCAGCGTCTGCTCTCCACACACCTTCAAGTCTGGCTTCCCGTTTTAAACACGGAGAGACAAACTGATGGAGATCAGCAGCACGGACGCCGACTGAGTCTGGAGCTTGACTGGTGCCCACGGTGGAGGAAAAACTAGAAGAAGAAGTAAAACAAGATGAAAGACGGCAGCACTGCTTGCAGCTGAGCAGAGGCCATCAGCTGATTCCTCACATTCTTCATTTAGACTCTAAAGTGACCTGTTTAACTCTCCAGGTGGCGTCACAGGGGAGAGCCAATCAGGAGACGGTGTCGATGTCGTCAGGATCGTCTCCATCCGAGCGACAGATCTCCTCCAGAGCCACCTCTGACAGGGGGAGAGAGAGGACACTAGAACTAGCACTCTCCCAGCAGGAAGAGAGGCTGGGAAGCGTGGTGCGTGTGCATGTGCTCACCCTCACTCTCGCTGAGCTCAGGAACTGCCCTCAGTAGGTGGTGCACGGCGGGGATGAGCTGGTCGTACATGTGCAGCAGCGGCCTGCAGCTCTGGGAGAAGCTGCTGTGGTGCAGCAGCAGCCAGTGCAGCAGCAGCAGAGCCTCTCTGAGCAGAGACGCAGCTGGGTGGAGCCACCACGGCGCTGACGCAGCCCCACCTGCAGCACACCACCAGCTGAGATAAAAGGACTCTGGAGCCGTGCTGCTCACATCAGAACTTGGACAAACCTGTGGAGTTCTGGGGCTGTAGGGAATCAGACAGGCTCAACCACTGGCGATGGAGGACCAGTACCATGGTCTGGACCATCTGACACAGAACCAGGCAGCAAACGGTGTTGACCGGAGGACTGACAGGCTGCTGTGACAGAGGGAGGCACCCTTACCTCAGAGTAGCACTGGCACTGCTGCTGCCTGCTGGGCCTGCCCTCTGACCTCTGCATCATCATCCTGCTCAGCAAACGCACCACCTGACACACACACACACACACACACAACAGCTCTTTTTCACCCTCAACACAGATCTGAAGCAGACTTTTTCTTCTGTGAGGCAAAAATAATAAAGTGTGTGTGTGCAGGAATCCTGAGTGGTGCAGTTCCCTTTTCTGGAGAGGTTAAGGAGAAACGTTGACTACATGATTTCTGACTGCAATCTGTGAGAGAGAGAGAGAGAGAGAGAAGGATGTGTTCACCTGCAGATCCAGTTCTACCCAGTCCCGCTGTGTTGCATGGTCGTCTGGTCTGGTTCTGGTAAACTGGAACAACTTTGAGAAAACACAAACGTCTGAAGAAAACAGACTCAGTTCACCATCAGCATCATTTCTCTCTCAGATGTGTCCAAAATGTCCAAAAAGCTCACCGTGCTGAACGCACAGGTGCTGGCCAAGGTTGGGTTGCTCACACAGAGACATGAGGACGTGGACATACGCCGATACCGTCCTCACCCTGCTGTCTGTGGACAAGCCTGCAGCCATCACCTGCAGCACACACTTCCAGCTACGCCCAGACAAGCACACACATCAGTCAGACAACAGCCCAGGGCGAAGGACCGTCAGCCTGTGTGTGTGTTACCTGTCACTGTGACTGTGGGGCGCCCTCTGCATCAGAACACACAAGGTCTTCAAAGCACTAAGAGCAAGCTTCTCCATGTGTGAGCCAACACTGCTGCCAACACCACCTTCACACAGCCGCAACAGAGACTGCAGCAAAGCATTCTGGGAGCACAGAGCCACACCACAGTCCTATGGCAGCAGGAGAGCAGCGCTTACTTCTGGAGGTTTACACTCACATTCCTGCTGAGGGAATGGCACACTCATGTGGCCTCACAAATCTAAAGGAGCCACTTCAGGTGGGAGGAGTCTATAGTCTCCGTAGGAGGAGTCTATAGTCTCTGTAGGAGGAGTCTATAGTCTCCGTAGGAGGAGTCTACAGCCTCTGGGAGGAGTCTACAGTATCTGTGGGAGGAGTCTACAGTCTCCTGTAGGAGGAGTCAACTTCATGTGGGAGGAGTCTACAACTTCCTGTGGGAGGAGTCTACAGTCTCCTCAACTGCGGCCCAATTATCAACAACATTAAAAAACTGTAAAAGGCAAGAATAAACTTGGGTACTAATTCTCATAAAAAAACAGTATGTTTAACTGAACATTTAGTGATCAGTGGTATCATCTGTTATTAGGAACATTTTCCAGCTGAAGTTTTCCAGATGAAGAAGCCAGGAGCCCCGAGCAGCTGCATGTACATGCGCCGCCATGTTGTAAATGTCAACCTGTTAAGCCTCCTTCATAGCTCAACCTGCAGAATTGTCATTATTAAGGTCATACTATCACATTACCATCCCTTGTGGCAATGAATGTGCGTAAACACAATGAATCAAGTCATAGAACAATGATATTTCCACTGATACCTTCTCTGGAGCTGAGCTCAGGCTCTCAGTAAACACAGCCTCCACCACCTGAAAGCATCACACAGGGTTGAACATCTACATGCAGTCCAGGGAGCCCACAACCTCAGCCTGATCTGGCACAGCAAAAGCTTGGCCCCTTCACAAAAACATGACTGTTTAAGCTTGGAAAAAGCTGTTTTAATATTCTGAGTTTAATGTATGTAGTATTATTATTATTAAATCTGGTTTAGGTAAACGTCTTGGAGCCATGAGATTTATAAACATGGAAAAGACATCATGTGACTTGACTGAAATATTAACAAATCAACATTTTGTTCTTATGAAAAATGAAGAGATGATTGCAAAGGCTGCATAAATAAAGAAACCACACTAACATCACTGCTGAGCCGTGATCCTGGTTGGTTATTTTACCTACTAGTTAGCATAGCAGATGCACGTTTTGCAATCGTGCTTCAGTCTGAACTGGTTGTGCTGGGACATCACCTCATCACTGTGGGACACCAGCAGGTAGAGGAGCCTCAGCGCAGCCAAACCAAACTGCTCCACAGTGAAGCCAGTCTCCAGCCTCCTGGGCTGGTTTGGGAGAGCCACGGAGGTCAGAGCAGCAGAGGAGCAGAGAGCCTCCACACACTCAGTCAGGTGAAAGTCCACCAGTGGAAGGAAGAGGACTGCCCCCAGACATGCACTACAGCCAAAATAGACACACACACATAAAAGGAGTCAACTCTAGCTCAGAATAGGGCCATTCAAAGCTAGGTGGGAGCCTTGGGGGCCTGTTCCAGCAAACGTTTCCACGGGGGGATGTTGTCCTCCAAACCGACTGGAAATGTCCCTGAGAGCAGCAGAGCAGCAACTGAAGCGCCTCAAAAGCCTGCTGCTCCCGTGGATGTTGTCCTTGTTTGCTGCTTTCATACATGAAATAATGGCCAACCAAAGGGGTAACCAAAGCGCAGAACAGCCAAAGGGGATGGCTTTGGAAGCTAGTGCACGTTCAGGACACGAGCGTCTCAGTCCTTCTGGTTACCTTTGGGTTTTGGTGCCAGACGAAAGGTGCGCTTGGCTCTGACTCAACATGTTGAGTCCATTTCTAGCGAGACTCTGGACTTGGCTCAGAGAAGCTTTGCTGGCGTGGCCACTGACTGCGTCCTCAGAGTGTTGTAGAGCACCTGCTGAGAGAGCACTGGAGACACAGGACACAACACCAGCAGCATTTGCAGCCCATTACAGATCAAGACAAATCCAGCATCCCATTTTGAACATGTCTATAAAGAGTTGTCAGGTGCTACTTTCAGCACCAAAACCAGAGCCAGCGTTCAGCGTTCTCACGGAGTCAACGATAAAGATGCACTGAGCACGTTGTAATGAGCTCCAGCCTGGGTTTACCTGGAGGTCCGACTCATGGACAGCAGGTGAGAGAGTCCAAGGCTGCTGCTGGGGGACAGAGGCTGCTGCAGCAACAATCCCAGTAAGACGCTGCTGCCTTTAACACAGCAGAGAAAAGACATCAGCTCCTTCCAAACGTCCTGCAGCCTGCGTCTCTCCCAGCATGGTGGCCTTTGCTTTGTACAGTAAGCTATAAAGGTGTCTAACTCCACGGTTATCAGGAAGACCATTACTAATGCACTTTATTTGCAATCAAGACATTTACAGGGTAAAAGTAACCAGCAGCCATTACTGAGGAGGTGACATTTGGTCTTTCAGACCTTAATCTTGAGTAATGTCTCACCACAGCTCTGTTAGGACATTACTGCTTTTTATTTATGCTGCTCCAGAGTATTAATCCTACCCTATAAGTTCATGTTTTAACTGGTTCAACAGACAACAGATTAGTAAAGGTTCCACTCAAACCAACAATACTGCGTGTTTTACCATAAACAATGACAGATGTGTGGAGTGAAGGGCTTCACCTGGGAGCTGCAGGGGTGCAGCTCTTCTGGACATGAAGGGATCTGGAGGATCCTTTTCGGTTGTTCTGCTGAACGAGCCTCTGTCCCCTGAATCTCTGGTCTTCCCCGGTGCTGCTTTGGATGGGATGTTGGTGATAAAACCATTTGCCACTGGAGAGGAGGTTCCACCATCCTGGTTCAGTCGGCTCAGACTGCTCTGCATGTTGGGACTGGGAGGTGATCTAGAAAAGACAAGATCAGAAGTCAGAAGATGGATGGATGGACGGGTGGTGAGGAGGAGAAACCAGGCAATTATGAATGCCCAAAAACAGAATTTAAAAACACACACAAAAAAAAACCAAAACAGTGCAAAAGGGTGCTGTGATGCTGCTCAGCAGAACTAGCGATAAAAAGCCAGAAGGCCAACAGTCATTTCCTCATCATCCATGGAAACGTCTAAGGACAGTCATCACTTTGCAGACAATCAATCCCTTCAGTTAAGATTTACCTGGTTTGTGACGGGTTAACCTCATTATTACACACGTTATAAATAAATACCTGGTCTACACGTTTGTCCAGATTACAACTGAAAACGAGGAGGAAATAAAAGTGACAGACGTCCTATATCATTCAGGAGGAGAAGCAATAATTAAAAGCAATGACGCCTTCCTGATGATCCAAATCCTTGCCAGACTTCAAACTTCAAAGCTTCATTCTGGTGCCTGGTGTCACCTGGTCTGTTCTCACTCACCAGGGCAGATATTTAGGGATGGGAAGGTTTCTGATTATTTACAGTAATTTACACTTTAAAAAATCTCATTTTTTAATATGTCAGTCTCACTTTCATACTGAGCTGCTTGTTGTTTACGTTGACGGCAGCATTGAGGAGAAGAAGAATCTTCTTTTTCTCCTTGACTGCTTCATGCCTGGTGGGGTCCCAGAGGGTGCTGGAGCCCCCCTCAGCAGCACATGGGCCAGGCAGAGACCTCTCTGTGAAGGTGTGAACCTGCTCCAAGCTCAGCCCAGCAGCATCTGGACTCAGCTGCTGAGACTGACTTTCTGAGGGTCCAGGTGAGCAGATCAGGTTCACTGGTGACGGTAACCATGGTAACTGACCTGTGGCGAGGCAGCAGAGGAGCAGTCTTCTTTCTGTCTGAACTGTGCAGTTTGGACTTCATGTCATTGATCTCTGCTTCCTTGAACTGCAGCTGTGTTTGCAAAGCCTGGACCTGGACACAAATGGGTGGTCATCGCCCTCCAAGGAGCACGGCTGCTGTGCGCTGGGGTCTTCTTCTGCTCCTCACCTTTTTGTGGAGCTCCTTCTCCTTGTGACTCTGCTCTTTGTGCCTCTGGATGTCCAGCAGCATCTGGGTCTGCCTCTGAGCCTCCTTCTCCTGCTGGGCCCCCTTCAGGGAGTCTCTCAGCAAACGGATCTCCCCGTTCTTCAACATAATCTCCTCTTCCACTTCCTTCAGCTGAAACAGAAAGATCAGAGCTGCTACCAACAAACACACTCCTGACAACTTCCCACTGCAGCACTCATTTCCATGTTGGAATGCCTGCTTCTGCTGGAACTGGGTTGAACAGGTGCGACTCCTCGCAGGTTTTACTTCAGATGAGACCTTGCTATACATAAGTAGTATATAAGGCTGTCCCTGTTCTGACACTGACTTAGCCTTAATTTGCTGCCATATTTGTTTCCACCAGATAAACAAAGGAGGAATAACAGTGTCGTGGCCACTGGGAGGAGCAGCAGAAGCGTCTGGCAGGAAGGCAGCAAACTGCCTCAGTCTGAAATTCTTTCAGATGCTGACGTGTCTGCCATCGCTTGTGTGCCACATGCTAGCTCTCATTTGTTTCTTGCTCTTTTCTTGTTTTTCAGCAAGTATGCCTTTGTGTCCTTTGCCTCTAAGAGGCCCCTCAGCCAATCAGGAAGCACACACACACTTTGCCTTCATGATAAATGAATGAAAACTAAAAAAACATTTGAAAAAGCTAATATTTTGTTTTTCCATAAAATTTTATGGCCTGAAATTGTAATTTTATGTGATTGTGATATACATAAACAAGTTACCATGCTAATTCCATAAAACTACCAACCTTATTAATGTTGAATTAGTTCCCCAAGATGGCAGCTATGCCATGTGTTTCAATCCAAATAACAATTTTAATACTGTACAGCCACGGTTTGATTGCCTTAAGAAGGTAAATGAGAAGAGCGGCTGCAGACAGAGCTGCACAAACAAACGGGCTGTGCTGCCCCATGCTGTTGAAAGTGTGTACCTGCTGTGCAAAATGCACATCGGCTGGCATTTAAGAGCTGCATCTGAATGTTTTCATGTGGTTTCAAGGGAATTAAAGATCTGCAGATAGACATACTTGCTCTGACATTTGGTGTCATTAAATTTAATCTGTGTTTAACAGTATCAGAGGAAATAAAAGAGGGAATTTCACCTTTCTTTTCAGCTCAGCATGTTGAACCTCTAGAACGCTGTGGGCATCTCTGAGATCTGACAAAAACTGCTGTGGCCTGTTGACTGAAAAGATGAAAAACAATAAGATTGGAGAACGAGTTCAACCCAAAATTGCATAGAAATAAATCAATATATCCTATTGTACTATGGTTTCTGGTTAAATAAGTATATATGTTGTGTAAAAGAATCAAAAGTTCTAGGTCTATCATCGTGGTAAGTAACAGGATAATGCTAAATAATTTTTTTGACTACTACATTTTAATCACCTGAGCTCCCCAGTTACCAACAAACAACAGAAACAGGTAAGAAGATGCAGCAAGTAAAGTCAACTATGGACAAAATCTATGGACCGAATGATTTAAATAGGAGTTATACTTAAAAAAAAAGCCGTCAGAGAGCACATACCTCCTCCAAGCAACTCATTTCACCACATAATGTGACTTACACCCAAAACTAATCGTCCAATTAGTTGGATACCTCCGGTGGGTGTGTCTGCCCCCATATATTGCTCGTCTTGTATTTGAGGGTTAGCCTCGGTGGTTGATCAAAACCCCTGGCCTTCGTGGCGTTGATCTTATAGGCATAATATTGAACAAGGCCCTCTCTCACAACGATAAAGAACGCTTCAAAACATTCCTCAATCCAAACAGTTATCTGGAACATCAAAATTTAATCACCTGTTCCTTTTCCCATGATTAACATTTGCTAAAAACTTCATTAAAATCCAGGTATAACTTATTAAGTTATTTTGCTAAATAAACACACAGATCACATAATCTCCTTGGCAGAGAATATATTAATCATGATTAAACAACGTCTGCTACGATACTAAGCAGAATTTCTCTGGGAGACTTTGGGATTGCTGTGGTGAACGTACCCAGGGGCCGTGTGCTGCTGCTGTAACCAAGCGTGTTCTCGCTGCTGTGACTGGCCACAGGTCTGTTCACAGATTTGCCCTCTCCTAAAGACCATGAAGACGTGTGAGGTAAATGTGGTCCATAAGAGGCCAGTTTAGAGTTAAGCCCAGCTGGTGCACCTTGGGGGAAGGCCTGCGAAGAAATGACATCAATTTCATCGAGGTCATCTTGAGTGAAGTCCTCATCGTCCCCAAAAGGATCATCAGAGGTCATCGCTGTTGGTGCATCGTCATTCAGGCGCCTCTGGCGTTTGGTGGGAGGGCAGTTCATTCTATGGAAGTGAAAAAACTCAATATCAGTTCAGTGTTGGACACCAATTCTAATAAAACTGTGGGATACAAATTAGCAGCATTACATTGCATTTTTTAGAAATGGAAGATGTACCATTTACAATAAGAGAAGGCACATTTAGTACATAACATTAGTACGCAAAACAATTTTTCATGTTTAACAAAGGACAGCTATATTTCCTTTTCAAAGTTTATCTTGTTTCCAAAAGTTATCAATGAAAAATACCACAATAAAGTATTAGAAAGAGTATAGAAGTGTTTCCTGCTCTCGCCTGTACTTCACACATCACCGATATTAGCTAATCTTACCCGAGTGCACCCTGAGGTAACCCTAACCCTTAGGTCTGTCCTTAGTGTCTCTGACTAACGTTAGCTGCCAGCTACATAACTGATTCCGGATAACTACACAAGTAACTACACAGTCGGTCTGCTAAGCTAACGTAGCAGTTGTAGCCACCTTACATTGTTTGAATATGGTTCTCTCTTCGTCAAAACGACGTTCTCTTCGTAGAAATGCTTCCTTTCGCTGGTTCTTCAAACTTCATTATCATGCGACATAATTCAAACTTAAATCCAGACTCTAAACCACAAAAAGTTAAACTAGGAGTGTACATGTGACGATAACCCGCCGTGCTGTGGCTGATAATTTACCCAATCACAAAAGCTTTACACATACTCGGACCAATCACAGGCACCCTTGCCCAGAGCTACTTCCTGTACAGGTCCTCGCTTAGTCCAAAACAAATCAGAAACGCAAAAGTCCTCACCTCATCTAAATATGCACTACTTATATGCACTAGCAGAAGTAGACACACACACACACACACACACACACACACACACACACACACACACACGCAAAGAAATGATAAGAATAAGAAAAAAACCGCATAAAAGTTACAATAATCTTTAACTTATAGCAAAATATATATATTTTTGCTTTCTGTCTTACAGAAAGCGATACAGAAGAAATTTTGTGATTTCTTTACGAGCATGCACGTACGTATCCATATTCATCTATGACGCGCAACACCGCTCCTGGAATAGCGGGGGGTGGGGGGAATACAAACACGTCTCTGTCTTTCTGTCTTTCTCTGTCCTCTCGCTCCATCTCTTTTTCTCTCTCTCCCTTCTTCCTTGACACCCATCATCATCAAAACCATTATCATTATGGCATTATGGACAGACAAACACACACACACACACACACTTCCTGCCTCCATCACTCTCTTACACGTATTCACTGGTGGATGACTTTGTTGCCATGACAACACACAGTCATAGCAGGATCTTTGAGTGAATAATGTAGAATGAAGCCTACATAGATGTGTATATTCCTGGAGTCTATACAGAAAAGCGAAGCATCTTCTACAGTATAGGATTTAAATGACATAATTACTTAATAGGAGATATAAATAACTCAATTAGAGTTATGTTATTGTTATTTTTGTAGGAAGAGAACCAGAGAACCAGCTATTTTTCTTACTATAATTAGTATTAATTATATAATAATAGTATAATAGTCATTACTATAAAATCCTATAATTATAATGTCCAAAGAAAAGAACCTCACAGAATAGAATGGCATATTTAACTAAAAGCCTATTCTTCATAGCAGCTGAATAAGAAGAGCAACACACTGACCAACATCTCAGTGTGGCCTCCAGGCATGGGTTGCTGCTCCTGCCACTAGTAGCTGATACGAAAAACTCTCCGACCGTCCGTCTTCTCTCTTCACCAAAAAAGCAAAGACAAAATTATCAGGCCCCTGAACCGGACCCTGTCCCCCACCTGGCTGCTCCTAGATATTCTGCCTCTAAAAACTAATGAACAAAGTTGGTGATAAAGGGCAGCCCTGGCAGAGTCCAGCATTCATGGGGAAGAAGATAACATTTTGATGCAAAACAAACATACTCCTACAATACAGGGATTGGATGGCCCTGTCTGGGTAAGGGTCCACCCCACCCTACTGAGTGTCCTCAGTAGGGTGCCTTTGGGTAGTCATAAGCCATTTCCAGATCCATTAAACACAACGCATATAGATTAGATTAGATTAGATTAGATTCAACTTTATTATCATTACACATGTATAAATACAGGTAACGAAATGCCGTTTAGCATCTAATCAGAAGTGCAGCAAGCTGTATATACAGTGTATACAGTATGGTTATAGTGGATTATATAGATATATTACATATATTACATCTTGGGAATATGAACATGTGGAGGTATTATAGACTGGAAATGGCTTATCACTATACCCAAAGGCACCCTATTGAGGACACAAGCCATAAACCATTTCCAGATGAGACTTCTCATATACTTTTAAGGGGAACAAAGAACCTCACAAGGGGTAAAAACAAAAGCTAAAAACAAGATAACCTGACCCCGACATATACTAGTATCTAGACCTGACAAAAGGAAAAAGCTATCTTTGGTGGGCAACCACACTAAGAGGGGGCACGGTCCATGACTGCCACAGACATCACCCCAACCTGAGCAAACAGGAGACTCCAAACCAAGGCGCAGATACCTCTAGCCGCCCAGGCCAGAGCTGTCCAAGGGACAGCATTCCCATTGGCAGACCAGAGACAACTGTTAGTCTGACAGGCCCCCATGAGGGAACACTAGAGGTAAAAACTGAGGGACAAAAATAATAAGGTTAAAAGTATAAAAGCTAAAAACTACAGGGGGTCAAGAACTAGGTACATCAATGTAAAATTGATAAAAACATAAAAGAAGGGTAAGGGTATAAAAGTAATTAAAATAATTTTCAAAAGTCAGTTAAAGGCCTGAGTGTGGAGCCTCTTTCTAAAAGTATCAACAGTCCCTGCAGCACTAAAGTTCTCCAGAAGGCTGATCCACAAACGAAACTGAATAATGAATGCCGGTTAAGGCCAGCACTAGAGCAACTCAGTGTCCACAAAGTTTGAAAGAGTAAAAGTAGGTCAGATAAATCAGAAGGCCCAAGACCGTTAAGACATAAAAACTAATTCCTGAAGTGCACAGGGAGCCAATTGTAATGCGCTCCCGCCTGTAGTTCTTATCAGCACTCGAGTGTCTGAGTTTTTTTAGTAATTGTAAATTAGAAACTCTTTTTGGGAAGACCCGAGAGCAGGACATTAAAGCAATCAAAGTAACTGGACTAGACTGCAGCTGAACTGAGAGAGAAGCGTGCAGACTCTGGCTATATTCTTAAGACGGTAAAAACCTGTCGTGGTTATGTTTTGATGTGTCAAAGAAACTAAGCTCAGAATCTAAAATCACTCCCAGAATCTTTTCAGATAGTAATGGTTTTAGGATGGATAGTTTTGGTAAAAGTTCCCTTCTCAAGCCTTCAGGATCAATGACTAAAACCTCTGTTTGACCTTATTGCGCTGTAGGAAATTTGCTGCCATCCATGACTACGGTGGCTGAGACCCGCCATCGCTGCAAATTAAAGAATCGATAAAAACAAAAAGCCACAACAGAAGTGGGAGTAAGTCACAGAGTTAGTATTTAATGTCGCTTTGTGTGTGTTATGTAGCCCCAATTGCATGAACATTTTAAATAACACACTTGGAGAGACTAATCCATTCTGCTTTCAGTGCTGTGCAAGAATATCCCAACACGGATTACAAGTGTGTTTCTCCTTTTCTGTTATATGGCAATTTTCTGCATTTTGTTAGGCGGCGATGTGTTTAGGACCCATGTGCAGGTACGAGACAGGCGTTCAAAGCAAAACATCCTTTTACTGCGGGGTAGTGATGGGTCCGGCAACACCGATGCGTCGGCGCATGCGTCGAGCTCGTAGAGCGAAACCCCGCGTCGGTGCGCGTGTCGCTTAAGAAAGTCACGTGACCGATACAGGCACTGTTTCGAACCGACGCTGACGCGCCAAAGTGTTTATAAGGAAGCACTATTGCCAGGTTCCAGGATCCTGCGAGATACTGGGACACCCAAAAGACAGTCCATCCAAACCTCTTCCGGCTTTCCTTACAATTTCTCTGCACTCCAGCCTCATCTGTGCCGTGTGAGCGGGTGTTTTCTACAACTGGAGAAGTTGTATCAAAAAAGCGTAACTAACGTTGGAAAAACTTTTTTTTTTTTTTTTTAAATAAAAACTTGTAAATACAAAAAAATCCCAGTCCACAAGCATCCTCATTCACCACACGCTCACTTAGATTTTCACGTTATGATACATGTTCACATTATTTATTGGCTGTATCTAAAAATATCAAATATATTTAAAATTTAAATAAAGATATAAAATAATACAATATAAAATACAAGGACCTAAATTATATTATTGTATATACTACGTCATCAAATCAGTGTCAGGTGAGTCTCACCTAGGATGCCTGTAGGGATTTTTAAGGTCCAGCAGGTGTCAGTATTCAGTGACACAGTATCAATACAGTTTTGCAATGTGTCGAAACGCGTCATGACGCCTCATCTACCCATCACTACTGCGGGGTGTCCGAATAACCAGAACTCAGACTCTTCTCAGGGAACATGGCGACTCTAGAAACGGAGAAAACCACATCAGAAACAATCCCCTTGACAGAGGAAAAGTCAGTCTGAGCGAGTCTGGTACCGCTCCACAGGTGAGGTAACGATCCAGCGTAGTGCTCGGGTGCAGCTGCCTCATATTCACCTCTGATTGCTGATGAGCCACAGGTGCGCTCCGTCACCAGTGAAGACCCAGGCTGCCACGCCCCCTAGTGGACAAAACAAGAACACAAAGCAGGCACCAGAAACCCCAAAAAATGCAGAACCCTAACATTATCCCTCCCTCAACGGGCGCCTCCTGGCGCCCTACCATGTCAATTAGGACGGTCCTTCAACCACCATCCAGGGCGGGCGGAGGGGTGTTGGATGGAGGGACCACTCCTGAACTTATATACATCAGGTTCTTGGTGCTCACCGGGACCTCCGGGACAGCCTTTGCTTTCATAGGGGCAGCCTCAGCAGGGGGCCTGGGAGCTGCTTTAGCTTCAACTGGGGCCATCCTAGTCACAGGTTTGGGAGTAGCCTGTTGAAGCTAAAGCTATAGGAGACACAGTCTCCTATAGCTATAGGAGTCTCCTATAGCAGCTAGGGAGACACAGTCTCTGCTGCAGGGGTCACAAGCTTTGCTGCAGAAGTCACAGCCTTAGCTGCTGGGGTAACGACCTTGGCTGCGGGAGTCGCAGTTTCTGCAGTGGGAGTCACAGCCTTTGCTGCAGGGGTCACAGCCCTAGGTGCTGGAGTTGCAGCCATAGCCACGGGAGTTTCAGCTCTTGCTGCGGGAGACACGGCCTTGGCTGCTATGAGCGGAACTGGCATGGTCATCGGCGCTGTGGTCGGAGTCGGCAATGTCATCGGTGCTGTGGTCGAGACCGGCGTGGGCTTCGGCGCTGCGGTCGAGACTGGCGTGGTTCCAGTCTGGGTCTGCGGTGCCTCCCACCTCTTGGCCTCAGGAGCCTTCTTCCTGGAATTAGAGTTGTTACTGGCACCTCCTACCTCAGGGTCTCGTGGAGTCCTTCTTCGTCTCTGGTACCACTGGGCTGCCACAGTCGCAGGGTCCCTGGCCCAGAGTGGCCCACATGGGCCCGCTAAAAACATCCCCTCATTTTCAGCAAATAATTAATGTTTTTGCACACTGTCCCTTTAAAAATTAAATAGACTAAACTAAACTAATCCAACAGTCCTCACGATCCTCTTTTTCAATTAGTTTGGGCATATTAAAGTATCTGGGTAGATTAAAAAAAAAAATCAATTAGTACACTGGACTACATCTCCCAAAATACAATATGCATCAATTTATCATCCTCAGCCCATAGCCTGAACACAGATGTCTGGCAGTGTGTTTGTGTGTATGCAGGCGCCCTGCTGAAACGGTTTCAGCTTCATGAGGAGCTCCAGCCAGAGAGGTGGATGCCCAGATGGAGACCGCTGTGTCCCATTGGCTGGTGTCTGTAAAAAGCCCACCAATCAGACACCATCCTTCATCTGTGACTGAATATGTTTCTCGCTACATATTGTGTCAGCCTGTGCATATTTTGTGTTGCAGCACTGCATCCCTGCATCAGTCTGTGTATGGATGTGCACAAGAGGTTGCACATAGAAGATGTGAAGGAAGGGGGGAGGGGGCAGAGATAGAGAAATTGAAAAAAAGAGAACAGGATAGAAACAAAGAAGACCGATGACAGTAGAGAGAAGACTGAGGTGGGGGTGATAGTAATAAGGCACTTTGACCATAGTGAAAGGAGAAAAAGACAGTCTCTGGGAAGAAGCATCAGCATCAAGGATTTTCTCTTCTCTGTTGCCGTGACGATGGGTTGTTGGCTGTCAGGACCATGGATGGGTGAAATGGTAAATGATAAAAGATTTAAGTGTGTCTTTGTCCATAATTAAGTAATGTGATTTGTATTTTGTCACATTTAATCTGAATAGTGGATTAATTTTATGTGTGCGTAAGGGAGAGAGAGAGAGAGAGAGAGAGAGAGAGAGAGAGAGAGAGAGAGACCGTGCATGCACACTTGCTCATATGCAAATCCAAGATGGCATCTCTGTAAATCTTCGACAAATATGTTGTTGTCCTGTTAAAATGTGTGTTTGTGGTTTTTATATATATACAGTAAAAATAGTTTTTGCACAAATGTTGTTTTCAACAATCTTTACCTGTACAGGGTTTTACGTCTTTCCTACACTTATCCTGTGTCTCCACACAAGGATGCCATTTTGTGCTTCTTAGCTAATAGTGTGTGTGTGTGCATATGTGTGTGGGTATGCATGCATGTGTGTGTGTGTATGTGTGTGTGTGTGTGTGTGTGTTTGCTGTTGAATGTAGCAGTGGGTGACTCATGGTTGTGATGTATTAGAGTTAACAATAATGATTCGATGGCTGTGTGCGCGCGTGTGTGTGCGTGCGCACACGTATGTGTGTGTGTGTGTGAAGGCAGGATGAGCTTCACATTGCAGACATTAACCCTTTAGTGATGACATGGACATAATATCTAACAGCAAAATTCTCCTGTGTATTTGTTGGACTGGAAGTAATTCTTCATCTGTCTGGGCAGTGTTGTGCCTCGCCAGTGGTTACATAATTCTTTAGATTCGTTGATATTTCTTGACACAAATATCTGGATAAAATATCATCCAAATGGCAGTGGCAGTTTTAAATGTAGTGTCATTCAAGTTGTTGTCTTAATTCTAGCATTCCTGAAGTGATACAATCTGTTATTTAAAATGAAGGAGGTGGTGTTATTGATAATCTGGGATCTTTGTCAATCAGAACCACTCAACGCTACAATAAAAAAAAGGCTGTTTTATCCAATTTAGTACGACATTGGAACAGAAAGCAACAAATAATTTTGTGAACATAGAACATCATCAGCACTTCTTGATACTAGTCTGGATGTGCGTTTTGCCTTATGAATGTTCTTTCAGGTGGCCAGAAAACATGATGATGTTTATTAGGATAAACACTGTATCCATTTATGTTAATACCTTCATCAGGAAGATGTCTGGTTATTTAAGTTGTAGAAATTACAACAATATCTCCATCTGTTGATTTAATCCTAACCCTGACTGTGTCCATGTTGGATAACAAGCTGTGCACGTTAAAATAAACAATTTTAAGAGCAGACAAAAATGTTACATCAGATGGTGTTTGGCTACAAATGCGGCTCAGCACCAGGGTTGGCTTTCAAATTACCAGATAAAAGTAATAACAAGACCATTAACAATCTATGCTGTTTTAGCTTCCAAATGTCAACGGAACTTCTTTAACATGCCTCACCTCTCACCCAGGAGGCCTCAGCTCAGAGCTGAATTTCCTGAATTACCATTTCTGAAAGGTTTCTCTGTGTTCAGGGCAAAAATGCAGGAACTAAATCTTTGCAATTAACAACGGTATATTTGTTATATCGATAAAAAAATTGACGTCATATTGCAATCTGTTTGGCCTGAATGTTGCTGGCTAACATTATCACCTGCATCTCTGTCTGCTTATCTCAGAGGAATGGGCGGAGTCTTGCAAACGTGAGCCAACGGGATGCCCTGCAGATCCTTGCTGCCAGTCAGTGTCCAATCACCATGCAAATTAAAGGTCAGAGGATGGGTGACGTTGATGGGGCATCCTGGGAGCCGCTCCCACTTAACCTGCAGCATCTCAACTTGCCCCTTCCAGTTATGAAGGCGGGGCTTAACACAGCTGTCTACCAGGACAGGTAAAGAGACTTTGCTCTAGTCATAGCTGATTGTCTGCAGCTTGTTTTTAATGTATGTGGGATACTTTATCTTTTCCAGTATATGTTAAACTCCTACACATCTTGTCTTTTTTTATGGACACCACTCACAGGCATTACTACAACCGCCTTCCCCTGCCACACAATCACTGTGATGGACGGTATGGCTACCTGCCCAGCTCCCCAAGGGACACAATGGACATTGAATCCCAGGTGACACCAAGTAACAACATTACAAAAACATTTAAGAAATAAAAGAATATGTAAATGCATTTCTTTTTGTTTTTAATCCAATATCCATCAGGATCCTGAACTATCTAGTCAAAGACCAAACGGACCGAATTGCCTAATGGGATGTTGCAACACAAATTTAGAACCAAAGGGCTGTCAGAGCAAGGTAAAAAGAAAAAAAAAATAACTCTAATCATATATATATATATATATATATATATATATATATATATATATATATATACACACATACACACACAATAATGACACAAATAAGCAGAATTCACCTACAGCTAATTACATATATTTTAGAATTAAATATAAAATATATGTGCCTATTATGAAATAATAAATGACCAATCAATAACCATGTTATGTATATAAGTTTAGACCCAGACTTCCATTTGACTGCATGTCATTTTTAAATGCAGACTTTGCAATGGAATTCTAGAAATAAGCTTGTTCTTCTTTAATTTACTCAGCATTTATTTAATTTTTTTGCCGTTCTAGCTGAGTATTTAAAAGCAAGATTTGGGCATTTAAAAGCAAGATTTGGGCATTATCAGTTACACATATTGCAGAATTAGTATTAATCAATTGAGACTGTTAATAAACAATATCTTCTGATACTCACATTTCAAATTACCACTGCACGGCACTGATATCTATGCAATGTAAATGTTCTTGGCATGTCTGTAGGATACGGACGATAATGACTTCATGCTGGAGAAGCCACTGGGCTTCCTTCCCTTACACCATGAGCTGGACAGTGGTCTGGGTTGGACTGATGGTTCCCTTCACCAGGGAGACCTCTCAGGGCTGGAAACAGAAGAAGGTGGCATTGAGGACTATCAGTCACATGGGGCCCTTTTACCTGGAGCTTGTAGGGGCTTTGGAGGTGGTGGCTCACCTTCCTCTGAATCCTATATCTCTTCAGAGCTCAGCGATTCAGGCTTTTACAGTGTGAGCACCGGGGAGTTCCGGCACTTCCAAAGACTACTAGAGAAACGAATGCGCCTATACAATGCCAGAATACAACATCAAGGAGAGCCTTGTGAGAGAAGGGAGCGGCGTGACAGTTGTCCAAAAAGCCACCGTGAGCTGTTGGAGGCCATTCCTGAGGCACTGACAACACAGCCTCAGTACCAGAGCAGGCAGCTCGCCTTGGAGGAAGATGTCCTCGAACCGCCGAGCCGTGGACTTTTCAGGTACTTCAAAACTAAAAGATTCTGTCTGACAGTCTCATCAGGGACACCAAGGTGACAATCTAAACCAGGGGTCTCAAACTGATTCCACGAAGGGCCGTGTGGCTGCAGGTTTTTGTTCCAACCAATCAAGCACACAGAGTTCAACCAATCAGCTGGCTGAAGACTCGGATCAGTTGATTAAATGACTTCAGTCTGGTGTGCCGTTGCTTAGTTGGAACAAAAACCTGCAGCCACACGGCCCTTTGTGGAATCGGTTTGAGACCCCTGAAAACGAAACAGGGTTGGTTGGAGCAAGAAAGGAGGCTAGTCCTTTCCAAACTCTGAGAATGATCAACATTGTAATATTTCAAATAGATTTAGAGTAATTCAGTTTTATAGGGATTTAATTTCTTCTTTGCTATGTTTTCCAACATTTCAGCTAACATTACTTAGTTAGAAATGTCCTCCTGTTCAACATCTGTGCCATCTAACACATTTCTGTACTGTTTGTTGACTCAATTGTTTCTGTTTCACAGGGTTTCATCAGTTCAGTTCCACAAAGCTGATCGTCCTTGTCTGAATCGACACAGCTCCAGCAGCGGAGCCCTGTTCAACCCCTGCCATGCTGCTGTCTCACGGATGACTGCTCCAGTTCTCTCAACCTGCAGCACCCCCTCAAGCTACCGGAGACCTTTCCTACCCATGCAAGCGCACCAAGGATACAATTCAGTGGGAATGCTGAGAAGAAGCCGTACACTGCACCATCGCCCTCCTCCACAAGAGTACCGTCGCCGAGCGAGCCATCCAGCATCGCCCTCCTACTGTGCTGCAACCCTGCACCATTGCGGAGGTGTCTCACCGTGTAGGGTCCTCCAACTTGCCAGAGATCTGCCAGAGGAAGATGAGTTATTGCTTGGAAAAATGACTACAAATACAGCTGGCCTGGCACAACCAGTCCATCAGCATCCCGTTACGGTAGGACATATCCCCCATGACAGATGCCGTGACGACAACCTTAGCAACCAGGAAGCACACCATGACTGGTGGCACGTGCAAGAAAGATGTTTGATGCCTCAACCTCTGGTGGCAGAAAGGGACAGAGAGGCTGATAGGAACCTGGAACAAAGGAAGCTGCAAAAGAAGGAAGAGCTAGAGAGAGAGGCAGAGATTCAGGAGGAGATCAACAGGGAGGAACAGAAAGAGCTACTTCGAAGTCGAGGCAGCCAGCAGCAGCAATTTTCAAATTTGGTCCAATCTTTTCAAATGGGTGACATCAATGACACGTGGCCAAAACCAGCCAACCGTCAGTCCCAGGGTGGAGTTACAGGTAAAGGTCCCTACAGCACCCTGGAGGGTCACACAGGGGCTTGCTCTACTGCTGGAACTAACACATTGAGAGGACACATCAATGCATCTTCAAGCTCTCCAAGTTCTGGTCTGTTTGATCCAGGCACCAAGCCCATCTCCACTTCAAGGTTCTCGAGAAACCAGCTGTTAAGAGACAGAGCTTCTCAACTTGCAAATGAACGCAGTGGGATGAGCACAGATGAGGAAACCAATAATGACATGCTGATGGGTCGATACTGGACTCGAACAGAGAGGAAGGAGCAATTCTTATTGGCCCGTGAGCAGAAGCAGCAGCAGCTGCAGGCCAAAGGTGCAACTGGACGAGATGCCATCAGCAGGGGTGGGGCTCCTGCCGAAGGGGAAGGAAGCTTTATTGGTAATATGGATTTAGTGGACAATAGAGCACATGGAGCACTGGCAGAGGGAAGGTGCAACATGGCCTTGAAGCTGAGCCAGAGGAAGCTAAGCCGTCTGAGGAACAGGAAGCTGCTTGATGACTGGATAACAGTTGAGGAGTTGCTGACTCATGGGACCAGACTGGACCACCAGGAGGACATGCTGTGTCCGAGCTCCCTATTGACAGTCACAACCGTCTAACTGCAGTGACACTGCATCCACCTGTACCTGTGTGACTGATTGAATGTGTGTAATATTGAGCAAAAGAACTTTGAGGTTTTTCTTCTATTTTTCTTTTCGTTTTAGGTTGTGAGCGTCACCTCTGTGTTTTCAGCAGCACAAACTACTGAACATTATCATCATCACCATTCTTCATTCATGACAAATCAAACTCAGTGTGCTGCATCTACTTGCTAAGGTTTGGTGTAGGTGTGTATAAGATATGGAAGAAATACGTCCGAAAAAACATTGTCCACACAGTTCTCCCATGCCCATCATGGCCATCCACTGTTTACTGTGCTCTGCTCAGTTCCTATTCTTCTACCACATTCCTCATTCACCATGCTGTCTTTTTTCTTTTTCAGAGAGTGTCGCTATAATTGATTTATCCACATATAAGGCTGAATCATGTTTCTTACTGTTAGTAGAAAAGGTTGATATCGACCTCCTCCAAGAGGATTATCACTGACACCACTCTACATCCCCTCAACTAAAAGCTTTATTTGTGGATGTGTCGCCAGTACAACACTCAGGCAAACATGAATGTCCGTGCATGAACGTGTGTCTCACGAAAAATGGCCCATATTTCTCACAGAAGATTTTATAAAATTACAAAACCGTTCTTAATTTTCTTTGAATGACTTTGACCACTAAATTTCTGGGAGCAATACTGTTCTGAATGGGGTAGCTGGCTGTGTGTGATCAGAGAATTCCCTTACTTTGTAGGGGCTTTGGAGGAGGTGGCTCACCTTCCTCTGAATCCTACGTCTCTCCAGAGCTCAGTGACTCAGGCTTTTACAGTGTGAGCACCGGCGAGGAGTTCAGGCACTTCCAGAGGCTTTTAGAGAAACGAACACAGCTAAGAAGAAGCACCAGACAACGTCAGACGATGCAACGGTTGGCAACTGCAATTTGAGACCAAATCTTGAAGGCTTTATATGGAAACTCTGTTTACAACTGTGTCCTGATTGGATCATGAGATGATGACTACCTTGCTCAGGAACATGAATGTGAATCTGGAGTTCAACCTATGCTAAACACTTTATATGCCATAGTTACACCACATCCTTCAGTCCAGATGTATGTGCAGCTGAGTTAGAACATTTGGTCACTTCTGAGAATTAAAAACTACAAGTTTCAGCTACATAAAAACATTTTACTTACAATTGTTGCAGCAAATAACTGCAGCACAGTTGTCACGAAAGTCTATAGAGTATATAACATTAGCTTAACTTGGTCAAAAGTAGAAAACATTATTCTTATATCACCTTATATTTTATGATCCATTTAAAGAAATGAAGATGATAGTATGTCTCCCTTTGATTTCCAGCCCACAATAATTATGCTATAATAAATTCAGAATACCTTTGACTTGAAAATGAAGCGTTGAATGGACTTCTTGCAAAGCAAAGAAGTAAAGCCAAATATCGCACTGACAATATCCAATTATTCCAGAGACCACAATATGATGTTTATGACTATGACTGTATTTCGCATAATTTCTGCATATGAATTTCCACTTTCCCAAGAATTCAAGTTTCTCTGAGTGCAGACTCCAACGTGCTGCGATGACCCAGAACCTTTCAGTTTCGCAGAGGCTGCAGGAATTTGTGATCTTTGTTCCAGCCAGGTGTCAGGAGGCAATCAAAAACTGTCATGTCATGTTTTATTTGACTTTTATTTCAATAAGGCCACTACAAATTCTACATATTTGGCTTTTCTAAAATGAACAAGTCAAAACTGTATGATACATTTTTCTTCTTCCAATTATTCCTGTTTTTTTGGCTGGGTGTGAATGCAGCACCACCCTTTCAGAATTCCAGTGTTTATGGCTTCCTGTTGCTGGTACGGCTGTCTTTGCTGGGATGTTTACAGATCTACCTACTCAGCTTCTATTGCATCTTTATTGAAATCTGAAGGGATGTCGGGACCGTTTTACAGAAGCCACAAGGCAGGTGTGGAGGTAGGCTGAGGTGTTTTCCTCATCAGAGATGAGGCATCTTTTACAAACAGACACAAATGTGGACGTTCCATGACAAACAGGTACAAGCTGTGAATATCTGGAATCTTCCCACTCCAGGTTTGTTTGCTAGAAATATGCAATAATACCTCAAGCTGATTTTTATATACAGTAGTTGTGATTTTGTGCTCATTGTCAATTTTCTAGTCAATCATAGTAACTCATTTTAAATTAAACACATGCACATAAGTGAGGAGTCACCTAAGTGCACAGGTAACATTTCAACTATTGTAAAAGTGCATACTTTAATTTTTTTTTTTTAATAATATTTTGCATACATTTCTATTAAAAAAGCTCTACAAATTTATGTACATGGGGCCCGAAAAGACTGTAGATAGATCAACAGCGTGTTGGTGTTTTATTTACTGACCATCTTCGTGATTTATGGAGGAAAACATTACGCTTTATTGTGTTGTGTGGGACATATCTCAGTATTTTTGTGATGTTACATATCCCATGTAAACTAATGATCTTTAAAATCCTTTAAATCATCCCAATTACTTATTTAATACATTGATTTACCATTTGGGCACAAAATGTGAATATTGTCCTTTTAAACAGTTCAGTCCAATTTTGTTGTTGCTTCTTTGTATTAGGACATGTAAATATTGATTTTGTGAAAAGGGACAGATGTGGATGAAGTTAATGCAAAATGTCTTCCGACAAATACGGCCGGTCAAACAAGTCGTAGCAGGTTGTAAACGGCTTTCTGACAGGACAATGCTGACATTGTGTTGGCTTAACATCGATGTAATGGGGGTAAATACAGCACAGAAATGAAGAGTTTCAATATCAGTAAGACACAATGACATGTGCCAATTATAAACTGTGAACACGATCGCTCCAGTAAGATCGCTGCGATGTGGACAAAACAAGATAATGTCCTCTTTAGACAGATGGATTTCATGGGCATGGTTAGGCTGCATTAGCAAACGCAAATACAAGCAGCAGAAAAAAGAAAAACGTTGGAACTACCTGGACTAATTTGACAATGCAAAGAAGAAGAGCAAAGTGGGCGAGAACAGCTGCCTTTTAGAACACCAGTCTGTTGTGGTAAACACGATTAGCATGGAACCATTCACTGAATAGAGATTTTGGTAGGTAACTATTGATTGACTGAAATGATTTAATTCCCTGTTTCAGAGAAAACGATCAAACAAAACATCTGTTTCAGAATTATAGTGTAATTTGTATGAATAGGATTGTGTACTTGTTTACGTGGCAATAATCTCATCCCACTGATGACGAGCTATTCCCTTAGCATCACTTAAACTTTCTTTTATATCACCTGTCTTGTGTTTGCTTGATGATAGCCTCACAATAATTAGCCGTTGACTGTTACAAAACACGAGTTTGTTTTTGACTTTTTCAGTATAATACTTGGGCAAATAGACAGGGTCAGAGCTCTTCACTTTCAGACTACTGATTAAAAATGTGGATTTGGAAGCTGCTAAATTGATTTACAATCCATGCTATTGATGTTTGCAGAGTGTGACGTGTTTTATTGCAATTGTGTGGTTACTTTTTTTATTTTATTTATTTATTTTTTTAATCCGTCAAAATCTCCTTTTGACAGTGTGCTAAGCTAATCACACCTAGAAATCTGAATCAGGCATCCATCTTTTCAAAAGAAGAAAAGGCATCTCTTCTCAAAAGATGGATGCCTGAAGATCTGTAGAAAAGGCAGAAAAAAGCTGGAAGCTGCAAGAGATAACATATTAATTAAAAAAGAAAACGGAACCAAACAACCAGTCTATTTGCCTCCATTTTCCCACTGTCTTGGCCGTGACTCAGACAGTGAGAGTAATGATGTTGATGATGAAAAACCCTCCTCACTCTCTTTCTTGGCTTACATGACAGAAGAGAAGAAAGAGCTGAAAATAGCATTGCTTTCCCCATGTGATACAAAACTGAAAGCACACTGGAGCAGACACTCTTGTTGGGGAAATTTACACTTGATTTAGGCCATCTGACAATCTCTCCATCTAGCCTGCAACTGACCTTCATCTCACTGAGCAAGGGTCATTTTCACCAATTACACCAAGCTGTTTCGTATTTGATAACAATGTAAATGTGATTTAATAAAGAGCTTTTAATTAGCTATTACAGACCACTGTGTCCTTTCTTTAGTTAGTTCATCAATCAATAGTAATTTATATTATTATATTAATAATAATAATAATAATAATAAAATTCAGTCCAGACTACAAGAACGGGGCCTGTATGTGTTTATTCTTGCCTCTAGAGGGGGCTGTTGGCTGTTGTTATATTGTGTTGCGTTTGTTTTATATATATATATATATATATATATATATATATATATATATATATATACTGTATATATGTATATATATATATATATATATATATATATATATATGGACTGGATATATCCAATATATATACTGGACTGGTACACGGGGGACCAGGGTTCGATTCCCGGAGGGCACAAGGAGTAACAGCATCCAGTGTGGGTCCTTGGGCAAGACCCTTCACACTACTGCCTACCTCATACCATGATGAGTGACGATGAAACACATGGCATGCCGGCTCAGATGTCGCCCGGCCAAACAAGGTCTGCGTCAGGTGCTGGGGAACCAGAGCACCTTGATGAAAAATGGGCTACTGGAACAAGGTGGAGATGGGCGAGATGCAAGAACAAGGAGCTGTTGGAATGCTACTACTCAAGTAACCCTAGTCAGAGGGGTTACATGAAAAGAATGGGGGCAGAATGGTTACTACGAAACCCACAGTCACAGTTGACCGCGAAACAATTAGTAGCTCAATGTTCCAACATCCGCAAACGGCAACTGCTATCACAACTTGAGATTGACGAGGTACAGCACAAATGCTATGGGCCTGGACGCCAGGTCAGAGGGGAGGAGGTTATACCAATACCCCAACCAGAGATTGGGAACGAAGCTCCAATGAGCGCAGATATACCGATAACGCTGAGCGAGGCAGCGACTGACCTGAAAGATAGGATCATGGCAAGAATGAACACACCTATTACAACGGCTAAGTGAAGTACCATCTGAAAGTCTCCTGGAAAGTGTGAATGCAGCATTGAGAGCGATCCCTACCTCAACAATCACTGAAACCAACGAGCTGATATACACTTCAGCAGCAGTGATCCTAGAGATGCTTGGCTATAAGAGCAACCATGGGAGCCATGAGAAACAATACCCGCCATGGAAACGAAGGTTGGAGGCTAAAATCAAGGCAGCACGGACAGAAGTGGGTCAACTGACAGAGGCCCAGAGAGGTGCAATGAAAAACACAATACCCAAGAGGGACGGCCAGATGCCCATACCTGAAGCACTCGAAACTGCCAAACAAAGGCTCCAAGCCTTGGCCAGCCGCCTACAGAGATACACGAAATCCAATGAAGCCAGACGAATAAACAGGCTGTTCGCAACTCAACCTGCGAAAGTGTATGCTCAGTGGCAGGGTAATAACAGCAGAGTAGACCCACCAAGGCTGGAAACCGAACGATACTGGAAGAGTATATGGGAGAAGGAGGCAGCACATAACAGCAGTGCTCAGTGGCTGGTGTCTCTGAGAGAGGAGCACAGCAACCTCCCTGAACAGAAACCAGTTACCATCACAGTGGCAGACATCCAGGAAAGAGTATCAGGTATGAAAAACTGGGCAGCACCAGGCCCTGACATGATCCATGCCTACTGGCTAAAGAAACTCACCTCACTCCATGAGCGTCTGGCAGCACAAATGAACCAGCTGCTAAGAGATGGGACTCACTCAGAATGGCTAACCAAGGGGCGAACGATCCTAATCCAGAAGGATCCCACAAAGGGTGCAGTCCCACCCAACTACCGGCCAATAACCTGTCTCTCCACGACATGGAAGCTCATGTCAGGCATCACTGCCGTTAAGATAAGCAGGCACATGGATCAGTACATGAGCAAAGCACAGAAGGGCATTAGTAGAGATACCAGAGGAGCCAAACACCAGCTCCTGGTTGATAGAACAGTTGCCCAAGACTGCAAGTCCCGAAAGACCAACCTGTGCACTGCCTGGATTGATTACAAGAAAGCCTATGACTCGATGCCACACACATGGATCACTGAATGCCTGAAGCTGTACAACATCAACAGGACTCTAAGAGCGTTCGTGTCAAACTCGATGAGGTTGTGGAAAACCACCCTTGAGGCCAATGGCAAGCCACTTGCACAAGTGTCCATCAAATGTGGCATATACCAAGGAGATGCTGCATAGGCCTGAACCCCCTGAGCCAGATAATCAACAAGACTGGCTATGGATACCGCCTCAGGAATGGGGCCACTATCAGTCACCTCCTCTACATGGATGACATCACGCTGTACGCTAAGAGCGAACCGGACATAGACTCCCTGATCCACACTACCAGGATCTACAGCAATGACATCGGGATGTCATTCGGGCTTGAGAAATGTAGTAGGATGGTGACAAAGAGAGGCAAGGTAGTCCACACTGAAGGGGTCTTGCTCCCAGAAGGAACAATAGCAGACATTGAGGACAGTTACAAGAACCTTGGTATACCACAGGCAAATGGCAACCTTGAACAGGCAACAAAGAAAGTGGCAACAGCCAAATACCTCCAGCGAGTAAGACAAGTCCTAAGAAGCCAGCTCAATGGCAAGAACAAGTCCCAGGCAATAAACAGTTACGCCCTGCCAGTGATCAGATACCCTGCAGGAATAATAAGGTGGCCAAAGGAAGAGATACAGACCACAGATGTTAAGACACGAAAGCTCCTCACCATGCATGGTGGGTTCCACCCCAAATCCAGCACCCTGAGACTGTACACAAGCCGTAAGGAAGGAGGCTGAGGACTAGTGAGCGTGAGAGCCAGTATCCAGGACGAAACAGCCAAGCTCCATGAGTACATCAAGGACAAGGCCCCAACGGATGACATGCTCAGTGAATGTCTCAGACAATGGCGAGATCATGGGAGGACAAGCCCCTACATGGGATGTACCACCGGAACATAGCTGAAGTGGCTGATCTCAAGAAGTCCTACCAATGGCTAGAGAGGGCTGGCCTACAGGACAGCACAGAGGCACTCATCCTGGCTGCACAGGAGCAAGCCCTGAGCACAAGAGCGATAGAGGCCCAGATATACAACACCAGACAAGACCCAAGATGTAGGCTGTGCAAAGAGGCACCTGAGACAACCCAACACATAACTGCAGGGTGTAAGATGCTGGCAGGGAAAGCATACATGGAACGCCATAACCAAGTGGCTGGCACAGTCTACAGGAACATCTGTGCGGAGTATGGGCTGGAAACCCCAAGGTCAAAATGGGAAACACCTCCAAAGGTGGTGGAGAATGACCAAGCGAAGATCCTGTAGGACTTCCGGATACAGACAGACAGGATGGTGATGGCAAACCAGCCAGATATCGTGGTGGTGGATAAAGGGCGGAGGAAAGCCGTTGTGGTGGATGTGGCAATACCAAGTGACAGCAACATCAGGCGGAAGGAACATGAGAAACTTGAGAAATACCAAGGGCTCAGAGAGGAGCTGGAGAAGGCTTGGAAGGTGAAGGTGACAGTAGTGCCCGTGGTGATCGGAGCATTCGGGGGAGTGACCCCCAAACTGGAGGAGTGGCTACAGCAGATCCCTGGAACAAATCAGACATCTCAGTCCAGAAAAGTGCAGTACTAGGAACAGCAAAGATACTGCAGGACCCTCAAGCTCCCAGGACTCTGGTAGAGGATCCGAGCTTAGAATGGAGGAGGAACTACCCATGGGGGGTGAGAAGGGAATTTTTTTTTTTTTTATACATACATATATATATATATATATACTGTATATATATATATATATATAAAAATCAGTGAGCATGTTTCCAAGGTAACCGTCAGGCTGTCATAAACGTTACTGTTGCACTTAAATGATTTTAAACCCGTTTGTAGTGTTAAAAAGTCCCAGCCAGCCCAGACATCTCATGGAAGTGTTCCACAGAATTGCAGGTATCAGTTTTAGATGATATCTGAAAGCAACAGCAGCCAGTTCGATAGAACTCCTTCTGCTACTGGAACAACCAGTGGGTCCAGTTGTGTCTGATTAATGGTGGCATTTAGAGAACCAACACTAGGTGGCGCTGGATCATATTAAGTGCTGACAGTGGTGGACCGCTAAAGATTTAGCTTTTTCTTTGTTTAGGGGCTTTCTGTAATTAAATCTAGTTATCACAGATTAAATGAAGCGACTGAACGCTGTTTAACGAGGACAGGATACACTACACACCACCACAATAGCTGGGATTTAAATCATATCTGACATGCTTGAACTATGTTTATATTTCATCGTAACTTTCTGCCGAGTCTGTTTGGTGCCTGAACACGAGTTCTGAAACCGAACACCGAGTTGGACGGATTTGCAGATGCAGATGCAGATTTTGGCAAGCCTGCATTCAGGTTCGAACTCCGAGCCTTGATAGCCCGCTTTCTGAAATGGGCCCCAGGGGACTGTTAAATGATTCTAACAGGTCTAGAGGTAAACCCGGTTTCAAGTGCTCTGAAACTGTTTATAAGTACAAAGGAAAGGAAAGGAAGTCTTTAAAGACTGCAGGATTCCTGAGTGTTTATGCACTTACAGCCAACGATGCCCGTCACAAACAGACCATCTCTGAATGCCATGGGACTGTTGAAATAACTGATCCAGGCTGAAAACACAAACATTTGGGACATTGGGATAAAAGCAGGACAAATTCACACTCCAGGTGAAGAATAATCCTGATGATGATACTGTTGCTATAGTTATTCTTAGGCAATCAGCACATTATTGGCACTGAGAGTTGTGGCAGCCACAGTAGGGACTCATGGACATGTCGTGTACCTCCAGCATACGTGTGCAACAACACAACCCATCACTTCTCGTGTTCTCCACCGGGGGCAGGGGCCCCGAGCTGCTCTGCTGGGTGGTGCTCTTCATTTTCATATGGTGCCCTTACCAGTCCCTGAGGAGCTCCATAGATGACCTTTAGCTCTATCCCACTCTCTGGAGATCGTGAGGGAAATCTGTCTGCCTACGTTCCAGGCTGCCTAATGATGGATCTACGATGGTGGAGTCCCAGTATACCAGTTCATTATAGCAGAAAAACACACATGTCTCATATAGAATTATAATTATTGGATGCTAACATGCACAGTCTGGTTTTAGTCTTCGGTCAGAAAGAGAGCAGCTACTCCGGGGATTTGCTAGAACCCTCTTTATTAATAGAACAGGCACCGAATATGAAGTTTCATTGTGGTTTCCTAGGGTTTACAAATACAAATAATATGCAATTAGTATTGCCGAGAAATAACGTCCTATGGACTGCAAACTAAAAAACGTATGATAGTAGAAAGGAAAACAGTAATTAACGTCTGAATTAAAATAAATAATATCCCGGAATAGTCACGTGGGGGCGCCTCGGACAATATAATTACAATGTACTCTAATGAAAAATATCAGGTATATTAAACCATCCGCGTTTTCTAACACACAATCATAACAGCTCTACATGTCGACAACATATTAGACTGACATTTTCACCGATATAGAGATTTATCAGCAAACTCCGTGTGCGATGATAATCATCGTGAAAACGGTCGACACTGCAATCATTATAACAACATAACAGCTAACAGGAAGTCAACATAGTCCGCATTTATGCACGGCGGACACATGGCGGTAACACGTACTTATGAGCCTTGAATTCCGCCATCAACGTCGGCTGTCTGTGTGCTGTAGCGCTAGGCAGCTGTGCTAATTATAGCTTGACCAGGTTCAGTTCTTGTTCTTCTTCGTGTGGGAGGAGTGTGAGTGGAAGAGCACAGTGAGAAAGAGTTTGTTGGCTTCTTTTTCTGTTTTCTGTCCTTTTTTTCTATCACAATCTATTGGTGGTGGCTTGTATAGGTGTTTGTGTTTATTTTGGTGTAAATTGTTTGTAGTTTTGTGTTTTGTGTGGTTTGTCGGCCGGTTTTGGCTGCCGGGAGTGCTGCTCAGGAGCCGGCATGGCGACTGTCAGCCTCTCCAGGCTGTCACGGAAGCACGGCGTCAAGGTGGGCGCCGGCTCTCTGTGCGGCGTGGAGGAGGTAGCGCTGGCTGTGGGGGAGATTGTCGGGTACAGCGCCATTAGATCTGCTACCCGGATGAATAAAGCGGTGGTGTTATTTTTGGAGAAGGTAGAGCAGGTGAACAGGCTGGTGGAGACGGGAATCACTGTCAACGGGTTGTTTGAGCCGGTGCTGCCGCTGACGCAGCCCGCAACGAGGATCACGCTGTCGAACGTGCCGCCCTTCATCAGCGATGATTTTCTGATAAACGAGCTTTCTCGTCATGGAAAGGTAGTCTCTCCGATGAAGAAAGTTCTGTCTGGGTGCAAATCACCGCTACTGAAACAAGTTGTGTCTCATCGTAGGCAAGTGTTTATGATCCTGAACAACAGAACTGAGGAGTTTGACTATCGGTTCATGGTGCAGGTGGATGGGTTTGACTACCCGCTGTTTGCCACCTCCTCAGTACTAAAGTGTTTTGGCTGGGGGGAGGAAGGGCACCTCGTCAGAGCTCGTCCGAACCGCGCTGGCTCGGTCGAGGCGGGGCCCGCCACGGCAGGTTCGCCGCCGGCGAAATCGGGGGAGGTGACGTGTGCGGCCGCCGCTGGGAAGCCCGTCCCGGCGGCTCGCCGGCGGACACCCGTTTCTGCACAGCGAGAGGGAGCGGTGTGTGAGCGTCGGGGGGGGGGCACGGTGATCACGGGGAACACAATGAGCATGGAGAGCACAATAAGCAGGTGATCACACTGAGGTGTTTGGTAATGGGATTAATAATAGGGATATAGAAGAGATGGTAGTAGAAGGGGCAGGTGTGGTGGTCAGTAACACAGGTGAGGTGGTGGGTAACATGAGTGAAACAGGTGAGGTGGCGTGCAAGGTAGGTGGTTTGGTAGGTAAGACTGAGAACATAGGTGGCAAAGGTGAGACGATGAATGAGACAAGTGAGAAGGTGGAGATGTCAGGTGAGAGGGTGGGCAGCAGGAGTGAGATAGGTAAGGTAGGTGTGCCGGGAGGTTTGGTGGATGAAATTAGCGAGATAGGTGAGGTGGTGGAGATGGTAGGTGAGGTGGTGGGTGGCAGGAGTAAGGTAGGGCTGGGTGAGGCAGCAGGCAGGCAGGGTGAGGGCGTTGCCGCTGTTCATGCTTGTGTCGTGGACCCCAGGGTGCCCAAGAGTGTGCTTGAGAGTCTGTCTGTGTGTGTGTCTGCGTCTGCTCCTGCAAAGCGGCGCAGTAAACGTAAAAACGTGCTGACTGCTGTGGTGGAAGGTTGTAAAGCTGGGCGGCTGGAGGCCCCAGCAGCCACCACTGCAGACAGCGACAGTGAAGCAGAAGCATACATGTCTGACTGCAGTGATGTGTCTAACATCACCACTACTAGTCAGGAGAGCAAATACTACCCAGAAAAAATGTTCAAGCTGTTCCTTCAGCAAACTAAAGGCATTAACATAGAAAAATTGTTCCCAGACAAACTTTTGTTCCTCAATTCGGTGTTGTACATGTTGTAAAAAATAAGGCCACGTCTGCGTTAACAAATCAGGAGATTTTTAGACTAAAAAAACAAATGATAAAAGTTAGAAAAGAGCTTGATTTTTAATGATGATGGATGTCTTGATTTTATTTTTTTCTTTTATTGCCAGTGTTTTTAACTTCTCACTCAATATGGAGTCTTTTAGAGTGGGGACGTTAAATGTTAATGGCGCCAGGGTGGCAGAAAAAAGGGCTTTGGTGTTTGACACAGCACGGAGGAAAAATGTGGATGTATTATTTTTACAAGAAACGCATAGCGATGAACAGTGCACCTGACTGGGACAAAGAGTGGGAGGGACAGGTGGTCCTGAGCCACCTTAGCACTGCTAGGGGTGGGGTGGGGCTCCTGTTCTCCAGGTCATTCACTCCTACGTCAGTGGAGGTGGAGCATGTAGTGAAGGGGAGATGTCTTTTAGTAAAGACACAATTTGACAAACACACTCTGGTTTTTGTAAATATTTATGCTCCGATCAACGGTGCAGAGAGGAAGAGCTTTTTAGAGAAGGTCAGCACCAAGCTGAACTGCTGCGGCTCGGAGGATTTTTTAATCTTGGGTGGGGATTTTAACTGTACACAGAATGAGTTTTTAGACCGCAGCCATGCAGAGCCTCATCCAGAATCCCAACATGCTCTGGGGCAGCTGGTCCGCTCCCATGGCCTCGTGGATGTGTGGAGGAGGATGCACGCAGACTGCCGTCAGTATACATGGTCCTGTCTAGGTGAGGACAGGATTTCTATGGCCAGGCTTGACCGATTTTATTGTTTCGCCCCACTTTAATGCTCTTAAAAGCTGCAGCATCACGCCAGCCGGTTTTACTGATCATCCTTTGGTTTTATGTCATATTTACATCAAGAATGTTTTACCGAAGAGTGCTTACTGGCATTTTAATTCTGTTTTAACTTTTGATAGAGGTTTTAGGGAGGCTCTAATCTATTTTTGGACTTGTTTTAGACACAGGAAAACTGATTTTACGTGTCTTAGGCAGTGGTGGGACCATGGGAAGACAGAAATCAAGCTCCTGTGTCAGCAGTTTACTCTCAATGTCACACGCGACACCTGCAGATCTATTGGAGAGTTGGAGAGCGAGATCGTGGACTTGGAGACATTGAGTGCGTCCACAGACAATCGAGGATATATTGAAAGCCTCAAGTCCAAAAAATAGCTTTAAAGGACCTGCTGGGTACCAAAGTGCAAGGTGCACTGGTCCGGTCACGGGTCCAGAACATCGTGGAGATGGATGCCCCTTCTAGCTTCTTCTTCGGCCTGGAGAAGCGATACGGTCAGAGGAAACTTATTGACTCGCTGCTTTCTGACACGGGGCAGGAGCTGACTGAGCCAGGCCAGCTCCGGCAGCGTGCTACTGCTTTTTATTCTTCCCTGTTCTCAAGTGAGTACGTGGAGAGGGAGGAGCTGTTTGAGGAGTTCTGTGGCGGGCTTCCTCAGGTCTCAGAGGCAACAAATGACCAACTGGACAGGTCGCTCTCCGAGTCGGAGCTGCACGCCGCTCTGCAGAAAATGCAGGGACGGTGGGCTCCCAGCATCGACGGCCTTACAGTTGAGTTCTATAAAGCCTTCTGGGACATTTTAGCACCTGACATTTTAGCCGTTTTTAACGAAAGTCTGGTTTCAGGTTCTCTGCCAGTGTCCTGCCGCAGGGCCATCGTAGCCCTCCTGCCGAAGAAAGGCAACCTGCAGGACATAAGGAACTGGCGCCCCGTGTCCCTCCTCTGCACTGACTATAAGATCTTGTCCAAGGTGTTGGCTACCAGGCTAAGAGAGGCAATGGAGGAGGTCGTCCACCGTGACCAGACCTACTGCGTACCTGGCAGGTCCATGGTGGACAACGTCCACCTAATTCGAGATATTTTGAAAACCTCCAGCCTTTTGGGGCTTAACTCTGGTCTGATTTCACTGGATCAGGAAAAGGCATTTGACCGTGTTGAGCACCGCTTCCTGTGGAAAACCATGGAGAAGTTTGGGTTCCGCATGAGTTTTAGTGCCAAGATCCAGGCGTTGAACGGAGGCATTGAGTCTATTCTGAAGTTTAATGGCAGTCTGTGTGCTCCCTTCAGGGCGTGTAGAGGCGTCCGGCAGGGCTGCGCTCTGTCCGGGATGCTCTATGCGCTTTCCCTCGAACCCCTTCTCTGTAAGATACGCTCGAGCATTGCTGGTTTGGTTTTTCCTGGTTTTAATAAGAACATTGTTTTATCCACCTACGCTGACGACGTCATTGTGATAGTACAGAATCAAAGAGACGTGGACATTTTATCTAGTTTAACAGATTCTTTTAACGTTCTGTCTTCTGCGAGGGTGAACTGGAGAAAGAGCGAAGCCCTCGCTGTCGGTCAGTGGTGTAGCGATCTCCCGGTCCTACCCCAGAATCTGTGCTGGAAAAAAGATGGTTTTAAATACCTGGGAGTCTTCCTAGGGGATAAAGGCACAGAAAAGAGAAATTGGGAGGACATCCCAGCCAAAATAGAGGGAAAAATGAAGAAATGGAGATGGTTGCTCCCCCAGATGTCCTACAGAGGGCGCGTCCTGGTGGTGAATAACCTTGTGGCCTCATTGTTGTGGCATCGGCTAGCGTGCCTGGAGCTGCCACCAGGGCTGTTAGACCAGATCCAGGCAAAATTAGTGGACTTTTTCTGGGACAAAAAACATTGGGTTCCGCAGGGGGTTTTATCTTTGCCGAGAGAGGAGGGGGGGCCAGGGCCTCATCCACTTGGCCAGCAGAGCTGCCACCTTCAGGTTACAATTTGTCCAAAGGTTTTTAACAGGTCCGGCAGATCTGGTGTGGAGAGAACTGGCCAGCTGCGTGTTCAGACATGTCAGTAACCTGGGACTGGATGCGGCTCTGTTTCTAATTGATTGAGGTTGCCTCCTTTTTATCAGGGTGTTTTTAGGTCGTGGGCCCTTTTTAAAAGCAGTTCAAGGAAAAGCTCTCTGTTTTGGCTTTTAAATGAACCCGTTTTTTACGGCGCCAGACTGGACGTTTCCTGCGAGGCCATGCCGGGTTTGGAAGCGGCGCTGCTCCGCTCCAAGACTTTCCTGCTGAAGCAGGTGGTCGACGCAGCTGGGCCGGCGCTGATGGATGCCGGGGCGCTGGGGTCGCTGCTGGGGGTCCGGTCCACCAGGATGATGCAGACGACTCTGGAGCTGTGGAGGAGGAGGCTCACTGCTGGAGAGAGGATTCTGCTGGCCGCACACAGCAGAGGGACTGAACCCAACCCAGAGGACCCCTTTCCGGATCTACGCCTGACTCCTCAGATCGGCGATGCTTCTGGCCCGCTGCTGGAGAACGCCTGAGAACTGGACCTCTGCACAGGCGACAAAAAGACCATGTACCTCAACTGTGTGAGAGTGATCTGCAGGAGAGGACTGAGCAACAGGCCGCCGTCTGTGTGGAGCGGCAGGCTGGGTGGAGATGGAGCGACGCCATGCTGGAGGGTCCTCTACAAACCCCCAATCCAAAAAATGACTGCTGACCTCCAAGGAGGATTCTACATGGTGCCGTCGCTTGTAACTCTGTGGTGTGTGTTTTTAACCCGGCTGTGTCGGACGCCTGCCCGTTCTGTGGTCGCCCTGAAACGGTTTTTCATTTGTTCAGCGAGTGTGAGAGACTCACGGGTTTCCTCACGCTTTTAGCAAATGTTTTTAATTTATTTAATGTCCCCTTTGATGAGCAGGTCTTCATTTATGGTGCTGGGTACAGGAGAGCAGGTCAGAAGAAGTGGCAGCTCCTCAACTTTGTTTCTGCCGCAGCTAAGCTGGCCGTCTATGTGTCACGGAGAAACAAGGTTGAGGAGCGTGCAGGTCAGGACGCAGCCTCAGTGTGGCGCTGCAATGTCAGATGCAGGCTGAGGCTGGAGTTTAGTTTTTATAAAATGTCAAATGACCTGCAAGCTTTTATTGATACCTGGTGTTTTCATGATGTTTTGTGCTCTGTTACCAACAACAATTTGCAATTTTCTAATATTTTAAATAACTTATGTATTTATTGTAAATAAAGTGTTTTGTAAAAATCAAAAAAAAAAAAAATCATCTTAAAATTCTACATATATTCATGTCTACATGTAACATCACCAGCAGGTGGTAGCTAAGTTGTGTCTCAGGGTATCCACTGTCCCAGGCTCCCACAGATCTCTGTGAGTCTGTCTCCATCTATCCTAGTGGTCCACCTGTCTCTCCCCATTGTCCACCGGGCCAGAGCAGCAGTCAGCTGGTGCTTCCCTTTATCTTTGCAGCCAGCTCTGTGATTGGCTGAGAGCGTGAGAAAGTGTGCTGGGAGCCAGACCCACACATTCATATGGAGATGAGGGACTACAAATAGGAGGGACGTGGTCAGCTGTGATGAGTCTCTGCAGAGGCCTCAGCAGCACAGAGGTCCAGCATGGCTCCTCCAATCCCTGCATCCCAAGAGCTTCTGACTCTGAGCAAGCAGGTCAACTCCAGGTGAAACAAATGCACACGTGAATCATGACTTGTCTTTGTTCTTGCTCAGTCCTGAATGGCTTGGTCCATGAGCTTGTTTTCCTCCTGCAGCTCAGAAAGCCTCTGCTGGAAAGGTTGCACAGACATCAAGTCAGCAGCATTGCTGAGGTGAGCAAGTCTCTCCTGGCTCCAGAGCTCTTCAAGCAGCAAGCAGACACCAGGAAGGATGGAGCTGCCATCTTGGAGATGGCAGCTTGTGGTGTGAGACGGCTGCAGCAGCAGAGGAGCTGCATGAACACCTGCAGGGAGGTGCAGTCTTCTTCTGATGGACACCTGACAAGGATGAAGAGTTTGCGTGTGAGCACCACATTCCTGAGCTTCAGCAGCAAAGGAAGGAGCCAAGTCAGCCCCGCCCTGTGGAGGCCATGGTGAAGCCCAGCAGACTGGTGGTCCTGCAGCCGTCAGCCTCACACGACCACATTGGTCCAAGATTAGTGGCCTGAATTCTTGGGAATTTGATTGACCTGTTCTTCTGTTTATAGAGAAGAATCTTTTTGATGAGCTTCTCTTTGATGAAAGATGACATTGGTTGGTGAAGCAACATCAGCGACATCTGGACTTTTACAAAGTGAACGTTGGGTCGTGCATGTTGCATGAAGTCAGTCTGATTGCTTTGGCAATAATGATTCCAGCTCAGCGAGCTCCTCCTTCGTGATGTGATGTGATGGCTTTGGATGCTTCCAAAGTTACATTTGGATCCATATTTTCCAGATTGTATCAATCCAGAAATGTTTGTGCTTTTCTTGACTTGATGTCATATGTGAACCAAACTGATCTGCTACCAGATTAGCTTGATGCTACCTTTTGTCTACTAAAAGGGTGGAGTGACGTCACAATTTTCAGTGACGATGACATTTTCTGAAACAAGTTTTATTGTTGTTAATAATAATGTTATTTTACATAAGATCAATTTTACAAGTTCTCCTCGACCCCAGTGGTAACGTACCTGGTGAAGCAGTCAGATCCAGTCAGTCCAGCCCTGGAAGACTAGAAATAAAAGGTCTTTGGTAAAGATCCTCCAGGATCTCTGAGGACCTTAAGTCTTGTCGATGTCTAGAAGTTGTTACGGTTGTGATGCATCATCATCTCTACTTGGGAGGTTCTCCACTTGTGTTTCTCCTCGTGTTTCTTAAATAAACTCTCCAGCTTGAACCTGTCTGCTTGACATGTGATTTATTGGTGTGGTTACACTTTTACGCTGATGAAAGTCTGACTTTCTAGGAAACCAGTCAAAAGTTATTTTTAGGGCTCTGGGATGTGAATTCCAGACATCCAAAACACGGGTGTGTTCAAGGGGAGTCTGAAAGAAAATGTCTCCAGTCCCATGTTAATGTGTGGTTGATTTTCTGCTCAATGACTGGTTGTACTTGATAAACTGTTTTTTTACTGGAGAGAATCTGTTCAGAGCAGAGAAACCACTTCCTTCTGCTCTCACCAGGATGAAGGGCACTCATGGGGCCACCAGTGAAAACATGGCAGAGGTGTAGTCTCTGCTCACGGTGGTCAGCATCATACCTTCAACCTTTCTGTTTGTGGCTCTAACACGTCTCCTTCCATCAGGATGTTACTACAGGTTACATAACTGGAAAAGTTGTCATTGCCTTTCATATATTTATCAAATGGTAGCATTTGCTTCATTGATGCCTGGGAGCATTTGGGTGTCACAGGGGTCAAAATGATCAGTCTGAGAAGTTCAGCATTTCATCACATTAAGTTGCTCCGAAGGATCCAGCCTGTTGTCAGGTTAGTTCTACTGATTTTTCTTTCCCTAAGCAGGCTAAGTGATCATACTTGTTGAGTTTTACTCTGTCTACATTTGTCGCAGCACGATGCATTCGGAGAGATTTGATGGATAGAGATTTTATCTCAGCCGGGCATGAAGTGTTTCATTTAGGATACTGACAAACTGATTTACAAAACAGGAAGAGGAAGTTGGTTGACGTCTTCTTCACTTAAATCAACTCATCAATATTAGACCACAGCGCCCCACAGTGACCAAACATTTATATGTCACCGGTTAAACAAAACATTACACAATCCTGAGGACACACGTGGTCACTCAAATTCAACCATACAACAATTCATTTCCTGTTACTGTCAGTTAGTGTCAACATTTATAAAATCATTGACAATAAAACTGTGTCATGAGCTGTGTACTGTTCAGATATTTATAATATAGTACACATGCTCAAGTCAACATTTCAACAATGACTGATATTTAACATTTCTGAACTAATGAACCAAGCAAACAGTTAAGGACGAAGGTGTGTACGTGCAGCAGAAAGAAAAGCCTCTGTTGTCTCTGCTCTGGAAGCGTCTGCAGATGCTGCTTTCAGCACAACTAACTGTCCAAACTGTTGCAGTCTGACGACGGTGATGGGTCTGTTTATCAGGGAAACAACAGAAAAGAAGCGTTTGCTGGAGCAGAGGCTGGGACGCTGGCTCAACCTCACAAACAGCTGTTTACTGAGGCCATCGGCATGTAGGTCCAAGCAGCACAAGAGGAAGATGAAGATGAGCTACTGGGAAATAGAATCAAACACAAAGCGAGGGGGAAGGAATTACAAAACCGTAAGAACACAAACACCGTCAAGACAAAACAAAGCTCACGCTGCTTCAGTCCCCTTTTACTGAAACACACACGTCTGAAAATCTCAGAATTGCTGCTCGTGTCCAGGCCGACGTCCCCTCCATCTGTCCATGGGTCTGTCTGCTGCCCCCACTTACCCCTCCTCACCAGCTCCGTGCACAAATGTGAACGTGCCTCAATCGCACGCCCTCCTCTCCACCTCCATAGCTGGAAGCCGCGGCTACATACGACTTCCCACACTTTGCATGCCCCCACCTAGCTCAGAAACAATGGAAGTGTGTCTGTTTCCACAAAGCCTGAGGACGGTTCCCAGGCTGGAAGCCTCTTCACACACTGGCCATCTGCTTCTCCTGCAACCCTCTGCACAGACAGTCAGAAAATATCCGTTTACATCCTCCAGGCAGTCAGAAGGTGATGTGTTCTATTAGTTTATCTTCTGCTAAAACAAACACATCCTTCTACTTCTATTTCTGTAGGGACTTTCATAGACACAACGTATTAGCCAGGTCCTAACCCAAACATCCCAACTAACCCTCTAACCCAACCCTATCTTAAAGCTAACCCTAGCCTAAACCCAACCTAAACCTAACTTAACTCCCACCTTAGTCTAAACCCAACCTAAACCTAACCTAACCCCAACCCTGGCCTAAAACCAACCTAAACCTAACTTCACCCCAACCCTAGCCTAAACCCAACCTAAACCTAACCCTAGCCTAAACCTAACCTAACCCCAACCCTAGTCTAAACCTAAGCTAAACCTAACCCTAGCCTAAACCCAATCTAAACCTAACCCCAACCCTGGCCTAAACCTAATATAAACCTAACTTAACCCCAACCCTAGCCTAAACCTAACCTAAACCTAACCTTAGCCTAAACCCAACCTAAAATGTCCTCACTTTACTAGTAAAATGCAGGTTTTGGTACTCAGTATGTAGCAAATGCCTGAACAAACACACGCACACACACACACGCACACGCACACACACACGGATCAGCCCTTGAAAACATCTTGTGTGTTGTTTCTGTGTGTTGTGCTACACGTACGTGTTAGACGCTAGTACGTTAGTAGTGGTGGTACCAGCAGGAACGCAGCGATAGTATTGTCCTCGGGGAAAGTTCCCGTGTCCATCTCAAGAAGAGCATGTTCCCAGTGACCTTCCTGCTCTTCAGCAGATGTTTGCTGCGTCCCACCTGTTCTCTGTGGCAGCATCAGTGGAACGCCTTTGTCCAGAGCTGCGAGTGTCCTGATTGGCTAGCAGAGAGAGCGGTGGGAGAGCGAACAACATAAATACAGGCTGGGCCACACAGGACAGCAGAGATCTTCTGAGAGCCTCTCAACGCTGAAGACACTGAAGCAAAAATGGCTCTCTACACAGACCTTGACCTTCAAGACAGCATGAAGGAGCAGCTGTTCAGGTGCGATTTTATTGTATTTTGTTTTATTTAATGTCCTTTTCTTTTATTTTCTTTTAACTGAAATGTTTACTGCATAGGTGTAAGCTGCACATGTTGGAGAAGAAATGCTGCACTAGAATGGAGAAGCTGAAGGCTCTGATTGAAGGTCACCTGCAGAACGGGATCCCCATCGTAGATATCCTTGACAAAACCAAGTCCATCCTGAGAAAACCCCTGCTGGTGAACAGCAGCTACTCCAAATACTCCAGAGACATTTTAGGTTTGTTTCCTGACTCCGAGGACGACTTGGCTCCATTGTGTCTTTGCTGACGAACAGGAAAGTCCTGGGAGCGAGCGAGACCTTGTTGGTGTGAGCTGCCTCTTTGGGCTGAAGGGAAGCTCAGGATCCGTGTTTTTACTACAGCTCACCAAAAGGACATGTTTCACACTATCCAGAAGAAGGTGGAGAGTAAATGAAGGCTCAGTGTCCATCTGAGCTTAAATCAAAAGCGTGACGTGCTGCTATCAGAGACTCAGCCAGAGCAGATGAACTAGCTGCAGAAGAGTGCTGAGATTGAAACACTCGTGAAATAGCTGCAGTTCAAAACATGCTGCTCTCCTAAAGCCAGACTGAGTGTTTGCTCGTCGTGTGAAGATCTGATGTTTCCAGTTTAATTGCTGCCTTGCTTCAAGGTGAAATGTATCGTCTTCTTAAACTGCTGCCTTTCTTCTGGAAAGGAATTTGATCTGTGTATGCCATGTATGCTCGTGTCTCGGATTTTTATTCATCCAAATGGATTGAACATTTGTTTCCTCTGACTTTTTCAGTTTTCAAGAACATAAATATGAATAAATGTGTCTTTGAACAAAAGTTCCAGTGTGTTCTGGTGTGACCTTATTTACACTGGTGTTTATTTATTCTTGTTTTCTACTGTAATCCAGTTTTATGAGCTGGGCCTTTGTTACCTTGGAAGCTAACATACACATTGACAATCACATAACTGACCCGTCTTTAATTGTATCTCTGTTTATCTTTATTTTGTTTTAAATTTGAATTTGCCTTCTCACGCATTCACAAATGGTTCAGTAGAGGCAGTAGAGTGCCCAGGAGTGCTGAGAGGCTCTTTTATTCCGTCCTGTAGAAACCAGCAGGCGAGGTTCACTCTGTACGGATGCAGGAACAGCAGGCAGATATCTGGTAGCTGGCTGGAAGAGCCAGAGTCAGTGAGGCTGAAGGAGAAGCTCCACGTGGACACAAAAGCAGACAGCAGCAGAGCAAAAGTGGTACAGAAGACCCAGGAGACTTCAGGACAGTCCGACTTTGCAAAGCCAACCTGGCGACGCGTGCATGTGTGCATGTGTGTGTGCTTGTGGAGCTGGTGGTTCCATGCTGTGGCTGCTTGCTGGGAATGAGCGACTGGTGCTGATGGGCTGGGAGGGAGCAGGGCTGGTGGACAAACCCAGTCCAGGGTGAGAGACAATGCAGACTCTGACAGTCTCTCATTGAATCTTTGAGTACAGATAGTTGCATTTTAAAAGATGCTCACTTTTAAAAGGTCAGTCAGTACAAGATTCTGTCAGTTTGATAGAATGAGGTAAAATCACAATCGTGTTATTTTTGTTTGATTTTTTTATCAAAAAAAGAGTTTTTAGATCAGTGGCCACACCAGCTCAGTTTGACGCCTACTGCCGGATTACGTCTTTTCTGTTTTTCATTCATTTACACAAAAAGCTGATTAAAGACGGGAGAGGTCGTTTTTTTTCTTGATTGTTTTAATGCACATCACTTGGCTTGGAGAGCTACATTCATGATCAGCTGTTTCCTTCACTGAAGGGACGGCTGCGTCACTCACAGAGTGGTACATGCATGCGTCTTCTATCATCCACTAGTGTGATCTGCTGATAACACAGACTAACGAGACACAGAAACATCAACCAAACATGTGAATTTCACACGTAAATCCAAGACACATTCAACATGAATGAACTTTCTCTCATTGAGGAAGAAAACGGTACAAAGGTGTTCCCGCTGGGGACAATCATCTACATCTGAAGACACAAAAAACCCAAAATATTTGGAAGACACAACTGGACGACCACTTTGTAGCCACTTATTCAGTCGTAGACCACAACTACTCGTTTGTCAGAGACAATCAAGATTTTCAAGCAACGTCTTTCTCAGTATTCACAGTTTCCGTTTCCAGCTTTGGGAACACGGCGTCCAGTTGGTGGACGTCTACCAGGGTCTCCAGTGGCTCGGTTTCACCGCGGTCTGGCCTTTGGCGCCACTGGTCCATGCTGGCGAACACACAGGAGGCAGGTCCATCTCAGGCAGGCTCCCGGGAGCTGAAGACTGCAGGATGTTGAAGTGTGTCATCAGGCTTGTCTGAGCCTGTAGCCGCTCCCTGGACAGGAAGTAGCCCACCTCCTGGACACATCTGGAATAGCCTTGTTCCACAGCTGTAGAGCTCACGCCCCTATTCTGCTCCTGCAGCTGCCTGAGGACGCAGACAGTCATCTCCAGTACATCGGCTTTCTCTAGCTTGGAGTCTGGCTGCTGGTTGAGGAGCTCTGGCCCCAGGAGCGACTTGAGCTGCTCAATGCTGCTGTTGATTCTCTCTCTGCGTAGCTTCTCCACCAGAGGCTTCCTGAGCTGCAGACATAAGAACAAATTAGGACTAAACTCAGATAGGAGTGCACATGAGCAGATGCAGCTTTTAACAGGGTCTTGCTGACCCTTCAGCTTACCTTGTGGGCCAGAGGGGGTTGCTCCTGGGGTTTAGTCCAAGCTGCAGTGATAGTCGGCGCCATGACTGATCTCTGGGCTGCAAAGGTCCCTGCTGTCAGTATCTGATCTCTGCTGGCTGCATCGCTCCTATTTATAGTCCCACATCTCCATATGAATGTGTGGGTCTGGAGCTGAATGCAGTTTCTCACACTCTCGGCCAATCACGCAGCCCGAGAAGACAATGAGGGAGCCTGGGGGAAGAGTGGGCTGTCGGGGGAACAGGTGGAGGACTGATGGAGAGACACTCACTCAGCTCTGTGTGAATCTGGGAAAATGGTGACCCTGCAGGAGGAGCAGACTCGGGGCAGGACGGCGGGAGCGCGGGCTTCCGTTTGCAGTCTATCGCCGTGATTCACGTCAACAGTCGTCAACAAGATGCAGCCTACATTCCCTAAAAGAGCCACATCCCCCTGGAGCACCAAAACTGGATGCTGATTACGGTTCCTGCTAACTTCTCCTGACCCAGCCCCTCGTTAAGCTCGTTTTTGCCAACATGTAGAGCATGATTTGAATGTGAAGGGCTTCTAAATGATCATTAATCCTGGGCATGGCTGCATTCCTCAAAGACACCAAAGAAAAGCTGGGTGATGAGTCGTGCAGACAGGAATGTCCATTCAGAGGCAGCAAGACAAGCCCCCTGGAATCTGACTCCATAATTAATGTGATACGCAAGCAGACACACTTCTTTTGTTCTGGAGAGCAGTGATGGGAGTGTGGGAAAGCAGAGAAATCTCACTCACAGAGCCCAAGTGGAACAATGGAAGGCAGGCTGCACAAAGACGTCTGGGCTGAGGGAGCCTGCCCTCAAAAGAGATCCTACACCACCCTGAAAAGAGATCCTACACCACCCGATTCAAAAAGGCTTTTTTACTAGCTGACTGGCTAGATTAAACATTACAATAAAAAAAGACATCATATAATAATAACAAAAGTTTAAATAGCTCTATTTCTTTGTTCTCTGTTTTTCATCCTCAGTATCATAACTAGGTTTTACCTGCCTGAAATGTGCGTAATGTAACATAAATATATGCAGCATGTAAACTTACATTCCATAGAGTGCAAACATGTACACATGGAATTATTCTCTAATTTCCAAATCAAAAAATCAAAGAACCTTTTAAATATGCACACATTTTAAATTCAAATATAGCCAGTTTGTCTGTAAATATAACTTCTTGTTCGTATTTTTTTTCCTAATTACAGAATTACATTATGTGTTAATGCCCATGTACTGTAGATTTTGTCCTAAAACACATCAATAAACCAGTGAAATGCGTCACCTGGTTCAATCGGTAATGAGAAGGTTTGTGTTTTACTCCTCTTCTCGTCTCCTGACTGAGGAGACTTGTCCCAACATGAAAGTGGCCCCTTGTGCTGCTTGTGTGGGCAGAAATTAGCATTGAAGGAGGCCGCTGAGCCACAAGCTCCTGGCCCGAGTGTGGGAGCGCCACGAGCAGCCAAGTCACAGTTCAGCGGGATTCCCACCCCCCACCAGTCCCCTGGACGGAGCAGGCACACTTCACACACACACGTCACACACACGCAGGCTTCAGGATTTACCCTCATTTTGTCTTTTTTTTTTTTTCCTTTTGCCAGAAAGGTCCTAAGAGGTTTTATCAGGTCAACAAGTCTGACGCACTTTACTTTTCCGACTGTATCCAAACTGTCAGGCCAAAGTAGTTCTCTCAGATTTTGGCTGAAAGTTGTGACCTTCCTGCTCAGTTGGCCAAATGTCTTTTTAATAAACACAAACATCTCTGTTCATTGGTTTTAAAACAGTCATTTTTACATATAATTCAGTTTCTACAATCTACTGCAAACTTCAGCTGTTGTATCCTACCCCAGCTTCTTCAGTTCAAAGTTTTGCTGTAATTATGTGCCAGACTTTTCAAGTATTAAGTGGCTCCTAGTTCATGGAGCCTCATAACAAGGCTAAAAACCGCTGTGTGGCTGAATAGAGGCGCAATGTTCAGTTTTATTGAGAAATTGAGAATTTTCTCTTTCATGTGATCTCCTGCAGCATATTAATGTGGAAGCAGTTCCTCATGAATAACTTTTCTCAGCAGGGCTTTTTTTCCTCAGGGTTTTTAGAAGGCTTCTTTAAACTGTATTTTTAAGAGGCAGGATTCTTTAAGATGAGGGAAACGTTCGAGTAAACACTGTGTGTGAAGCTCTGATGAGTCACTGATTGATGCAGCAGTTTCCCTGGTTTCCTCAGAGACTGCTTCCTCTCTCTCCTCCTCCAGCCGTTCGCCTGTTGCCCTGAAATCCTTTGTCACTTGTCCCTCAGGCTTGAGCAGCATCAGCGGTCATTGTCCTCCTTTGCTCTGTGATTGGCTGAGAGTGTGAGAAGCTCCAGTCCGACAGACACCCACACATTCATATGGAGATGTGGGACTATAAATAGGAGGGAGGCAGTCAGCAAACACCAGAGACCTCTGCAGCCCTCAGATCAGCTGTGAAGCCTCCAGTCTCTGCAGCTGTGTCCAGCTCACAGGAGCTTCTGACTCTGACCCACAAGGTAAGCTGGTTTCAGGATGATCTGAAAGCTTACACAGATATTTCCTTTTCTTTCCTGTTTCCTAAATGTGTTTATTCATGATTGCGTTCTTCTCTGGGCAGCTCAGGAAGCCTCTGGTGGAGAAGTTACGCCGAGAGCGGATCAACAGCAGCATTGAGCAGCTCAAGTCTCTCCTGGGTCCAGGCCTCAAGCAGCAGCCAGACTCCAAGCTGGAGAAAGCAGACATCCTGGAGAGGACAGTCTGCATCCTGAGAAGGGTTAGGCCTTTGGACTTTCCCGCTGTGGATGGAGTCTCTCATGTCCAGAAGACGGAACACGTCCTCTCCAAGGAGGACACGCAGATGCATACGCAGAAAAGACTGACAAGGTGCCTGAACAGGCAGAAATCTTCACCTGACACCAAGCTAACAGAGACAGACCTGCCTCCTCTGAGGTCCGCGGCCCAGAGCAGCAGCCTCCTGGGGAGGCCATGGTAGACACCTGGAGGAGATGATGTCTCCTGTCCGTCTCAGGGTCAGGACTGTCTGACCGTGTCTGCGTCCATTCATATTGGACAGATTCTTAATTGCAAAAAAAAAAAAAAAAATTGGGATATTCTTGATTTGAAAAACTGTATTCTAAGAACACATTATTGTGATTATTTTTATGATTGGTCTGACGAGATCATTGCATTTATGCCAGTTCTGGCTGATTTCATCTGCATTAAGGTCTGTATCAAAACGGATTGAATAAGGCTGGAAAATCGTATAGCTACTTTTCTGTAGCATATTGTTAAAGTTTAAAACTCATGTTGGGGCATTGAATATATCTAGTTACAGTGACGTTATTACGATATTCTGTCAATGTAACAGAGTCTGTAGTTTGGTTTGGGTGTACCGAACATATATCCTCCCTTTTATAAAGACCTTTAAGTTGTTCACTTGACTTTATTGGAGTAACTGTCTTGTTCTGCAAGTAATTCCTGTGATGTATCATCACCATGGTGACCATAATGTCACAATGTATTATTTTTTAAATAATAATAAAAATAAAAAACCTAAATCTGGAGATGTGTCATTTTATTATTTAGATGAACAAAAACAATGTATGGTTGTGGGTTTATTAAATTGAATGGAAGGTTCACAGCATGGTTGCTATAGAAAATAGATTATTGTGAAATGTTTAAATAGATGGACACTGTTGGTTGAGCAGTTATGAGTGGTTTATAAGCGACATATACATGTACTGTCTGTTAGGACAGCTTAAAATAAAGGTAGTCTTGATGCACACTTTTGCTCCAGTAATGGATGCCAGGCTTCTGGCTCCTCTCCCACTCTTGCACTCTGTGATTGTAAAAAAAAAAATAATAGTTGACGGGCTCCAATAGTAATTGTTGGGCAGCTTTTTCCTCACTAATAATGTCAACACTCGCAATTATAAAAGAAAACGTCAAACAATTTATTTTCCATCCAGAATTCCTCAAAATAACGCAAAAGCAGTGTCCATAACTTAATTCGTACGATCACGCCACGCCACACCATGGTCAAAACAATATGGGTCTCTGGTATGGGTCACCTGTGCCAATTAGCGTGACCCTTTAAATAAACTGGCAATCAAAGACAGCGCCACCTAGTCGCCAAACAAGAAAATGGCTCCAACAGGTAAAAACAGGTTTATTTAGAAAATTCTACCTCTAGCGTAGAAAACACAACAGGCAGGAAATTTGTCTCCGCTGCACTAAGTGTAAGTGGTAAAACTCCCAAATTCCTTTCTTTTCTAGGTTGCTAACAATCCATGTTTGCTATCATTGAGCAGGACAGAAAGCACGCTCATCTCGTGCGCGCAGGGAGACGCGCAGTCAGGGCCTGTGTCCTGATTGGACGAGCGGGGTCACGTGTCTACGCCTTTACGCAGGCTGCATCCTACAATATCGACTATGGCGGAAGGCGTTCGACTTGACAGGAGCGCCAGCAGCCAGACCATGGATAAAAGCATTACTCTCCCACCTGATGAAATATTCCGTAATCTGGAGAACGCCAAGCGGTTCGCCATAGACATAGGTAGGTCTGTCAATCCAAAAATTGGTCTCCAACTGCTGCCACTTTTTCTTGTACGTAGCTAATTCAACTATGAGGCATCGTTTACAACGGAAACCCATGACTTTAGAGTCAAAGTAAAGCTGCTTAAGTCCATGTCTCATTTAGGGTCCATTGCCAGCAACCTGTTTAATCGAGAGATTTAATTATGATGAGTTTTTCATATTATCGTAACATTATATCGGTGTACCAAAGAAACCTGCCCAACTTTCCCAAGTAACGTTAGAGCGGTTTGGCTAGTCGCTAGCAAGTTTGCCTGGACGTTAACCTTCGATTTTAAACTAAATTTACTGATATCGTGAGCATTGTTACCCCATCACCGATTTATAGCAATTATACAATCACATTATCGGAGATCCTCAGTATGTTTTGCTTTAACAGGTGGATCTCTCACAAAACTTGCCTACTATTCAACTGTCCAACACAAAGTGGCCAAAGTCCGATCTTTCGACCACTCCACCAGGGTAAGTGGTTCTACCTGAACGCCACAGCAGAAACCTGTTCTTTTTGCGTGAAAATGTTGATATTTTCCCCATCTGCCTATGTGTTCGCCACAGGAAGACGGATCATTTTTTATTGTTAAGGAAACGTTACGTTGACAGCACATTAAAGCACAGCGTCTTGAAACATGGCAGACAGCATTAACAGGAAACATATGTGGAATGTTGAAGCCACTTTTTAAGCTGTCAGTCAAAAAATGTGGTCATAATTCAGTCTTAGAGCGATTCTAGCCATCCTCCCAAAGCCATTTAAAATGCCCAGACATCAGTTCAAAGTCAAATATACTGTGAGGAGGGCCTAGAAAGCAGATTCCGCTAACCCAACTCTGCCTGGAAGAACGGATACAAATTCTAACACAATCACAAGTTTGAATAAACAAAACTCAGCTCAGTGAAATAAGTGAAGCTTCAACAAATTTGATCTTCTGACATCCTACATCTGTCTTTGAACTCTGTTTTGTCCGTATCCTAGGAGGCCTCCAGTGACAAGCTGTATGAAATATCTGTGCAGGAAGAGGTCACTCCTCGTTTACACTTCATCAAATTTGAAAACGCCTATATTGAAACATGCTTGGACTTCATCAAGGATCATTTGGTCAACACAGAAACCAAAGACATCAAAGCCACAGGTGGAGGGGCGCACAAGTTCAAGGAGCTTATTGAGCGGAAACTTGGACTGAAGTGAGTATCAGCTTTAGGCCTCTGCTGGGGAGAGCATTTTACCCACCTTTCACATATGTTTATGAGAATGAACAAATCCCTCTTTTCTTGACTGTTTCCTTTAAATAGCTTTATCCAGACACATCAGCATGTGTTTGCTGGGTCACAACCAAACTGTGCAGACTCTATGTTAAATTCACACAGTAGCTTGGTGTGTTTGTGTTTGGCTTAGGAAGGTAAAGAAATGTAAAAAGCAGGCTGACCTCCTCCAGTCAGCCAGTCATTAACGGGACAGTGATTCTGTTTTCATTTATCCTCCAGCTCCTGGTCAGCTGAAGCAGAGCCGTGTGTTTTTACCTGAGGAGACGGTAGAATAAGAGGAGAATAGTGCAATGTTCTCACAAACACACTGACATGGTTTCTAATCTAATCTTCAGGACGCTTCTTCACAGGCGTTTTCATGGCCAGTTCACTGTTTACTGCAACACACAAGTGGAAATTGGACTTTTGTTGTTAGTCCTTGTGCTGGTAATGCCAGTAATGGAGGCAGCAAACGGGGCTTTTGGGGTTGTCCATTGGCTTTGGATCTCAGTTATTCCAGTATTAAGAAAAGGAATGGGTTCGAATGTAGAGTTGTGAAAGCTGGGAGGCTAGGGTTAAAACTTGTTTGTTTGTGCTTCCGCTGGCCATCCAGAAAAACCAGAGACTGTCCTGCACTGCTTGATCTGATCACTGCTGCAGCTCACCTGTCCTGCTGCAGGTGTTTGAAATGTCAAACGCTTTCTATATTATGGCAGAGTGGATAAAGAAGATGAGATGACCTGCCTCATCAAGGGCTGTAACTTTGTGCTGAAGAACATACCTCACGAGGCTTTTGTGTATGCCAAGCACGCTGACTCCGAGTTCCGTTTTCAGACCACTCAGCCAGACATCTTCCCCTACCTTCTGGTCAACATCGGTTCTGGGGTGTCCATCGTCAAGGTAATCACCTCTGTGCTCACAGGAGTTTTTTCTTTCTCTCTTTCTGTCTTTGGAAATCAGCCGTGTAGCTCTGGCATTGACCTCATGATGAATGTAGCTTTAAACGTGTCCACGAGTTCCCCTTTGTTGGTGTTTGCTGCCATCACGCGAAGGTCTTGATGTGTTTCTGGCTGCAGGATTTCAGCTTGGACTAACCTTTCTGGCTCTGTCTTTGCTAGGACCTGACTGCTAGAACAGACAGACAGGTGCAAGTGTAACCTTCTCCTGTCAACAGGTGGAGTCGGAGGACAGCTTTGAGAGGATCGGTGGAAGCTCTATTGGTGGAGGAACGTTTTGGGGCCTCGGAGCCTTGCTCACTCAAACAAAGGTGTGTGACCTCCATGTTGCTCTATATTGTCACAGGGCCTTTGTCTACGTGCACTCCTCAGGTCAACAGAAGACCTCACTGGGACCTGGACAGACTAGTAGCACAGCAGATACAAGTTTGTGTGCTAGCATGAAAGCTGCATCTCCTTTCTCTTCTATGGCTCCTCTTTCCACCCACGCAGATGAAGTGAATCAGTCTTTTGAGCTGTGCTAGTTGCTAGTTCTGGTGAGCTGTGCAGATGCTTCTACCTTGCAAACCACACTGTTTCTGCTTCTGCAGAGGTTTGATGAGCTGCTTCAGCTGGCCTCCAGGGGGCAGCACACCAGCGTGGACATGCTGGTCAAGGACATTTACGGAGGCTCGTATGCATCTCTGGGCTTGACCGGAGATCTCATTGCCAGCAGCTTTGGAAAGTCTGCTACTGCTGACAGAGGTGAGGCGTGAATAGAGTGTGTGTTTGCCATTTGTTTTTGATTAGAATGTCAAACAACCGCAGCCATGGATTTGATCAGAAGGGAATTAGTGCTAAATGACTGTCATTTTCACTTTATAGTAAAAGATGGAGCCTTTTTGCTGATGTGTATCTGTGATATAAGTAGATTTAGTTGTTAATGACTCTGAGGAGATATTTAGGGCTGCTTGTGAAGGACACGCTGGCCTGACGAGCTGATCTGTGTGTTCCTGCACTTTTCCTGGTGGAGTGATCAGGAACTGTTTGGGTCTTTAATTTTAGAATTTTCCAAAGAGGACATGAGCAAAAGTTTGCTCCACATGATCAGCAACGACATTGGGCAGCTGGCTTGCCTCTACGCCAAGCTTCACAACCTGTCGCGGGTCTACTTCGGAGGCTTCTTCATCAGAGGACACCCGCTCACCATGCACACCATCACCTACAGCATCAACTTCTTCACTAAGGCAAGACGCAGCCGTCCCTGGACAGGACAGCACAGCACAGCACCTCCCTGCAGCTGGCTTGTTATCTCGTCTGTGCTTCTGCCTTGAATCCAGGCGTTAGCATCTTTGCTGTGTTTATTAGGGGGAAGTTCAGGCCTTGTTCCTCAGACATGAAGGCTACCTGGGAGCCATTGGAGCCTTCCTCAAAGGAGCCGAAAAGGACAGTAAGTGTGTGCGTGTATAATAATTATCAGTTTAAAGCGAGTCTGTAATTGCGTCTCCATGGGCTGTGTATCGGATTCCTGATTGGATGTTTGTTTCTGTAAACGTCATATCCCAGCTTCAGAAATGGATCCTGGTTTCTGACAGCTGAAACTAAACAAACATGGCGGTGGCAGAACCAGCTGCACTTGTCTGAAACAGTGAGGAAACAGCTGTGTCACAGTCAACAGAATTGGCCCTTTTGGTTGGGGGGAAAGCGTTTGCTGCCTTCTTCTGTTGCTGTAAATGCCTGGATGCAGCCAGATTTGCAGCCTGTTTATAGCCTTTCACAGCCCTCACAAGCACCGTGGGCTCATTCGGACAGGTGTCATAATTGTTCCAGTTAGTGTTGTTTTTATAACACAGTAGAGGAAAAAGCAGATTTCTTTGTGTTGAAGTAAAAGCAGCATCCCAGACTGGTCAGAACTGGGATGCTGCCCCAAACCACAATACTCCAGTCCATGGAAAGGCCCTGTGTGTGGGATGGAAGGGCACTTTTAGCCTTCACACATCCTTTTAGCCTTCACACATCCTTTTATCCCTTTCCTTTGTTAGAAGGAAGCTGATAAAGTATCTGTTTTAACAATACAGAGGTTTTATCATTAGCCACAGCCAATCAGCGTCTTCCACCTGCAGATCCAAACCAGTACAGCTGGGGGGAGAATTATGCAGGCAGCTCTGGCCTGATGAGCGTTTCTCCAGACATGAACCCAATGCAGCGCGCTCGCAGTGGCACGGTGAGTCCAGTACGCAGCTCTGACTGCTTTCTTCTGAATTCTGAGGCCGCGTCAGTTTGTTTTGTGTACTTCTCCCACCTTCTCCTGCCACACTAATACTAGAGAGTGTACATTGCTGTTCCACCTCTCAAACCCACATACGTGCACGTTGCTGAAGCCATTGATCACTCTGAGATTGATGTCTTTTCATCTCTTTTCCACACACCTAACTCTCCATCAGTTTCCCGTGAGTACCTCTGTTTGTCCGCTGCTCTGGCCTTTTCTTTGTTTGTTTGTTTGTTCTTTGCTGATGTTTCCTCCTAAATGAATTCTGCAACTGCTTGGATCTTGTGAGACCTGATGTCATGTGGCAGCATTTTGACAGCAGGGTTTAGTGTCATCTGGTGACACTTTTGATAAGCTAACACTAACATGTTTGGGTTTTTCTTGACTTTCATAACTTATTATGTGTTATTGGAGTTAGATTTCTTCCTCCGTTGAGGCCTTTAACCTTCCTCACAGGCGCAATCATGGACTCTCACCCTGATGGTGTTGGTCCTGTGTAGGATCACAGTCTCCAGTCTTTAGTCTGCTGTTGTTTCCAATTCAAAATGAAACAGCCTGACGAAAACAGGCCAGTTACCCCATAAAGACGCAGCAGCAGATGATGCAGCAGCAGCAGATGATGCAGCAGCAGCAGCAGATGATGCAGCAGCAGATGATGCAGCAGCAGATGATGCAGCAGCAGCAGCAGATGATGCAGCAGCAGCAGCAGATGATGCAGCAGCAGCAGATGATGCAGCAGCAGCAGATGATGCAGCAGCAGCAGCAGATGATGCAGCAGCAGCAGATGATGATGCAGCAGCAGCAGATGATGCAGCAGCAGCAGCAGATGATGCAGCAGCAGCAGCAGATGATGCAGCAGCAGCAGATGATGATGCAGCAGCAGCAGATGATGCAGCAGCAGCAGCAGATGATGCAGCAGCAGCAGCAGATGATGCAGCAGCAGCAGATGATGATGCAGCAGCAGCAGATGATGCAGCAGCAGCAGCAGATGATGCAGCAGCAGCAGCAGATGATGCAGCAGCAGCAGATGATGCAGCAGCAGCAGCAGATGATGCAGCAGCAGCAGCAGATGATGCAGCAGCAGCAGCAGATGATGCAGCAGCAGCAGATGATGCAGCAGCAGCAGATGATGATGCAGCAGCAGCAGATGATGATGATTCAGCAGCAGCAGATGATGATGATGCAGCAGCAGCAGATGATGATGATTCAGCAGCAGCAGCAGATGATGATGATTCAGCAGCAGCAGCAGCAGATGATGATGATGATGATGCAGCAGCAGCAGATGATGATGCAGCGGCAGCAGATAATGCAGCAAATGTAGTAGTAGCAGCAGCAGCAGATCATGATGCAGCAGATGATGTAGTAGCAGCTGCAGCAGCAGATGATGTAGTAGCAGCTGCAGCAGCAGATGATGTAGTAGCAGCTGCAGCAGCAGCAGCAGATGATGCAGCAGCAGCAGCAGCAGCAGCAGATGATGCAGCAGCAGCAGCAGATGCAGCAGCAGCAGCAGATGATGCAGCAGCAGCAGATGATGATGCAGCAGCAGCAGATGATGCAGCAGCAGCAGCAGATGATGCAGCAGCAGCAGCAGCAGCAGATGATGATGCGGCAGCAGATGATGATGATTCAGCAGCAGCAGATGCAGCAGCAGCAGATGATGATGCAGCAGCAGATGTAGTAGCAGCAGATGCAGCAGCGGATGTAGCAGATGCAGCAGCAGCAGTGATTGTTGTCAGTTTGATTGTTGTTTCCACATGTTTTTTTGTCTCCGTCTGTAGTTCGATATGCTGGAGATGGACCGTTTGGAACGGCAGCTGGTTAATCTGCCGCTCCTGCAGGACCCGTCGTCGTACGTCCCGGACACTGTGGACCTGACGGAGGACGCCCTGGCCCGGGAATACTGGCTCTACTGCTTTGAGGAGGCTCTAGACGGGGTAGACTGTTATATTTCTAACAAGGATGAATGTTGGGATCCAAACTGTTCCAAATAAGGCTAAACCTAAGGGAGAAAGGTCAAGGTCAGTTTTAGGGCTAGTCTGGATTACAGAGGTCGTGACCCTGGATGTCTTCTTCTGGACAGGTGGTGAAGAGAGCCGTAGCCAGCCAGCCTGACATGCCGGAGGCAGCGGAGAGAGCTGAGAAGTTCAGTCAGAAGTACAGACACAAGCTCCAGACGCTGCGCCACCAGCCCTTGTGAGGTTCTGCTCATCTGCTTGTTGCATGTTGGTTTTTCCCCTCTGTGTTGGAGTTATGGAGTTTCACGCTGCCTGTCCATATGGGCTCTCCTCCACTCACGTTTGTGCATCTCCACTGAGAAAGAGTTGCTGGTTGCTGCTCCAGCCGGGTTCTTTCTGACAGTGAGAGCTGACGTAGACACGTGTCAGACACTGATGGTTCAGAGAGCCCTCACAGCAGCGCTGTCTTCTGCTGCCATCTTTCAACAGCTGGGACGTTGATGTGGTCGTTTCTTTGCTCTTCCTCCTCCGTCTTTGAGGAGAGAGAGACCTCTGGATCCACAGAGCTGCATGGTTCTGCTCGCAAGCGGCTGCTTCCTGAGGAGCACCGTCAGACCTCCGTGCACTTCCGTCACACGTTGAAAACAACTTCCGAGCAGTGACGGTTTCGGCATGTGTCTGATTCAACCTTCAGGCACCTTTCAGTCGGACTTTGTGGTTCAAAGAGCGAAGCGGGGAGAGAACAGAGATTCTGTACATGCACACCTGGACCCAAAGCTGCCCTGGTGATGAAAGTAGACGTGATGGTCTGAAACTGCTGAGCTTCTCGGTAGTTGGTCACAGTGGCTAACAGCCGTTTAGTCTGAGAACTGCTTTCCACCCTCAGATCTGCAGTCTGAAACCACACAATTAGGTGTCTCTGTCCGCCTAACGCAGGTGTCTCTGTCCTCCTAACGCAGGTGTCTCTGTCCGCCTAACGCAGGTGTCTCTGTCCGCCTAACGCAGGTGTCTCTGTCCGCCTAACGCAGGTGTCTCTGTTCACCTTCTGAAGCACCACTCCCCAAACTCTCCTGTTTTTTTCCCAGTGTTTCTTCTGGCTGCCTTCCATCTCTTAGTTGAAAACCCAGATAATCCCATAGCGGTCCATCGCTGTCCTCCGGTGCTGCTGCTTCTCTGTCTTGTTTGGCTTCAGTTATGCTGATTGCGGCAGTTTTGCGCAGCCTTTGCAGGGAAACGCTCCCCAACTCTCCCCCTGCCAGCAGCAGCAGGGTCGAGCCCATCCATGGGTGCAGATGGAGCCTTAGAGAACGTTAGCTTAGTGCTTGCACGTCTGTGGGAATAGTCTGTTTCTAGAAACAGTCAAGTCCTGTCCCCGAGGGTTTGAAAGCAGGCAGTCACAACTAAAGCACCTGGGCCTGCAAGCTCCAAGGTGGAGTCGATCAATGTTTCTGTGAGTTAGTGTTGATGCTTCAGAGGGAGATGTGATTCCACGCTGGGGTTGAAGCAGTGGTTTTGGTCAGGACTGGTGGGGAAGGTCTGGCCCTGTCTGATCTGACTGCTTCTCTTTCTCCTCTAGTGCTTATGGATCGCTGACTGTCAGAAGTCTCTTGGACACGAGGGAACACTGTCTAAATGAGTTCAACTTTCCTGATCCCTACTCTAAGGTCTGGCTTTTCTGCTGTTCCTCTGATGCCTGGCTGCTTCAGCCTGGCTGCTTCAGCCTGGCTGCTTCAGCCTGGCTCCCTCAGCCTGGCTGCCTCAGCCTGGCTGCCTCAGCCTGGCTGCTCTGTTTTGTAGGCTGGTCCAGCAGAGCTTCTGCTGCTGTAGGGGCCGGGCCTGTCTCCAGTGTGTTAATGTTGTGTGTGGTTGCTGCTGACTGTCCCAGCCGGTTCTAACCAGCTGAATCTGTGTTCCTGTTGAAGATCAAGCAGAAGGAGAACGACATGGCTCTGAGGTTCTACCTGAAGGCAGTCAGGTCTCTGGAAGAGCTGAACTGGGAGCAGAGACAGTTCGCTCTGGTCAGCGGCCTTCTGGCTGGGAATGTGTTCGACTGGGGAGCCAAAGCCGTGTCAGAGTGAGTCCTTCATCCGGCTGGAGGGGCCAGTCACACCTTCAGAGAGCAGAACGGGTGGAGCCACAGCTTTCATACAGTACCAACGTGTGGAGCATGTGGGCTCTCTGAAGAGCTGTCTGACTGCCTGTTTGACTGCCTGCCTGAACGCCTGTGACCACCTGTGTGACTGCCTGTCTGACTGCCTGTTTGACTGCCTGCCTGAACGCCTGTGACCACCTGTGTGACTGCCTGTCTGACTACCTGTCTGACTACCTGTCTGACTGCCTGTCTGAACACCTGTCTGTCCACCTGTGTGACCACCTGTCTGTCCACTTGTCTGACCGCCTGTCTGACCGCCTGTCTGAATGCCTGTCTGAACACTTGTCTGACTGCCTGTCTGACTACCTGTCTGTCCACTTGTCTGACCGCCTATCTGAATGCCTGTCTGACTGCCTGTCTGACCGCCTGTTTGACTGCCTGTGACCGCATGTCTGTCCACCTATCTATCCGCCTGTCTGTCCACCTGTGTGACCGCCTGTCTGAACACCTGTCTGACTACCTGTCTGTCCACCTGTGTGACCGCCTGTCTGTCCACCTATCTGTCCGCCTGTCTGAACACTTGTCTGACTGCCTGTGACAACCTGTCTGACCGCCTGTTTGACCGCCTGTCCGTCCTCCTCTCTCTCCAGCGTCCTTGAGTCTGAGCCAGGCTTTGGGCTGGAGGAAGCCAAGCAGCACTTGGAAGGTATCAGCCTGCTTCTTTCACACCCACTCGGTCGTTCCCTTTCCTGCTCGTGTATTTTATGGACTTTGATATCAGCTTAGCCGTGGATGCTCATGTTGCACACTAGCAGAAAAAAGTGTTTTAAAGGAGATCTGAAGGAAAACATGACTTGTCAGGCCTCGAGGACGGGGAGTCCCAGTGCTGAGCTGGCTACCAGCGTTAGCTGCTGACTCTGTGTGACAGCTCGTAAAGGAGCAGGCAGTTGTGTGACTGTTGGGAGGAGGGTTGCAGCAGATGGGTCCTGCACGTGTCTGCCTACCAGCACAGTTGCTAGCCAGACAGGCAGCCTGGTGGACAACTGCTGGGCTGGTTGGACTGTTCCACTAGGTTTCTGCTAGCTAGAGACTGGCCTTGCTGCAGTCTTCAGTCCAGACTTCTTCCTGTCTGACTGTTTGACACCTGCAGCTGGCTAGTTTCTGTACTTTTGGGGTTGCTAACTGGTGTTTCCCTCCAGAGCGGCCTTGGCTAGTGGACACGTATGAGCAGTGGCTGCAGAGACTGAAGGTTGGTTCTCTCTCTAGCCTACTCTCTTCCTCTTTCAAGCTAATGTTAGCACGTGTCTGCTAGCACGTGAAAGCTAGCACATAAAGCTTTCATATCTTAGCTAGGGCTCATCTTGCTAGTGTTTTGTTTGCACCTTGAGAAAAAGCTTGATAGAAGTGATTGAGTGTGTGCTGATGATCCCACGTGCACCATGTCTTCTCTTCCAGGGTCCTCCTCACAAGTGCGCCTTGTTTTTTGTAGATAATAGTGGCGTAGACATCATTCTAGGAGTCATGCCTTTTGTCAGAGAACTTCTCTTAAGGGGAACAGAGGTAAGGCTTTGTGCAAGCTCTCTTGGAAGTTTAATCAAGTCTGAGTCCGAGACTTCTGCTCTAGGTGGTGTTGGCTAGCAACTCGGGGCCAGCTTTAAACGATGTCACCAACGGTGAGCTGCAGATCCTGACGGAGAGAATTGCTGCAATGGATCCAGTGATCCAGTGAGTCAGGACGGGATCTACGTGTGCTTTCCATGAGCCCTCGCCAGCAGCAGCCTAGCAGATGCAGGTCCAACGTGTGTGTGTGTGTGTGTGTGTGTTTGTTTTGCTCAGGGCTGCTCTCCAGGACGACAGGCTGACCTTGGTTCAGAGCGGCTCCAGTTCGCCGTGTCTGGATCTCAGGTTTGTGCCGGCACGCCAGCGCTGCTTTGATTGTCAGCGTTGTTGTTGTTGACGCTGACGTTGTCTCCGTGCAGCCGTCTGGACAAAGTGCTGGCGCTGGTGGTGCGGGAGCGTCGGACCGACCTGGTGGTGATCGAGGGCATGGGGCGGGCCATCCACACCAACTACTATGCCAGGTTCAGCTGCGAGAGCCTCAAGATGGCAGTCATCAAAAACTCCTGGCTGGCTGACCGCCTGGGAGGCAAGCTGTTTAGTGTTGTCTTTAAGTACGAGGTCCCGTCTGAAGACGCCAGCCAGCCTCCCGCTGCGCTGACATGCTAAACGCTGGCGGTTTGAGCAGCACGCAGGAGTCCTCCAGCACAGAGACTTCCTGTGATGCTGCTGCCTGCTAGCACGCCACAGAGAGAGAGAGAGAGAGAGCGACCAATCACTGCTGGCGCGTTTTAACGGGGACAATTAACAAATTAACAATATGTTTTACAATGAATTTTTAAAAACCATTCTGATTTTAGTGTCAGAAACCACCTCAAGTCTGTACCAGCGTCGCGTGGGAGCGTCTGCAGTGGCTAGCTGCACTCAGCCAGTGGCGTTTGGGACACATGAGATTTCCACTTCAGCAGAATAAAAAGCTCTTTATTTGGTATTCCTCATATTGAGTGTTTGAGAGTGAGAGTCTGACTGAGTGGGTCAGCATCAGTGGAGCCCTCCGTGGAGCTGAGTGGGAGTGGGTCAGCATCAGTGGAGCCCTCCGTGGAGCTGAGTGGGTCAGCATCACTGGACACGTGAGCCAGTTTGGATCCACCAGCGTGGATGTCCACAAGGTGGCAGTGTTGCATTGCGTAAAGCTAAAGGTGCTGGAGAAGACACACTTTTTTATGCCCTTCTGAGTCAAAGCTAAGCGTTTCCGTCCACACCCACTGGTGGCACCACTCCAGCCATCGAATGCACTTCACTCCAGCTGCTGAATAGTTTGAGGTCATGGTTTCACATCACTGCCCTCTGGTGGCTTTAGGGAAGTGAGCAGTTGCAGTGCTCTGGGCGTGTGCGTGCATGGAGTCACATTGGACTGTAAATACTTGTGTATGCCTCCGAAATCAGCTGAGCAGAGGCGCACACGTTTGTGAAGTATTTTCCTGACGTTGACTTTTCATTAAAAGGTGAAAACCGTGTTTGAAAGCTTCCTTGTTTGCAGCCGTGTAGAAGGACAAAGATGCTTGAAGCCCACACGTGCACTAACGCGATACGACACGCTCTCCATGGCCCTGCTGTGGAGCGTCAAGGCGCTGGTGCTGGTGCAGCCTGTCCTCTTCCAGAGCTAGTGCCTGGGAGCAGCAGCTTGGACGTGGGACCGATGCAGCGGAGCCGCAGCTTGGAGGTGACGCCCACACCGAGCACCTCCGCAGCCGGCAAGCAAAGGGCCACGCTGCTGCTCTCGCTCTGCCTGACAGCTTTAGTCCCAAACTTTGACTTTGGCTTATTTAAATAGTCACAAGCCATCTTGATGACAGTTTGTTCCAGCTGGGTGAGGGTGGAACTGCTGCTGCATCGATGTCCATCTGCCCACCGAGTTGACTCGAGCGTCCTGCTGAAACAAGCGGCTCGGCTCACCTGCAGCCTGAGGACCTCAGCACAGGCAGCAGCCTGGCTGGGTCTGAGGCCAGCAGGTGAGCCAGCACCCCGACTCCCAGCTCCAGCTCAGGAGAACCTCCCCGTCACAGGTCGCTGCGCTGGCGCTGCTCCGCTGACGTTGCACCTCTGCATCAGGACTGCGGCTGAGGACCAGGAGGAGACATCAGTGTGGACAACTGTCCCCAGCCTGACGGGGGGACGTTGGCTCGGGCGTTCTAAGAGCTGACCCCAGGCAGCTAATGGCTGATGTCTCAGAAGGTCTGCAGACAAAAAGACAAACAGTCCAAAGCAGATTTGACCTCTTTCAAAGCGGCGCTCAACCATCGGAGTCGCTCCGGACGGTGTGAGCTGTGGTTCCGTTTGCCTGCAAATCCGCGGGTACCGGTACCAAAGGCCTCAGGTCGAACCCACGCTGGCGTTCACCGCCGCCAGCTCTGACGCGGACGCGCACTCGGTATCGCGCGTAGAGCTTGTGGCGCCACGCCTCCTCCTTCAGAAGCGCAAGCGGTCAGGACAGTGGGCACCTTGTGGGGATAGAGAGGAGCTCAGAGGAGCCGGACTGCTGCTGCTCTCATCAGTCCTTCTGCTGTCAGCCTGCAGCTTTTGCCAGAGCTGCTTATCAACCCTTAAAGAAGAAGCAGGACCAACGAGCAGCCGGTAAGGAACTACGCTGCTGCGCCGACTGCAGAATTCCTTGTTTTCTGCGGCTGCGCTTTATTTACTGGTCCGAGTTGGCTTTGTGAGACTTTATTAGATAAATTCTCCTTTTAGAAATACATTCTGTTTGCAAGTCCTCTGTGATTCAGCTGACTGAGCATTTCTTTATTGCAGCTTTATCTTAGTTTTAGAATTGTCAAATTTGCGCGTAAACGAACGATATTTTTTAATTGGGAGAACCTTTCCCATTTTAGTTCCCCGTTAATAAACAAAGGGTCGCACTTATCAGAGCATGAAGGACTGTTGCAAAGAATTTGGTTTGATCGCTTCTGATATAAATCATCTTTGCAAATGATGGTGCGCAAATCTGACGCGCTGTAAAATAATCAGACGATTTCAAAGAGAATCTCTTCTTGTTGCAGCATGAAACCGTGTGTGTGCGCGCGTGTGAGGGGGGAGTGATAAAGGATGGGTGAGAGATTAAAGTTGGGAGTCGCTGTGACATCGTTCATCGAAATTTGCGTGCGCGTTCTGAGAAGAACAGCAGTCACGAGGCAAACACGTTAGAGAGAGAGAGAACGTGTGGAGTCTTTATTGTCCAAAAAGACTAGAGATAAACTAAAAACGCTAGATCAACTAGGTCAAACTTCAGAAAATAAACAAAAACCACAAAAGTCCACGGAGGAAACTCACTGGGAAGGACAGAGAAAACGGCTGGACGCAGACCTTCTGGTAGCAGGAGCCTGAGGACCGCGGCCTTAAATAAGACACTGATTAAATTGGACTCAGGTGTGCACCAATTAGTCCGAGAGGGAAAAAAGTAAAATTAGCGGCAATCACAGGAAACAGAACTGAAACACACAAAATAAAAGCATCGTCCTGGACATGTTACGTCATCTCCTCTCTGCTTTCATCTACACTGTTAAACGTCCGGCTGTGTTTGCACTGACTCAAATGCAGATATTCTGACAAATATCGGAATATTTAATATTGAAATGTCCAAAAGTAAAATGATAAAAGAAAACAACTTATTATTCCTGTTTTTATTCTTAAGAATTATGCCCCGGACTTGAAATTCAAAACTGCCCTAAAGTCATCTGACAGTGAATCAGTATCAGACCAGAGGACGATGTTTCCTTAGCAGCAGCATCAGCTGAGATGGTCCACCAGTGAAGACCAAGCTATCATCATCATCATCATCATCATCATCATCATCATCACCACCATCAGCATCAGCATCAGCATCCTGGTAAAACAGCCACCAGGCTCATCTCACCAAAGGCTGCAGGAGCACATCCACCAGTTCCTGGCTGCTGGTGATGCCTGCTGACATGATGAACGACCAACTGGTTTCTCTTTGATGTAATCATTCTTTGAGGTCTGATGGTTCCTGCTGGTCTGCTGGTTCCTGCTGGTTCTTTGAGGTCTGTAAGGGTATCTATGCCTTCAGTTTCTGAAGAGAACCTTGGAGAACCTTTGTCTGTTCCTGGTTGATGTTTATCGCTGACTCTGGTCCAAAGAACCCAAATCCCCAAACTCACCCAGTCTTTCAACTTTTGGATTGCACCTTTGTTTTTTATTGTTATTTTTAATTTTTGATGGTGGCCATGCAGTTTTCTTTTTTAATTTTTTTCATTTTCTTCCACAGAGGGGAAACAGCATGTTGACTGGTCACATCAGTTAAATACATTTTAGGAAATGTGTCTGTTATTTGGAAGTGATGATAAATGGTTTCCACAAATTTACTAGACAGAAGAACAGAAATACAAACAACAAGACAAACCATTTTCAAACTTTTACATTTGGAGACATGTGTTATTCTATATTATAGTCAAGCTAAATTTGAACAAGGTATTTATTTATCTGGTATTTTTCTTTAGCGCTGCTCCGAGCTGCTTCAGATCATTGTTTACAATTTCAGTCTTATCCAAAGTTAGATCTCTCTGTGTCAACTGGACTGAAAGCTCTTCTTGAAGACGTTTCTCCCTCTCTCCAGAGAGCTTCTTCAGTTCTAAGTTTGCTGGGGCAGAGCTTGAACATCTAGCCCTGTGGACCATCGGCATGTTAATGACCTGGGTGGTCACCTGAGAGTCCTTGGCAGGGTCGCTGGGTCACCTAGGTGAACGACCCTGCCAATGACCGCGTGTGTGTGTGTGTATGTGTGTTAGCTCTGCGGCTAGCTGGCGAGAAGCTTCAGCTGCTAATGATGCTACAGATCTATGATCCTGTCTGATACCAAAGTCCAGCCTGATGTGAACATTTGTTTATTTTAGCCTTAAACTGAATCATTTAACAGCGCTGAAGTGAGTTCACTCATGAACATGATCTGTCCAGAGTTAATGTTTGCACTTCTTGTGCTCTCCAGAAAATGGCTGTCTCCTGGAGTCTCCGTCTGGCCTTCCTGTGTGCGTTGCTGCTCAGGTTCCCCAGTGCTGAACCTGGGTCCACCCAGGTCCAGAGGAGACCACCAGCACCAGCTGAGAACCTGCAGCCTCCCGCCTACAGCAGAGGCCTCAGCAGGACCAGGGCTGGAGCTGGCCTTGGCTCCCTCACAAGCCTGCAGCCCCAGACCACAGCTAAGGAGAACAGGACAGGACCAGACAGAGACGCACAGCAGTCCAGAGTTTGGACTCCGCCCCAGGCCCGGGACAATCAGTTGATGGCTGCACGCACAGGAAGAAGGCAAGGACACAGGAAGTGGCTCCAACACCAGTTTGAGCATCACAAACCAGCACAACAGAAGGACAGAAGAAGACATGGAAAAGGTGAGTCCACAAGGATGGGTGGTGGGTGGATGGGTGGGTGGATGGTTGGACGGACAGATGGATGGGTGGATGGGTGGATGGATGGGTGGATAGACAGACAGACAGACAGATGGGTGGATAGATAGATGGGTGGATAGATAGCTAGATGGGTGGATAGTGTGAAATCTGTGCTCCTTCCAACTGTCCAGGTTTCTTTGCTGGACGGAGCTTTGAGGACCTTCCCCCACCTTCTGCCTCCTCTTCCCTAATAATGACCCCATCTGGCGAAGCCCCCTCCCCCAGCACCGCCATCCTTGGCTCCAGCACCGCCGTGGTTACCATAGTGATGAACAAGCATCCCCCAACATTGCCAGCACCATCCAGCCAACCCCAGGTAAGCCTAGCCAAGCCCAAGTGCTTCTGAAGGCCGGGTTTGCTGGGTCTGCTGGGTCTGGTGGATCTGCTGGGTCCGGTAGATCTGCTGGGTCTGCTGGGTCTGGTGGATCTGCTGGGTCTGCTGGGTCTGGTGGATCTGCTGGGTCTGTTGAGTCTGCTGGGTCTGGTGGGTCTGGTGGATCTGCTGGGTCTGCTGGGTCTGGTGGATCTGTCGGGTCTGCTGGGTCTCAGCGTGAGATCAGTGTGACAGATGCAGACAAGCAAACATGGACATGGTCCTCCAGCAGGACAGCTTGAGGCCCCCAGCAGACAGATCTTCTGGTGCTGGAGGCACCAGTCACTGTCTGTCCCCCAGTGGGACGTCTCAACTGTCCACCTGACAGTGTTTATACAGGAGGGAGCTGGGACAGACGACCGCTGAGGTCAGCAGATACGGAGACGCTTGAGGTGCCTTCACATGTCCTTTTTTCCTTTTGGGAGAAAGAAAGAAAAGAGTGTCTGCAAGGTTGCTTTTTATGGAGTCAGTGTTTGATAAGGTTGTAGGAACGATTTAGAATCAGCAAGATCAACAATTCATCAGAAACTACGCAAACAAGGTGGACATCTTCAAAGACAAAACATGTGGGGAGCACACAGCATGACTGGACATGTGGACATTTGGTCTGGAAGGACAAAATAGTCCAACAGCCAACCCAGAGGATGACACCTGACCTCCGTCTGTCTGTCCCTACGTCTGTCTGTCCATCTCTGTCTGTCCTTCCATCCGTCCCTCCATCTGTCCGTCTGTCCTTCTGTCCATCCATTCATCCGTCCATCCATCCTTCTGTCTGTCTGGCCGTCCATCTGTCCGTCCTTCCATCCGTCCTTCCATCCATCCCTCTTTTCCTCTGTCCTCTGTCCCTCCGTCTCTCTGGTGTGTCTGGATCTCCAGCTGAACTGCTCCTCACAAACTATGGCTGATGCCTTCAGGTCTGTTTGTGTTTACGTGTTTGTTTTTAGCCACTTTTCTGTCCGACCTTTCTTCAGCTTAAACACTTCAGTGTCTTCATGTGGACTTTGAGCAACTTCCTAACCCTCAGATAGACAAACGCTCCAGAATTAGTCTGAAATCCACAGTTAGGATCCACATTTACAGAAGTGTAACAACCCCAGGACAAAAGAGGCTGCAGCCCTTCATGATGATGATGATGATGAAGAAGGCCACTCACATGAAGATGATGATGATGATGAAGAAGGCCACTCACATGAAGATGATGATGATGATGATGATGATGATGAAGGCCACTCACATTAAGATGATGATGATGAAGGTCCAACCTTCACCAAATGATTGGAATTATAAGGAGCTTGGGGACAGTCAGGAAGCAACTCTGGTCTGCTCTTTGTTTTCTAGAGGGCAGGAAGACGAGATGGTGAAGGAGACGTGATGCCAACGCTGGACATGACACTCTTTGATTGGACAGACTATGAGGACATGAAACCTGTGGACACATGGCCGCCGTCCAGGAGGAAAGGTGAATGACTACAGCTGTCAAAACAGATGCTAACCTGGATCTGATCAGTCTGAGCTGTCTGGGGTTGAACACACACACACACACACACACACACACACACACACTGATGATGTGCTTGTCCCAGCCGCAGACAAACGGAGGAGTGAAAACCTGAGTCATGGAAACGTCAGCGTGGACGCAGAAGCCACGGAAGCCTGCAGTCACCACCAGGACTGTCTCCCAGGTTCTCCAGCCTGTCTCCTAGCAACACTCATTAGTAATAATGAGTAGTAATAACTCCTTTCTCAGATGCATGACTGAGTCTTTCGGTTAATTCTGCTTATTCTTAACTGGCAGCTTTTTATGCCGTTTCTCCAAACTGAATAATAAATATCCTTGCTGACTGCTCATCAAGCTGCTTAAGAAGGTTACAAATACATCATTAGTTAATCCAGAATTCATTAATTGCCATCCATCCATCCAGCCATCCATCCATCCATCTTCTACCACTTATCCGGGGTCGGGTCGCGGGGGCAGCAGCCTAAGCAGGAAGCCCAGACTTCCCTCTCCCCATCCAGTTCGTCCATCTCTTCCGGGGGGATCCCGAGGCGTTCCCAGGCCAGCTGAAAGACATAGTCCCTCCAGCGTGTCCTGGGTCTTCCCTGGGGCCTCCTACTGGAGGGACGTGCCCTGAACACCTCACCAGGGAGGCGTCCAGGAGGCATCCTGACTAGGTGTCTGAGCCACCTCATCTGGCTCCTCTCAATGAGGAGGAGCAGCGGTTCTACTCCGAGCTCCTCCCAGATGGCAGAGCTTCTCACCCTGTCTCTAAGGGAGAGCCCAGCCACCCTACGGAGGAAACTAATTTCGGCAGCTTGTACCTGCGATCTCGTTCTTTCGGTCACTACCCAAAGCTCATGACCACAGGTGAGGGTAGGAGCGAAGATCGACCGGTAGATCGAGAGCTTCGCCTTTCGGCTCAGCTCTCTCTTCAACACCACAGACCGGTGCAGAGTCCACATTACTGCAGACGCCGCACCGATCCGCCTGTCGATCTCCCGCTCCATTCTTCCCTCACTCCCTGATTTGATTTGATTTGTTTCAAGGTTCTTGCTGTGACCTGAGACAACATGAGTGTCGACTTCACAACCGTGGCCTCAACAACAAATGCTACGATGACTGCATGTGCGAGGAAGGTGAGTAACGACAACACAGTGGATCTATAGATCTGTGGATCTATGGATCTGTGGATCTGTGGTAGATTTGTGGTTCTGTGGTTCTGTGGATCTGTGGATCTGTGGATTTGTGGTGGATCCACGTATCCGTGGATCTGTGGATCTGTAGTGGATCTGTGGATCCCAATGAGCAGCTGTCACCAGCCTGACGCTGTTCCAGTCCTGTAACAGTGGACCATCTTAGGGAACCGCTCTTGGCCTCTTCTGGTCGTTGTCTTGTTCTCGGCTCCGGTGGCAGAAACAAGTGACAGAAAAATGCTTTTATTTCTTTTTTATTTCTTTTCTAGGTCGGTCCTGAAAGGGCAACAATATGTCAGTGGAATAGTTTAGTTTTTCTTATTTTTTAGCTGTAACGAAGTTGAAAACATCAGTTTTCACTTTCTGTTCTGGAGGATTGAGAGGTTTTTAGACTACAGCATAACAAAACTGACAGCAGTTTCTTTCTGAACTTTCAGGATTTCGTTGTTACGCCAAGTTCCAGAGGAAGCGGCGTGTGAGCAGGAGGAGGGGTCGCTGCGTGGTGCCCGGGTCGGTCAGCAGCGACCGAGGTGCTTTCATCACTGTCTGATGAAGATGAGGAGGTGGAGGAGTTCTGGGCAGCACAAAGATGCTGATTCATGAAGGATGATGCAGAAACTAGAACCAGCTGGAAATCACCGACTCCAGCACTCAAACACGACACATTGATGTTTATTTCAGTTTACTTCTTTTTAAAATCAACTGATTGTAATGGAATGTTGCTTTTTGGATGTATGATATCAGTGTCTGTATGCATGGTTTATTTATTTGAGTTAAATCCATACATTTTTTTAAGTCAGGGTAAAGTTAAACATGAACTCTGCTGTATTTATTTAATGTACCAAATCTAATTTGCTGTCATATTTACACTATTGCTCCTATTTAAATTCAAGTTTTGTTTGTTTTTATTCTCCTCCCCAAATTCTCTTTCCTGTCACAATCTCTGTTGGTCAAATTTAATTGTAGTTTTCATTTAATTCTTTTTTGTTAGATTAATTCATTTTTTGAATGAGTCCCTGCTCAGTACAAGTCCTCTGACTTTGATAATAAAATGTCCTTGGTGGAAGAAGAATCCGCTGGCTTGAGCTTTCGTTGTTAGAGTCTCACTGGTTTTGGTTAATAAACTGTTTAATTGACAGGTTACATCAACTCTTTTAAAGTTCATTTAATTTACAGTCTATTAAAATCTAATATTTTATGGGCAATTTCAAAATAATTTCTACAGCGTTATTTTTTAACACAAGGTAAATTAACAAATCTCCTTTACGTTCAATAACAAAAAATATATGACCCGTTAATCTGTTCTTCATTGTTTTGTGTTTTTATGACAAACAATCTTAACCAGGAGAATTACATCTTTTAAAATTATTAAACAGCGTTATGAGATGTACAATAAAACAGTTGCATACAAGGAAACGTTTCTCTGTACAAATAAATTCTTCTTTGCAGAGATGAAGAATAGAGAAGTAGTTTTGTAGAACTACAGAATAGTGTAGCATGACTTTAATTTTCTTTAGTGAGCCTGTAACCCTGTGAGAACACCACCATGGATTAACCACGCCCACACCTGCGAGTGCGCATTGGACAGGCCCCATGCCTTCACACACTTTCCCTCTTTCTTGCTCCCGCTTGGTCAGCTTATGCCTGTTTTTTCCCGGGTACGTACTGCAGTAACCTGCCTGTCTGGACCCCACTGATGTGCTGTGAGGCTCGTTGTTTGCAGGTTGATCACTATCGCTGGGTAAGTGAGTGACATTTTCTGGAGTTTTTTTTTGGCTGCATGTCACTCCTATGTTTGCTTGGAAAGGAGGCTGTGTCTTCTTCTTTCACGGTGGGCGTGTGGGCTGCAGCTCAGTGTGCTATCATTACCTGCTGAGGGATAAGATGGAGGATTGATTAGTGAATACTCACTGATGAGGTGCTGCCTGCTATGGAAGTGAGAGAGCAGACAGTGGCCTAGAGGACGCCCAGATAACACCTGGCCAAGGTCCTGTTCCCCCTAGTCCCCAGTCTTTGGTTCACAAGAAGAGGATGTGGAGCGGAAATGGGCGGAGCAGAGCCAGCTGGGTGGAGCCTATGCAGTAGCAGCAGGAGGAAATGCGTTAGACCATTGATAAAATGGCTGCACAGCAACATGACCTTTCTGCAAATGATTTTTCCATTGGGGCACTAAGATCTGCGCAGCAGGGACTGCTGGCAGTCCTCCTCCACCATCTCCACCAAGGGCCTCTACGATGGCCTGAGATCCAAGGAGCCAGCGGCAGACAGCTCTACTGGTGTATCCAGATTTTATTAAACACCTGCCAGGATCTTGGGTGCAACAAAGGGATGCTCAAAGCAAAGGGATACCATCCACTCAGCTCTCAGTGGGGTTTCGGAGCATGGCCTAGATCAGAGGTGGGCAATTATTTAGCCTAAAGGGCCACATTGGGTTTTAGATCTTGATGAATGGGCCGGCCAGGTGGTGCAGGAAACTAACCCCCCAAATGAGGATCAGAGGTTAACTAAAAATCCTGCTTGATGGAGTGTCGATGAGCCTGTAAATTGGTCCAACTAGAGATGGATGATGAAGCTCCAAATTATGTTTGGCCCCACCTTTTTGGGTGAATATGTTAGCATGCTAGCTGAAGGGAGGGTCTGAACTTTTTTCTAACCAATCAAGCTGACAACCCTCTTCATTTGGCTTTTGGAGAAATGATTGTGAAGGCTCTGGGGGCCAGATTAAACAGTTCATCAGGCCACATGTGGCCCCCGGGCCTTAGTTTGCCCACCTCTGGCTCAGATGGTGTGTCCAGGGTAGGTCCAACTTTTGCGACTTTAGCAGGGGCTTCCTTGACGGGCACCCAAATAGAAAGTGCCGCACCACTGATAGGTTGGTGGTGAAGGCTTTTCAGTCTATAACAATGGCCTTTCAGCTGGCAAACATGAATACCCTCCTGATGGTGTACCTGGGGGGGCTGATTTGGGATCTGGAATGGATGCAGTGATCCATGGTGCTTGCATCCAGGCCAGGGTCCTGGGCAATTCCCTGGCACACCTGGGACACACACCTCGTCGGCATGGTTGGCACGTTTGGCTGTCAGTCAGGTTTAGGTTTGATCCAGACTGGGCTGAATCAAAGCTGTCAGGGATGCCAGAACAAGTCCTGGGGAGGTGTTTAGCCCGGCAGCAGAGACTGCACTGGATGAGGTTCAGATAGTCAGGCAGTCTATGCAGTTCATTCCACAGCCTAGATAATTGAGACCAACAGCTTCAGTTTTCCCGGGAGCACGTCGGTCAGAGTTGTACAAAGGCTTGTCACCCCCACTGACACCATTCCCTTTTAGCGCCCACCTCAGTGCTTGGCGTCAGTGCCTTTCGTGTCTGTGGGTGCTCAGCCTTCTGGAGTAGGGTACCGCCTCCAATTCAGGGTCCTCCCCCCTCGCTTCAGGGTTGTTACATGTAGAGTAGTCTTGTTGTGTGTGTGCGTCTCCTCCCTCCATTTTTCTTACAGGTAGGACATAGAAGATTGATTGTCACCTGTACTCCTGCTTCCACCTGTGACTTCCTGGCCAGACAACCAATCAGACACAAGAGGACCACAAAAGAGGCTCCCATGTCCATTTGTTATACCATTTGTTTCTTTTATTTGGCACAACCCTCTCAGTTCCCCCTTTACCTCACTTGTAAAACTCCTGTTTGTGGTTCACTTTCTGTAAATGCTGTAAATAAAACTCGATACTTTTTGGCTGCCATAGATCATACATCATGCATTTTCTTATTTATTGTCACTGTTACTTTTTTTGTTTTACACTTGATAAAGAGAAGGGGAACAAGGGGCATACTGGAGACAAGAGTTGTGGGCAAATCTTGTGCTGCCTTTCTGGCAAGTGAGAGCTCGGCCCTTCTGGTGACAGGTGCAATAGGGCCCCTGTCTTCAGTGGAAGTGAGAGGTGGTTTTTATTCCAACTACTTTCAGCGTTTGGTCTGCCCTTGTCGCCACACACTTTCACCAAATGCATGGATACCGCACTCATCCCCTTGTGGCAGAAGGGTATTTGAGTGTCAAGACCTGCTGTGAGGGGAGGCTCCCCATCCTGGCGAGTGGCGCCTACAACCTCAGATAGTGAACTAGGTTTGGCAACAGTTTGCTCGAGCAGAGGTGGACCTTTTTACCACAGAGGACAACTCTCACTGTCCTCAATGGGCCTTAATGCACAGCCCACCAGGGCCACAGGGGACAGCCCCCTTCAGTTTTTTTAATGGCCCAGAGTGAGGCTGTGTGTGTTTCCCGCGCTTCCTCTCCTTTCAGCAACGAACTCAGCACTCTTAGTGGCCCCAAACTGGCTGCAGAGGCCATGGGTGGCAGAGATCTCTGAGTTGCTGGAAGGCTGTCCATGGCATCTTCCACTGCTACTGGATGTATTGTCCCAGGTGCATGGCAGCATTTGGCACCCTGAACCCCAGATCATGAAGCTTCTGTGTGGCCCTTGAACGGAAGCTCTTGTGTGCGCTCGGCCTAGATGATGAGGTGGTGGACACCTTACAAGCGGCCCCTTCCACTCAGCGTCAATGCAGCAGTAAGTGGAAGTTGTTTAGGGACTGGTGCCACACTAAGCGGGAGGATCTTTGTGTTATTTTTACTACTGATGGAACAGGAAGTACACTGTCCAAAAATTTCAGATTTGTTTACCCAACATCAGTAATGAACATACTGCAAGAAAGACATGGACTGGCGGTTTACCTGTTTTCCATAAGAGGGGATAAATCTCTGGCACAACGGCCACCACGTCAACCAACTGCAGTAACTCCGAGCACCACTGGAGCCAAAGCAGAAGGATGGAATGCAAGGTAGCCCACAAATTTAGGTGCTTATGGTGCCACAGGAAGCAGGCATGTGACAAGACACTTGAGGACACACAGACAAACCTGGAAACATGCACTTATTTATTTTAATTCATAAAAGGTGCAGCTAATTCAATTCAATTCAATTTTATTTATATAGCACCTTTTACAATAAAATTGTCTCTAGGTGCTTTACAGAGGTAGAAACCCAGAGCCAGAACCCCCAGGTAAGCACAGTGGCAAGGAAAAACTCCCTTTTAACAGGAAGAAACCTTGAGCAGGACCAGGCTTACAAGGAGGAACCATCCTACTGAAAGTTGGCTGGGTAAAAGAGGAATAAAGAGAGAGAGAGAGAGAGAACAGATACAGCTAGCTGCCATTTAGACAGTGGACCAATTCCATGATACGGCTCCCCACGCTGTCACCGTGGAAACTTCTTTTTGGGAAATTCTTCGCTCTTCTTCCAGAATCTGGGATCCTACTTTCCTAAATACGCTTGGATGCAAGAGTATAAAAACACTCAGCTTCTTCAGCGATGACCTTTTAGGTCTTGTCCTCCTTGTCCAGGGTGTCACTGATCTTCTGGCTATCCCAGGGTTGTGTAGCCTACAATACCATTTGCAGATGTCTTGAATTAATTTGCTAATTAGTGTGAGACCACTAGTCAACAACATTGAACCTTGAGGTGGAGAATTTGCTGTTTTCATTAGTTGTGAGTCATAATGTTCCAAATTAAAGCTTCAAACAATTAAACTGTGTACGCACATTATAATGTACACTTTTAGAACCCAACACCACACGTCCCACTGACATGACATTTTTCATTTCAAACACCGGCAGTGTATGTGTATGTGTATGTGTATGTGTGTGTATGTGTGTGTGTGTGTGTGTGTGTGTGTGTGTGTGTGTGTGTGTGTGTGTGTGTGTGTGTGTGTGTGTTTTGTGAGACTGAAGATCAGAACAGGGGCAGGGTAAAGAGGAAGGCAGTCACATGGTTAGCAGTCAGCCTCCTGTCACATGGTTCATGTTTGCAGGCGGAGTCTTGGACAGACTTTGTGGAAGAAGTGGAAACCTTCTGTATTCTTTCAAGTGTTCTCTTATAGTTCAAGTGCGTTTTGGACTACAAACATAACAATGGAAATCCCTGCCATAAATCTGAAGGTGAGTCTGGAGTTAGCTCCGCTGAATGCAGGAGCTCTTAGGGAAACGCTCTGTGATGATGGCAGCTGTGGGGCTTAGTTTGCACCTGAAAACCCACTGTGGTGTAACAACTTGACTGTTGAGGTAGGCGCAGACGCAGACCCCGAACAAACTGCATCTAAGGCTTACCGGATGGTTTTCTTTTCTTTTCCTGTTGCACAGGCCATAGTAATGGTGCACTGGCTGCTAACAGTGTGGTAAGTCCAGGTCTTCTTTCCACAAAGCTGAGGAATTTCTCTCCTCTCCTGGAGGGCATTTTCACACACATACACCGCTTGGATTCTGGCAGTCTTCTTCTGACCTCTCTCTTGTGCGTGTTTATGTCCAGGGGATGCATAGGACTGCCCAATTCCTACGCCTGGGGGAACTTTGCTGTCTTAGCTCTTGGGGTCTGGGCCATTGCACAGAGGGACTCCGTTGATGCTGTGGTCATGGTGAGTCTTTGCATCAATTTTCTTCATGCAGCAACGTTCAAATGGTGTCACGTGTGCCTAGCTATAGACGGAGCGATACGTTCCCATGCTAACGATGAGTCTGACATGCTCTAAACATCGCTTGATACAGTCCACTACATTTCCATGGCAGCAACACAAGTAAATCACACTAGTTTTCATTAAGCTTAACATTTGCTAAGCATCATCAGCACATATTTTGAGAGAAAATTATTTATAATATTAGCGCATATCAGTCCAATTTAGTGTGACTTTTTCTGAAGTAAAAATTGAATTGGTTGTAATTTTGCATAAATAATAACCATAACTTACAATGATGGAAATGAGTGAAAGTGAAGATAATTAGGGCTAAAAGAATTAAAAATGAAATGAAATTAAAAAGGCTTTTAGTCATTGTAGTAGTAAAATTTTCATAGAAAAACTTGATTGTCTTCTAACCTGGCGACCGCTGCTCTCAGGTTTTTATACATCTTAGTTTTCCAAAGTAGATCTCTCTGTGTCAACTGGACTGAAAGGTTTCCTTGAAAACGTTTCGTCCTCTCTCCAGAGAGCTTCTTCAGTTCTAAGTTTGCTGGGGCAGAGCTTGAAAATATAGCCCTGTGGACCATTGGCATGTTAATGGCCCGGGTGGTCACCTGAGAGTCCTTGGCAGGGTGGTTGGCAGGGTCGTTCATCTAGTTTCGGTTGGGGTGCTTCCCCTTTGTCTGTTGGGTCACATGTTAATGAGTCACCAGGTCTGGTCAAACAGCGTGAATGTTTGGAATGCTGACGAAATGAGTGGAGAACTGCATTGTACGTGGGTGACAGAAAGTGCCTTAGTCCACCACCTCTGTTTAAAGATGGTTTTTCCAACTTGACGTGGATGGCTTCCTTGACACCCCTCTCAAACCAGCGATCTTCTCTGGCCAGCACACGTACTTGAACCTTTCAAGGAAACCTTTCAGTCCAGTTGACACAGAGAGATCTACTTTGGATAACCATGACCTGGATGAGTGAGAATCTACACAGACATCTTGGTTTTACAGAAGAAGAATGTTTAGTTTAGGATGTTTAGATTCTGATGGTCTTTCTACGCTGACATGTACAAAAACCAGAAAGAGTTTTTGATTCACTTTTCTCCTCTTTTCTTCCCTCCTGTAGTTTCTAGTTGGTATGGTTGTTACGGTACTGACCGACATCATCCATTTTGGGATCTATTATCCCTCGGTTGATCTGGTGGGAAGCAGTTGGTATCGTTTTAGCGCAGGAATGGCCATCCTCAACTTGCTTTTAAAACCAGTTTCCTGCTTTTTTGTCTACCAAATGTACCGTGAACGTGGAGGAGAATACAACGTCAACTTTGGTAAGTGCTCCAACTTTATTTATGCCCAAATAAACTTCCTCATGAATGTTTCAGGCCTGAAAGCCAGACTGTGAAGTCTGAATACTGAGCTAGACTGCTCCAGCCAAACCGATTAACTTCAGTCACATGAAAGGTCCCATGTGTCCAGCTATCTGTTACACTCAGCTGAGAAATCATTCCCACCATGAGGTTCAAAACCATCTTCATTAAAGCAGATGAAGTCTTAATCAGGCAGTGACTTAACCAAGGAAAGCTCGTAAGATGGATGGCTGTATTTGAGAGAGTCCAAGATAGACGACCTGCCAGAGGAGCCTGTTTAACCTTCCCAAAAAGACTGGCCAGTGTTATTGGTTGCAAAAAGTCTGCTGTCCACGTGGACGAACACACACACAGAAAAGCAGGTCCGGCGTGACTGTTCCAGATCAGCTTAGAGATGGTGGAGTTGTTGATTAGCTGTGTGCAACCACTGATTCTCTACAAACCGACTGACTGGGCTGAGAGCTCGTGACTGCTGCACTATTAACATCTGAAAACTGTTTTTAATGTGTGACGCAGTCCAGCAAAGAACCAAGTCAGTAACAAACGGCTGACATTTTAGGAAAGCTGCCTATAATAAGAAGTCCTGCTGCACCAAATACAAGTCAGCAAATAGGCAGGCACACAGACAAGTAGATAGATAGTTTTCTACGTTTGGTTTGCGGTGATCAGGTCCTCTGATACAGTTGTGTGTTAGTGCGGTTAGCTTTAGCAGTTCCAGCAACAACATGAGTCAGAAATCCACAGAGTGAGAGGACGATTGTCTCGCTGGGATCTAAAAGTTTATGTTCACACTAAAGCATCTCCAACCACTTTTGCCAAGTCCAATTCCAGTCCAGTAGTTTAGGGCTTTTCCATTCTCCAGGTAGGCCACACCTCCAAGCGGGTTTCCTGCCTGGTAGGACACAAAACCTGGTTTGAATCAGGCCCTGGACTGTTGGATTGGGCTGGTTATCTTTATAAAGTTTTACAATCTGTTTTTGAGCTACGGTTGTTGAAAGTGCATCAAAAGGTGGAGGTTTGTAAGAAATTGCTTCTGCATCACTGTTCAGGGGTTACACATGCACATATCTGGCAAAGGTCTTGCCTTGATCTGTGTTCTGAATCCTGTCTGGCCTTTTTCTCAACTGTTTATTTGCTTGTTTGTTTTTCTTTGTTTTCCATGGAAAATCTTGTGTTGTGCCCTTTATGATTTGTTTGTTCTGTGTCTCCTCCCTCTCTTCTGCTGCTGACCTGTGACCTTTGAGATTTTGAAACCTCAGTGGACAGCCGCTGCAGCACGGACAGTGCTGACAGTGCATTTATTAGCTGCCATTATTGATCCTCGGCCCTTTCCTTTTCACCATTTCCTTCCTCCAATCTTCCTCCTCCATCCTCCCCCACACCAGAAATAAGATTACAAGTCAGCCTGGAGGAACTAAATGGTCTTTTTTGGTATGTCTGTTCTACTGAACTTCTTTTCTTGTCAATGTTTGCTGTCCACCTTTTCTTCTTCTTGTGTTTGTGTCTTTCATACGTATTTGTTCATTTATTCGATCTGTTTCCACTTTATCACTCGATACTATTTCTCAGAAAACCTCCTGTTTGTATTTGTGGCTCCAGTCAACATGCAAACGTGACTTTTATTCCCCTGACGCCTCATTTGTGTTTGACAAAGTTAAATGAGGTATTAATGTAATTTATGAATGCACTCAAGATGTGTGTGTGTGTGTGTGTGTGTGTGTTTCCAGGTTTCCCTGCTCTCTCTCGGAACCGGGACACCTATGAGTCCATAGAGCCGCAGGGGGGCTCTGGCAGCCAGGCACACCCCTTCAACCAGACCCAGGACACCAAACCAGCGCACACATACTGAGGAGCAGATGTCTGATGTGCAAGCTTCTCTCATTATTATGGGCTGTGTGCACTTTACAGCTGCATTCTTCTGTAATACAGGAGAAACACCCCCCACCATGTCTGCCTGATGGCAGAGGTGACTCTTATTGACACGGTGTTTTCTGATATTAACACAGAGGAAATGATCGACACCAGAGCTGATTTTACATTTGTCCTTTTATCGTTGAAGTACAGGATTATTCTGTGATGTTTTTCACATTTCTGTTAGTTTGAGAAGTTGGTCATGTGATGGAGGACTGCAGATGTTATAGATGAAAAGTCTTTTGACTGTCAACAATATTGATGATGTAATGTGATGTTTTTTGCAATAAAATCCTGTGCAGCCTCCTGGTCCTCGCTAATGGATGATGGATGGACGCAAATCTAACGCAACACAACTTAACGTAACATAACGTGCATATTTTGCACACGTGTTGCACAAAAAAATCTTAACCTGGATCACAAGATCATCACAGGAAGTTGTGCAGTACTCCATAAAGTAAGAGTTGTGACACTGGTAACAGTTGTAGTGTACGTTATTGATGAGGGCTGCTAGCTGCTAGCTCTTTCTTTGTTTGAGCTTCCTGAATTTTGTCTGATACCGTCTAGAGTTTGTCGCGCTCACTGCTGTGTCAAGTGTGTTGTGACATCTCTGCTCCCCGAGGCAGCGTGCATGTGGCCTAGCATGCATTTCATCTTTCTGCCTCGCCTCCAGTGGCGGTCAGAGGTGTTGCAGTTGGTCGGCATGGTGACCGTCCTGGCAGAATCAACAGAGAAGCACCTGAGTGAGATGGCAACAGGTAAACCAGGGATGCGCCTCTTTCTAGCAGCACACTGATTGCTGACGTTAGCTAGATGCCTCTCAGGCGATGCTGCTGCTAGGTTTAAGGAAGCAATCCCTCTGTTAACCACCATGTGTTTGTACAGAGAAATTGTTCATATTGTTGCCCGATTAAAAGAAAATAGTGAGTCAGAGGAGGTGTCGCAGTAATCAAACTGCTGCTTAAAACCCATTACTAGATCCAGGCGTGTTAGCAAATGACAGGCCGATATCTAACCTTCCTTTTAAAGAACATTCCAAATATTATAACAATGAATGGGAAACCTATAGAGCAAGTTTTAAATGACCAATACTGGTTTTTTATTCTATTCAGCTACCTTCTTGTCCATTCTTGACTATGGGGATGTGCTTTATTTGAGTGCATCATCCAAATCTTCAGTCTTCGGACACAGGTTTTCATTCGGCTCTGGAATACACCACCCAGCCCACTAATGTGAATTATACAGGAAATCTAACCTGTCTTCACTGAGTGCACGCAGGGGTGCACATTGGCGGACTCTCGTCTAGGAGACTCTTTTAAGCTTGAGTCCTCCACACTTGTGCATGTTGCTGCAGACAACAAGCAGCTGCGACGCCTCATGTTCTTGTCTTATGTGTTCTAAGCCTAACCCCTAACCATCAGCATGGAATGCTAGGGTTAGCTAACTCTAAGCCTAACCCTAACAGCATGGAATGCTAGGGTTAGCTAACCCTAAGCCTAACCCCTAAGCCACACTAAATGGAACCTCTCTGAAGTCACTGGAGCTTTCCATTCTGTCCTGAGGGTCAACATGTTGTGTTTTTAAGTTTGAAATCATGGTTTGTTGTTGCAGTTGCTCTGAGCCGTGTGCCTGAAGCAGCTCAGCAGGCCTCGCATCTTCCTGGTGTCCTCCCTCCTTCAGGCAGCCCCACAGCAGGAGGGTGGAGGGTGGGCGTGTGGGTGGCAGCAGCTCTCTGTGACCCAGGCAGCTGCAGTGGCGGAGAGGCCGCTCCACAGGTGAACTGCGTCATGTTAACAACATGCTGGAAGCCCACGCTGAGAAAGACCTTGTCAGGACAGTCAGCATCTGTGACGGCTGCTCAGGAGCTTGGAGGAGAGCTCAGATTAGCACAGCTTCGTTAGAAAGGAGGACTCTGGTGAGCCTTGATGCTGCTCTGCTGCATGTTGGGAGTCCCAACAGGAGATCTGCTGCTCTGGGTGTTTGGAGGATGTTAGGGTCCGGCCTGCCGGCCCTTTATTGTGTGTGTGGGTCGTCCTGTGTTTTCCCTGCAGAGGGCGCGGGTTCCTGGGATCCAGCTGTGACTGCACACCTGCCGCTGATCAGCTCATCAACGGCTGATATAGGGAGGCTGCCAGCTGGTCCCTGGGTCATTGTATGATTGATTCTCACTGTGTTTGGCAGTTCGTCCTCTGTTTTCCTGCGGAGTGCCACAAAAAGCACTCAGACGGAAGCTTTCTCATGGTTGTTGGATTTTTGACCCGGTTCCCAGGTCGCCACATTCTTGAGTTTGGGTTTTGTTGTAAAATCTGGGGTCCGGGTGTGTTCGTCAAAGAACTTACAGGAAACCAGAACTACAAAGCAAGGTTTATTCAGCACAGTCATGGTCTCCCTGCAACACTGTGGCAACTCACACAGTCCCGCGGAGGGGCAGGGGAGCCAATCAGCCAATCAGCACGATCGATAGCGGACTCTTTTACTACACCGGAGCAACTCTCACGGTCCCACGTAGGGGCAAAAGAGTGCCTCTTCTTCCACGTACAGGTCTCTTGAATACTTGACGCCCCTTCAGCCTATCTGCTAATTACGTGAGGGCCATGCAGCATTGACGCAAGAACGCATGATCGGCGCCGCTGTGTATGGTCTATCGCGAGTGATCCACGACTCCGTATGTCCACGACTCCGTACGTGATTGTCCTTGGCGAAGTAAGATATGCGTGGGTCACATAGACACAGGACAGAAAAATACAGCCTTATATGATTACATGTACATCAACAATATAAAACAAATCTTCATTTTGCTACAGTTTCTAGACACCCTGCAGTGGCGCTTCCCCGTGACGGGTTTGGACTTTGTGTTTCGTATGAACATTGTGTTTTCCTCCAGTTGGAGTCTGTGTAGATTCTCACTCCAGTTGGAGCGCCTTCGGTTTCCTTTTTGCTGTACACCCAATAAAGGGCCGTATTTCGTTAGGGTTAGGTTATTTTGTTCCTTTGAGAGCCTGCCTCGTGTCTGCCTTTGGGTCCTCAACACACGCAACGTAACAGAGGAGGACTGTGGTGGTCTTCACCCTCTCTACTGGTGTAATCCCACTGGTCCCTCCTCTTCCTCACGTTTAAAGAATGATTAGCTCTGCGCCCAGACACGCAATGAGCCACCTCTTCCCTGAAGACTGGCTCCTGGGCACCAATGAGCAGCCCAGTGGCTCTGGGGGCAATTTATACTTTTAACAGAGGCAACTGCTCTTCATACACCTACTCAGTTGTTGTTACACACATTTAAGAAGGGGAAAAGATTGCCAATTCATTAAATCAGTCTCACTTAACAATCAATAATTAAATAATTACCACAATAAAGGCTGGTTAAGGTTGAAGGAATTTGGAGTTCTTGACAGCGTAGAGGCAGAATTCACTTTTCCAACTCGCCTGTTGGCCATGTCTCCATCTTGGGTGCCCTGACGTGGCCTGCTTACTGGGACAAGTATTCAGGTCAAGAATGCAGAGGAGAAGGGTGAAAAAGGGGGAGGAGCTAATGGTAGCGAGAGGAGATGAAAGCCAAGAGGGTTGACTAATGCTGAGCTGCTGCTGCTTCATCTGGGTGAAGAACACGCTCGTTCCTTCTGCTCTACTGCAGTTAAAGAAGCTGTGTTTGCCAGCTGTTGGTCCATCAGTGACAGGACCCTCATAGACAACTGAACTAGGTCTCAGGATCTCTGGCGTCCAGAAACTAGTCCTTCTGAAAATGGAATGTACGTCTACAAGCACAGTATTAATTACAAAAGTCACTAAATGTGTAAAATCACTTTTACTCATTTAAAAAATAAGAACGTCTGAGATATAAATGGTGGACACAAACACTGAATAAAGGCTGTAGCTATGACGCAGGATACCATGGCAACCACTGCAGTGACAGCTGCTGCTCTGCTCCAGCTCTCGCCCTCCCCTCTCTGTCACACCTGCACCACATTGCAGACGAGCACCACCGGCTGCTCGTCTGCAATCAGTGCAGCTATTTCAGCTGCAGTCTGGGAGCGACTCCTTGCCAGATCGTCTAATCTGCTCAGCAATCTTGGGTGTTCCAGCACTCTGTAGCCCTAACCTGATATTGGCCCTGCTTGTAGCTGACCCGGTTCTGCTGCAACGTTCCGGTGAACCTGACTGTGAGATTGCCTGATCATCTGTACTTCTGCCTGGACAGAAAACGAGGTTTTATTTCGATACCGTGTCCCTCTTGGGTCCTACACAGAAACCTGACACCCTGCCAGTAATAATAATACTAAGGGGTTTTTTATCCAAGTATTTGCTAGTAAGAGAAACTATAGAAAACATAAAATACCCAAAGACAAATGGAATGAATGTGAAATCCATGCAGATGTTGTTTCTGGTCCAGTCAGCTCGGAGGGCTGACCTTTGCACCTCCCATGTATCGCTTATGGGATGGTAACAGAGTCCGTCTCTGAGCTCAGAGCTGCTCCCTTTGTTTCCAGCATCGGACAGAGCAACCGTCTTCATTCAAAGCTTTGGTTAGAACAACTACATACGTGATTTGGGAACAAAAAAAACAAAGATAAATCAAAGTAGGTGTTCATAGTTCTCCTTTGGACTCTCTATGACACAAGGTGGGTTTGCGTGCCCACCTTGTGTCATGTGGACTCTCTATGAGTACGTTTTCATATTTTCGGCTCTTATACAACCATGATATAGTTTCTAGTCTGCCCAAAATCATATTTATTTATTTATTCCAATTTCCATTTAACACTAAAACGCTTTTTCTGTAAAGTAGATCAAATCATTTTTTTTTTTTACTTTTTTTTTTTGTATTTTTTGTTTCTGTCTTTAATGTATTTTGTTGTATGTTAAAGACTAGAATTCATAACCAACAACAACCTCAGACTTTCAGTACAACTCTGAGTGGGCCCACCTGCAGAAGTCCTCTGATGACTCTGCAGTGGTCGGGTGTACCAGCGGTGGATGGGAGGAGCAGTACAGAGCACTGGTGAGTGACTTTGTGGAGTGGTCTGGGAGGAACCCTCTGCTTCTGGCCAAGACCAGGGAGATGGTGATTGACTTCAGGAATAAGAGGACGGCCACACAGCCCCTGAGCATCCTGGGAGAGGTCATGGAGGTGGTGGAGGACTACAGGTACCTGGGCGTGCACATAGACCGCAGACTGAACTGGAAGAGCAACACCGAGGCTGTGTACAAGAAGGGGATGAGCAGACTACTTCCTGAGGAAGCTGAGATCCTTCGGCGTGTGCAGCAAGATGTTGGACATCTTCTACCAGTCTGTAGAAACTGATCAGGAAGGCTGGCTCCGTGATTGGCTGCAAACTGGACACCATGGAAGCTGTGGTGGAGAGGAGGATGCTGAACAAAGTGTTATCTATTGTGGATAACCCTGACCACCCTCTCCACCTGCTCCTGGACAGGCAGCGGAGCTCCTTCTCAAACAGACTGATTCAGCTCCGCTGCCCCAAAGACAGACAGGAAATCTTTGCTGCCCAGAGCAACAACCCTGTTCCACACCTCCGTCTGACTGCGACGCTCAGCCCTTCGTGCTGTGATGGGCTCTATTTAGTACTTTCATGTGGCACATTTTCATGTACTTTCTTGTTGCATTTGTAATGTTGCACATTTATTTATTTCCACTTCTTGATGCACATTTCTACTTCTGGTTGCACATTCTCATATTGCACATTATTGTTAATATGGACGATGCTGCTGGAGCAAGTCAATTTCCCATGTCTGGGATGAATAAAGGTATTTTTATTCTAAAGCGTTTGAGGCAAGGCGCCTTCAGCACATTGGCTGTTCAAAAGCGACACTTGTTGATGAAGAAGAGTCAAAATAAATTGATAAAGTTCAATAAAAAAGGAAACCTAAACAAGTCCAGTTGCACATAGAGATATAACCATGATCTGAATGTTGAGAACCTACACAGACGTTTGCAGTGAAAAACTATTTTCCACAGTAAAATAACCTTCAGGAGATTTTTGTGCTGAGGGGAGGGGGGGGCACCCTGGACAGGACCAAAGCAGGCTAGTGGATGCAAATGATGGATGACCACAAGGAGGGAGAGCAGCAGCATCTTCAGCAGCATCATCAGCCATGGTCATGAGTTCCTCTGCTGTCACATGTGTTTTTGATGACCATGCTCCTCTGACTCCTGCACAGCTCCACGGTTCCTCCAGGCCCACGTGGCCCCAGTTCTTCCTGATGCAGTTTCAGGCCCTCTTGACCTCTGGCTGTGATAAAACAGCTCCAGTGTGCCAGCTGAGGCCATCAGTCTCTCCTCATTATCATCCTTGGGTTTGGAACAGAGCACTAAACTCTCCGCAGTGCTGATTTTCTCAGGGGGGAAAGTTTAATAAAAGATTTTAGAGTCAGCAGCGCTATTTCTGGGAATCATTATCATTTCATTATGTTGGTTTGCTCTCTCTGTCTTTGCAGCAGTGTGATAAATTTCTACTTCCTTTCTGCTTTGGAAGGAGAGTGCAACAGAATAAAGTTCAGCAACAGTGAGGAGTAAATTTCTCCTGTGGGGGGAAGCACCAATGCAAGGCTGGATGAAGTCCAGGGGCCCCTCCAGATGGTGCTGCTCAAAGCCACAAGACCAGTGAATGAAGCGAGAAGTGTAAAAAAAAATATGGTGACCAAAAAAGCTCAAACCGAAAAAGAGGTCAAACTAAGACTGATATCTGACTGGATGGATCACGGTTCTAGCAGTTTATGGCACATTTCACCTATCAAGAAAAACATATGTTTGTGTGTATTTTTTACATACATACATATGTATACACTCACACACACACACAAAAGTATGTGTGTATATGTGTGTATGTTTATACAGACAGGAAAAACACCTGTGTTTATACACACACATTATCAGGGACCTGAGGGTCCTGCATCTCAGCTGCTGCTAGCGCTGCAGCTAGCTCTTCTGGACACAGGTCTCAGATGTTGTTCCTGATCTGCTGGAGCCACTAGCTCCTCCAGCTTGGGGGTCACAACCCCAATTAGTCCAGCGACTATGAGCATGTCGTCACTTCCCACCAGCTCTCACAACCTGCTTTTTCTCCAGTTCGTCACATTCCGTCTTCCTCATGTTGCTGGGGTTTCCAGTCCAAACTTGGTCCAGATGTTCCTGTACACCATACCAGCTCCTTGGTTGTGATGGTCCATAGGATGCTCTACCTGCTAGCACCTTCACCCTGCTGTTATCATCTCAGGGGCTTCTTTGCACAGCCTGCACCTTGGATCCTGCTGGTGTGGTAGTTCCCCAGTTTTATCATCATCATCACCACCATCACCATCATCATGAACTTTATTTATAAAGTGCTTTAAAAACAGTCACAGCTGGAATAAAGTGCTGAACACAGAAGCACAAGACACAAGCAGAAAAACAATCAAAACTGAACTAGGAAGAATTCATTCGCTCCGTGTCCACAGGGGCCATCTTCCTGATGTTGTGATCTTATATTTAGGATGTGATCATAAATATGATCACAGACGCACATATACTGTATATGACTTTAGTCATTCACTGACGTCAACCTTTTTTCTTATTGTTTTCTTTCCACGTGTGCTTCAGTTGCTTCATCTACATCTGGATCTGTTCCTGCTCCTGTATTTGACCAGCCTTTACCCACTAATACAATAACTCTTATTATATTCATATTAACCCTTTTTTGACTCAAGGTGAAGACAATTCAGAGAGGAAAGAGTAGTAATAGTGGAGGAAGTTGTGTTTTTTCATTGGTGGCACATCTGCAGTTTTCTGCAGGAACTCATCAGACTGTCAGCGACATGGACAAACAGGAAAGGGTGTCAAACACAGTGAGCATCCTCTTTGCAGGAAAAAGACTCAGGTCAGGTCAGAGGACAGACCAGTGAAACGGTCCACAGCTCAGGATGGTCCACACACACGCTGTCCTCGCCATGCTCTTTGATCTCCATGTTAGTGTGCATCTAGGATGAAGACGACAAATCATTTCCTATTTTTTTGACAATTATTTTGTGTAATATATGGACAGGAGATGAAGTCACATGTCAGCCCCCGTGTTCATGAAGGTCCTCATTTATCTGGGTCATGGTAGTTCTTCGAGGTTTAGCAGAGTTCTTCATCTTCTGTTCTGTTATTAGTCAAGATTGAGAAGTTTGGATGGGCTGGACTGCTTGTTGGAACACTTGAAAGCCTTTTCTTGTGCCCAGCCTTATGTGGCCCCCAGGTAAGTTGAGTCTGGGCCCCTGACCTAAGGATATCCAGTCCAAAGTGTTACCAATCAGTCCCCGAAGGTTCTCATTCAGGACAAATGTCTTTCAGTTGATTCTCTGCTAGACCTTGAAGAACGCCATCCCCAGGTGGTGCTTGATGGTTGAAGGCCCTCTGACATGAGCAGGCACCGAGGCTTTCACGAAGGCATCTCGTTGCGGTTTGATGCCCCTGGTGAAACCTTCTGTCTGCTGGGACGGTTGGTCTTGACATAACTGTCCCCTGACGCAAGAATCACGGTCACATTGGCTTTGTCTTTGTCTCTGTCGGTGCCACAGCTCTGGTTGTCACTGTCAAGACAAAACAAATCAATTACTGAACAATCACGTATGTCGGAATATATATTTATTAAATCAATCATTTTATTGCTGCCCCAGACTCACCAGTGTAACCATAGAAACAGCGTAATGTTCTTATTTCTGTCACTGTAGCTCGACACTGATATAACAGTCTAACCTGGCTAATAACTTAAATCAGCCATAGTAATCCACCTGATGTCGATGTGATAAATGATAAATGTCTTCAGTGTTTATAATATATCCATTTACTTTCCACAAACTGATTCTTAAATCATGCCATATCTCTCTGCCAAAAATAAAGAAAGAGTGAATTTGTATTCAGTATTTTTCAGCATCAAGTCCAGCACCTTTCCTGACTGTCCATGTCCTTCTTGGCTGGACTGTCTTCGTAGATTTTTAGCATTGTTTCTGTGCGGTCGTCATGGTGCTCTTTCAGCTCCTGAAACCTGGAAAATGCAGAAAAACTGCTAAACCATTGCCACTCAATGAATAAATAAAGAACTGGTTAATAGTTTCAACACTGTTGCATCACAGAAAGAAAAGAAAGAGGAAAGAAAGATTTCCTACAGTGATTCTTAAATATTTCATTAGTAGTAATATTGCATGGCTGCATTTTAGAAAGGTTTTAGATAAAAATAATGCTCTATGGCAAAAATATTTGTGTATGTATGACAATATAAACATCATTTATAATTCCTGTTGATCTTCGTTGAAGCAAGAGCGTAGCGAGCAGCTACCTGGGCTCAAGCCTCTCCTTCACCTTGGCGATGGACAGGATGTAGGGGCTGATTTGTCGGGTAATGGTGGTCAGATAGGAGTTCTCTTGCTTCAGCTGCATCAGGTCATGAAGTTGGGCTACAACCAGAGAACAAATCTGGGTCAGCCCCCTGAAGCTTGGCCCAAATACGGAAGAGAAAGCTTGGAAAAGGGTCACCTTCATAGATCTCCTGCTCATTAGTCACCCTCTGAAAGGTCTCATCCCAGACCTGAGGAAAGGGTGGAGGCGTGTGAAATGACAGGTGAAGAGCTAACGAGGTAGCATTTGTTTCAAAAGATAACCTTGACATTGTTTTTCCCTGGTTTACCTTCCCAGAAATCTATATCTGCATTCAGCAACGCTTGTTTGCAGCATGCAGGCGAAAGTACAGAGCGAGGACAGGTGAAAAGGTCAGACCATCTGCGTGTCACACACCTCTTCAAACATGAGCCTCATAGTTTCCACGCTGGAATACTGTGAAGCTATCTGGCTGTCAATGTGCAGCGACCTGTCCAGGATCTCTCCCATCTTCTCTGTGTTGATAATGGAGTGATGCTTAGTCAGGTCTCGGTGCAGTTCCTGAACCTGGTCCTTCAGGTTTTGAATTTCTATCTGGAAGGACTAAGAACACACACACACACACAGAGTGAGACAGATCAGCAGTACTTTGTTAGGTGAACAGATGCTAGGTGAAGTAAACTCCACAGTCTCTCCAGTCTGCAGTGATGTTCCCAAAGGAAATCATGGTACTTCTGTGAGGTTCTTGCGTGTTCTGGATTGTTTTGTTGTACCGGTGTTTTTGCTTCCCTCCACTAGGGAGCGTGATGTTTCCAGGGAGCGTGGTGTTTCCAGTCTTCGCTGGTGACAGGCACACCTGCAGCGCATCGCCATCAGCGAGCGTATTTAAGGCAGCTGCACCTGCTCGCCAGCGTCGGATTGTCTCGCCTGCAGCGTGGTACCAGGACTTAGACTAGATGTTTCCTGTGTTTCACGAATTGCTTCTCACAAGTGTTTTTCCTGTTTCCAAGGTTGACATGTTCCCCCTTAGAGAAGAGTCTAAGTTCTTGTTTTCGGACCCTCAGCAGTGGAGCCCGCCAGCGTGGAAGCTGGACTGTCAAGCCTTCGTTTTGCTCACTGTTTTTTCCTCCTTTGGAGCACCTTTTGTTTTTTCTGTTGTTCATTCGCCCAATTAAAGGGTTGTTTTTTGATTTTTAAACTGCCATCTTGTATCTGCGTTTGGGTCCTAGATTAAGCAAACTTAACAACTTCACCCTTTTTTTAGGTTTACTTTAAGATTTAGACAAGGTTCCAGATCGCAGCAAGATAAGTTGCTGCTATAATATAATATAAAAATGTCAATTGTGTTTTGTATGTTGGCCTTGCGATGAGCTGCTGATTTGTCCAGGGTGGACCCCACCCCATGGATGGTGGATGGATGGATGATGGATATTGGTGTAAGTGTGTGGGGGTGGTGGTGACATACAGCACGGTGGCCCTCAGGCCGCACTCACCCGGTAGGTGTTCTCGTAGTTGCGGCAGTGCTCAGTGAAGGGACTTTCTGTCCCCTCAGCCAGGAGGACCTTGGTGCAAATGTTGCGGTGACAGGTGGACCGACGACCAAGGACGGAACCCAGAGGCATGTCACTGAGAGGGGGGGACAGACAGGGCAGATTGGTGCGTGAGCTGGTTCTATGAGGATGAGTACGTTCATATTCTAAACCACCTTTCTCAGCATGGACTCACCGGGCCTCTGCTAAATGAAGCTGGCATGCTTTAACCCATTTTGAAGCTGACTCCGTTGTCACACAATCAAAGCAGAAAATCCTAAATTGTAAAGTATCTATAAACTATTCAAAAACGTTTGTCATGTCAGGATTGATGCTAATTATAGTTGGAATTTTTATGGCTGACCCCCTGCCTGGGGACTGTGGAAAAACATCTGGATGGTGGTAGTTTTGCTGTTGCATTGGTGGGATCCAAACTACCAACTCCCTTGATTAAATCTTTATGGAAAGCTGCTGGTCAAACTCTCTGATTCAACCACTGATTTAACCCATCCAGTCAGGATGCAGTTGTTCAACGTCACCACGAGGAATCGGTTGCCGGTGGTTACCTACGACATCACCAAGCCCCTGACCCCCACCCTGACCTCTGCTGCTCTGGAGAACTGAACACCACCTTAAGAACTCCCAGCCTGACCAGATGGTGTCCATGGTGTCCTAATATGTCACCTCAGTGTCCTCCTGCATCCTGACTTCGGACGCAGTTACCACGGTCGAGTCCAGGACTACAGGACTCGACCGTCCCCAGACATCTAAGTCAGAGAAAGCTTCTGCAGACAGAAGCACGGCTGTTCCCTGGCTCGCTGCTAGCTTCTGGAGAGGCAACATCTACATGGACGAAGGGGAAACCAAGGTGCTGACCTCCTTCCCTGGAGCCTCCCCAGCCATCGGTTAGGGTCAGCTTTACCGACCACATCAACACAGTGGATCATAACACCAAGTTCACTCCTGACGTCCAGGACAACCTTCTGTCCTTACTGGACGGTGGAGAACACACAGAAGCTGGCAGAAGCCTCAACTTTGAAGAGCAGAGAAGGAGCGCGCTCACGGAGCAGTAGCGTTAGTTTGACTCAGACAAACCACACAAAGGTCAGAGCCCACATCAGGGAGGACTTTCAACAAGCACAACATCTCTGTTTATTTGAAACCAGCCCAGGACAGAGACCTGTCCAACCGAAGGACAAAACAGCCAGACGCCCAACAGGTGTTTGCCAGGTGGAGGATAAAGGACGCTCGTTCAAAGACAGTGGTGCTGCTGTGTTGAGAGGAAATAAAGAGGCCATCTTGGTTCAACTGGACCATCATTTGGAGGCTGATGCACAGCCAACAGAAGCTGGAGGTCAGAATCCTCCAGAGCCCTGCGATCATGCCGCTCAGCAGCAGCCACCACTAACCAGTTAGCTGGTTCAGAAACCACCCAGCTTCTTCCATAAGAGGTGAAATAGCTTGCAAACACTGAAGGAGGTCCAGCTGCTAAGCTAACACTGAAGTGTTGTAAATATTGTGGAATTAGCTAATTTTATGTTGTTACTTATATTTCTATTTTAGATGTAAGAATTTCTCAGGTGTTGCTCATAAATAATTCTTAATTTAGCTCATCACAGTATTTAATTTTGAAAATAAAAGTTGATATTTGAATTATTTCTGTAGTTTGGACGCCATGCAGACGATGACATCTGCCTGTGGAGAGGTGAGTGTGTACCGGTGGAGGTGCTCCCAAACATCCTGGAGGAACATGAAAGATGTCGGGGAACAGACACTAGATGAGTGAGCCGGTTGCTGGAGGCTACGGTGGCTTCTCACACTGACCATGCATAAAACGGTTGCAGATTCATGGCTGTGGGAAGGACGGCCACCCAGTGAGGGTAAAATGAACATATTCACACATGTGAGTTGGGAAAAACGTGTGATTCTGAGAAGGACAGAAGGTGATTCTCAGAATGATTAAAAAAGAGCAATATAGGAAATATTACACTTCCTAAAAGTCCTAAATTGTGTTTTTAAAGCTGGTAACTGGTATGTGTGTGATGGCCCAGATCACTACACCTGATAACAAATAGTACCTATAATATATTCAGAATACTTGAGTTACTATACTGAATCATAAACCATATAAAAGTTAAACCAACAAGAGCTACATTGTCACGGGTTCAGCAATCATTTTAGGCAGGTGTAACTCTATGAATAAACGTCCGTTTCCTTACCTGCTAGTCCTCTTGTCTTCCTGTTGAAACAGCACAAACTGGTCTAATGGCCTATGACTCTGGGCCGCTGTAGCATGATGTCGCACACATGCAGCCCGGCCCCTCCCACCACTGGCCCCTCCCACCACTGGTGCCGATTGAAGACCCGGCCCATGTTTAACCTCTGACGTCACCGTGGAACAAAGGGGGAGCGCTGCAGGGCGGCGTTCGCATGAAGGCCAGTTCTTTGGAATGATGATAAAAATAGAAGAGTGGCCTGCGGGTTGGCGGCCGGTGTCTGCTCGCTCGCTGTCGTCCACTGGCAGCACACGGAGCAGTTGGCAAAGAGTTATCAGTGTGTTGGAATGGGTGGGGGGGCGTAAAGGTGTGAGAACAGTCGGGGGGGACGGCGCTGGGGGGGCGAGCAGATCCTTTGAAACAGAACAAAGCTCTTTGTTCTGAGCACCAGCAACCGTCTCACTTCCTATCAGGAGGACCTGAAGCAGCTCGAGTGTCGCGTTTGAGCCCTCCTGGGGGGACTAAACCTGCTCAGTCCAGATCTGACAGAGCAACAGAGAAGTGGCGATGGCACCTTCGTTCCTCTCCCGGTGGCCATCTGTGCTGCTCAACCCATTTCCATTCTGGAAGCGTTGGAGGTGTGAACATTCTGCTGAAATGTCTTGGTAGGATGCAGATCTGAGGAGCTAATGAGTGTGGGAGCAAAGCTTGAGCAGTCTCAGAGCAACACTCACCTTGTTGGAACACAGGTGGAGCCAGCAGCAGGGGGGCAGCGCGGCCCCAGCAGCAGCAGCGGCTCCAGGCAGCGCGCAAACTCGCTCCTGTAGTCTGTGTTGATCTGGAGGACCAGCAAAGATCAGCATCAGCATCATCAGAGGCAGCAGCAGCAGCAGCAACAACCTAGACTACCTCAGCTCACCTGGATGACAACATACAAAGATACCACCTTCTGTTCTCGGCTTGATCTGATTGTTTTTATTTTTCTTTGATCTTACTTCCTTATTTCCTGTTAGAAAGCATTCACCAACAGGCCCTGGACTCACTTTGCTGCTCTGCACTGGCCGCAGACGATGAGGGAGCTTCACGATCTTTTTCAGCCTCTCCATCAGTTGCTGTGTGAGAAAAATGGTGCTCAGGTTCATCTAGGAAGACCTTGTAGACATCTCATGAGGTGGCTGATGGTGTGATGAGGAGAGCTTTTGACAGCTGTGTGCTCATTCATCGCGACTTGGAGCTGTCTGTGCTCTCCTTCAGCAGCAGCCGATGTACATTCAGTCATTTATGAGGCGTTACTTACATAACCCATATCCAAAAATTCATACTTGTTGGCCGAGCTGAGGAAGGCAGAGCAGGTGACCAGGTGAACCTACAGACATCGGGAGTCAGAGTTAAAGCTCCAAGCAGCCACGAAAGAAGCCCCTGAGCCATGCAAGGTTTCAGCCAGGCCACAAGAAGAACACCGAGTATAACAAGGAGAATAGAACACAAGAGCACCAGAGGAGCATTTTCCAGCCTGGAAAGGTCAGCAGGACAGGACCGTTCTCTGGCTGAGGACATCACATCTCACTGTACCTGGAGAGTTGGCAGGAGAACTGTGAGGTGTGAAAGCTGCTCCTTCAGCGCTTTCTCCTTCTCCTCATGTTGACTGCAACACACACACACACACGCACACACAATGGCAGCCATAAATAGCCTTAACACTCTTCTGGGAACCCAGCAACTGGATGGCTTCCAGGCATTGCAGAGCGAGAAGGAGAGGGAGAGAGAGAGAAAGAGAGAGGGAGAGAGAGGGAAAGAGGGACTGGAGAACAAAAGTCGTTTGTCTAGAAACGGTTCTAATTCTGATTTTTGGAGTTTTGTTTTGTTTTGTTTTTTTGCCCGGAGAAACCTGTTGAGAGGATCAAGGGCTATCAGACTGTAAAAGTCCTCTGTAGATTAAAGTCCTTGGTGATCAATTGGGCTCCAGTATGCTGCAGCCCCTAGATTCATATCTGTAATCCATTTAAAATGCCTTTATTTCAAATGTTCAAATGTTAAAAACGTATGTTCCAAACATAACGTACGTAAAAGCAATGTCAGCAAATGTGCCTTTTCACATCATAAACGCCAATCCTGTGTATTGTACCTCTGAGCTGCTTTCAGCAGAATCTTCTTCCTCTCTGCTAGCTTCTCCTGTGGGAACAAACAACAAAGAAACGTGGCCTATGTTCTCTAAGAGACATCTCTGGGGAACCAGCAGCATCTTCTCCCATGCTGTTCACGAGGAGCAGAAAATACGGGTCAGAACTGGGTGAACAGTGACACCCTGTGGCCATTCACTGCAACTGCTTCTCCAGCACAGCTTGGAATTTGGTGCCAACTTTGGTTTCTGACGTTCATATTTACATTTCTAAATAAAGCCTACGACAGGGAATGAAATATTACACAAACTGTGAACTGCAAAAAAATAATGCTGTTTCTGCAGGAGTTTTCTGTCAGGCAGGACTGCATTCAGCAGTCTGAATGCAGAACTTTGGAAGTTACAGGATATTAAAACTACTCAGGTATTAACCAGGATGAGATTGTTGTCTGAAAAAATTCCTCAATAATAATTTGTCAAATAACATCTGAATTCAGCTTTTTATAACAAACTAATCACTAACTAATTAAACATTCAGCCACTAAAACAAATTTTCTGTTCAGGAATAATTTCACATATTAATCAAGAAATAATAATGTGCTTTTGCTACTTTCTATTTTTTTTTATAAATCAGTTAAGTTGAAAATTCATGGTCACCAATAATATTTATATGTCAATAATATTTATACCGTATTTTAACATTGGGAAATCTCATTTTTGGGTAAAGATCGTCCACATTTTGGTGAATTAACTGTCGCAGACACATATCTGTCATCTTTGGTTAATTATTTTGATTAGTTTTAGTAACAACTCCTTTATTTTAAAACTGTAAGAAAAAAAAAATAGAAAAGATGATTTAAGCAAAACTTTTGCAGCTATGACTCCAAAAACAATCCTCAACAACTGGAACCTGTTTATTACTGCGTAATTATCGGAGACTCCAACATCAGGAGTAAACTGGTGTTGGTCAGCTGCAGCGGGACAGAAGGAACAAGGTTGACAGAAGGTTGTGAGGTTGCGTCTCTGCATCGGCTGCTGTTTCATTCTTTATCTGCTGAGTTTTGGTTTTGTGACAAGCATCTACTCGACTGTTTTGAACCCTAAAGCAGGATTGTTAAAAATGCACTCATAATAATGTCTCCATGCTTTGGACGAGAGTCTGTGAGGGTTCCTGCGGTGAAGCAGCTGCACGAAGCCGCCATCGTTCTCCTGCTCGCAGGCACGCTTGACTCACCTGCAGACTGTTGAACAGAGAGCAGATTTCCGTCTCTTCTTCCTCCACATTGAGACAAACCTCTCCGATCATGGCTCTGAGCAGGACAATGGCCTCACGCGCTGACGTCTGCAGCTCCTTCACCACCTACACGTGGAGGGAGGAGGAAGCAGGTTCGCTCACACACCACGGAGCCTGTGTGAAGCCCCACCCCGGCTGGCAGACACCAGGCTCACCAGAACAGCCTGGTCCAGCATCTCACAGCCCTGCACGTAGGCCGTCTCTATGTCGATGCAGTGAGTCCGGCTCTCCCTGAGGGAACCAACCACATTTACTGCTGCGGACGCCACGGGACAGGAAGTGGGTTTCACGGGACAGGAAGTGCTTTGCACAGGAAGATCCACTTACACCTGCATGTCTCGGAAACACTTGATGCAAAGAAGCGACTTATTCTCCGTGGAGAACAGGATGTAGGCTTCCTCGTGGAGGGCTGTGGAGACAGACGAGTGCGTTCACCTGGAGTCCACTCAGGTGAGACTCAGGTGAGGTTCAAGGTTTGAAGACAAGAGTCAGAAAAATAAGAAAACACTGGGACAATTTTACTGAGCAGTGCAACACCCAGACAGATAGATGGATGGATGGACGGATGGACAGATGGACGGATGGACGGATGGACGGATGGACGGATGGACGGACGGACAGCAGACAGACAGACAGACAGACAGATAGATAGATAGATAGATAGATAGACGGATGGACAGATAGACAGACAGACAGACAGACAGATAGATAGATAGATAGATAGATAGATAGATAGATAGATAGATAGATAGATAGATAGATAGATGCATTCACTCACAGCACTTCCTGTGTTTGGCTTTGGTGCGTTTGGCCATGGACACGATCTCGTGGTGGGAGAACATCCTGGCGCTGTGCGTCAGCTCCCTGCAGGGGCTGCACAGGGGTTGGCTGCACGTGTTGCAGTAGTACATCAACCCAGGATCCTGCACAAAAACAAAATACCTTCAGAAAGAGCAAAGAAAAGACAGGATATCCAAGTTAATAAAGAGGCCAACTAAGAGTATTTCTTTAAAACACTTCTTAGAGTGTATTGTATTGTATTGTATTGTGTTCCATAATCCTCGCTGTTGTTGCAACTTGTGGCCTTGTTTTGGCTTTAACATTAAGGTTCCTTCCATCATGTGTGTTTGTTTTCAGAAAAAGGGGGGAAAGTTCACCTTTTTATTACTTTCCTGATCACAGTTGGCACATTGGACTGTCTCTTCAGCGTCTGTGCTGTTATCCACCAGAAACCTCATCAGGCGGTCCTCTGCCGGAAGAGCACTGCTGCCCTTCACCACCGATGTGTAGCTGTGGCAAAGACAGACCTTTGGCTTTCGGGCTCACAGTTTATTTTGTTCAAATACTATATCAGTACATTGTAGAAAGAAAAAAGTTTCAGACACATTTTTAATATTATATTAATAATTAATATAATAAGTAAAGGTTCAATTTTTATTTAATTACTGTAATCAAGTACGTCTACAATTTAATAATATTCTGTTCATATATATGTAAATGGAAATGTGTATGTGTCCGTATAGTACTCGCGTTACATGATGTGCAGTACTGGCGAATTCCTCTGGGGGCAGTGATGTCAATTACAAGGCCCCGCAGAAGAAGAGAATGCGGAAACGCTCAGATCACCGTGTTTTGTCGTCGTGAGACTGATCACTGACACAACCAAACAAAGATTGAAATCCTGGACACAAACGTTTAAAAATGTCTGTTATTTCTGAGGAAAAGGTGCGAGGAGAGAATCTCTTCAAGGACATCAGCGCCGAGGACTGGGAACCCACGGAGATAGAGAGCATGTGTATGAACTACCAGAACGGTATGACACGTTTACTCTTGACCAAAATACCGTTTTTCAAAGAAATCATTGTCAGCTCGTTCAGCTGTCCGCATTGCCAGTGGGCAAACACAGAAATCGATCTGCTGGCCGCACATTCAGGATCAAAGGCATCTGCGCTACACGCTTCAGGTCAAGACGAAGGAGAGGGCTTAAACAGGGAGGTGGTGAAGGCAGACAGCGCCACCACCAGGATCCCCCAGCTGGATTTTGAAATTCCTGCTTTCACCCAGAAAGGTTGCCTGTCCACAGTGGAGGCATTATAGATCGAGCCGCTGCTGGACTGGAACAAAGCTAGCGGTTCAGGCGAGCCACCAGCCCCAGGTGGCTGAGAAAATAGATGCCTTCCTCCAGCGTTTGAACAGAATTGAAAAGTGGAGAATTCACGCTATCATTGAGGGATCCGTCGAGAGGCAGTTTTGTTGAAAATCCAGCAGCTCCTCAGAAGGGCGAAGCTCTGAGTGTGTCAGGTTCAGAGGGCACCTCAGCAGGACATGCAGTTGGGCTTAAGAGCCGATGATGAGCAGGAAGAGGATGGGCCTGAGACGGCCGACGCATGAAGCGAGGTCTTGGTGTTGCAACCAACTGCCCAGGGTGCAGCAGCTGCCGCTTGACAATATGAGAAGCTGCTCCAATTCACCTCATTTCAAGGAGGTCATCATCATGGCCACCACCTGTGACAGCTGTGGCCACCGCACCAACGAAGTCAAGTCGGGCGGAGCTACGGAAGCCATGGGAACCAGGATAAGCCTGCACGTCACAGACGTCTCCGACATGAGTGAGATGTGCTCCGTCGGAAGCGTCTTTCGTCGCCAGCTCCCAGAGCTGGGTTTGAGTTGGGGATGGCCATCGTAGATTGGGGAAGTTCTGCCACGCTGGAGGGAGCTGCTTGAAAGACGTAAGAGCTGATCGTCTCAAAAAACCCCTTCATCTGTGAAAAGGGGACAGTGGAAGTGCAGATCGAGTGCAAGCTGACAGAGTTTGGTGAAGATGGAGACAAAGATCGATTTGCTGGAGAAATGGGCGTGCATTTTGTCTTGGATGACCCTGCAGGAAACAGCTATCTTACCTGCAGAATATTTGTAGAGAGCCAGATCCTGAGACAGGCATTTGAGGGAGTACACCACCTTTGAGCAGGACGAAGAACGGGCCTGAATGACATGAAGACAGAGGACTACTAGGAGACTAACCCTCAGCAGCTGGGCTTGACTGGAAAACTAGCTCAATGCTAGCACCTTTCATTTTCACACTTTGCTTCTCACACTGGGGATTTTCAGCAACAGTTGTGAAGCTAATCCAGATGTAGTGATTTGGCTAATGTTGAATGTTTAGGACATTCTGGACATCAGAGACAATGGAATGCTGTTAAATCTCAATAATAAAGTGGAGCTGCTGAAACGGATCCCCTTGTTTGCCTAAATGACCACAAACCATCTTCAGACAGCAGTGAGCTCAGTTTAATCTGGCCTAGTTTGGGGGTTGGGCTGCAGGGCATCAGTCTTTGCACAAGAATTCACAGTGAATTCACTGTTTAAGAAATGCTAACTACTAAACCTTTTGGTGGTGGCGGTTGTTAGTGAATGCATCAGGAGTACAAGCTTCAGACTCAACTCGCTCTGTTAAGGGCTAACGTTAGCTGCACCGTTTGGACTCTGTTAGCTGGGCTTCCTAGCAAAGGGGCTCTGTTGTGTTCTGCTACTGTGAGCCTGCAGGGGCTGCGTTCCAACTGCTGTTAGCAGCAGCAGCCAGTGTGTGAGCGCTGCTGGTGGACAAAGAACTGCTTTCTGCTGGAGCCCAGACAGCCAGAAACGATGCTGCTGCTCGCCCACATTCCTTCAGAGCTACCTTCGTTTTCTGCCCAGTGAGCTTGAACAGATGAGGTGTGGAAGCTTCCTCAGCTTTTGCTTCTAACTGTGGGAGTCAGACCAAAGGCTAAATATGTGCCTGAAGATGCCTGTGCCTGAAGACATGCTTCCTGTGTCTCTGCCTCTGCACTCGAGGCTTCTGGGGAGGGAAACCTGACTCTGAAGACCTGAAGGTGACTGTGAAAACATGTGGCGTCTCCATAAGGGAGTGAAAGGTTTTACTGCCATGTGACCACTTTTTTATTAGCCTGGCTGCTGCACTGGGTGCTATACCAGTACGCTTTTGTCTGCTGGCTGACTGAATTTCTTTGGCTGCTAGCACAGCTGAGTGCCTGGACCAAAGACTCAGTGAGAGCCGGAGAGCCCTGCAGCTGCTCCGGCCATTCAAAGACTCAAGCAGACCCTGGATGCACTCTGAATCAGTTGAACTTGTGATTTTGGGATTCTTTTTCTCATGTCACCTACAGCTAAAAAGCTTAAACTGCTTCCACCTAAGTGAACAAATAGTTTTACCTCACTGCGTAACTTTACAGGGAGCAGGGGTGCAAGGCAGATCAGACTGTGTCCTGTCCCAAAGTAGAGAGTGTTCATGTCCAGCAGGGAGAATGACAGTGCTGATGTCTTACCCACAGAGGGCAGCTGAGGCGGTTGTCATGGGTCCGACCCACGTAAACAGCGAGCACAGAAGATGTGTGCTTGATCCAGCAAACACGGGGACTGGTACTGCTCATGGCACAGGGGGCACACCAGGGGGTGCACGTTGTTGCAGTCTACGTTGCATGGGCTGTCCGTGGTGGCGAAGATGACCCCTGCCATCTGACAGCGCAGTCAAAGAGAGGAGCTCGCCAGACTTGCCGGACAGGCGTCAGGTGCCTGGGACAGAATTTGACGTCCCAAGATCATTGGGTCCCAAGATTATTCCCACTGGTGCCAGTAAGAGTCAGACGCGATGAGCTAGAACATGAACAAAGCCTTACCTTCAGCGGAACAGGATCCACAAACGGCAGATGTAGCCGCTGCTGGCTGGTCCAAACACAGCAAGCAGTCGCAGTTTGTGACGTGTGGTAACAAGACAGCCAGCGTCTGGCTGCTGCTATCAGCTGTGACTGGCAGGAATGACAGCAATACGGGAACACTCCAGCAGCAGGCTGAGAGCAGCTCCACTGAGCAGCTGAGGCCACACACACACACAAACACACACATTATTAAGCGCAGATCTAATATGGCTCTCTCTGAAAAACAGTGTTCTATTTGCAGGTGCTACAGAGGGTACAGGCTGCAAGGTGTGAGCTTGCACATCACATGGTTACAACCCTAGCCACAAATGGACCCCAGTACAGGTTACTGCCCCAACAGCTGGTTGTTTCATTCCTGTGAAGGGAAAAACACCTTCTGGAGTCGCTTTCTGCATGAAATTCCTGTGCTTACCGAACCGATAAGAAGTCACTTTTGGGTGCAATATTTGGTAACAGCTTTTAATGTGACTTTATTTTTATTGCTTGTATATTAAAAGATGCTGCAGTGAGTGCTTTTAACTACAAATGTTCATGTTCTACCTTCACATCCAATAAACAGGATAGACCAGGAGCCAGTTGTTGTTCATCTCTGAATTTCTGCAGCTGTTGGCAGCAGTACCAAACCCAGTTTGATAGAAATGAAGTCTGAGCATTGAGACAAAGGCAACTTTTCATATTTAATATAATAAATGTAAATCTAATATATATATATATAATTTTATTAAGATTTTGTAGTAGGATTCATATAATAAATGAAAAAATATATACCTCTGTGCAGTTTTAAGCAGAATATTCTTCCTCCATGCTAGTTTCTTCTGTGAGAACAAACAAAGAAACAACAGCTATTATTCTTTTTTCTTAATGGCTGTGAACCAGTGCACCATCTGCACCATCTTGTACACGCACACACGTCAGTTAGGCCAACAGTGTCACCAAGTGGCCAATCAGTGCAACTACTTCTTACTCAACAGGTTCACTTTTCTGACTTGCGATGAAATTCTAATTTCTAATAAAACTCACTGCAAGAAGTAAAATGTTCGGCTGGACTAACTGTAAAGTACAAAAAAGTGCTGTTTCTGCAGGTGCTTTTTACCAGCTATTTGGAATGATGATAATCCTCTGGAGGAGATTGTTTGTGTTTAATTAAATAAACTATAAAATATTTTTGGTGATGTTTTTATCTAATATATTAACTGATTTAAGTGCTTATCACTGTGCCACACTTGTATTCTAAACTGATAAACTTACATTTTGTCTTTGACTGATTATTTTTAATTAGTTTTGTGGTAACAATTCCTTTATTTTAAAACTGTTTATGAGGTTAAAAAGAAAAAAAGAATTCTCATACTAACTATAACACTGAAGATGATTTAAAATTCTCAATACCATTGCTTAAAGAAATCCTCCAAAAATGTTTTTTTACCGCATAATTATACCAGATTGAAAAAAAATGAGTGAATTTAGATTTGTCAATCAACTGCAGCTTGAGAAAGAGCATCTCTGCGCTGCTGTGTACCCTGTTGTATTTCAAATAGTTTCTGCCTTTGAACAAACGTCCTCTTTTCCTTTTCCACGTTCCTTTGCTTTTGTTGAGGTCATTTATCGCCTGCAACACAAATTTAATCCATATTTAAGGATTTTTTTTCCAGACAACTTGCAGAGACCATTCCTGCAAGACACTGCAGAAGAGAAGCAGCATTTTAACCATGTGACTGCTTTTAAACATCAACATTTCATGGATCAACTGATAGAGCCATGGCTGATTATCACTGTCACATGTCCAAGACATGACAGTCATCATATTTAATCAGCTGTGACTTCCAGCAGATGGACTCTTCACGTACAGTTAAACATGATGTTTCTCTTTATTTTCACAGGGAAAAATGACCCAACCAAAGCTGTTTGTTGAAAGCAGCACACTTGCACACTGTGCAGGTGTTTTTCACTCCGTGGACTGACGCATGTTTGACTGTGGCTGTCAAGCACTCGTCAGTTTCCACATCAGAGCAGGAACATGGCGTTGCTTCAGACCACCTGGGTGTGTGTGTGGGTGAAGCGCCGAGGGACACTAGGCTGCTCCAAACGGATGAGGAGGGCCAACAAAAGGCTGTAAGCATGGAAAGGGAAGGTGACCCTGAAAATAAGGACCCTTCCGGTTTTCAGGCTGTTTGCTGAGAGCTGGGAGGCCATGGAAGACTTCATCTCCATGTTTTGGATAGAAGAATGAATGCTGCTGTGTTTAAAGAAGAAGAGGGAGCTTGGTGTCACGATAGCAATTGTACAAAGTACAAATATATATTAATAGCATTAACACACATTATTGCTACAAAATTTTGCTTAAAAAAAATCAAAAAGGTGTAGTCACAGAGTAGATGTCAGTAAACAGAACCTTTATTGGAACCTCTGCTGTCACTGACCGGCCGTGAACAAGGTGATAATAAAACAACGAAAGCAACAGCAGCAGCAGCAGCAACAGGGCAACAGGGCAGCAACGGCGGCTTAACAGAGCAACAACGGCAACGGGGGCAGCGGCAGCTTGGCAACGGCAACAGGGTAACAGCAGCGGCAAGAACAACAGCAACAGGGCAGCAGCAGCAACGGGGGCAACAACGGCAGCAACAGGGCAACCCAGGGCAGCGGCAGCAGCAACGGGAGCAACAGCTTGGCAACAGGGCTGCGGCAGCAACAAGACGGCAGCAGCAGCAACAGTGGCAACGGCAGCGGCGGGGCAACCTTTAACAGGGCAGCAACGGCAGCAGAACGGCGCGGCAGGGCAGCAGCAGCAGCTTGGGAGCAGCAGCAGCAGCAACGGTAACAGCAGCGGCAAGAACAACGGCAACAGCAGGCAGCAACGGCAGCAGCGGCAACGGGGCAGCAGCAGCAACGGCGGCTTGGCAGCAACGGCAGCAGCGGCAGCAACAGCGGCAACGGCAGCAACGGCAGCGACGGAACAACAACAACCCAGGGCAGCAACGGCAGCGGCAGCTTAACGGGAACGGCAGCGGCAGCAAGCAACGGCAACAACGGCAGCAGCAACGGGAGCAGCGGCAGGCAACAATCTCTGTGTTATCATCAAACTGAGGTTTTGAGTCTACACACCTTCTCGATACGTGTATCTGTTGACTCTTTTAACAGTCGCTGTGGATTATACTTTATTCTGTTTTCTATTTTAAGATCTTTTGCTATAATCAACAAGGAGTTTTGTTTTGGGCGTTGTAGCACCGACTCAGAAGTCAGAGAGAGAGGGCTACCAGGAGGTCGAAGACTGGAACAGGAAGAAAGGTCAAAGTGCTGGTAGCTGGGTTGTTGATCTGTGCGTGTAAAGACGGCGTTGTCCCATCTAACATATGCTGCTTTAGCTCTTCATCTTGATAATAAATTCTTGAAGAAATTGACAAAATATGTGACTTTGTATGAAAAAATAGGACACATTATTTGAGGATGACGGTTATTATGAATTCGTATGAAAATGGTGGACTAAATTTTTGAGATCTTTCTACACTAAATAACACATTTAAGATAAATTGGCTTAAACATTTTCAGGAATCACTTCATTTAGACGCTATTCCACTCCCATATTTGACCAAACTGGGTGGCATTCGCTCTGGTATGGAACTATGACACTATTAAGTCCTGTTAAAGCGTCGACCTTTCATCGTCGAGCTTTCCTAGTCATGGTGTCTCATCTACAAGCATAACTTCTCACCTCATAAGTATTATATATGGAATAACAAGGACATCCTGTTCAAGCACAAGTCTCTTTTTTAGAATATCGTTTTGGTAGATCAGTTGTTTAACAGGGATGGTTTTCTTTTTACATATGAGGAGTTTCTGACAGGAATAGAGGGCTATCCCTGTCTGCTGATTATGCCAAAGTCTTTGGGGCAGTCTCTTCACAGAGGATATGGCATGCTGTTTAAGTCTCAACCAAGGATGAATGTTAGGCAAGGTTCTTGCTATCTCCAACAGACACTCTGGTGAGCGAAAGTAGCTGCTTTTCCTGTTATCCCCGTAACAATAACAGGTCCATCAGAGCTCTCTTCCAGAAGGATATCACCACATTACCTTGGATTACGTCATATTGGAATCAGTTCATAGGAAATATCATAATTACAAATAAGGTGAAAGAAATCTCCTTTAAACTCATTCACAGATATTGCCCATGTAAGGACTTTCTTAAAAAAAGATTTAAAAAGGAAGTTGAAGAGAAATGCTGTTATTGTAAGGAGTGCCCTGAAACTGTAGCACATTTATTTTGGTATTGATGCATGGTGTGAAGATCTGGCAAAGTTTATGCAATTCTATCTGTGATAACACTGATGCTAATTTATTATTTTGGAGGATGTGGAGCGATAATGAACATGAACAGGTTCACCTGTAGTGATTTGAAATTATTTTGATGGCTAAATATCATATCCATTGCTGTAAATTCAATAATAGGAAACCTCAATTTGTAGCATTTATCGGAGAGTTCAGGCAGTACGTTCAGTCAATCCAGTTTTCAGTTAAACCTAAAGCAATCAAAACGATATCTGCCTGCACTTTATTTAATATTTTCTTATAGCGATGACAACTTCTATTTATGTACCCCCTTGCTTTGTTCAATATTGTTCATATGGAAGTACTATCGTCTCTGTTGTACTGTAATTGCCATATTTGTTCCAGATAAAGTTCTTAAAAAAAAAAAGAAAGAAGGCGTGACATTAAACAGCCCTGCTGAGCCTGCAGTTGCTTCCGCAATAGTTCAGAAGTCTAACAGTCATGATAAAACTGATCAGGCAGTCTGAAATAAGATGACAGCTGATTAATCAGTATATATGTGGCTGCATCTAATTAAAAGCAGAGAAACGTCTGCAGATACAAGCTGGTATGAGCGTTCTAAAAAGCGAAATTAGGTTGGGTTAGGGGTGTGCGAGAATGCGTGCGTGTGCGTGTTCTGTTAAGTAAAATCAGAAAAAAAGCAAAAAAAACGTGGGTATTAGGAGCTCATCCACACGGATCCCAGTTTCAGAAAACCAGTCTCGGTGTGGAGAATGTAATAAACATCTTATTGACAGTCATGAACTGCCCGGCGTTGGCGCATGCGCAGATGTGACCTGCTGGTTCAGCGTCTGCCGTAAAAGGTTCCGTTTCCGCCAACAGGGGAGGAAAAAAATGTCTAAAGACACACAACAAACGCAGAAGAAAGTGCGGAAGTGCACGGATAAACGCGGTGATTAAGTAGACAAGCTTTGATTGAAAGTTCTGATGCCGACATCACTGACACTCAGGAAACGACAAGGAGGGATTAATTGTTGACATTAAAGTTTAAATGTCTGTATTTCTGAGAGGAAAAAGGTGCGAGGGAATCTCTTCAAGGACATCAGCGCCGAGGAATGGGAACCCACGGAGATAGAGAGCATGTGTATGAACTGCCACCAGAACGGTATGACACGTTTACTCTTGACCAAAATACCGTTTTTCAAAGAAATCAGTGTCAGCTCGTTCAGCTGTCCGCATTTATAGTGGGCAAACGCAGAAATCAGTCTGCTGGCCGCATTCAGGATCAAGGCATCTGCGCTACACGCTTCGGGGTCAAGACGAAGGAAGACTTAAACGGAGGGTGGTGAGCAGACAGCACCTGGATCCCCCAGCTGGATTTTGAAATTCCTGCTTTCACCCAGAAAGGTTGCCTGTCCACAGTGGAGGGCATTATAGATCGAGCCGCTGCTGGACTGGAACAAGACCAAGCGGTTCGACGAGCCACAGAGCCCCAGGTGGCTGAGAAAATGAATGCCTTTCACTCCAGCACGTTTGAACAGATTGAAAAAAGTGGAGAGGGGAATTCCGCTGGTCATTTGAGGATCCGTCGGGGAACGGTTTTTGTTGAAAATCAGCTCCTCAGGGTGAAGCTCACAGGTGTGTCCAGGTTCAGAGGACACCTCAGCAGGACATACAGTTGGGCTTAAGAGCCGATGATGAGCAGGAAGAGGATGGGCCTGAGGCGACGACGCGGCGAGGTCTTGGTGTTCGCAACCAACTGCCCAGGGTGCGCTGCGCCCGACCAATATGAAGCTGCTCCAGATTCACATTCCAAGGTCATCATCATGGCCACCACCTGTGACAGCTGGCCCAGCCACCGCTGGCACTGAGAGTCAAGTCGGGCGGAGCTACGGAAGCCATGGGAACCAGGATAAGCCTGCACGTCACAGACGTCTCCGACATGAGCCGAGGTGTGCTCAAGTCGGAGAGCACGTGCTTTGATCATGCATCCCAGAGCTGGAGTTTGAGTTGGGGATGGCCATCGTGGGTGAGAGGAAGTTCACCACGCTTCAGAGGGCTGCTGAGCAACATCAAACTGATCGTCTCCAAAACCCTTCATCTGTGGGGACAGTGGGGTGCAGATCGAGTGCAGAAGCGACAGAGTTTGAGGTGAGAAGATGGTGAAGATAAGATTTGCTGGAGAAATGGGCAGTGCATTTTGTCTTGGATGACCCTGCAGGAAACAGCTATCACAGAATATTTCATACAGAGCCAGACCTGAGATGACTGTTGAGAAGTACACCCGCACTTTGAGCAGGGAAAGAACTGGGCCTGAATGACATGAACAGAGGACACTAGGAGACCAACCCTCAGCAGCTGGGCTTGACGGAAAGCAGCAATGCTAGCACCTTTCATTTTCACACTTTGCTTCTCACACTGGGGATTTTCAGCAACAGTTGTGAAGCTAATCCAGATGTAGTGATTTGGCTAATGTTGAATGTTTAGGACATTTTCTGGACATCAAAACTAATGGAATGCTGTTAAATCTCAATAAAGTGGAGCTGCTGAAACGGATCCCCTTGTTTGCCTAAATGACCACAAACCATCTTCAGACAGCAGTGAGCTCAGTTTAATCTGGCCCTGGATTTGGGGGGTTGGGCTGCAGGGCATCAGTCTTTGCACAAGAATTCACAGTGTTGCTGCAAACAACCAACATCCACAAGGAAAATGTGCAGACACACTGCCTGTCTAAGAAATGCTATTCTATGCTATGCTTTATCAATGACCTCTAAATGACAAAAACAAAACACCCGAGGTCCATGCACACTGCCATATTGCCCATGCATTTTCACATTCACACGTGCGTCAGTTCCCTGAGGTTTATTTGTTTGTTTGATTCATTTTCATCACCAAGAGGAGGAGCTCGTTAATACATCTATGCTGGAAGTCAGGGGTTATATTCACACTGGAAGTGGTAGCTGGAAATGGAGATTGAGTTGAGATTGAGTGGTTTATCTGTAATTAGCTGTCAAAGTATGAAAATATTCCAGGACAGGTGAAGAGAACATGGCACCAAAGTGAGGGAAGGTTTTGAAAGGTTCCCACACCTTTGGAAACTTCTTATATGAGCTTTAATACAATATCAGCTGAGAAAGTTATAGGAAACTGCTTTATCCTGAAATTAATGCACATTTATTACAATGATTTCATTTTACTTTAGTAATCCAAAATCTCTTCATTAACTTTAATTTTCTTTATTTGGTTATCCAGTTTTTCTAATCCCTTTTATATTTATATAACTGCATTGCGTGAGCTCACTTAAATAGGACTGGATTGCACCGAGTGCTTTGTCCTGGTTCCATTTTGCACCTACATATAGATTGCTCCACCCGCTCCACACACGTTTTACTTCTAGGCGTCCACTGGGTGGCGCTGCTCCTATAAATGCATATGTTTGTTATCTAACTTGCACAGAATGTATATTGATCTTTTATAAAATGTTTTAAGTCATACTAACAAAATTTGTGACACTTTTTTTTTTCTTTTCACGATGACGGTTCGTCACTGGTTCTATTAAACCCACATGCTACTTAATCAATTCTAACAAAATCGATGCGTTCGATTTTTCGGCCGGGTTTTAAACGTCCTGCGTCACCTCCGCTGCTTCCTTTTCCTGTGTGTGTCAGCCATGGCTCCGATTGTGAGTAATCAAACGATCAAATAATCTATAAAAACCGCCGCATTTTAAACTTGTTTTGTTATTTAATGATTCTGTAGTGTTTAGATATCAGTCCTCTAAATGAAGGGACATTTTTAAAATCTATTTAGTGTTTTAGATTCATTGTGTCGAGTGCACCACGTTGAGCTAACGCAACTGCTAGCTAATGCTATCGCTAAGTTAGCTGACGGGAGAACCGCTAAACTCAGTGCATGGTTCATGACCAAGTTGTCGCTTTTAGAGATAATCTGCAGTGTTTAAAACATTGTGAGCAAAAGCCTGGACACTAATTTATTCTACTGCGTCTTGAAGTCGGGTGAAAGTTGTGCTTTAATTGCAAAGGTTGCCCGCATTCGTTTCACACGTTCTTTTCTTCCATTAGAAAAAGCAGGTCGTCAGGAAGCAGGGTGGAAAGAAAAAAAAGCAGATCCTGAAATTCACTCTTGATTGCACTCATCCAGTTGAAGATGGGATCATGGATGCGGCCAACTTTGTGAGTTAAACAGACTCCCTGGATTCAACACGCCAAACGCACCAAGGAGACGATCCTCAGTTTCTGAACAGTTAAAGGAAAAACAGTGACAGCTCGTCTGAAACATTATTAAAATAAATAATGTCCTCACAACCATTATGAGAGTCGTGGTAGTTTTATATTTGTTCGGTCACTTCTGCCCAACCTCGCTGCTGTGTTGTGCACTTCCAGGAACAGTTCCTGCAGGAGCGCATCAAAGTCAACGGCAAAGCAGGAAACCTCGGAGGTGGTGTGGTGTCCATTGAGAGGAGCAAGAGTAAAATCACCGTCAACTCTGAAGTTCCCTTCTCAAAGAGGTACCAAGCAGCCTAACTCCTGTCCAGAGATTGTGGTAGCGCACAATCAGTAAAGTCCACTGAAATACTTACGAAGCTAATATATCACTTTGATGTAACGGAAGAGCGCACACGACTTTAAATGTCCTGTATCTGCGTGCTGGTGGAAGACTGGCTGAGTTAATGCAGACTCTGCGGGCCTGTTGGACACTCCCTGGCCAAAGAAGTAACCATCTGTAGCAGAGGAGATCTTCTACGTGCTCACATTGTTCTCAACCTTTTCTGACTGTTTTCTTTCCTGATGCCAAGTTTAAATTGAGTGAATTTCAGGAGAAATAGTAAAGGTTTTCCTTTTCTTTCTTTACTTGGACTCACTCTGCTTGAGTCCCCTGCTGTAACAATGACAACTTGGTTTTTGTGTGAAAGGAGACTTTTAAATATATTAAGGACTTTATGTTACGTTGGAGAGAGACTGTGAATGTCAGCGGGCGGTCCACCTGGAGCCATCATGGTAACCTGATCAGTGTGAGGCTGGTGCTAACGCTAGACCTGTAAAATCAAGCCAGGTAGAAGCAGCAGTTGGAGTGGGAGGAGGAGCTGCAGCAACAGAAGCCTCCCGATGGTCAGCAGACCCAGCTAGGACCTGATTCCTCCGAGTCCAGCGTGCTCCGTGCTTTTAGATGGTGCTGATGCTTGTTGACTGGCAGCTTGTCCTACCGGCTGTATCTCCACCCGGCGTTGGACTTGAGGCTGGACAGTTTTGTAGACCTGAATGTACCCACAGAGTTGAACTTGTGGGTCAAGCTAGTACCTTTATTTTCCTTTCCCTGCTGCATGATGGCTGCAGACTGCATTCTCTGGTGGGGACAGTTTTCAACTGGCTGCTACCTAATCTGCAAGCGCTGAGACATGGCCTCCTGTGTTTGTGTTTTTACTCTTTAGTTGTTAGAGATGGCGAGACCGAAGCTCACGCTGTCCTTTTTATGTTAGAGATGGCCAGACCGAAGCTCACGCTGTCCAGGACGTCCTAATCATGCTGTCCAGGACGTCCTTTTTATGTTAGAGATGGCCAGACCGGAGCTCACGCTGTCCAGGACGTCCTTTTTATGTTAGAGATGGCCAGACCGAAGCTCACGCTGTCCAGGACGTCCTAATCATGCTGTCCAGGACGTCCTTTTTATGTTAGAGATGGCCAGACCGGAGCTCACGCTGTCCAGGACGTCCTTTTTATGTTAGAGATGGCCAGACCGAAGCTCACGCTGTCCAGGACGTCTCATTCTTCCTGAGCAGTGTTGACCTTCTGCAGCCAGTTTGGACTGAATTCTAACCCGCCTTTGTGTCCGTGCACACCTGCTTCCTGTCTTCAGGTACCTGAAGTATCTGACCAAGAAGTACCTGAAGAAGAACAACCTGAGGGACTGGCTGAGGGTTGTGGCCAACACCAAGGAGAGTTACGAACTGCGCTACTTCCAGATCAACCAGGATGAAGAGGAGGAGGAGGAAGATTAAAGCAGACACCACTTTTAATAAAGCTTGCTATGAGAGTGTAAACGGTGCCTGTGTTTCTTGTCGCGCTGCAGATGTTCATGTGTAATAAGGCGTTAATGCTCCGGTAATAACGTGAATGTTGTGGTAATAACCGTTACAGTCTGCCTTCACAACCAGCCTGTTCCTGATGATCCGCTGGCTGGCTGGCCGGCTCTGGCTCCTGCAAGGCTGCTGCTTTCTTCTCCTCATTTGGAGTCTTGATTGATGGTCTTTTATTGATGGGCTGCGCTGGTAACCGTGGCAACCAGCTAACGTTTTAGTCACCTGATGTGATATAAGCGCCTGGTGCAATGATGAGCTTTAAGGTGGTGACAGGAGTAGAAACACGAGTCCTGCATCCGGGGCTTCCGCTCTTCCGGTCGCGCGGCTCCAGGTCCCAGCTTGGCGTTAATCCGCCGCTCTTCGTCATGGAAACGCGCGGGTGCGGGAGGCTGGATGGCACGTGTTCTCTGCGCGCTCTTGCGTTTTGCACGCTACTAGTTGAACTGGTAACTAGGCCAGCCTCACTAACTAGTTGTGGGTGAAATTATGGGATGCATCGTCATGGCAACAGACCAGACGTCACAACCTGGGCATGTGTGTTCCATTTCTGTCTTATTTTTCAGACTGGAGGACCTGGATATAGATCACTGGGAACCAGTATGAGTGTTCTTGGTGCGCTTCACCCGTGAAGAAGAGTCTCAGGGTTAGCGAGCAAAAGATAAAATGTAAAAAAAAAAAGAAAAAAAAAAAAGCTCCACGGCGTTTCTGTGGATGGAGAGGAAGGCAGAGCTCCGGCGCCTGGCGGGTTAACTTCCACTGTTCTCTGTAAAAGGGCTTCTGAGGCTATGAGATAAAGATGCCGGGGTCGCTGAGTAATGAAGACGAGGGACAGGACGACATGGATTTCGGAGACGATCTGCCAGGTGAGCTAAAGGGAGGCGGGGTGTCCTTCGCGTTGTTTGCGCCGCTGCGCCTTGAATGCGGCCAACAGGGCTTGTCCTGCGATTCCGAGAGCACGGAGGAGGAGAAGGAGGGTGGGGTGCAAAAAGCAGAGTCATGCCATTATTCTTTATTTATTTTTGCGCCACGACCGCGTCTTTGAGGTGCGAACGCGCTCCTGGATTCGGCTGCCATCGCGTAGCCTCGTTCCGGGGCGTGATAAAGCCAGCGCTGGCTTAAACCTGGCTTTTCCTCTGCTATGGTTGCACGAGGCTTCCAGATCAAAGGCAAAACACCCAAGTTCGCTCCGGAGAGGTTTGGAAAAATTAAAAAAAAAAACAAAAAACTAAAACGGTCTTTTTTAGTGGCGGTTGTTTGAGAGGAGCTGCTGGTTGTGGAGCTCTGAGAGGAAGCTCCAACCTGAAATGTCCCCCTGTCCATCTGCAGGGCTGCAAGTGTGAAACCACGTGTAGGTCACAGTAAACACCGGGTCATGCTGCTTATTGACGTTCCATCTCCACCAGCAGCACCAGCAGCACCAGCAGCATCCTCCCAGCTCTGCCAGCAGGCCAGAGTCCACACATTAGTTTCACTCTGGAGGTGTGGGCCACACGTGCAGAGTCGAGCCCTTAAACCGTCTGGGGATTGTTCACATTTGAACCGTCGCCTGTGGATTCCTTATTCAGTCCTCTAAAAACCTTTTAATGGCCTCGGGCTGAGGAAGTGCATGCTCGCTGAACGTAAATTGTGCTAAAATCCCAGAAATACAGTTGAGCAAATCCTGATTTGGTTAATCCTCAGACCACCTTCTGGGATATTTTATGATGGAACAGCAGAAGCAGAAGGTTCCCGGGGGGGGCGAAACCACTGTTTTTACTCTGCTTCCACACATTAGTACATGAACAAAGAGCACGTGCACACAGGTGCTGCCCTGGACAGGTGCTCCAAACATCTCAGGGTCCATGCCTTGCTGAAGGGCACCTGTCCTGCCACCAGCCATCCAGTCCAGTGTATAGGTCCGCAGCAGGGACCCGAACCAGAACCATTTCTTAGCCCAGCAGCGCCCCTATAGGCTGATACAGGATAAACAGCACAGGGCAGCAAGCAGGAACCTTAACTTTGACTCTGCTTTTGTTTTCTTGATCGTTTTTTTCCTTTGTGGGCTTGTGGGAGGGTGTGGGGGCCTCGCTGCAGGTGGAGGCCGGGTTCAGCCGCTCTGTCTGAGCATAGCCTTCAGTCCCTTCGGTACCTGCCCCATGCTGGTTGTTGTTGTGTGGAAAATCTTCAAATATTTAAAATGCTAGTGGAGGATTATGTGGCCTACAGGTTGCAGGATGACCTGTGCCAGTTTTAATACTATAAAAGTCATAAATACTATGAAGCGAATACAACTTTCCTGTTGTTGTCTGTCTCCATCCTAGGAATTAGCTAACACATTCTAGCCAGTGAAAAGATCAACAAACCCTCAATCATTGTGTTTCAAGTGGGCTTTTTTTAAAAAAACCTTGTATTTATTGTTATTTTTCTGATTATTTTGGCTCATTGTCTCATGTTGTACATGCTGCTGCTGTCCCTGTAAACACCTCTGAGTCCGGCTCATGAGCAGCTAACGTGGCCTCGCCGTCACGCTCCGCGAGGGTTGGACCTCACACACAGGTGGTGATTTCCATCATGAGCTTTTCTTTTCCTTCTTCACCCTCTCGTCTTCCCATCATTCTGTCAGGTTTATCTAGAGTCCGACTACTGAACTAGTCAGAACCTTTCAGGCAAAGTGGAATCTGCCTTTGACTTGACATAATCATTGATGTTTTCCTCTGTATCCTCTGCTGTACAACGATGTCAGTACAAAAATGTACATTCCTCATCTTAATCATTCAATGTAATGAAAAAATACATCAATAATATATTTTCTAAGTTAATATTCCCGTTCAAACTGTTGCCTTAAGCTAAAGCAGCTAGCTAACCAAAAACATTTGTAAGAATCTTACTAATGACAACCAGCCAGGGGATCTTCTTTAACGCTAAAAGCACTTTATTTCACATAAGCTCATTTTCTTTCATCACAGCTGTGGCTGGAATCTGGCTCGCTGAGGTGGTCTGGGTGGTGCTCTTTAGCGCTGTGGCCTCACAGGGTCCCGGCAGGAAGCTCAGGTGTTCCAGTGAGCCAAACTTTATCCAAGAGTAAAGAGAAGAAACCACAGAAATAACATCCCTTTACTTCCTAAGCCTGGTGGGAAATGTAGTTCTTTTAATACTGTTTCCTTTCTTATTCTACAGTGTCATTTAGCAGATGCTCTTCTCCAAAATCTCAAATTCTTATTAAGAAAAACTGCAAAAATAGAAATACATTTGACATATTTTGATCCAAACTTTGACGTTAACTACCTTCTTTTTTCAGTAATGACTTTGTAGTTCTGTTAATTGTTACTTACAAGCGTGGTCAATGTAAGGAGCTCTGATTCTCCAGCTTATCCCCACAGGGGCTGAAAGGCTGACGCTGGGTTGCCAGCCACTGAAAGCCTGGCTGTCCGCAGGGATGAGCTCCGGTGCTTTTACATATCGGATGATCCAAAGTCCCCAGCGGGCAGACAAGAGTTTCTGCTGACATGAAAGCACGCTGGAACGTGGACACATCGTGAAACTGGATTTATTAACCGTGGGGAAGAGCTTAGCAAACCTGACTCAAGTCCAACTACCGCCAACACTACTAATGACTGTGTCTGTTTCCAGACGAGGATGACGAAGGTGAGAGCAACAGCCTTGCCCTCACTCCCCTTCCCAGCTTTTACCCCGACGACGCCCTCAAACATCAAAGGAAGAAGAAGAAAAAGATGAAAGAGGGCAAACTGTCCAAAGTTAAGAAGAGGAAAAAGGAGGTAAGATGGAATTCACGGCTGACGGTGTCTGCGCTGACGTCAGGCACCATAGCTCGGCAGCCTTTTGGACAGTGTCCTCGTCTCTAGAGGAGAATGCACATGTATAACGTTTCCTTAGAATGACTTCGGTTTGGCCTCCAACCAGCCAGTCCCAACGATGCTTGAAAGCAGGCTGGCTAAATGGATGCTTGTTTAAGCTGTTGATGCTGGCAGGTGTGAGGTGAACGTTTTTCAAAAGCAGCTAGCATTAGCTGCTGCGTCTAACGTCCACCAGAAGACTGAGCAGTAGATGGAGGCTACTACCAAAGCCAAAGGGGAAAGGAGGTGTGAATCCAGGCTTCCGTCAGTGCCTAACTCTCTTTAGGAGACAGGAGAGACCTGGCAGCGCCTCTTCTTCTGTCGCAGGTTTCCACTTCTGCAGAGGCAACAAAGACACCGGCAGGTGTCTGAACATCTTATTACAAATGGAATCCTCACTGAAATCTGAATAAAACCCACAGGACCCAGTGAAGGAGCTTGAGTTGTCCTCAGATTTGGGGCCTCAGCAGCCGCTGGCAGCTGTTGTTATTCCATCGTGGAGGCTGGACCTGGACCTGCTGCTGCTTCCTGTGCTTCCTCCCAGTTGAGCAGCTCTCCCTGAGGCTCGTCTGCGTTTGTCCCTTCTCCTCGCTCTCTGCTGCTCTCCCTGTCTGCCCTCTTCTTCCTCCCTAATGCCTCGGTCACGCTACATGACTTCTGGGGTCACGGGGTCACCGGCTGCTCACTGCCTGGCTCGCTCATCCGCTCGCAGTCTTTGGACCTGCGGTTGGCGATGGGAGCGTTGCTGCTGCACCAGCAGCAGGCGTGGCTGCACGTGGTCTCCAAACAAAAACTGAGGAGAGGAACAGAAATGTGAAGGAGCTGAACACACGGGCTGAGCGTTAGGGTTGGGGTTGGGGTTTGGGATGGGGGAGGGGTTAGGGGTTAGGGTTGGGGTTAGGGTTGGAGTTGGAGTTGGAGGAGGGGTTGGGGTTGGGGGAGGGGTTGTCTGGCTACCATTTTGGTAAAGTGTTCCTTTTATATTTTTGGTGGTTCCTCCTTTTGGTCTTCTGTAAAGCTTGGATCCAGGTATGGTTGCTGCTGCTGCTGTAGCTGCTGCTGCTGTTGCTGCTGCTGTTGCTGTAGCTGTTGCTGCTGCTGCTGCTGCTGTTGCTGCTGCTGCTGCTGTAGCTGCTGCTGCTGTAGCTGTTGCTGCTGCTGTTGCTGCTGCTGCTGTTGCTGCTGCTGTTGCTGCTGCTGCTGTAGCTGCTGCTGTTGCTGCTGCTGTTGCTGCTGTAGCTGCTGCTGCTGTTGCTGCTGCTGCTGCTGCTGCTGCTGCCGCTGCTGCTGTAACTACTGCTGTAGCTGTTGTTGCTGCTGCTGCTCACTCCTGCATCCTGCTGCAGCCCCTGCAGCTCAGGGTCGCCCAGCAGCCAGCTGCCTCCGCCCAGTTTGGGCGACCTTCCGCCTGGGCTCAGATTGGGCAGTGCTAACAGGGCAGACCCTTGAGGATTCCCTGATGTCCTTCATGTGTGGCTAATCCTCCTCCTTCATGTAGAAACCAGTGCAAGCAGACAGTTTTCAGTCACTTCCTCCACAGTTTGTGCTGACTCAGCCGAATGCTAAAAGAATGTGAACATTCTGCCATCAGTCTTTAGCACCCAGGTTACAACGGACCCTGTGGTTGGTTCCACTGATTGAAACAGAACGACCGTGAGCTGTGCTAGCACTCACACTGAGCATGCTAAAGAGCCCAGCGGTTCCTGCGAGCCCTCCAGAGATCCTGATTAGGGGCGTCGTTAACCACGCAACTGAACGTTCACACATGAACCAAAGTTTTCTGGTCTGGTAGAGCTGAAATGATCTGAAACGTTGGCTTTTATTCCAAGTGCGGTGGCCTTGCTGCTTACGTTGCCAGTTCCAGCCCTCAGGGAAGCCTGGCGGGGCCAGGAGGCTGTGGGGGGGCAGACTGCTCAGGCTTATAGAGAAGCTAAAGTCCACACATGTCCCTCTTCTCTGCTAGAGCCAGGTGCCAGCAGGGCTGGGGGCTTAGCTACCTCTGGCAGCTTGTGCTAAACACTGATCTCAGGGGTCTCGCTGAGCTAATGAGTAGCTGGACTCCCCCGAACACACACACACTTTTGAAACACACTCTCCTGTGTGTGTGTTTACCCTCTGTCCTCTCTCTCATCACAGCCCTGATCTCAACCCGGTGGGTTGGTTGAGGGCTAGTGGGGAGTCAGCTGGCCCCTGGGAGAACCTGGACGATGGTGTACTTCCTGTCTGCTCGTGATTAGCTTGGAGGGAGTTGAAGCTGTTAGTGCTACGGCTGGATGGAGGCTGAGGGGAGTTTGTCTCATTAACAGCTGTTGTTATTTACTTGATGGGGCCGACAGTCAGGGTCACATGACCCAGGAGAGGGTCGAGAGCTTCCGCTCTGCTGTTTCAGCAAGCCAATCAGAGCTCAAGAAGCCTCTGGGATGACAGGAAGACTGTCTTCCAGTTTCTTTCACCAGTCCGGCGGACTCCCTGGTGGATGTTGGGTCACTGACCCGGATGAAGAAGAGCCTTCAGGCTCAGCCCTCTGGCTTTTCCACGCGGGCTTGCGTGTTGCTCTAGTTCACGTAGGCCTTGTTCACACTACGCCATTCCTTCCGTCAGGAGGCGTGGCCTACCGCGCGCCAGTCATCTTCATCGGAGGTGGTGAAAATGAAGAGTAGCTGATGAGTCAGTCTGAGCTCCTTCATCACCTCAACAGACTGCTTTTAATCTCGCCAGTGAAATGATGGATCTTAGCTAAGCTGGAGGGTCTTGCCTCACCTCTTTCCTCCCCCGCTGATTATTGTCATGAATATTATGTGATGTTGTGTTTTTGTTGGCTGTTGTTGATTTGATGAAGGCTTGAAGGGTTCGTCTAATCCAGCGAGCATTTATCACATTTCCTGCCCTCCCCTCACGCTGCCACCACCAGCTGCTCCCTGCTCCTGCCATTGAACCCTGGGCCACAGGGAGACCGCTGCACACCTCCACCCTTGGCTTCGCTAACACTTAATAGTCTCCCCACTCCCATCCCCCACACACAATCTTCAATTTACCATTTTACTCCTCTCTCTCTCTCTCTCTCTCTCTCTCTCGTCTCTTTATGCATAATTGAGATTTGTCTAGACGGGCTCTGTAGCACCAGCTCTGCAACCGCAGGCCTCTGCATAACAAGCTCGTTAAGCAAACGAATCTGATTGGATGGCGCCGTTCCATCGGCTGCCACAGTGAGCGTAGATGAGGGGCTGGAGAAAAGGAAGGGAGCGTTTCAGGATAGACAAAGTGAAAACATAATCTGGAGGGGCTCTAAGACCCCAAAGGAGAAAGTCGTGAGAAAAAAGGAAGCTGTGTAGCGGCGGTAAAAACTAGAGAGACAGACACCACTCAAATGTGGTTACCATGGTAACACAGACAGGCTACCGGTTGGGTTGGCGGGCACTGCGGCACTGTTAGGCTTTCCACTGTGCTACACAGCAAAATGCCTGTAAATCTCTCCATGAAGCTACGCAGGCCTGCTGTGCAACAGGCAGCACGCACACACACACACACACACACACACACACACACACACACACACACACGAGCACTGCAAACACACTCTCACAAAAGGAGAAACGGAGGCTCAACACAGTTGTTGTTTGCACGTCGGTCCTGTTGGGAGTTCAGGTGCTGGAGGAAAAACTACTGGATGCAGAACAAACGTGCGTTCATGTTTAAACACACACGTTCAAACCGTGCACAGAAGCTACAGCGCACGTATGACAGAACGCCTCCATTCTAAAATATGCACACTGGCACATGTGCACGAAAATAATTAGGTTAGATCTCCATACTGAGCAAATCTCTCTCTCACACATGTGCACGAGCGTGCGTGCGTGCATATAAATCATGAGCGTACGGCATGTGATGCTGTTGATCACAGAAACAACAGCTGCTGGCTGTGAAAGCTTTCCAGGGCTCTGAAACAGGCTAAAGGCTCGTGTCAGAGCAGAGATCCTGTTAGCTTAACACACAAACATGCTCAGCGACCAACACGCTCCTCACGTGAACGCTCCTCAACAACGTCTAGGACTTCAATCTTCTCCCTGGCTAAAATAGAATGCTATATTTATTTACCATACTAGAGCAGCTTGTTTTAATTGCTGATTTTTTAATGGTTGAATTTAAAATTCTGAATCAGAGGACATGTTTCAACAGGAAATAGTTGGATAAAGATTCCATTTCAAATAGTCTTTAGTGTCAACATTTATTCGTCCTTATCTTGAAATGAATCATTTAGGAATTTCAAGTTATAGTTGTTTCAGCATGTGAAAATCTGCTTTATTGCCAGTTGTGCAGCATGAACAGGACATACACACATACACATGGTTAAATAGCATCACTCTCAAAGCCAAACAAGCTGCATTGATTAATAAAGAGCAAAAAAAAGAAAAAGACTGTAAATCCATGTGAATGTATTCACACTCATAAACCTAAAATGTGTTGATGAATATCTCTTTATGTCTCTTTGTTTTTGACATTTGCCAGAGGCTGAGCTGCTGGTGCACTCTCAGCCTCTGGCCCAACATGGTCCAGGAGGTTCAGGGCACAGAGATGCTGCTCTCTGGTCCACGTGCTAACTGGTATCGGTCCAGTCTTGATGGGACCAGTTCCGATGCTGGTGCCCGCCTCCCAAAACCCCAGAATGAGAGTGGTGGGAGTCACAGGCCAGTTTAAGCTGCTGTGAGAGGGCTTGTCTGGCTCTGCTGATGGTGGATAGCGTGATGTTTGGCTAAGAGCTGATTAACGGCGGTGGACACATGCTGACCTCTGACCTTCCACCCTCCCTCCACCAGTGGGGGAGCGTTGCTGGGCGCTAGGGATAGCACGTCTGAGCTTGCTCCTTGAAGCAACGACACGTTTTAGTTCCTTAGCTGGGGTGGCGTCTGTGTTGGCGAGCATGCAGTTAGTGCCAAGCCGGGCCAGTGAAATGGGGCCGTTGTCTGTGAAATGGCCCTTTAACTCCCTCCTGTTGTCCCCTTGAGCTTCTCTGACGGCCCTTTTCTGGTCAGCTGTGGCTGAGCTGAACTGGCCGCTGTCACCAGACCTGGATGCTGCGTCTGGGGCCTCCAGAAGAGTTAGTTCATCCCAGGTTTCTGCTTCCGGAAAACCCTGACATGCGTTTCCACAGCAACAGACTCCACAGTTGTAATGTCAAACAGCAGAGGTGGGATGTGTGAATGCGAATGAATCAAAAATGTTTGTGTAGATGCGTCCCACGGCCAGGTTTTAATGGTCTAATGGGGTTTAATGGGGTGTAAGCTGGGAGGAGAGGCAGTAGAAGGTCTGGACACATGTTGTTGCTAGTTCTCCTCCAACCGCTTCCGTTCAGAGCTTCCAGGATGATGTATGACTCCCCCGAAGCCTCCTGGGGCCTGCTACATCCATGCCCTGCTGCCCGCTTTTGTCCATTAGTGCCTGTTGTTGATTTACATCAACATCACACAAACAGTCAAGCTAACGATCTCCACTTCATTTAGCATCTGCGTCAAAGCAAATATAGCACAAAATGTGTGGTTTTTAATAGGATTGTATCTAAATTCAGGTATGTAAATTCAAAACGATTCCCAGCAAAAAAGTTTCAGAGAGCAAAAGAGAATCCAGTCCACTTTCTGTACTGGAACGTGGCTCCGTGCTGCTTGATCCCATCGGTGGAGGAGTCGAGCTCCTCAACCAGTCTTGCTTCAGGGGGCTTTTCTTTGTTTTTCCAATCTGCTTGATGCAATATTGATTGATTGCTAGACCTGGGCCAGTCATGTGACTGTGTTTATCTGTGGATGTGACCATGTTGTCTCCAGGGACGCAACCTGGCAGCAGCCGACAGTGAGGTGGACGAGCCGTCTGAGGTGGAGGAAGAGCAGGAGTTTCCAACAGTAGGCTCAGGCAGTGAAAGCAGCACCTACGGCCTGCCCAAGAAAAAGAAGAGGAGGCCCAAGGAGAAGAAAGAGAAAAACCCCAGGAAGAAGAGAGATGACGATGAGGAGGACGAAGAGCAGGACGAGGACGGCACCATGAAAGTGAGTTCAACATTAACTCCACCCCCACTGCTGCTGTGTAAAAACAAAAATGATGGAATGTGATCTGAAGCGGTGGCGCTAGTTCAGTTCCAAAGCACAGGGTTGCTGGTTCAAGCCCTGGACAACACAAACTATGGACAGAAGTGCTCAGCCAGAGCCCTGGTGGTCCGGCTGGTCCAGGGTGTCCCCTTGGACCAGCCGGACCTTGGCCATGCAGGGCTGAGAGAGTAAACGCTCCCTGTGACCCCACAAAGACACGTGAGCTGATTCAGGGAGACTGGACACGTCTGCCGTTAACGACAAAGATACACACTAGAAGATAAAAATGCAAGGAACAGTCAGGTTTGCCAGGAAAAGCAAGCTGGTTGGAGGCTGTGAGCGCCCAGCAGGCCCCCATTCATTGGTTGTGTCTGCTTTTCCCCAGGAGCCCAAATCCTCCAGCCAGCTGATGCAGGAGTGGGGCCTTGAAGACGTCCAGTACGGCTTCACTGAGGACGACTACCGAACCATCACCAACTACAAGGCTTTCAGCCAGTTCCTCAGGCAACGCTCGCACCTTAGCACTGCCTTCTGAGCATCAGGCTGCTGTATAAAAGATCTAAGAATTCGTGCTTGAGCACGAGCCAACATCTATAAATATCAACACTTTTAACTTCTTATACCTGATTTTGGTAAATTAACACATTTTTAATTACACTGTTATTACAAGCACAATCTACTACCAGCAAACAGTGTTGACAACTGTTGATGGACGACTACAAGAGTCCAGCAGTCACTCCGTGTGGAAGCGTTACCGTTTAAACGCGGTACAAACGCGCATTCACTGGTTGCCATGTCGACCACGTGAGCTTCCACCATCTGCAAGTGGCTACAAGCTGCACTGATGGAGATACTGAAGCTCCACAACCGGTAGAAAGTCTAACACACACTTTTCCTTATATTTGAAACCAGCTTATTTCACACTTTAATCGGATACTTTACATCTTTCGCCACCATTTTTATACACACGTCTCTCTGTGATTTCATTCTGTTAACTTAGTTGCTGTCTGTTATTTTTTCTGTATTCTCGTTAAGGTGGATCCTTTCATTCATGTGTTCATTTCAAGCTTTTACATGTTTTCATTTCCTCCAGCTCAGAGCGTGTCTGTCCCCGCTTGACCACATGCATGTTGCTGAGGACCTGAGAACACCTTAAAAACCCTCAGCTGGTGGAGTACCCTCCACCCCCCAACCCCCAACCAACCTGCTGCTGTCTCCTCCTGCTTCCACAGGCCTCTCATCGCCAAGAAGAACCCCAAGATTCCAATGTCAAAGATGATGACAGTGTTAGGGGCCAAGTGGCGCGAGTTTAGTGCCAACAACCCGTTCAAAGGCACGTCTGCCACCGCTGTGGCAGCCGCCGTCGCCGCTGCTGTGGAAACAGTCACGGTGGCGCAGCCGACAAGCGTCAGCGGCGGTCAGCCAAGTTCTCAGCTGGGGCCCATCAAAAAAGCCAAAACCAAAGAGGGGAAAGGTGAGGGAAGGACAGAAGCAGCGTCCCGAGAAAAGAAAACACCACCAACACCAAACATGCAGACAGACGAGTGCCAGTTAGGCCAAAACGTCCATCCTCGTTAGGGTTACTGACTTAGAGGACCTGGTATTAGTTAGTATCACAAGTACGGGCAAAGGTACTTTTGAATTCTTGACTTAACACGTGCGTTCCACATCCAGTTAACCGAGCTGTTTACTTTACACTTATTTTTGTCATTTTCTCATAATCCAAATCAAATCAAATTGAACTCAAACTAGGCCTCTGTCAAGGCCAAGGTTTTTAGAACCTAAATGTGTGTGGATGATAAACTAAAGCAGCTCTTTAGAAGAAGGTTTCCATCACATCAGCAGCGCAGAAATGACGGAGATGCTGTTTGTGTTCCAGGACCAGGAGTAAGAAAGAGGAGGAAAAGTGCCAAGGAGGTAAAGAAGAAAGCCAAGGCCAAAAAGAGCAAATCCAAGTCAGGCCAGAGCGGGAAGAAGAAGAAAGCGTCCTCTGTGAGCTGGCCTTCGGGCTGATTGCAGCCGCTTGTGTTGACTTGCTGTCTTAGCATGTGGACCCATCTGGATTGTGTGATTTCCCAGAGCGAGGACGACTTCCTGGAGGAGTCGGACTTTGATGACATCAGCATCCACAGCATCTCCGTGCTTTCCGACGCTCTCGGGGCCGCCGCCAAGAAAAAGAGCAAAAGTGGACGGAAAAAAAAGAAAAGTAGGTTCAGGCAGATGTTTCTCTGTGGACATCAGATTCTCCACTGACGTGTCGGAGACGTGAAATGTGGGATCTGCAGTCTAAACTCATGTATGCATGAGCTTGACTTGTTCCTAAAGAGCTCTGTCTCCTCTCAGCAGAGGATGGGGACGGATATGAGACCGACCATCAGGACTACTGCGAGGTTTGCCAGCAGGGGGGAGAAATCATCCTGTGTGACACGTGTCCCAGAGCCTATCACCTGGTCTGCCTGGACCCCGAACTGGAGAAGGCTCCCGAGGGCAAATGGAGCTGTCCCCACTGCGTGAGTCCATCTCTGCTGTTTATGGAGTTTTCTGAGCTGAGGATAGCGTTTCAGCCCTGAACACTAGAAGGTGAAAAAGATGACCTTCCATTAGGATGAAAGCGGGTGATTGAGCCGACGCTCACGTCAGAGAAGCGTTGCCCTTCCTGCCTGCAGAGACCAGCTGATCAGAGTCAGCAGCAGCAGCGGCAGCAGCAGTGGTGGCTAATCGCTAGCTGCCGTCCAGCCTCCACCGAAGAGCTGGACCCCTCCTGTGGCTCAGAACTCACACAAAAATAAAGAAAAGCATCAGGAAAGATCGTCCACTGCTCCTTCTTTCAATTGCTCTCAGACAGACGGAACAGAACACCATTAAAAACGGAATAGAGTTAAAAGTAAACCGGGAAAAGAAGACAACGTTTTCACCTTGTCTACCTGCTATTGTTTGCTCTTTCTTTAATTGTGTGTTTGTTTTATTTACACCCAAGTTTCATTTATTTGATACTGGTATTTTATCCAGTCAGCCATAAAAGTTTAGAGGCCGTTACTGACCAGCTGAACTTGTCCACCTGCTGTCTGGACATCAGACCTTTAACAGACACTCAGCTTGTCTCTTCTGTTCGCTGTTTTTGCTCTAACCCTGAAAACGTCTGTCATCAGGCCGCTGCTTAAGAAAAACCATCCAGACAAGTCACTTCACAGCTTGCTTTTGTCAGAAAATGAATTAAAAAGGGAGGTATTCAGCACCAGGTATTCAGCTGCACCAGCGCACTGACGCTGTTGTCAGGTGTTTAACAGCATCCACATCAACACTTTCAACAGAAAAGCACTGAAGCAGTCCATCAGGACAGACTGGCCTCACCTTGCTGACTGGAAGTGCACTGCTTCAACTCATACTTGCAGCACAGGAACCGCTTTGTGTCCACAGGTAACTGTACATCTGAGCAGACAGGTTGTATGCTAGGAGTTCCCCAGGGCTCCATCCTGGGGCGTCTTCTGATCAACGTCTACATGCTCCACTGGCTCAGATTATTAACACGCAATAAAATAAGCTAGCACACAGCTGATGACACAGATCTACGTCACCATGTCTCCGGGAGAGCATGGCCTCATGCAGATGCCCCACAACTGTCTTCAACTGAAGTAGTTGATTTTGGACCAAAGCAGCAGAGATTAGAAGTCCAGAGTCAGCCTACCAGAGAACTGTAGGTCAGCTGAAAGGCTTCACTTCTCACCTGTGTTTTGTTTCAGGGGCTGTTTGTGGTTTTTTTCTTTGGTTTATGTTTTCTCGCCTCTGTGAAGCACGCCGAATCACGCTGAAATGTGCTGTAGAAATAAACTTGCCTTCAAGCTAGAACCCACAGAACTAGTTCCAGAATGAACCCGTTCATATTTCAAGGGCCACATCCAAATTCCTCCAGGAGGTTCTGTTTTTGAGATTTCAAATCTTCCATTCAGAAGTCAATAAGACATACATTTTACCAAGAAACATCTTCTAAAATAATGAATAAATGATATACATTAAAAAAGAGAGAACTTTATACCACAAAAGAATTTGGGGATAAAAATATCACAGTTAGGGTTAGGGTTAGTTTGCTGTTAAAATATAATCAGAATCACGTTTTTCTGTGTAACCAAATCAAATCAAATGTTTGTTTTCCTCAGGAAAAAGAGGGGATCCAGTGGGAGGCCAAGGGTGAGGAGGAGGAGGAAGAGGAGGTTGGTGAGGAAGAGGACGACCACATGGAGTTCTGCAGAGTGTGTAAAGATGGTGGAGAGCTGCTGTGCTGTGACACCTGCCCGTCCTCCTACCACATCCACTGCCTCAACCCGCCTCTTCCTGAGATTCCCAACGGAGAGTGGTTGTGTCCTCGCTGCATGGTGAGCCCGGTTCGACCACACAGGGCAGCACTGTCCCAAAGCAAAATATGACTAGCCTGTGTGAACCAAGCTCGAACTGTCCTCTTTGTGTTTGCTAGTGCCCTCCTCTCAAGGGCAAGGTCCAGAAGATCCTGCACTGGACGTGGAGAGAGCCCCCACTGCCGGCGGAACTACCTGCAGGCCCCGATGGGAAGCCCAACGACCCGCTGAGCAAAGCACCGCTGAAGGGCCGACCGCAGAGGGAGTTCTTTGTGAAGTGGGCCGGCCTTTCCTACTGGCACTGCTCGTGGGTCAGCGAGCTACAGGTGAGACGACCCCACCCACCCCACATTTCTGTCCACACGGGGAGGACTTGTCCTCCAGCAACACTGGAGTACACGCTGTCAACCACAGGCAGTTGATTACAGTGTAATTTAGTGTTAGATCCTTCACGCCTCGTCGTATCAGAGGCAGAAGCGTGCTCGGTTCTCTGCAGCTTCTGCAGAAAATCCTCCAGACCAGTTGAACTCTGTGTGGCTCCACAGCTGGAGCTGTATCACACCGTCATGTATCGGAACTACCAGCGTAAGAACGACATGGATGAACCGCCGCCCTACGACTATGGTTCTGGTGAGGAGGAGCTCAGCAGCGAGAAGAGGAAGAGCATCGACCCGCAGTACGCCATGATGGAGGAGCGCTTCTACCGCTATGGCATTAAACCAGAGTGGATGGTTATCCATCGCATCCTCAACCACAGGTGCCCCCAAGCACCCACATGCTGTTCACACTCCTTCTCTCAGCAGTGGCATCACCTAGTTTGTCTTGTTTTATTTATCATCTTTTAATTATCATCTTGTATCAGTTTAGTTACTCTCGTTACTTCTCGTCAAACGTGGGTTTGACGTTTCCATTTAAAATGAAAATGTTCCAACCCGCTGCTGCAGTGGCAGCACAGGTGATTTCACGTCAGTTACTGGTAATATGCCTGTTACTACTGATCCAGACAGAAATGTCCCCGAGGTTGGAGCTGCTTTTGGGTCTTTTCCTCACAGTTTTGACAAGGATGGTGACGTGCATTACCTGATCAAATGGAGAGACATGCCCTATGACCAGTGCACCTGGGAGATGGACGACTTCGACATCCCAGACTACGACAGGCATCAGGCGTCTTACTGGGACCACAGGTTGGTTTCACACACGTCTCCCACTTCCCAGACTGGCTCAATTTCTCATTCAGTTCACAGCAAGTGTGCACGGAAGGAGCTTTCATGGCCGTGGCTCAGCAGCGTTCAGCTGGGAAAAGTAAACAAAGAAAAGCAGTTTGGAGAGGAACATGGATATACAGAGGCTGTGTAGGGAAACTCAAATGTGCGGTAAATTCAATAACAGGGAATAAAGTGGCTTTGGGAGAGAGTGCAAGCTGATCAGAACCAGATTAGAACCAGGCGGGCTTTATGGACGTGAAAATGAGATGTCTTCATGAAAATAAACTGCAATAATTCCAAGATATGCAGCAAGCTGCAGGTTTTTATCCATATGTGGCTGTAGAGCAGCAGTGCCTCTGTTTGTGAAGCCACCAGCTAAAGCTGAACTACTGAGAGGAACTTTAAGAGGCTCGTGGTGTTGTAGAACCTAGTGGTCCTTCAGCCAGTACTGCAGAATGTCTTTCCAGAGGCCAGCAGGGAAAACAGTCCTTTATGGGGGTGTAAGGAATCCTTACTCCCTTCAGACCAGACCTTGCTCACTTCAGACCAGTGTCCTGGGTGGAGGGAGGAGAAGAGCCTGTGGCCTTCTCTGCTCTCCTCACCACGTCAGGCTCAGCACCACCCAGGGACTCTGGTGTCAGAATGCTCTCCCTGGTGCCTCTGTAGAAGGTAGTAAGGATGGGTGGGATGGGGGGGGGGGGGGAGGCGGGGCTCTCCACGGCTTCCACAGGATGTGCTCGTGCCGCTGTGACTAGTGATGCAGTGGACCCCAAAGCCCAGGGTCCCAGGGGGACTGTCAGCGATGGTGAGATGATGGTGTTAACTGCTGAGCTGAAGTCCAGCTCAGCAGATGGCTCTTTCCTCAGGTGGGGGGCAGCCTTGTCTGCTGGGCTGCTCTTTGGTGCCTCGGACCTCCCGAGAAACGTACTGAGTTCATTTAGGAAGCTTCTGCTGTTCAGTGGCATCATTAAAAAGGTCTTGTCATATCCTTCCGTGAGCACACTCTGCTAGTCTGATGGCACGTGCCTGTTGGCGCTCGCTGTCCTTAGGGCCTTCTTATCTCCACACTCAGAGGCTGGCTTCCCTGCCTTTAAGCATTTTGCGTCCTCCATCATTTACCCAGGGTTTTTGGTTGCCCCGGATGGTGATATTCTTTTCGTCACAGCCCCTGAGGACCGACAGCACATTTACTGGTTCTTTTGGCTTTATCATTTACCACAACAACAACATCACTTCCCCCCTGACAACTGATGGCCATACCCACATTCAGTTTTTAACAGTCCTGTAGTGCCTCCATTGCACCTTCAGCCCACACCTTCACCTGATTCACTGTAGCTTTTCTGTGATCAGCAAGGGGCTTGTAGGTGGAGATTAGCATCACAGGTAGGTGGTCTGAAGAGCCAAGGTGGGGTTGGAGAGGGGGCTGCTTTGAAGGCATCTTTGATGTGAAGGCTGACCTTAAATTGTGTACCACTGTGACCGTTCTGCCCTCTCCTCTGTCGGTACTACAATGCTCTGTGGCTGATAAGAGCTCTCCAATCATTTGCCAGGGAACAAATACTCGGGGAGGACCAGCGGCCCCTGGTGGTGCTGGAAGGAAAGACACTGAAAGAGCGCCATCAAAAGAGAGAGGTCCCCCCTGACGCTCCCATAATAGATGTAAGATAACATATCTGATCTCACCTTCAGACCCTTCCAAAGTTCTACTAACAGTGTTAGCCAGTGTGATTCCACTATTCCATCTGTTTTGGTTGTATTGGCAGCCAACAATCAAATTTGAGCACCAGCCATGGTATATTAATGCCACGGGGGGAACGTTGCACCCGTACCAGCTGGAAGGCCTGAACTGGCTGAGGTTCTCATGGGCTCAGGGCACTGATACCATCCTGGCTGATGAAATGGGCCTGGGGAAGACAGTGCAGACAATAGTATTCCTCTATTCTCTTTATAAAGAGGTAAGGCTGCAGCACTATTATAAAATAATACCTCCATTAATCTGGAGGCAGAAAAAAAAATCACCCTCTAGTACTAATATGTCACTTTGTTCCAAATCTGTATTATGGTTCAACTTTTCCTCAACAGAGGATAATTAAGTATTATTTTTGGTTAAATGACTTGACTGAAACTTTTCGTTAAACACAATGTCCAAATCACTGTGAAATGTCCTCCTTAGGGTCACTCTAAGGGGCCTTTCTTGGTAAGTGCTCCTCTCTCCACTATCATCAACTGGGAGAGAGAATTTGAGATGTGGGCTCCAGATTTCTATGTAGTCACGTACACAGGGGACAAAGACAGCCGAGCAATCATCCGGGAGAACGAATTCACCTTCGAAGACAGCGCAGTCAAATCAGGCCGTAAGGTGTTCCGCATGAAGGTATGGGAGGTGCTCTGCTCTCTTCTGTCTATCGCCAGCTTCACGTCCACCTTTGTTCCAGCGTTGCTCCTCTATCTGTGCAGAAAGACACTCCAATTAAGTTCCATATTCTGTTGACGTCATACGAACTTATCACGATCGACCAAGCCATCCTGGGCTCGGTCACATGGGCCTGTTTAGTGGTAGACGAGGCCCACAGGCTGAAGAACAACCAGTCAAAGGTACAGCAGAAACCAAACCAGCACCCTTCACATGTCAGCTTGTATGACTGTGGCCTTCTGCGTGTTTCCTTCCTCATGTAATGTTCATGTCCTGAGCAGTTTTTCAGAATTCTGAATGGGTATAAGATCTACTACAAGTTGCTGCTCACTGGGACACCTCTTCAGAACAACCTGGAGGAGCTCTTCCACCTGCTCAACTTTCTCACGCCAGAGCGCTTCAAGTAGGTCTTGTCCTCTTCTCCTTCTCCTTTACTGTGATGATCCTTGACTCTTTCATTCTCCTCTTGTGTGACCTTTGACTTGCCCAGTAACCTGGAAGGCTTCCTGGAGGAGTTTGCTGATATCTCTAAAGAGGACCAGATCAAGAAGCTCCATGACCTTCTTGGTCCTCATATGCTGAGGAGGCTGAAGGCCGACGTGTTCAAGAACATGCCTGCAAAGACAGAACTGATTGTCAGAGTGGAGCTCAGCCCCATGCAGAAGTCAGTAACCCCCACCGAGGAGGCAGACTCTTCTAGTGTGATCATGAAAGCTTTCATTTCATGACTGGCCAAAAGCAGAAATGGGAATTTTAGGAACATTAGCAGCTCCAAATGTACTTTGGCTGTGACTGTGAGTGTCCTTCTCTTAGCAGATAAATCTTCTGGCATGTGTGTCCTGCAGGAAATATTACAAGTTTATTTTAACGCGAAACTTTGAGGCTCTAAACTCCAAAGGAGGAGGGAACCAAGTGTCGCTGCTCAACATCATGATGGACCTGAAGAAGTGCTGCAACCACCCCTACCTGTTCCCCGTGGCTGCTGTGGTAAAGACACACTGCACACCTCCGTCGCTTCCATCAGAAAGCAACTTCCGCTCTCATCATTTGCCTTTTCAGGAAGCTCCCGTCTTGCCCAACGGTTCGTACGATGGAAACCTGCTGGTCAAGTCTTCGGGAAAACTGACGTTGCTGCAGAAAATGTTAAAGAAACTGAAGGATGAAGGACACCGAGTTCTGATCTTCTCTCAGGTAAGGACCCTCTGAAACACAAGCTTTCATCAGTCAGCGCTCATGACCAGTTCTGAGTTCAGGACTTCATACTTTCATCCTCCAAAGTCTTCAGAGACGGCACTTCGGACCCTTTGGTGTTGTCTCATCAGGTTTTAACTTTAGAGTTTGAAAAACTGTGATTATTTTCACGTTGATGCTCCGATAATAAATGAATGCAGAGACCGTTGGGTGGAGGTGTCATGTTTGGCTAATTAAAACAGAGTTCAGTTCATGATGAAAGCTTTGATTGGCTTTTCCAAGAGTTCCTTTTCTTCATCATCAGGTTTGTGACATCCTTCTGAGCTGTAGGCTTGTTTATCCCAACTTGTCCTTAGATTTTCTCATCTCAGAACCTTTTTGACCTTTTGACAGATGACTAAAATGCTGGACTTGCTGGAGGACTTCCTGGAGTTTGAGGGTTATAAGTATGAGCGCATTGATGGAGGGATCACAGGAAGCCTCAGGCAGGAGGCCATTGACCGCTTCAATGGTGAGTCCTCCAGCCCGTCTCATCTCCTCGGTGCTTCTGTCCTCCATCAACGGGTCAGAATGTGTCCCCTCAGCACCGGGTGCTCAGCAGTTCTGCTTCCTGCTTTCAACCCGAGCCGGAGGCCTGGGCATCAACCTGGCGAGTGCCGACACCGTCATCATCTACGACTCAGACTGGAACCCTCACAACGACATCCAGGTACTGCTGCTTTTCACTAGCTTTCCACGTAACATCCAAGCAAATGCCCCCCCAGTGGGTGGGTGGGTGGATGGATGGGTGGATGGATGGATGGATGGGTGGATGACAGTGGGTGGATGGATGGGTGGATGGATGGATGGATGGATGGATGGGTGGATGGCTGGGTGGGTGGATGGATGGATGGGTGGATGGCTGGGTGGGTGGATGGATGGATGCATTGGTGGATGGGTGGGTGGGTAGATGGATGGATGGATGCATTGGTGGATGGATGGATGGATGATGGGTAGGTGGATGGATGGATGGATGGATGGATGGATGGATGGCTGGGTGGGTGGATGGCTGGGTGGGTGGATGGATGGGTGGATGGCTGGGTGGGTGGGTGGATGGATGGATGCATTGGTGGATGGATGGCTGGGTGGGTGGGTGGATGGATGATGGGTGGGTGGATGGATGGATGGATGGGTGGATGATGGATGGTTGGATAGGTGGGTGGGTGGATGAATGATGGATGAATGGATGATGGATGGATGGATGGATTGGTGGATGGATGGGTGGATGGATGGATGGGTGAATGATGGATGGATGGGTAGGTGGATGGATGGATGGATGGATGGGTAAGTAGATAGATGGATGAATGGGTGGATGGATGGATGGATGATGAATGGGTGAATGGATGAGTGGATGGATGGGTATGTGGATGGATGGATGGATGGTGGGTGGATGGATGGATGATAGATGGGTAGATGGGTGAATGATGGGTGGATGGGTGGATGATGGATGGGTGGATGGTTGGATGGGTGGGTGGATGGATGGGTGGATGAGTGGATGATGGTTGAATGGATGGGTGGATGGTTGGATGGGTGGATGGGAGGATGATGGTTGAATGGATGATGGGTGGGTGGATGGGTGGATAATGAGTGGATGGATGGATGGATAGGTGAATGATGGATGGGTGGATGGTTGGATGGGTGGGTGGATGGTTGGATGAGTGGATGGATGGGTGGGTGGATGGGTGGATGATGGTTGAATGGATGGGTGGATGGATGGGTGGATGATGGGTGGATGGATGGGTGGATGGATGGGTGAATGATGGATGGGTGGATGGTGGATGATGGGTGGATGGATGGGTGGATGATGGGTGGATGGATGGGCGGATGGATGGGTGAATGATGGATGGGTGGATGGGTGGATGGATGGATGGATGGATACCTTAAAGACAGTGAGCAGGCTTAGGGAGAACATGCAACTCTAACCGAAGGTTCCCAGAGGTGAAGCCTGAACTGTAAGGACGTTCTTGCTTAGCAAAGTTCTGGGTGGATCCCTCGTGGACTCTGGATTGACCTGAACCCCCTTAGGTGGCTTTGAGGCTGATCCTGACGTGAGTGAAGGGGCTGTTGCTGCCTCCACCACCGGGAGGAATCAGTGGGATTGACGGTGAAGGTCTGCTTTCTGCCTTTCTCCTCCAGGCTTTCAGCAGAGCTCATCGTATCGGCCAGAATAAGAAAGTGATGATCTATCGCTTTGTGACTCGGGGCTCGGTGGAGGAACGCATCACCCAGGTGGCTAAAAGGAAGATGATGCTGACCCACCTGGTGGTCCGGCCTGGACTCGGCTCAAAGACCGGCTCCATGTCCAAGCAAGAGCTGGACGACATTCTCAAGTTTGGTACTGAGGAACTTTTCAAGGATGAGATGGAGGCAGCCCGAGCCATGGGTTTGTTTGTTTGTTTGTTTGTTTGTTTGTTTACTGCTAGCAGAGCGTTTACTCCTGTCAGAAGGAGATCTGTTCCAGGAGCTTCAACTGTGGTTTGTCCTTTGCTGACAGGTGACAACAAAGATGGCGAGGAGGGCAACGTGATCCACTATGACGACGACGCCATCTCCAAGCTGCTGGACCGCAGCCAGGACGCCACTGAAGATACGGAGATCCAGAACATGAACGAGTACCTGAGTTCCTTCAAGGTGGCTCAGTATGTGGTGAAGGAGGAGGAGGGAGAGGTAAGACAGCCACCAGAGCTCAGAAGATCTCACAGCTGGCTCACCTGGATGGATGGGTGGATGGGTGGATGGGTGTGGTGTTGCTTCAGGAGGAGGTGGAGCGGGAGATCATCAAGCAGGAGGAGAACGTGGACCCTGACTACTGGGAGAAACTCCTCCGCCACCACTATGAGCAGCAGCAGGAGGACTTGGCTCGCAACCTGGGCAAAGGCAAGCGCATCCGAAAGCAGGTCAACTACAACGACGCCACTCAGGAGGACCAAGGTAGGTTCTGGTTGTGGACAAGTCCATCAGCGCTGGACTGGGACTGGTCTCTGAGAGCTGATCTGGGTCAGAAACTCCTGGTCACACTGAGGCAGCAGCACAGGCCTGGCCTTCTAGCAGGCTGCCTGCTAACTATCGCTGCTAATTCATTACCATCTGTCCCTCTGTCCACTCCTCTGTCTATCTGTCCATCGTCCATCATCCATCCATCTGTCCTGTCTGTCCCTCTGTCCAGTCATCTATCCACCCATTTGTCCATCCATCTGTCCCTGTCATCCATCCATCTGTCCCTCTGTCATCAATCCATCTGTCCCTCTGTCATCCATCATTTGTCTGTCTATCTGTCCCTCTGTCCATCTGTCCATCATCTATCATCCATCTATCTATCCATCCAACTGTCCCTCTGTCATTAATCCATCTGTCCCTCTGTCATCCATCATTTGTCTGTCCATCTGTCCCTCTGTCCATCCGTCCATCATCTGTCCATCCATCTATCTATCCATCTATCCATCCAACTGTCCCTCTGTCATCATCCATCTGTCATCCATCCGTCTGTCTGTCCATCTGTCCCTCTGTCCATCCATCCTTCCATCTGTCCATCAATCTGTCCATCTGTCATCCATCCATCCATCCATCTGTCTGTCCATCCATCCATCCATCCATCCATCTGTCATCCATCCCTCCATCCATCCATCCATCGATCCATCATCCATCCATCCATTGATCCATCTGTCCGTCCATCCATCCACCTGTTTGTCTATCCATCCATCCATCCGTCCATCTGTCCATCATCCATCCATTCATCCCTCCATCCACCCCTCTGTCCATCATCCCTCCATCCATCCATCCATCTGTCATCCATCCCTCCATCCATCGATCCATCATCCATCCATCCATTGATCCATCTGTCCGCCCATCCATCCACCTGTTTGTCTATCCATCCATCCATCCATCTGTCCATCATCCATCCATTCATCCCTCCATCCACCCCTCCGTCCATCATCCCTCCATCCATCCATCCATCCATGCTCCACTCTTTTCCTCTTATACATGAATTGTAGACATGCTAGTTTCCACTAGCTGTGCTAACCTAACGCAGCAGCTCTAGTTCTGTTAATAATCCTGTCAGGCTGCTTCAACAACAAACCGCTAACAGTCACACTGAGAAACACACGCTTGCCTTCATTGGCAAGTAACCATGGTGACAAATGGGACACAAATGAATCACTCTGGACGTGTGTTTATTCAGGCCCCTGAAGGCTGCTGACTTTAATCAAATCAGCCCGTTAACCTGGCCTCACTTGGTTTGAATGACTAATGTGACAACCAGGCCACAAGGAAGCGTCAGGAAGGGACACAGCAACCATGGCTTAAGTTAAAGAAAACTCCCGCTAAACTACATTAACAACGACATCACATCCTGTCAAACCTGAGACTGAACCAGAGGCTGCTGCAGGCAGCAGGCAGAGTGTGTGTGTGCGTGTGTGCCCACGTGCACCAGGTGAGCAATCAGCTCCCACTCTGAGCTCCCACCTCCCCACGTGTAACAGGAAGTCACGCTAATATAATCAGTAATCTGATTTTCCTTTAATCTGGTTATTAGTCTGCAGTTATTTGTAGGGCTTTGGCGCCCCCAGGTGGTCACACGCACAATTTACCGTAAAAGCAATTATTGTTTCTTGTTTATTTGTGGCTCAGAATGGCAGGATGATCTTTCAGATAATCAGTCAGAGTACTCGGTGGGATCTGAGGATGAAGACGAAGATTTTGAGGAGCGACCCGAAGGTAAGAGAGAGAGAAAGAGAGAGAGAAAGAGAACCCTCCATACTGTCAATCATGGTATTTTTCCATTTGAGGGAGATGGAAAGTGTTGCAAAGTCTGTGTCATGTGTAGTTTGATTTGATGAATCGTGCATTAAATGGTGTGATACTTTAATGCAGTCAGGTAATCTTACTGGGTGTCCCCGTAGGTGGGCGCAGACATTCTCGCCGTCAGCTGAAGAACGACAAAGACAAGCCTTTGCCGCCCTTGCTGGCACGAGTTGGGGGCAGTATTGAGGTAAGCCTGACATAGCAAAGCAAGCTAAAGCAGCAGTTTAAAACTAACCACAGCCACATTATCACTGATTCTTAAAAGACATCACAGTTTTGACATTTTGCCCCTTGTTGCGGTCTGCTCATGAATAGGTTTTAGGGTTCAATACGCGCCAGAGGAAAGCCTTCCTCAACGCCATCATGCGCTGGGGCATGCCTCCGCAGGACGCCTTCAACACCCACTGGCTCGTGAGAGACCTGAGGGGGAAGAGTGAGCGCGAGTTTAGGTAACACACTGGTAAAAACGGCCATCTTCTGCCCAGAAATGGCAACTTGTAACAAGTTATCAAACGTGACAGCAGCTTTTGGAGATCTTATTTACTCACCGGCTTGTCCACATCTCCGATAAGTATGTCTGAAATGGTTGAAGGTCTATACGACATCAGCGTCAACGTCCAAGATGATGGATGGATATAAACAGGAGAGGAGGAGAAAGATAAGTGCTGCTAGGAGAGCAGCTGTGTCTTCAAGAGCTTTTTGGAGGAGTAGAGGGTTGGACCTGCTCTGACAGGCTTCTGGAGGTCGTTCCACCGTTGGGGAGCCAGGTGTGAGGAGAATATTGCTGTACCTGTGCAGGTGGCGCTCCAGCTAGCACCTGTCGCTCAGCAGAAGTGGCCTGGACTTGGAGCAGACAGCTACAGGTAGCCGGTGGAGCTCCATCAGCCGTGGGGTGACGTGGCTCCGTGATGGGGGCATTCTCCTCATGCTAAGGATGCTAAGGATGCATCTGGCGTTAGGGTCAGGGTTCTAGTGAGGCTAGATGACAGCTTGCCTTCATGTGCTACATGCTGTTGAAGTGCTTCTGGTCGTCAGGGCCTACGTGTCTCTGTTCATGAGACATCTGTGCGAGCCAGGGGCCGACGGAGCCGAGACCTTTGCTGACGGGGTCCCACGCGAGGGGCTATCTCGGCAGCACGTTCTCACCAGGATCGGCGTGATGTCCCTCGTCCGGAAAAAGGTACATTTTTCAGTGGGAAATGTTTGGCTCTAACTAGCTGGAACCGGGTTTATAAATTGGTGTTCCTACATTTCTGCAAGGACGTTTCAGCTTTTTAAATGGGTCTTAGATTCTGGTTTTGCCCATTTTTTAAGTGAGCATAAAGATGCAGCTATGCTAACCTTTATATGAGCAAAAGCTAGTGCTAAGGTTCAAGTTTACAGCGGGATTTCCTGTCATTGAAGAGGAATGTGTTTGATGTAGGTGCAAGAGTTTGAGCACGTCAACGGCAAGTTGAGCTCTCCGGACCTGATTCCCATCGGCATGGAGCTGAAGAAGCTGACGGAGAGTTTATCGTCTGATCCCAACACGCCGGTGCTAGCAAGCCCTGCTGCTACCCAGCCTGGCTCTCCCATCCCACCAGGTCAGCTCTCATCTGCTCAGCCAATCACAAACTGAGCTGAGCTCGCACTTATATGACGTACAGCCTGGTTTTTATGGCTTCAGATGACTAATTGTGTACAAAAACAGCTGTAAAAAAGACCACATTCTACCATTTTACAAAATAGGGATTACTTTGGGGTATTCTTGCATGAGCTGAGTCACAAGGAAGCTGATTCTGCTGCAACCTCAGAATGAGTTGATGATGCTAAACAAAGCCTGTGATTGTAGAGAAGCCCGAGTCTCTTTCCTATACCTCTGAGGACAAAGAGGTAGCGGAGCAAGACTCCAAGATGCTCTCAGAGCAGGAAGTAAGTCCGCGTTCCTTTCAACTATCCGTCACATCCAGTCAGTTGTCCCTCTGTTCTGATGGTTGCTCACACCTTTAGCCACATAGTCCTCTGAGGGCTTCTCCATCCAACTGTTAATACCTTTGAGCTGGTGGAGCTGACCTCTGAGCGCTTTCCGCCTGCTCTTTCTCCTCAGCAGGCCTCGTGGGCAGATCCAGCACCTGTGGCTGAGAAAGTGTGTGACAGCGAGGAGAGCAAGGTTGGCTCAGAGGAGAGGAGAGGAGCTGAGCGGAGCAGGATGGAGTCGGAGCCATCTGCCCCCCCAAAGGACTCCAAGCAAACAGAGCTGCCAACCAGTCGCAGCTCCCTCAAAGGTGAGCCGCCAACACGCTTTTCTTTGCGTCTCCTTTTTTATCGTGGAGGGTGTTTTCTTCAGTGAGGTCAAGCCTGTTTGCATCCACAGCGGAGCCCTGCAGAGAAACAGGCAAGTCTTCAGCAAAGCGGAGCAACGACCCCCCTCTGGCAAAGGAGGATGAGCGGGAGAACAGGCCAGGTAGACAGGATGGAGGTGTAGGTCTGCATCCTGTTGCTCTGCCCCGCTCCAGCTCTCACATGTTCCCCTCTGCTCCTGCAGAGGATGCCAAGAGCGAAGACGTCCCCGAGGGTCGACTGAACGGAGACAGAGAGACTCTGGACGAGATGGACGAGAGCAGGAAGGAGGAGAAGAATGGATTCAAAGCCAAGTTCATGTTTAATATTGCTGATGGGGGCTTCACAGGTCAGAATTAGCTCAAGTTAGCAGAGATGCGAGGCCAGACTCTGCTGTGTGATAGTTTACCAACCGCAGTGGATTCATTCACTCACTCATTAATTTTAGGCACTTTAGAAGACACAACCCGTTAAACCATGAGTGAGGCCTCGTTTTGACAGAGAGAAGGTTCAGATTTGTTGAGCTAGCGTCTTTAGCTTGTCCACAGCGCCGCTTCCTTCCGTGTCCGACAGTCAAAATGCTTTTTTTGTTGTGTTTGTGCCTTTTCCCACCTCAGAGCTGCACACGCTTTGGCAGACGGAAGAGCGAGCGGCGCTGTCCTCTGGAAAGATGAACGACATATGGCACCGTCGCCATGACTACTGGCTGCTGGCTGCTATCGTCACGTATCCTTTTGCTGGCACTTCCTGGGACGAGCTCATCCTGTCACAGGCTGCCTATGTTTCCTTTGACTGGAGCTCTTTGCAGGCACGGTTACGCCCGCTGGCAGGACATCCAGAATGACCCGCGTTACGGCCTCCTCAACGAGCCCTTCAAGAGCGAAATGCACAAGGGCAACTACCTAGAGATGAAGAACAAGTTCTTAGCTCGCCGCTTTAAGGCAGTTTGAGTCTCTGTAGGCAGAACTGTTTCTGTGAGTCTGCCGTGTTTCTTAAGTCCAAACCTCTCTGTAGTTGCTGGAGCAGGCGCTGGTGATAGAGGAGCAGCTGAGGCGGGCCGCTTACTTGAACATGACGCAGGACCCCGGGCACCCGGCCATGGCGCTCAACACCCGCTTCACAGAGGTGGAATGTCTGGCCGAGTCGCACCAGCACCTGTCCAAGGAGTCTCTGTCGGGGAACAAGCCTGCCAACGCTGTGCTGCACAAAGGTTCATCCTGCCCACGATCTGCCTTCTCTAGCCTCAGCAGCCTCACGGCCCAGTGCTCAGACGAGTGCATGTGTGACCCGAATTCACGCTGACGCTCGCTAACCCCAACACTAACCCCTAACCCGGAACCCCTAACCCTGACCCCTAACCCTCTAACCCTAACCCCTAATCCTCTAACCCCTATCCCTCTAACCCTAACCCCTAACCCCTAACCCCTAACCCTAACCCCTAACCCTCTAACCCTAACCCCTAACCCCTAACCCTCTAACCCTAACACCTAACCCTCTAACCCTAACCCCTAACCTGGAACCCCAACCCTAACCCCTAACCCTCTAACCCTCTAACCCTAACCCCTAACCCGGAACCCCTAACCCTAACCCTAACCCCTAACCCTCTAACCCTAACACCTAACCCTCTAACCCTAACCCCTAACCCGGAACCCCAACCCTAACCCTCTAACCCTCTAACCCTAACCCCTAACCCGGAACCCCTACCCCTAACCCCTAACCCTCTAACCCTAACCCTAACCCTCTAACCCTAACCCCTAACCCTCTAACCCTAACCCTAACCCTCGCTAACCCTAACCTCTAACCCTCTAACCCTCTAACCCTAACCCCTAACCCTCTAACCCTAACCCCAACCCCTAACCCTCTAACCCTAACCCTCGCTAACCCTAACCTCTAACCCTCTAACCCTCTAACCCTAACCCCTAACCCTCTAACCCTAACCCCTAACTCTTGCTAACCCTAACCTCTAACCCTCTAACCCTAACCCTCAAACCCTGACCCCTAACCCCTAACCAGTGAAGGTCTGATACGATGCACCGCTGGCGTTTTAGTCCCAGTACGAGGGAATGAAAGCAGCGCCAGTGTTAATTACATACATGCCTTATAACATGTGTATAACATGCACACATGCCTTATAACATGGAAGAGGGAGAGCTTGTGCTTTAATCGCTGCTTTCAGCACACATGGCACCATGATGAGGCTGATGAAAACAAGAATCTTAGCACAAGTGGGACTAGTGCTACTTACACCTTCTATTTGTAGTAGTTCAATAGTGAGTCTTTAAAAAATAATAAATGTATCAAATATTGATGCCAACAGGCTGTGATCGGCACCATCGTGGTCTCCAGGGTGGCGGCTGTGGCTGCCTGGTAGCGTCATGCCAGCGGTCACGTATTTATCTCTAGATAGAAAACAAAACCTCCAATTTTAAAAACTTTAACAACATTTTGATTCCAGAGTTTGTGGCTCTCTTAAAGAGAAGTAAAAAAAAACAAAAACTTTTTTCTTCAACTTAGAACCCAAAACGGTGATTATTGAAGAGAATGTGGAGCCTCAGGTGACACAAACGCTGACATTAGCGTTGTCTGTTTCTTTTTCGGCCACGCTGGGGCAGTGCTAAACCAGCTGGAGGAACTTCTGAGCGACATGAAAGCAGACGTGACACGACTGCCCAACATGCTCTCCAGGATCCCGCCGGTTTCAGCCCGCCTGCAGATGTCTGAGAGGAGCATCCTGAGCCGCCTCACCAGCCGAGGGAGTGAACCTCCGTCCCAGCAGGTGAACCGTGCTAATTCAAGCTAGGCCAGGAACCAAGATGGAGACGGAGCAGACGGTTGTGGACCTTCAGCAGGTCGTCCTCAGAGGACCTAGCCAAGGCTTCCGTCTTTCATTACGTTGCCGCCCAGTCGTGCAGTTTCAGTGTGAGCACGTCCGTTCAGAGAGCAGGACGGTTTGAGGCGAACACAGAAAGTCTTCATGCTGTCTGGCAGACATGAACACTGCTTCCTCTTGCTGTTGAATCACCTCCATCTTCCTGCGTTATGCAGCTTTAGCTGATGTCTTGTGTTTGTCCCTGATGTGTCAATGATCAAATCCCACAAAAAAGAATTCTCCTGTCACGAATGAGACAAGGACAACCACAGCGCCTCATGTGAACATGCTCAGATGAGAGCCTGGATGTCTTTGACAGTCAGAAATCAATCATTCCTGAAGAAGCACCAGGGGAAGGGCTCCAGAGAAGCCAGCCTGGAGCTAAAGCTCAGACCTTCTGGAGTGTCTGTGGAGACTGTGGCTGCCACCACCATGGTTTTTAAACATGTCGGAGCGTAACTGAACTGATTGTTCTTCTTCTTGTTGGCAGCCGTTTGGTCAGGGGGGCTTTGGCTGTTCTCAGATGTACAGCAGCGGCTTTGGTGGAGGCTTCAGAGGAGCGGGGGGCCAGCCCATGGTGAACTACAGCCAGATGCCTCTGGGACCTTACGTCAGCCGTACGTATGCTGCTGCTGCTCCCACGCCAAGGCAAAGATGCACCACGGGAGGCTGCTTGGACTCGTAACCTGCTATATGCATAAAATGAGCACAAAGTAGCTGAACGCATAGCTCACCATCAGCCACAAAACCAGCTCATGTGATGCAGGCCTCTCCCCAGTAGGGCTGGAGATCCTGCAACCCTTAAATGCTAATCTGCAGTTAGCGCTGGCAGGGTGGGGAAACAGTCTTCTTCAGGTGTCTGACCCATCTCTGACCTGATGCTAGGAGCGCTCGTTCCCAATAATCCTGCTAGCACAGCCACTGCCCTCTTGCATGGGCCCTCTCCATATCGGACACACATTTACTGATGAATTTTATACACAACAACAACAAAGGCAGGAAAAGGACAAGAACTAGATTTGAAGACTACATTTGAGTTCATCTTCTAGACAACTTTCATGTTTGGAATACTTTTCACACCACTGCAGACGCTGCCTAAGCTAAGCTAACAGTAAACTCTCTGTCCTTCTCAGTGTCCACTAATGGCCCTCCAGCACCCACAAGCCACCTGGACAAGAAGTCACTTGATTCCTTACGAGATGTGACGACGCCTGACCTCAAGACGGGCAAGCCCAGCGACGTCATCTGCATTGAGGACTAGCCTGGCTTTGGGACGTGGACCAGTGGCAGAAACTCCCAGGGATGAATCTCAACTCCCCACCTCTCCTGAGTCCTCCTCCTCCTCCTCCTCCGCGTTCCCTCTCCTTGCTGACCTAAAATCAGTGAAATCAAGCTCTCTCCTGGTGAATCAGGCAATCAGCTTTTTTGACGCAAATATTGTAACAATTGCACTTTTAGCTTTGAAGAATTCCACGTTGTATCTCAGCAGATCTTTGGTTTTGTGCTGGAGAGCTGAGCAGGAGTGAAAATCAAGTTTGTTTGTTTTTTAAGAGCTTTTTTTACATTTTTTCCCCCAGCCAAGACTAACTGAGACTATTGCAACGGCAGACTGGTTTTCTCAGCTGGGGCTAATGTTTGCTTTGTTTGTGCCAGGCTTGCTGCCTCCATATCGTGCTCTCTCTGTTGATTTGATTCCTCTGCCTTTTCACTGTGACTTTGCCCCACTGGAGCATGTTCACTGCGTGGGTGAAGGTAGCTTCAGCCATGGTCTGATGGCACGACATCCTCCTCTGGACTGTTACTCTTCTTTCAAATGAAAATATTTTGTCCTGCTTGTTGTAACCAGTGGATCAATTGTTAATTTCTCAAACGGTTATCATGTGGTAGCTGGACATGATGTTACTGCATCGATCTAACTCCTCTAAAGACTGCCGCCTGCTGGTGGAATTGGAGAATGTCAACTCTGGCCTGTGACGGTTGGCTTCTTGGACTCTGTGTACTGACACACTGCTGTTTATTTACCTCACGTAATCTCATCTAATCATAAGGAACAGAATTATCTAAACATGTGAATGAATCAGAATCCTTGTACATGAAGAAAAAAGCTGTGCAAGTGAAAAAAATCTAGCGGGATCTGATTTTTTTTTAACCGTACGGTACAATATTGTGATTGTGATTCTTATATCTGAATGTTTTAGAGCCTTACGTTAGGGTCATTACCAGGTGGGTTTGCACTGTAAACTGGGATTCAACACACACACACACACACACACACACACACACACACACACACAAATCTGTGTCAACATGCAGGATTGATGTTAAATCCCAGGAGGCTCTTTAGCCTCTCTTGTGTTACATATGTGTATATGGTGTAAATTTGACCTTGTGTCTGGAACTGAGGATGCTGTTTTTTTCCAGTTCTCTCATGTTATAAGAACTTTGCATCAGCTGTGTGACTTGGTACCATTACTGAAGATGCTTCTGTGTGAATACTGCAGTTTGTCTTTTTTCAGTTTCTCTGTTGAACCAGTGTTGGACCCTTGCTGTTCCTGGGACAGCTGCCCATCCATCCCATCCCCTTAGACACCTCCACATGCTGAGGCGACAGTCCCTTCATGAAAATAAGCTTTATAAATTCAGCTCTTTGAGGGTGTTTGCAGAAAGTTTCCTTTCAGTCACACCTATCTGGCGGTTTTTCTTTTCAAAGAGCTTCAGTGTTTTCTCTGCTTAGATGAACATATTGTTGAGCACCTATTTGGCTTTGTGATTGGACAGATCTACGGAGAACAGGTAGTGTTGTACAGTGTATTTTCTTACCCCCCTTGCCCTGAAGTGCTATTTCAACCCTGCTTATTACATATTAAGTCTTCTTGACTGCATTCTTTGACAACACACTAACTTGGAGGTATAATTACAGGTTTCAAGGCATCAGCCCAGGTTTAAAGTGCTTTATCAGATTGTACACTTCTCTTCTTCTTGATTGTTTTCCCAGTATTGTTTTCTTCATGTCGGTTTTTGACCATGATATGTATTAGGCTGCTTACAGTTAGAAGCTCACAAATATGTAAATACTTGAATTTCTTTCCAGAAAAACTCTGTCTCAACTGTATCAATCTGAGAAAAAAGACGAATGTGTGCCAGATGTTATTGCTATAGAATTGCAGCGTGCATCATCTGTACTCAATCTAAACGTAAAAAAGGAAAGAGGCTTTTTTTCCCCAAAGTTGGGGCGTGATCAAAAACTCAACGCGCAGATGAATTCAATCAAACTGAAGTCAGGATGAATGTAACGTCCAATAGGAAAAAAGGCTTCAGTCTAATAATAAAAAAAATATGTTGACAGTGTATGTACATGCTAATTAATATGGCTTCAAAAGCTTTGTTAAAAAAAAAAAAAGACCCCAACAAATGACAAAAGGCACCTTTGTTGCAGCGGAAGCAGAGCATGTGAAGCCTTCACGGAGACGGTTCACTTCCAGGAGGCATGTTTGTCAAAGAGCTCCATGCTGGACAGCAAACTGGAGGAAGAAGTGAATTGTCATCTTTTTATTTGTATTCTGTGTATTTGTTCAATGTGTTTTAATAAATATGTTCAACAGTATGTCACTCATGTCAATAATGGAGCCAAGAGGATTCAACAAAAACAAGTGAGGGCTGACCTTGGGCGTACCTCCCTCACGTTCTCTGGGAGCCTGCAGGTTAGAGGCAGACCAGGCAACCCTGGGGAGTAGAGGCAGACATGGCAACCCTGGGGAGACTGGCTCAGTCAGCATGAGCAGAAACAGGACAGTTTACCTTCACACACACTCACACAAAAATTAAATATTTAAACTAATAATGTCTCCCGTCCTTATTAATTAGAATAACAGTTAATCATGTGAAAGGAGAATGTGACAAATTTAGTAAGAGTAACAGCACAATTTCAGATCAAATAAATCATCAGTAATATGTGATTAAAATGAATTCCATACATGTGGGTTATTTCATGAACGAGGCCGCTAACCTGTTTAAAATCCCGGCTATTGGGAATAAACCAATCAGGAAGCGAAGCGTCGACAGACCCGGAAGTATTCCAGACAGCAAACCGTTTATTCATTTAGCTCAGCCCACTTTTTCCTGAAGCTTTATTGTCATTGGTCAAAAAGACGACCCCGCACGTCTCATTGGCTCCTGATTGACCTTCTCAAGCTACCATTGGCTGGCTGGATGTGATTCTGGTGAACCCGCTTTCTCCGCCCGAGGTGGCTGCAGCGATCTCCCGAGTGGGAGGAGAGATAAAACTAAAGAAAAGACGCTGGGGGACTGACGGCTGAGACGAACCGACAAAGGCGAGAGCCAGAGGGAGCAACTGCTGGAGGAGCTGCTCATAAAGACGCCGCTAAAGCCCGCGGTGCCGCGCAGAGGCTGTGGGAAAGTAAACAGCACACCGTGGCTCCCTTTTTACAATCGCAAAGGACAGTAAACATGAGGGTTCTGGCCCTGGCAGTCCTGTGAAAAAGAGTTTATGGAAGGTTATTGGGGCTAAAGGTTCACCAGCAACCCGGAGATTCTTCCGAGGACAGCCGACTGAGGAGAAGGAGGTGAGAGGCGTCGACGTTAGCTTGAACAAACGCTGGCTTCTATCGCATCATGTTTACGTGTTACAAAGGTCGGAGCCTTTGTCCAAAAGGCCCCCTGATGCTGTGAAGGCGGCTGTATGCCTTTCTGCCTCAGCTGGAGGTGATCAGCTGAGAGGAAGAGATGATGGCGGACGCCTTCATCGCTGTTACCATGAACCCTGTCAGGCTGAAGAGCCAGGCCGGGCTGGGCTATCTGGCAGCCTCAAGCACTGAAGCCACCAGGAAAGATGAGGGAAAGCTTGGAAGCTGGTCCAGACCAGCGGATCTGGGGTTTTCACCAACACAGGCCATAAAAAGGGCCTGCCTCTAACCTCCCTGGTCAATAGTGTCTCCTGTCAGGACCCGAGCTCCTCCCAGGGTGGCCTCATCTGCAGACTAGCCAGAAAACCGGGGTCCTCCCCAGGTCTTTGGCGTTTGTCCACTAGGGCCGTTCCACTGCACTAAATGCAGACATTCACAGTCCATGCACGGTCCATCATTACCAGCAGTGAGCCTCTACCTGTGCAGGTAAAACCAGGACGATGGAGGCAGGCCTTGGGACGGTCCTCTGGCTCCTGCTCACGGTCCTGCTTCCTCTGATTAAAGGGACACTGTGTATGTGGGACGACAGCGACAACCATCTGCAAACCTTGTAAACGACATGTTTTGACCGCTACTAGGAAAATGCCAAGCAGCCATTCTCTCGTTACCTGGTAACCAGCGTTTGTCCACAGCGGTGCTTTGCTTTGCCACATCATCCTGCTCAAGCTAGGAAGCAAGGGATGATTTCTGAGCATTTCCTTGTAGCAAAAGTAACCTTTCCTGCTACTCTAGTTTATTAACTGCTGTAGCTGTAGCGTAGCAGCTTCTATTCTCTGACGTTTATCACAAATTAGCAAAAGGTTCACAGCAACTAAAGCCGATGCTGAAACGGCTTTGACTGTACAGAGAGTTCAGTAAAGTCCACCTGTCAGCGTAAACTAAGCTGCCATCTTTCTGACAGCAGACCAGTTCAGGCTGGGTGCTTAGCGCCTGGTTTAGCGTTTAGGAGCCGCCCCGTCCATGGTTGCACCAGAAGATGAGATCTTTTATCTTGGCTTGTGTCTACAATCACTCCCTAGTCCCTAAATAGTGCACTAATTAGGGAGTTCACCATGTTGAAGGGCTGTCTAAATGTGACGTTGGGATTGCGGCGCCGCTCGTGGCATCCGTGAACGATGTGAAAGGTGGCCCCATCAGGGGCTAAACATGACACCTATTATTGATCATTCACTCAGGTAATGGGCGGTACCGACAGCCACTGAGTCCATGGCATTAATGAATTACCAAAAACAAACAATAACATGGCATCAGAACTGATCCAGCCGGGGCCAGCCTTGTTCTGGTTGGGTTTATTATTCAAAGTGGTCCCGCTTTGAGTTCCTCAGAGACTTCCGTGAATAGTCCGCTCCACAGGTGGTGAGTGAGGATTAGTAGAGGGATATCAGACACACCTTTGGCCTTTTCTGCTTGTGGTACGCATGTAAGAATCTAATATTTAGCAATATCACTGATATAACTGCAGGATATCATAAATACTCTATTTTGACTTTAGTCTGTTTTAGTCAGGCTATCTTGGTAGGCTCTTGGGCTCTGCTATTGCTACTCCTAGCTTTATTACATCATCATTGTTTCACAGACAGACAGACAGTATCCTGGTTGTTTTACTGGAACAAAAAAAGTGCTCTTTTATCCACCCTGTAATTCGAAACCACACAACATCCTTCTACCAGGAAGGTTTTCATCATTGTACTGGTAAACACACAAACAAGCAAGCAGGGAGCAGTGTTGTGATCCATGCCGTGCTGGTTAGGGTTTAGGTTAGGGGGTTGGGGTTAGGGGGTTAGGGTTGGGGTTAGGGCTGTGCTTCTTCTTGTCGTTAGCTCGTCTCTCAGAGGTTCTCAGATGCTGCAGCTCTGCCATCCACTCCCTCAACACTCAGGGTTAGGGTTCAGGCTAGGTTTGAGGTTGGAGTTGGCGTTAGGGTTCAGGTTAGGGTTCAGGTTAGGGTTGGGGGGTTGGGTTAGGGTTCAGGTTAGGGTTGGGGTTGGAGTTGGGGGGTTGGGGTTAGGGTTCGGGTTGGGGTTGGGGGGTTGGGTTAGAGTTCAGGTTAGGGTTGGGGTTAGGGTTCAGGTTAGGGTTGGGGTTGGGGGGTTGGGTTAGAGTTCAGGTTAGGGTTGGGGTTAGGGTTCAGGTTGGGGTTAGGGTTCAGGTTAGGGTTGGGGGGTTAGGGTTGGGGTTAGGGTTGGGGTTAGGGCTGTGCTTCTTCTTGTCGTTAGCTCGTCTCTCAGAGGTTCTCAGATGCTGCAGCTCTGCCATCCACTCCCACAACCTCAGGGTTATTTATTTTTAATTGGCCTATATAAATAATAATAATTCATATAATTATTAGTATACAAAATTCACAAATCATTATTTGATTCAGAAACGTTACAGACGACCACCTGAGAACCCGGTGAAGCTGCGGTAGGAGAGTGGAGACGTGTCTCCGCTCCAGGGAGGCAGAAAGCTAACTGTTGAGCAGTAACTAATAATCAGCAGCCCAGTCCAGCCTCTGCTGACGAGGCATCGTTAGCTTTACCGTTTTAGGCGCTAAATAAGGTGAAACCTCGGTGGCTCTGTAAGTGATTCATGAATAACTATCAGCTGTGCTGTTTTCTGGAGCGAGGGCATTTTTTCCTGCATGCAAACGTGTGGATTCGAGTGCAGTGCTGCACTGCGGTGGATGCTGCCCCCCCCCCGTCCTTGGCTGATGTGATAGCATCAGCACATCAACGCTGGGGCAGGTTGACGGGGGGCAGGCAGAGGACATGTCCTGTCCCTGAATGTCTCATCAGTGGAGGCTCGAAGACAAAGCAGGCACAAAGCAGGAGGAAATGAGCTCAAATATGTCCAGATAAGCCTCTCGTCCAGTGGTAGGAGCCCTTGTGGGACGGATGAAAGCGCTCCGTGTCCTCGTCTCTGCCTCTCTGGTGGGGACAGGCTGGTTGCGGATGTGCTGCTGTTTGCTTCTCCCCCTGGTGGCCTTTCTCTCCTCTGCTCTACTGATATTGTTCTAGTCAAGGCTAGTTTGCTGCTCAAACAGTCCAGACTGTAAATCAGTAGCTGGAGCTCGATGTGAGGGCTAAAGTCCTCCAAGCCTAGGCCTAACCCTAACCCTCCCTGGGTCATTTCATCCCCTCAGCCAGGCTCCATCCTCTGTCTGCTCTGAGACTAAGCTTGGTAACGTGAAGGGGAGGCAAACCCACATTTGGTCCACAGTTGGAGGTGCTTCAGAGTTCTATGTAGGTCAGGGACAGGGTGTGGAGGACCGCGTGGTTCTCTTTCTGTTCTGGATCTTCTTTTACACGCAGGAACAGTCTCCACACACATGACTTTGGGTTAAGAAGGTTCTAACAATCAGCTTTTTATTACAGCAGTAATATGTACACAAACACAGGCCAACTACGTGACATCCAAACTCATTAACGGCTGGTGTTGATGAGAATGGAGACTCTGGCGGGTTCCCGTCAACTCTTGACCTTGCCTTGACTGACAGCCTTTTGTGTTGCTACGGAGACGAAGCAGCAGATCTGAGGCGGAGCCTCGCTGGAAGCACAGTGGTACTGATTCAAGGATTCAAGGGTCTTTACGGATGAAGCCCCACACGGCGACGGCTGCGCTCAGAAAGAGTCTCATTTATTTATGTTCACATGAAATATCACTCAAATAGCAGAAGACTAGCTTAAGAGTTACACCCTGAAGCGTTGCTGTAAACGATGCTAGCTACGTTCTAATCTGATGGCTCAGTCCTTTCAGAAGCCAGCAGCTCAAAACTGCTGCAACTGCTTTGACTCGGTTTTGTGCCTCTTTCAGTAGCAAATCTCAATCTGCTGTCTCTTTTATTCATCTTCTAAAATATTAGCTGCACCTGGAAAGGTTTCACTGGATGCTTCTTCACACAGATTAAGTCAGACACTGATGAGCTAAAACAAGTTCAGCTTTCTAGCACGTCATTGTCAGTGAGCTCTGAGCCGGCTGGAGCGGCAGTGATGAAGACCCCCACAGTCTTCCTCAGGGTGGGCACATGCTTTTCCTCCACAAAGAGGCTTTGTTGGCTTGGCCCTGGAGTGGGTTGACTGGAAACATCCTGGACTAGCGGCCCAGACAAAGCAACGCTAGCGGCGTGGAGCTCTGTGTCCAGCAGCAAACCCATGGAAGCCGTCTCCGGGCTAGGCTGAGGACAAGCGCTGGAGACGGGACCTTTCCTGTGCTGCAGCTGTGTGCTGCTCGCTGTTCTCTCCTCCGCTCCTCAAACAGGCCTAGCCCTGCAGGCAGCGGGGCGCTGACATAGATGGGGAGGGGGAATGTCCCTTCCCTCGTGGATGTATGCTAGCGAGACTCAGCGGACAGGTCACACCTTCGGCTCGCTGCTTAGTGGCACTGTCAAACATAAGCCATGGTTAGAACTTGTCCATATACATAATCTTAATTTTAGTTGCAGTTCGTTCTTCAAATTGTCTGCTGTCACTGCAGTTTGCACTGATCCATCAGTTGTGTTGTTTGATCAGCGTGGTCTCTGGCAGAACCGTGTTTGGGGTAATCTGCCCAGAAACTGTAAATGGACTGTGTTTATGTGGCCTTCTCTAGTCACGGTTGCCACGGTTATCCAAAAAGCAAACCTGTAATCTCCAACAGAATCTGAGGAATGCTGCAGGAAAGGTGGAGGTGTGGAGAGAGAGAGAAACCGGTTTGTCACAGCAGTCTGGCGAAACAATAAAACTACAATAATACAAAGTACTGAGTTAGAAAAATAAGAATAGGAGTAAAAATACATTTATGTAAATAGAATGTGCAAAGGAATTTGCTATATAATACCAGATGCTATGACATGAAGCGTATGTTCCAGAGGTGGCAGGTAGATTTGTGGTCCAGCTGTGCAGCGGTGGCTCTGACAGGGCTAGAGGAGTCCCACAGTCTACCTGCCGTAGGGAGGAACCGTTTCCTGGATGGTTCCCTGGAGCAGCGGGCTTGAACGCGTCTGCTGCTGAAGCTGCTCTTTAGCTTGTCCAGAGGTTTGTGAGAGGGGTTGTCCACGATTGCATCCTGTCTTCCAGCACCTCCTCCAGGAGGACCAGGTTAGAGCCAACAACAGACTCTGCCTTCTTCATCAGTTTGTGCCGTCTGTCGGCATCCTTTGCCTTGATGCCTGCATTGGCCTGTATCCAGTGTAACTCCCAAGTACCTGTATGAGTCCACTAAACCCACATCTGTCCCACTGATGCAGACGGGACAGCAGGGGCCTGTTCCTCCTGAAGTCCACCACCGTCTCCCTCGTCTTCGTTACGTTGGTGGTTCTGCAGGTGCTGCAGGTGGTTCTCCCTGCACCACTTCACAAAGCAATTAGGCAGGTCCCTGTACTCAGCCCCCCTCCACACACCCCACAGTGGCCGTGTCATATTGTGGTGCAGCCCTGCGATAGGCTGGCGACCTATCCAGGTGGACCCCGCCTCTCACCCCTTGACGGCTGGGATAGGCTCCAGCAGACCCCTGAGACCCAAAGTTGGATAAAGCAGGTACAGAAAATGGATGGATGGATGGATGGATATTGTGGTGCTACTTATGTGTAGAATTGGTTTGGTTCTGCTTTCCTGTGTTGTCATCTTGTGGGTTGTCATGTAAATGACTGTAGACCTGCACTGGTGCCCAGTAAGAACAGCTGTAGCATTGCTGCAGCTAAAGGGCCTCCTAAGGGTTAGGGTTAGGGTTAGGCTCAACTCAACTCAACTCAATCACTTACCTCGTGCATTCACCCTTTTACACACCCACAGTGTTGCCATGGTAACAGATAAGCAGTCAGAAAACAACAAGGAGCTATTGCAGGGGTTAGTTGCCTGCTCTAGGACACTAGTGTCCTACGCTGAGGTGGAGCTTGGAAACGCTAGCCAGGTTGCTAACACTGCAGAAAAGTCTGCTGCTTTTAGGATGGTTCCTTTACAGCTGGAAAGCTGTCTTTAATGTCAGAAATGTATAGATTCTGCACATTAAATGCTGTGTATTGCAAAAAGGTTGCAGGTTGCGTGTGTTTATGTTTGTGTTTGCCTTTTTTCAGGGATCATGTCTACTGCGACATCTCAGCAGCCTCCAAAGGATGACGAAGAGGAAGAAGATGAGGAACAAGGAGAAGAGTTTGAGTTTGATGACAGTGCTGATGAGGAGAAAATCCAGGAGGACAGTAAAAGGATGGACTGTGTTCTGTCCACAGAGGAAAAGAGCAGCGAGATGCTAACAGTCACAGAAAAAGCAGGGCTGCTCCGGTCTGCGCCCCCTGCTGGACAGGAGGCGACCTTCACCAAGGTTTCACTTCCCTCTGCAGGTAAAAGACCTTTTCAGGAGTAACAGTGCTCTTTATCTAGTGCTGAATCAGTTCTAGTTGCCGTGTTTGGACTGATGGACTCCTGTGGTCACCTGTCCATGTGTCGTTTTCAGTCTAGTGCAAACCTTAGTCTCTCAGTGAGGTGAAAAGGCAGACAGATCAGCAGGACCATGTCTGAATTCTGGAGCAGCTGCCTCTCTGGAGCCGTGATGCCTTTTGATGTGTGCAAATACTAATCTAAAATAACCTAGATGTCCATGAAGAGCTGAGAGTGTGTGTCAGAGGGAGGCGGAGCCTTGTACGCAGGTATAACACCTGTATTACCTGTCTGTCCTCACAGCTGACTTGGTCTTTATTGGTTCATGCAGAATCCAAAGACCTGCATCCACTTGAGTTTGTGTTCTCCTCTCTCTGACTGCACACGGATGACTGATGTCCCTCGCCTTGATCTGGAAGGTCAAGCAGGCCAGGCCAGGCCAGAAGAACAGCTCCCCCCCCAAACACACACACACACAACCTCACCACTCCTGGGAGAGATTATCTCCTGCTCTGAGCTCCTGCTGCTCCATCTGAGGCCACTGGAAGCAGGTTTAGAGGGTCACTTCATGGAGTTGTAGCTATGGATGGGAATCTTTAATCCACAACAATTTCTTTGATGTCCTTTAAATTTCAGAACAGAGATTAAAAATTTCACTTTTAATCCCAGAACGTTCAGGTGATGGTCCTCAAACAAGACCATCACCTGATGGTGTCATAGTCCCTCAAGCTTGGACTGGAAGTCAGGACTCTGACAGAGTGGAGCTCTTCCTGCTCATTCACACATCTGTGGAATCCTAACTGGGAATCCTAACTGGAATCTGTGGGGGGGAAACAGTTTGACTGACTGGAGAGCAGTTAAAGGTCAGCGGTTGGTGACCGCAGCCATCACAGGGTTCCTCTCCTAGGGCAGACCTGACCCTGGAGCACCTTTTAAAAAAAAGCCGTTATTTTGTTAAAGCTTGAAGGTTGGGTCCAACGGTTTTGTCTTTTGTCTTTTGAACAGGTATTCCAGTGAGGGAGCCAGAGCCAGCCAGCAGGTGAGCTGCTTCCTGCAGGTTCCTGAGCAGATTTAAGGGTAGTGGGCCAGCAAAGATCAGCATCACAGCAGTGTCCTCAACAGACTGAGACAATACGGCGCTCACACCCATAACAGCTTCAGCTGCCTTCTCTGGGTTGGTGCACCAGCTCTGAGCAGAAGCTGCAGGCCTCAGGTCAGGCCTGAGGTCAGAGGTCAGGCCTCAGCTCAGGCTTCAGCTCAGGCCTCAGGTGAGGCGTCGGACACGGTGATGAGGATGAAGTCAGGAATTCTGTCAGGAATTACTGGAATGCTGAGTTCTTTTGTATGAACTCGCTGCAGCACTGAGATGACTTAAATTCTCTCTTTACCTGGAGGTGTCTGGTGTGTGTGGAGGTGATCGTGTGCTACCACCAGTTTATCCCTCTTCGTTTCTTGGTGTCCACCTTCTTATTTTGGGCCTGTTTAATTCCCTAAACTGACTGAAGGGGTTGAAACTGAACTTCCTGTGCAACTCAAACTCAAGCAGCAGCTAGCTTCTGTAGCTTCTTTAGCTAGCTGCTGGTGTGAGGGCCTGTGTGCTGCAAGTGAAGACGCCTCAGAAAGAGCTCGTGCACGTGCTTACCACAGCTGCTAAAGATGTCAGCTTATTTTTGAGATTTCAATCCATCCACTCACAGAGAACCCTGACAGCAACAACAAAGGCCAGCAGGGAGGTTACCATGGCAACACGACATCTCTCACAGAGGTGTTGGGTACCATGGCAACACGACATCTATCTCTCTCTGAGAGGTGTTGGGTACCATGGCAACACGACATCTCTTTGAGAGGTTTTGGTTACCATGGCAACATGCCCTCTCTCTCTCTCGCACGCTCTCAGAGAGGTGTTGGTTACCATGGCAACGCGACATGAGAGGTGTTGGTTACCATGGCAACATGAGTGTACAGTGTAGCTTTACTGAGCTAAATGAGGATATTACCCAGCTTTATTAGTTAGTCTTTTATCGTCATTGTAACATAAATGAAAGAAAGTGTCAGACAGTCAACAAGGCTAAAACCACAGTAACAAATAAAAACACACAGCCGGCCTCTGTCCTTGTTATCGCACGCTCCCGGCGCTGTGTTTGAGATTGTTCTTTTGTTTTGCTGGCGTTGAGGCTGGTTGTTGCTGCTGGATAGAAACTGTTTTTGTCCTTTCCTGGAGTTTTCATCACTCCTTGCTCAGGCCCTCTAAGTGACACTGAAGGCTAATATTCTATTGTTATACTTTCTGGCTGCACGGGGTTTTGAAGTGTATTCTCTGTCTTTTTAGCTCTTTGGCACCAGGTGAGTCCGGCTCCTCGGGCCCAGCAGGAGAAAAGGTCCAGGCTCCTCCTCTGGTTCCATCAGCTGCTCATTCAGAAGGTCAGTGCAGAGAAACCCTCCAGGAGAGCAGCTCTGGGAACATCTCTGAAGGTAGACAGTCTCTCTGGGATCATCTCGGTAATGCTGCTTTTGCTTTATGACTTGTTTGAAACACGTTTGAGCGTTTGAAATCAACATATTCCAAAATAAAAGCTTTTTGCAGGTGGGAAGAAATAATTTGCTTTGAGCAGACAAATTTTATAGAATGAATGAGGGATTAACAACGTTTTTTTTGCATGCAGATGAAATCCAGCAGGTTTTCCTGGTGCAATGTGAAAGCTTCCTCACATAGATTTAATGTCTGATCAACGTCTGCAGGGGTCAGCTGTTTTTTTATAGTTTGTTTTAGTTGTCAGTTGTTTTTATAGTTTAGGTAATGATGCAGGCTCCCATGAGACCCAAACCTTCTCTTTCAGCTCAGAACCACCTCGTTACCCAGCAAACCGGTGTGATTTTCTCTTTTCTGTAAAAAAGAGCAGCTGTTCTTTGTCCAACTTCAGGACTTTGTCCCTTCTGAATTCAGATTTGGGACTGGACTCTGATCTGGGACAGAAAATGCATCTTCAGCCAGACGAGTTAAACAGCACCTGAGTGAAAAGGCTTGCAGACAAATCACATTTTAAAACCAAACAAGTTGGACAAAGCAGGCGCATAAATGTCCAGAATTTAAATATTTAATACCCATTCCAGAGCAGCGTTAGCTTAGCGTGTGTGTGTGTGTGTGCTTGTTTTCCAGCTGTGTGTGGGGATGAGGCTGAACCCAATCCAGCTGCAGAGGTCATCTATGATGATGTTCCCAGTGAGGAGCCTCTCTCCCCTCAAGAAGGTCAGTAGCTTGGCCAGCCACGCACGGACGTCTGCGTGCAGCTGACGTGTTTCTGCCTGCGTCAGCAGACATGATCTACGAGGACGTTCAGAAAGATGGTGGAGCGGCTGATGCTGACAACGGGTGGAGCTCCAGTGAGTTTGAAAGCTACGAGGAGCAGTCAGACAGCGAGGCCAAACCGCCAACACGCAGCAAGGTAGAGCCGGCAGGTGCCTGTTGTTCCTGGCCTGCTGGGCCCTGAAAACACGCTGTGGCTCTTCCGCTGGTTTGTCACCGAGCCGGAGGGAGATTTCTGCAGGCCAGATGGGCCCAAGATCAAAGAGAGCTGGATCCTGAAGAAGCTCAGCAGGAGCAGCTGCTGTATCTGCTTCACCCTCAGCAGAGCTGACTTACTGGTGCCTCCCATCCAGGTTTAAAACCTCATTTAGATGAGAGCTGATAAAGTCACTGGTCTGATTCAGCACATAAAGGTGGAGGCGTGTCCTCCTCACCTGTCAGAAGTTCTACAAGTTGACGAAACCAGTAGTAAAAATTGAAGAATGCATGAAAACAAAGGAGAGGCTGTTCTTTTTTTTACCAAAAGCTCCTCTGTTGGGGATGCTTTGAGCTAAAGCGCTGTGCTGTGTGGGGCTTCCACATGATGGCACTGTGTGCACGTTCACATGCTCTCCACTCACCTCCTGCTCCAACAAGCCAGTGGAAGTCTGCAGTAGACCGGTTCAGTTGTTAGAAATGTGTGCATTTCTGCCGTGCTGCTTGTATTCTGCTGCGTCGCTGAAGCGTGTGAGATTTAATGAAGCTGTAATCCAAGAACCCCTCGAGGTCAAGAGGCGCCGGATAAGGAGGATGTTTGTGTTGCGTCTCCACCAAATGAGCTCCGGCAGGTAGGGGAAGGTGCAGTGGGGCCTCACCGTCCCAGCCCCATGCATGTGCTTGTCCTCAGCTGGTGAACAGAAGAACGGTTGCAGAAGAAGGAATGAAGGAATGAATCAAGCCTTGACTTTTGGGGCTTGGCGTCCTTCTGGTTGCTAGCCCAGCCTTCATCACAAACACATGCTTTTAATTAGCTTGCCTCATCTCTTTCTCACCAAGTGCAGCCACGGATTGATGGCAGGTTTCATTCGTATGACCTTCTCTCTTGCCTGCAGTCCTCCTTCATTCTAGCTCTTCCCTCTGACCAAAGCTCTGTTCTGCACCTCCCTCCAGATGCTTCCTAGCTTGTTCTGACCTTGACAGCTACAGTATGTCTCCATTTCCTCTTCCAGTTTCATTTTTCCTCTCCCCTTCCTCCTCTCTCTCTCTGTCGTGGCCCTGGCCGTCCCACACCTCCCCCGTACCTCCTTGTCCACCAAGTGTAGCTGTCCCCTGAGGTCCGCCGGCTGAGGGATGGCTGTTCCAGGACCAAACGTGAGCTGAAGCTGAAGTTGTCTGGCAGGCACAACTACGACATGAAGGTACACCTCCTGCAGCAGACGTGCTGTCCCTTCCCCCTTACACTGCTCGCTGCTGTTCCAGCCACAGGAACTGGACATGGCCCCTGGAGCTCTCACAAGTTGGAACTAGTGAGCCAAACTGCTGCTGTGTGTTTCAGTTCAGCCCTTTCATGAGATTTGAAAGAGTTTGGGTGTCAGTTGTCTGTTGAGAAGAAAAAGAAACGTACCTTTTTTTTTCCTTAATCTTTCAGCAGGATGGTTCCTCCTCAAGGTTTCTTCCTGTGAAAAGGGAGTTTTTCCTGCCACTGTGCTTTCCTGGGGGTTCAGGCTCTGGAAAGCAGCTAGAGACAGTTTTACTGTAAAAGGCGCTACATAAATACAAGTGAACTGAATTGAAATAAAACAGAAAGTCATTTGGTGATTTGAGATTGTTGAAGTGTTCACACCATTGTTTCTTTTTGTGCCCAGCAGCTAGTGTAGCTCCTCCAGTTTAACGGCTCTGCTCCCACACACCCGCTCCTTCCACTCGCTGACGTTGTCGTCCGTCTGCTTCCTGGAGCTTCTCTTCTTCTTCTTCTCCCTTTTTCAAGTGAAGAAAAGTGAAGCTAGTAGATACCAGTGCGTTCCACTGATCGCCAGCACAACAGTTCCATGGACTCTGCAGTCTGAGCCCACGCGTAGGGGGAGTTTGGGCTTTAGGTGAAGCCTTTTTTCACGCTAAATGCAGAGTTGCTTCTGAAAAGCGGTGGAAACGGTACCGTTAGGGACGTGGTGCAGCTTAAAAGGCTGGTGCACATCGGGCCTTCATCAAAAGATGAGCCAAGCCTGACACAAAGGAGCGCTGTCACAGCAGCGACACTGAGAAGATGCTGATTCCTTTCAGAAATCACCGGTTGCTACGCGATGCATGTTTCTTCTGTGTCAGACAGCCGGTCTGCGCCCATGCACAGCCGTCTCATTTGCGTGCAGCACGGAGCAGCTGCAGCGGCAGGATCCGCTCCGCCAGCTCCCCAGTCCGCCTGGGAGTGGCGGCGCAAACATTTGCTGCTTTAGTTTGGTTGACAATCCTGAACAAGCAGGAAGTTCCCCCAGCTCCAGACAGGAAGCTGGGCTCAACTCATCCTTCTGCTGCGGACTTCTGTTCAAAACTCTCCAACAGCATGGCTACGTTCCTGCCATGGTACTCTGGAACTGCCTGTTGAGGAGACTGGGAGTGATTGGTTGGTTGGCTGCTTGGTTGGTTGATTTGCTTTTGTGTTACTTCCAGTCAGGTACTATAAAGAGTAGGTGCATCTCTAAAAAATGGCTGCTGCAGAAGTAATTTTTGTAGCATCATAACAGCAGATCCGGATGTGAGCAGAGGGGTCTGGACTGGACCTGTGTACCTTGTCTGGATCCTCAGGATCTCTGATTTGGACGAACCAATAATGGGTCTTTTCCCCCCTAACTGACCCCATCGTCCTCCCTCCGGCTTCTCTCTAGACTCTGCTTGAAGCTTTTCTTTCATCTTCTTTTATCTGTTTCCCTGCTGGATGAATTACCCGGACACGTGCATGAGCCATGTATGTTCAGTATATTCCCTCGCATGGACAGCGGTGCGACTGGGCCCTGCCGTGGCCTCCTCTCCTGAGGCTCTGGTTGGTCTGTGGGGTCTGCGTGCTCAGGCCGTGGTCAGCTGTGTTCCCCCGCTGGGACTGATGCAACCGTGGCTCTGGTGGAGGCGGAGCTGCAGCCGTGACCTTGCTGATTAGCACGCTGAGCTCCGCTTTTCTCCAGAGGAGCGGCAGGTGTCAGCTCTCCAAAGACCTCCAGGCTTTATCCTCTGCTCTCTGCCCCCTGCCCAGGTTCAGCAGCTCATGAAGGCGGCCAGGAGCGGAACCAAGGACGGCCTTGAGAAGACCAAGATTGCTGTCATGCGTAAAGTGTCCTTCCTGCAGAGAAAAGAGCAGATGGGTAATGCAGAAGCACCATTCCTCTTAAATGAAAAAGATGTTAATCATAAAAATGCACATCCCAAGTCCTGCTTCTTCCACTTATGGGCAATAATCCTGATGAAATAAAGGAATCATTGAAGGGCAGTTTTGTGCACTTTCCTGAGCCTCCCCTCAAGCTGCTGTTTGTCTGACAGAAGAGGAGGATGATGCTGGTTACCTGGACGTGGTCCTGTCAGAGGAGAAGCTTCCTCCCCCACAGCTCAGCTCCATGCCAGAGGGGCTGAGCAGCCAGCAGGTGCCCCGCCTCTTTTCTCCTCATCCCACTCATTCCATCTCATGCTTCTTTCTCACATGAATCTTTCATGCTCTCGTGGTTGGTTTGTTCAGCTCCAGGTTTGTGGGGGTTGAGCGTTGGCTGATGTAAGGATCGATAATGCTGCAGGCCTGCTGTTTTGAGGGTTTTCTTTTCATTTGAAATGTAAGAACAGCTGTTTGTTGATGGGCTGAAGGGCAGAAGCGTCCTCCATCCCACTAGATGCAGGCAGTAAACACGACCCAAAGCACGGTTGACCTTCCCGGTGCTGGTTCCCGGAGGGTGCAAGGCCAGTCTGGATCACCCGCTCAGGGTCTGTCATTCAGCACGCCCCAGCCCCGCCCACCCATAGGCACACAACCCCGAGCTCACGCTGTTGCCTCTGACACGTGTGTCGTCATGGTGATGTATGACACAGGCGTGGTGCAGAGACTGTCAGTGATGGTGGTAGACAAGGCTGTGGAAGCGCCAGCGGCTGTGTGGAAACACGCCTCATCCTTCAATGACTGGCCACTTTTGGCTTCCATTTTCTAAAAAGTGAGTCAAAGACAGCATCAGGTGGTAGTTGCTGTGGTTACGTCATGACCGTGTTGGTGATCACGTGTGACCAAATGCCAAGGGTCGGGTTGGGGTGCACCTTGTTCAAGCTCGCCTCTTCCAACCCTTGTTTCAACCTCGCTGCGATTGCCTCGGTCTGGCCTCAGCAGCCGGACCAACCTGGGTTCAGACTGGAGAACAATGGCCCCTCCTCATGTCCAGTGCTGATCTAACGTCATCCTGTCTGTATGTTTTCTGCACAACCACAGAGATGAGGGTCATTACTGACGGTAGGTTGAGCCAGAAGCACGGCTCATGCAGAGTTCATGTGAGTCAGGAACGTTGGCAAGGAAGATCCAGACTGGCCTTGTAGACTGGAAGGTCTAGACTGTGGCCTTGCAGATTAGAAGATCCATACCTGCCTTGCAAACTGGAAGATTCAGACTGTGGCCTTGCAGACTGGAATTTCCAGACTAGCCTTAGAGATTGCAATATTCAATCCGTGGGCTTCCTGACATTGGAAGACACTGGAAGATTCAAACTGGCCTTGCAGACTGGAAGATCCAGGCTGTGGCCTTGCAGACTGGAAGATCCAGACTATGGCCTTGCAGACTGGATGATCAAGACCGTGGCCTTTCAGACTGGAAGATCCAGAATGTGGCCTTGCAGACTGGACGATGCAGACTGTGGCCTTGCAGACCTGAAGATCCAGACAGTGGCCTTGCAGACAGGATGATCCAGACCATGGTCTGGCAGACTGGAATTTCCAGCCTGTGGCCTTGCAGACTGGAATTTCCAGACTGTGGCCTTGCAGACTGGAATTTCCAGACTGTGGCCTTGCAGACTGGAAGATCCAGACTGTGACCTTGCAGACTGTGTCTTTGCAGACTGGAATATTCAGCCTATCTCCTTGCAGACTGGAAGATCCAGACTGTGTCCTTGCAGACTGGAAGATCCAGACTGTGGCCTTGCAGACTGTGGCCTTGCAGACTGCAATATCCAGACTGTGAACTTGCAGACTGGAATTTCCAGACTGGCCGTGCAGACTGGAATAGTCAATCTGTGGCCTTGCACACTGGAATAGTCAATCTGTGGCCTTGCACACTGGACGATCCAGGCTGTGGACTTGCAGACTGGACGATCCAGGCTGTGGTCTTGCAGACTGGAATGTCCCGACTGTGGCCTTGCATATTGCAATTTCCAGCCTGTAGCCTTGGAGACTGGAATGTCCAGACTGTGACTGGAATGTCCAGACTGTGGCCTTGCAGACTGGAATATTCATGGTTTGGCCATGCAGACTGGAAGATCCAGACTTTGGTCTTGCAGACTGGAATGTCCAGACTGTGGCCTTGAAGACTGGAATATTCAGACTCTGGCATTGCAGACTGCAATATCCAGACTGTGGCTGTGCATATTGCAATTTCCAGCCTGTAGCCTTGGAGACTGGAATGTCCAGACCGTGGCCTTGCAGACTGGAAGATCCAGACCATGGCCTTACAGACTGGAAGATCCAGAATGTGGCCTTGCAGACTGGAAGTTCCAGACTGTGGCCTTGCAGACTGGAATTTCCAGCCTGTAGCCTTGGAGACTGGAATGTCCAGCCTGTGGCCTTGCAGACTGGAAGATCCAGACTGTGGCTTTGCAGACTGGAAGATCCAGACTGTGGCCTTGTAAACTGGAATATTCAGGCCTTGGCCATGCAGACTGGAAGATCCAGACTGTGACCTTGCAGACTGCAATATCAAGACTGTGGCCTTGCATATTGCAATTTCCAGCCTGTAGCCTTGGAGACTGGAATGTCCAGACTGTGGCCTTGCAGACTTTAATTTCAAGCCTGGCCTTGGAGACCGCAATATTCAATCCATACCCTTGCAGACTGGACGATCCAGACTGGCCTTGCAGACTGGAAGATCCAGACTGTGGCCTTGCAGACTGTGGCCTTGTAAACTGGAATATTCAGACTTTGGCCATGCAGACTGGAAGATCCAGACCGTGGCCTTGCAGACTGGAAGATTCAGACCGTGTCCTTGCAGACTGGAATATTCAGCCTGTGTCCTTGCAGACTGGAAGATCCAAACTGTGGCCTTGCAGACTGGAAGTTCCAGAATGTGGCCTTGCAGACTGGAAGATCCAGAATGTGGTTTTGCAGACTGGAAGATCCAGACTGTGAACTTGCAGACTGGAATTTCCAGACTGGCCGTGCAGACTGGAATAGTCAATCTGTGGCCTTACACACTGGAAGATCCAGACTGGCCTTACAGAATGGAAGATCCAGACTGTGGCCTTGCAGACTGGGAATATCCAGACTGTGGCCTTGCAGACTGGAAGATCCAGACTGTGTCCTTGCATACTGCATTATCCAGACTGTGGCCTTGCATATTGGAATTTCCAGCCTGTAGCCTTGGAGACTGGAATGTCCAGATTGTGGCTTTGCAGACTGGAAGATCCAGACTGTGGCCTTGCAAACTGGAATATTCAGGCTTTGGCCATTCAGACTGGAAGATCCAGACTGTGGCCTTGTAAACTGGAATATTCAGACTTTGGCCATGCAGACTGGAAGATCCAGACCGTGGCCTTGCAGACTGGAAGATTCAGACTGTGTCCTTGCAGACTGGAAGATCCAAACTGTGGCCTTGCAGACTGGAAGATCCAGAATGTGGCCTTGCAGACTGGAAGATCCAGAATGTGGTTTTGCAGACTGGAAGATCCAGACTGTGAACTTGCAGACTGGAATTTCCAGACTGGCCGTGCAGACTGGAATAGTCAATCTGTGGCCTTACACACTGGAAGATCCAGACTGGCCTTACAGAATGGAAGATCCAGACTGTGGCCTTGCAGACTGGGAATATCCAGACTGTGGCCTTGCAGACTGGAAGATCCAGACTGTGTCCTTGCATACTGCATTATCCAGACTGTGGCCTTGCATATTGGAATTTCCAGCCTGTAGCCTTGGAGACTGGAATGTCCAGATTGTGGCTTTGCAGACTGGAAGATCCAGACTGTGGCCTTGCAAACTGGAATATTCAGGCTTTGGCCATTCAGACTGGAAGATCCAGACTGTGGCCTTGTAAACTGGAATATTCAGACTTTGGCCATGCAGACTGGAAGATCCAGACCGTGGCCTTGCAGACTGGAATATTCAGCCTGTGTCCTTGCAGACTGGAAGATCCAAACTGTGGCCTTGCAGACTGGAAGATCCAGAATGTGGCCTTGCAGACTGGAAGATCCAGAATGTGGTTTTGCAGACTGGAAGATCCAGACTGTGAACTTGCAGACTGGAATTTCCAGACTGGCCGTGCAGACTGGAATAGTCAATCTGTGGCCTTACACACTGGAAGATCCAGACTGGCCTTACAGAATGGAAGATCCAGACTGTGGCCTTGCAGACTGGGAATATCCAGACTGTGGCCTTGCAGACTGGAAGATCCAGACTGTGTCCTTGCATACTGCATTATCCAGACTGTGGCCTTGCATATTGGAATTTCCAGCCTGTAGCCTTGGAGACTGGAATGTCCAGATTGTGGCTTTGCAGACTGGAAGATCCAGACTGTGGCCTTGCAAACTGGAATATTCAGGCTTTGGCCATTCAGACTGGAAGATCCAGACTGTGGCCTTGTAAACTGGAATATTCAGACTTTGGCCATGCAGACTGGAAGATCCAGACCGTGGCCTTGCAGACTGGAATATTCAGCCTGTGTCCTTGCAGACTGGAAGATCCAAACTGTGGCCTTGCAGACTGGAAGATCCAGAATGTGGCCTTGCAGACTGGAAGATCCAGAATGTGGTTTTGCAGACTGGAAGATCCAGACTGTGAACTTGCAGACTGGAATTTCCAGACTGGCCGTGCAGACTGGAATAGTCAATCTGTGGCCTTACACACTGGAAGATCCAGACTGGCCTTACAGAATGGAAGATCCAGACTGTGGCCTTGCAGACTGGGAATATCCAGACTGTGGCCTTGCAGACTGGAAGATCCAGACTGTGTCCTTGCATACTGCATTATCCAGACTGTGGCCTTGCATATTGGAATTTCCAGCCTGTAGCCTTGGAGACTGGAATGTCCAGATTGTGGCTTTGCAGACTGGAAGATCCAGACTGTGGCCTTGCAAACTGGAATATTCAGGCTTTGGCCATTCAGACTGGAAGATCCAGACTGTGGCCTTGTAAACTGGAATATTCAGACTTTGGCCATGCAGACTGGAAGATCCAGACCGTGGCCTTGCAGACTGGAATATTCAGCCTGTGTCCTTGCAGACTGGAAGATCCAAACTGTGGCCTTGCAGACTGGAAGATCCAGAATGTGGCCTTGCAGACTGGAAGATCCAGAATGTGGTTTTGCAGACTGGAAGATCCAGACTGTGAACTTGCAGACTGGAATTTCCAGACTGGCCGTGCAGACTGGAATAGTCAATCTGTGGCCTTACACACTGGAAGATCCAGACTGGCCTTACAGAATGGAAGATCCAGACTGTGGCCTTGCAGACTGGGAATATCCAGACTGTGGCCTTGCAGACTGGAATATCCAGACTGTGGCCTTGCAGACTGCAATATCCAGACTGTGTCCTTGCAGACTGCAATTTTCAGGCTTTGGCCATGCAGACTGGAAAATCCAGACTGTGACCTTGTAGACTGCAATATCAAGACTGTGGCCTTGCATATTGCAATTTCCAGCCTGTAGCGTTGGAGACTGAAATGTCCAGCCTGCAGCTTTGCAGACTGGAAGATCCAGACTGTGGCCATGCACACTGGAAGATCCAGACTGTGGCTTTGCAGACTGGAATGTCCAGACTGTGGCCTTGAACACTGGAATATTCAGACTCCTGCATTGAAGACTGGAATATTCAGACTCCTGCATTGAAGACTGGAATATTCAGACTCCTGCATTGCAGACTGCAATATCCAGACTGTGGCCTTGCATATTGCAATTTCCAGCCTGTAGCCTTGGAGACTGGAATGTCCAGACTGTAGCCTTGCATACTGCAATATCCAGCCTGTGGCTTTGTAAACTGGAATATTCAGGCTTTGGTCATGCAGACTGGAAGATCCAGACTGTGACCTTGCAGACTGCAATATCAAGACTGTGGTCTTGCATATTGCAATTTCCTTGGAGAATGTGGCCTTGCAGAATGGAATATCCAGACTGGCCGTGCAGACTGCATTGTCCAGACTGTGGCCTTGAAGACTGCAATGTCCAGACTGTGGCCTTGAAGACTGCAATGTCCAGACTGTGGCCTTGAAGACTGCAATATACAGACTGTGGCCTTGAAGACTGCAATATCCTGGCTGTCGCCTTGACGACTGGAATGTCCAGGCTTTGGCCATGCAGACCTGAAGATTCAGACTGTGGCCTTGCAGACTGTAGCCTTGCATACTGCAATATCCAGACTGTGGCCTTGCAGACTGGACTTTCCAGAATGGCCTTGGAGACCGCAATATTCAATCCGTACCCTTGCAGACTGGAAGATCCAGACTGTGGCTTTGCAGACTGGAAGATCCAGACTGTGGCCTTGCAGACTGCAATATCGACTGTGGCCTTGCATATTGAAATTTCCAGCCTGTGACCTTGGAGACTGGAATGTCCAGACCGTGGCCTTGCAGACTGGAATGTCCAGACCGTGGCTTTGCAGACTGGAAGATCCAGACTGTGGCCTTGTAAAATGGAATATTCAGGCTTTGGCCATGCAGACTGGAAGATCCAGACTGTGGCTTTACAGTCTGCAGACTGGAAGATCCAGACTGTGGTCTTACAGACTGCTGATGGGACTGTCATGTTTACCAGCAGCAACAGCAGCCGCAGCAGCTTGGTCTATGTTTTAGCAGGACGTCATCACTTTGAATCAGCCATTATTGCAGCAGACCACTAGCCTAGAACCGTAGAGCCCCTCTCTCCTCTTGTGACCAGCGTTCTGCTACAATCCTCTGCACGGCCTTTTTCAGCTGAATTTCCCTGCTGCTCTTTTGTTTGCTCAGGTTGTCAGACGTCATATCCTGGGTTCCATCATTCAGAGCGAGCGCAGCTACCTGGAGTCTCTCAGGAGAATCCTGCAGGTAAACAATCCCCCCCCCCCCCGTGGCTACTGAAAAAAGAACTTCCATTAAAAGTTATTGTCTCCGCTTCCACCATTAAAAGTCCATTTACTGTGCTATTAATTGAATCATTTCCCCTCCGCTGAATTCACTTTCTTATATATAATAACTAGTAACTTTTCACTGAACACTCAAATAAACGATAGTTGTATGAAACAAATTAGGTCGAGGTGCAATTCTAATACAGGTCTGTTCATCCAGTGAGCCAAACAAACCTTGAAACTACACAACAATATACGGTCTCTAACAAAAAAGAAGATTTCCGCCTGCTTCGCTGTCCCTCAGTCAGCTCGGGAGAAATCAGCCCAGTTATCTCCAGTTATGTGTGCACCTACTGCAGAGGCAGGGCAGGCCTGCTCATGGGTGTGGAAGCGCCGTGGCTCCGAGCAGAGAGGAGGCCGATGAGCTTCTCAGGCCTTCTGGGTGCCTCCATGCTGACCTTTCCAGCAGGACTGCAGACTTGTTAAATCCAACTTAGTGTCAGTAAGAATGTCTCCTACTAAAAGAGTGTATTTGACAGTGTGCAGTGGCTGCTGGTGAAGCGTATTCTGGGTGGGGGTCTGACAAATGTGCCCAGTTTTAATAACATCCCAAACAATCAAACGTAGAGGCTGGACACCAGTGCTGTGTGAAATAGTGATTATTAATGCCAATATCAATAACCTCAGGCATTCTATACAACCCATAAAGAGCATAATGCAGAAACACAAGTTTGAAACCAAACCAAACTGTAAACAACTAACTGGTGATGAGCTTTACACCTTTTCACATTGTTGGCTGTTACAGGAGCGCCCCCTTGTGGCAATGACGATGTTGACGCTGACGTACAATATATGACATTTATTTATATATGACCTGTTTTGAAATAAAACATACAGTTCACTTAAGAGAAGTGATTATTGTGTTATTTTTTTATTTTAAAATCAAGAGGCACTTGACCAGACGCTGCTGAAGGCTTGTATTCAGATTACTTCTTGAAACACTTCTTTATACAGTATTATCTAAACTTCAACACGATGATGGTGACTGGCTGCCACAGAGAATGCTGTTAATAATGCTTCCCCTCGTTTCAGCGTGCTTTTATTGTGTTAAATTTGTGCTGTACTTTGGGCTCTACTGTCACTTCCTGTTTCCTGTCCCACCAGGACTACCACAGACCACTGATGGAAGCGGAGCCGCGCATACTGAGCTCCAGGAAGATCCGGCCCATCTTCTACCGGGTCAGGGAGATCACTCAGTGCCACTCCATGTTCCACATTGCGCTGGCGTCCCGTGTTGCTGAGTGGGACTCCAGTGAGAAGATCGGGGACTTGTTTGTGGCCTCGGTTAGTGTTTCTGGTTGTTATTCATGAACGTGTGGAGCAACCTGGAGGCTTCTTTCCAGAAATATTTGTAGGGAAGTCTGATATTATCAGCCGATAAAGGCATTAAAAATTTATATCGGAAAATATCGGCATCGGGAAAAAAACATTTAAAAAATATGACTTTTTTAAAATTTCTCCCGAATGTATTAGTCATGCCAAAGAATGAATTCCTCCAATTTCCTGGTGTTACTAAACAGTAAATAACGATACTTTGCTGGTCTCTACTAGGCTTGATGATGTCATCAAACCGCATTGAAACTTAAGTTGAAGTTGTTCTCTTATTTTGACTAGAATGTTTATTTTTGTTTGGAAAATTTGGAAGTTGTTCCATTAATCATTATTTCTGCATCCAGCTGGACACCACAATACAAACTAGCCATAATGTATCGTTCCATGACTGCAGACATCGGTATCGGTTGATATCGGTAATTAGGAGCTGGACGATATCGGATATCGGTGAAAAAAGTCAATATCGGACATCGCTACTATTTGCGTAAACAGGAGAATTTTTAGCATAAACTCTGAACATTTTAACTCTGCTCAGTTTGTAATAATATATTTTAATGCAATAACACAATAATAAAAATGCATTTCTTGCAGATTTAGTTAGATATGCTTGATCTCTAACCATCGTTGATTCTGATGAGAGTTTTTATATAAGACTGCTCCTCTTTGGGTAGAGCTCCAGGTTATAGGTTGCACAATGATGAACATTTGAAAGTGAATTTTAGTGTTTGCGCAGACGTTTCAGATGGAATTCTGTGTTTTTGAATAAATACCAGTGAGCATAAGCCAGAGGGAGCACGGTTTTCAGCATTTGCACTGCATCGCGCCTACAAATTGTGTTGTTTTGGTCTCTCTTTCCAGTTTTCCAAGTCCATGGTGCTGGATGTTTACAGTGACTATGTGAACAATTTCACCAACGCCATGGCGCTCATCAAAAAGGCGTGCATGTCCAAACCAGCCTTTCTGGAGTTCCTAAAGGTGAGCGTGAACACCTGATGACCACAGGACTGTGATTATCTCATCTGCTCCTGGCTTGCAGCCTTGTTTTCAGGCTAGCATGCTTATTGACTCATGATGCTAACGGCTTAATAAATGCTGCAGTCTGGGAGAAGTGATGGTGCAAGGAGCAGGTACTATTTAGATAAAATGGTACTTCATTAGTGTGAATTTGGAGAGGAAACGCTGATTTTTATCTTTAGTCTATGTAGGAACGTTTTTAAAATTGTTTTTTACTAAAGTAAAAGGAAATATGCGTTCTGCAGCTAAAATCAAGCAGCTTTTTGGGGCTGGAGGTGAATCTGGAGGTGTCTGGTAACACAGCTGGATCATGCAGAAATCCAAGCTGCTGAGCTGGGAAAACATGCTCGTGTTTGCCCATTTCTGTCTGTCCAAAATGATCCTCCTCCACCGGGACGGTGCACAAACACCAGCTGCTGCATGTGCTAGCACCAGAGCCAGTTAGCGGCAGCTGCTGCATGTGCTAGCACCAGGGTCAGTTAGCAGCAGCTGCTGCATGTGCTAGCACCAGGGTCAGTTAGCAGCGGCTGCTGCATGTGCTAGCACCAGGGTCAGTTAGCGGCAGCTGCTGCATGTGCTAGCACCAGAGGCAGTTAGCGGCGTCTCTCTGGTCTGCATGTGCTAGCACCAGGGTCAGTTAGCAGCAGCTGTTGCATGTGCTAGCACCAGGGTCAGTTAGCAGCAGCTGCTGCATGTGCTAGCACCAGGGGCAGTTAGCGGCGGCTGCTGCATGTGCTAGCACCAGGGGCAGTTAGCGGCGTCTCTCTGGTCTGCATGTGGCAGATGTGCCTAAAGTCCTGCAGCCTGGACCAGCCTTGAGGCAGAGCTTGAACTCTACTGATCCCAGAGTCCTGATCTCCTCCAGGCTCTGCTTGTTGCCTCCAGTCAGGCTCTAGTCACCCACTCAGGCCCCACTCAGGCCTTCTCTGCTCACAGCCTCCTCTCCAGCCAGCTTTAAAATAACAGCTCCGCTCTAAACGAGCACTTTCCTCCAAAGTGCTCGTCTGTCCAGAGGTTGGTGCACGTGATTCTGGTGGTTTGACACACAAACTCGGCACGATTGGATGAGTGAAAAGCTTGTGGAAGCAGATAGGACAGGAAATCCCTCCTTTTCTGTGAGAAGATCACCCTCGTGAACCATGCTTTACTGTTCAGAAGAAGACAGAGATGACTGTTAGTCAGAAACGGAGTGAACGTCCTGCTCTGACGGACCAGAGAGGCTTTTAAGACTTCTGTCAGCTTCTTTCTGCATCTCCTGGTGTGGCGGTTCGGGGGTGTGTTAGTGGTTAAGTGTGGTTTACTCATGCTTTTGCTGCCCGACTGCTTTATTTGCTAGCATTTGTGCCACTGATATTTCTGAATTGAAGGGCCGAGGGGCAGCCTTCTCAGGACAGGAGAAGGTGACGTCTGCTGGAGCGGAGTGACTTTACAACCGCTAACTCCACTTCCTCTGAATGAAAGGCTTCTCTGATTGTGAAGGCAGCTTCCTGTGAGCCATGTTTCTGCTCTTATCTCCACCATGCTTCTCCAGAAAAAGCAGGCAGCGAGTGTGGACCGGATCACTCTCTATGGCCTCATGGTGAAGCCCATCCAGCGCTTTCCACAGTTCATCTTACTGCTGCAGGTGTGAACCGTGCTCTCTCACGGACATTCTCACTTTACTTTTGAATTCTTTTAATCTTTCCGGTAATTTTTTTTTTTTTATTTCTTGTCCCCAACTTCTACAAAGCATCATCATCATTCTCTCTCCACGTGTGTAAACCCAAAAATCACTAATCAGTCAAATAATGCGAAGGAGAAACAAAAAACATATAATCGCATTTTTTTGGGAACTCAAATCCAAGAACAGACATTTCATCCGGAAAGACAAGTTCTAATAATAACAATAGAAGTTAGACCAACAGGCTGAACAGCTGTCAGGTGTGATAACGTAACACATTAGCAGTTATTCAGCAACACAATAGCATAAAGAACATACGTGGGAGGCTGAAAAGGCAGAATTAGCATAACAAGCTCGCGACGCCAACAAGCTAGTTACTGGTTAGCAAGTTTAGCTAAACCTCCATCTCATTCCACATCACTGAATCCACTGAGTTCTTCATCCTCGGTGAAGAGGATTTTCTTTTGGGGGCATTTGTGTTCAGTCTTCCTCAGTTGTCTTTCAGTTAATGTTTAAATGAATTTTCAGTGGTACAGGAGTAGCACATACCGGTACTTGTCACAAGCCTAGAGCGCCCTCTGGTGGCTGTAGGCTTCCCCGTGCTAAAATGACCGGGCTCATTGTTTTCCCGCTCTTCTTTGTTCCAGGACATGCTGAAGAACACACCCAAGGGCCACGTGGACCGGCTGCCGCTGCAGCTCGCTCTCACAGAGCTGGAGATGCTCGCTGAGAAGCTGAACGAGCAGAAACGAGTGGCCGACCAGGTTGCGGAAACGCAGCAGCTAGCGCGCAGCGTCAGCGAGCGCCTGCTCAGCAAGGTGACTGGCTCACGGTGGTGCTGGCGGTGCACCATCACACACTCACCGTTCTCCTGCAGCAGTAATTGTAAAGAAATGCTGTCTGTTATCACTGCCAAGCAGCCCTGAGGGCAGAGGCAGAGGCTTCCTGTAGCGCAACCAATCAGTGCGCTGCCCCTGGCCATGTGACCAAAGGCTGCCCTGAAGAAGAGGAATTAGGGCTAAATGAGACGTTTCACTGGAAACTGTGAGCGAGGGATCGTGTTCACCCCGTCGCTGCCCCCTTCACTTCCTCAATTCAGTTTAATTCAATTCAATTTATTTAAAGTGCCAGTTCATAACAAAGTTATCTCAAGACACTTTACACGTTCAACAAAAGAGAAACAGCTCCCAGAGCAAAGCCCCACACTCAGTAAGCCAATTGGTGTTGGCAACAGGGGCGAGAAAAACTTCCCTTTAACAGGCAGAAACCTCGAGCAGAACCAGACTCAGTGTAGACGGCCATCTGCTGCCACCGCCTGGGAGGGAGAGGAGAGACAGGGAGATGGTGAGACAGAGGAGGGGCTACAGAGAGGAGGGAGAGAGAGACGGGGAGATGGTGAGACAGAGGAGGGGCTACAGAGAGGAGAGAGAGAGAGACGGGGAGATGGTGAGACAGAGGGGGCTATAGAGAGGAGGGAGAGAGAGATGGTGAGAGAGACGGGAGAGGGGGGATAGAAAAAGGAGAGGGGGAGAGGAGAGACAGGATAGAGAGAATGCTGAACAAAAGCTGCAGGATCCAGGCAGGGCCATGGAGAGGGTTATAGATCCAGGCAGGGCCATTAATAGGGTTCTGGATCCAACAGCAGAACCAGGCCTCAGGAGGGTGGAGGTGGGAGATCCAGCAACAGGCTCCAGAAGTGCTGTAAAAAGATGGAGCAGGAGAGCTCTGGGATAGAGGGTGGGTTAGTGCTGAACCAGGCATGATGAATGAGTCCCCCCCCACTCTGAAAGCTGGGTGTCTCTAGATCTCCCCCAGCAGAGCCCCAACAGTCCTGGCTATAGAGAGGGTGTCTGCTGCCTGGACTGGTGCTGGTCAGTGGTTCCCCAGCAGAGGAGCTGGTCTGATTTTTGCAATGTTACGAAGGTGGAAGTAGCAGCCCTCCAGATTTCTTTTATGTGCGTCCTGATTAAAGACAAGTCCTGATCAAAGCTAACACCCACGTTCTTTACAGTGGTGCTAGAAGCAGGAGCTAGTCTGTTAGCAAAGCCTAGATCATTAGCTAAAGATCGTCTAAGGTGTTTTGGACCAACTAATAGAACTTCAGTTTTGTCTGAGTTTAATAGAAGAAAGTTGTGGGTCATCCAGGACTTAATATCTGCAACACAGGATTGCAGTTGTGTTAGGTGGTTGCTATCATCTGGCTTCATTGATAAGTACAATTGAAATTTTATTGAGTGTGTTCTGATCACATTGCCTAGTGGGAGCATATAAATTGTGAATAGGATCGGGCCAAGGACAGAACCTTGTGGTACACCAAAGCTAACCTTAGTGAGCATGGACAAAGTGATGTCTATCTGATAGATGAGACTTAAACCACAGGCCTGACCAGAGGCCATGAACAGGTCATAACTTCAAATAGGCTGTTTTTGTGGGGGTAATTGCACAGCTGTGTGGCGACGACTTTCTCCAAAATCTCATGCTCAATGCTCTCACTCTGCCTCGTTATTCTTTTTCTTTGGCCTCGTTTACGCAGAAACGTTTCCAGGTGAACAGGCCAACTGTCACATTTGGGCTGGAAATTTTCTCTTTTATGATGACACCGTTGCCAGCAGGCTGCTGTTACTCTCTCGCTCACACACACACACACACACACGCACACACAGAGCCATCACGCAGCGCTCTCTGGGCTCATTGAGGCTCTAATAAAGGGCTGCACAGCGTCTGGAGCGTTGGTTCCTCTTGGACTGACTCATTAATGGCGGCGTGAGAGTCCGAGCACCTGCTGATTGGACGCGTGAACTGCTGCCCCTGCACCACAGCGCTGCCACACACACACACACACACACACACACACACACACACACACACAATCATCTTTCAGCAGCCTTGTCTTTTGATGAGGCATGCGTGCACAGACGTGTGTGTAAACAGGGTGAAAGTCGTGCAGAAGTCTGAGGTGATGTCTGAGTGAACTGCTGAACTCTGCTTGGCTTTCTCACCTCTCCTCCTCGTTCTCCTCCTCCTCCCATGCACCTTTTAGCAGCTGAACCTGGAGCAGGGTTCTCTCATCCTCTGTGAGACTCTCGTTGAGACTGTGTATGGCGAGCGTGGACAAGTCCTCAAGTCAAAGGAGAGGAAAGTCTTCCTTTTTGAAGATGTGCTTGTCTGTGCCAACATCAACGTCAAGTAAGTCCCTCTGGCTGAATGAATCCAGCTAAATGCCTCAGGTTATAACCTCTGACATCGCAGCACAGCATTTTCTTCCAGTACAAGTTAAGGTTTTACGCTGAAACTTATTGTAAAAATAAATACCGTCATTTCCGGACTATAAGATGCTACTTTTAATCAGCGGCTTTGAACCCTGCGGCTTTAACAACGATGCAGCTGATGTAGAGATTTTAAATTCATTCAAACAGAGTTTCCAGACAAACGTGTCATTGAGAGGACGACGACAGAGAGATGGAGAAAGTGTGTGACAAAGTGAGGCTGCTCAGTGTTTCCTGCCGTTTTCCTGGCGTCTTACAGGCACTGTTTGTTAAAAAAAAACATTTATTGAATTAAAAGTAAAAAAAAAAAATGTAAATATCTCCAGTTACAACATAGATACCTGCCGCTTATAGACAAGTGCAGCTTATATATGTACACATTTGTTTGTCTTTTTAAAGTTGGTGGGTGCGGCTCAACAGTCCAGAAGTTACGGTAGTAAAAAAAAGTCCATTTTAGAAAAGCGGGAAAAGCTCAAATAAAGTTTTTTGTGCCTCTAAAGCCTGCTCGATTAAAACATTCAATTATTCCTAAGATTTCATTTATGGTTGTGCGTTTGCAGCTCAAATGTGCTATTGTAGGATTTTCAGGGTTATTTTGGCAAACGGTCAGATAAAGAGAGAACTCTGGTGTTTTTAGTTCTGGCTCAAGGCCAGAGATCGACACCAGCCCTAAACCTGGTAGAATTCCTGCCAGCAGTACGAGCTTGACCGTCCCGGTGGAAACCTGGACCCTCTTAGAGCTCCTTTCTAACAAGCTTGCATATTAAGTCTTTTTTCTACTCCTTCTCTCACGCCATCCTTTGTTTTCTCCTCTTTTATGTCGACCCTTCAGGGGTCCTCCAGATATCAGCAGCCTGGTGCCCATTGGCCCCAAGTACACCATGAAGTGGAGCGCTGCGATCCAGCAGGTGCAGGTGGTGGAGGTGGGGCAGGAGGCCTCCCACAGCAAAGACTCCATGTTTGGGCAGAGTGGCTCCAAATGGCCCTCAGGTAGGACATCAAAGACCCCAAACCACGCCTGTCTGCTGCTGCTACACCAAGGTCGAGTCAATGGCATCCCTGTGACGTCCCTCTAGTCTTTCTTTGACTCAGCAAGGCTCGTCAGCGCCCCCTGGAGGACGCGTTTGATGGCCACTCGTTCCTTCTGCTGAGGTTGTTTTATCCTAGAGGGATGCGGGGGTACAGAGTACGCCACCACAGCATCCCCACACTCTCTGAGAGACCACAGATGCATCTCCAGTGGAGTCAGCAATCCACAGACCACCCCTTCCCTTCCCTGCCAATGAGAGCGCGGCTAGCAGCAGAGGGGACCCTGCGGGTGTTAACCTGGGCTAAGAGCGCTTGATGAGAGCCAGATAAACACCCAAGCCTTGTCAGGGTGCAGCCTTGTTAAAGCTCCTGCTCCAGGACGTCCATAGTAATGGTGCCTCCTCCACAGACACCACGCCAAGCTTGAGAGGTGGTCTCACTTCCCACAGGATGGCGTTGTTCTCGGGTGCTCTTAGCCAGTTCGGGCTTAGAAACTGGAAACCTCCTTTCAAATATTGGGATGATTTGAGGTTAGCTCTGAGTGGGCTTCTCTCTCTCTTTGCTGTCAGCTGACGCTCTTAATTGCCCTCCACGGAGGCCTGCACCGGGGCACTTTTATATCTGTTTGAGTTGTATTTTTCCATTTTCTGGAGCTCAGAGCCAGACTGCAGGTTAACTGAGGCGCGACCACGCCTGCTCTGGCCTTCTGCACTACTGAGCAGCGTAGAGCTAGTTCTGAGTGGGACAACCACATCCTGCCCCACCAGTGGGATTATGCTGGATTACAAGTCAGCACATTCACCCGTGAGGCTGCAGCCAGCAACAGGTCGCTGGGAACAGCCCTGGTCTCAGAGTCCTGGTCTCAGAGCCCTGGTCTCAGAGCCCTAGTCTCAGGCCCAGAGCCCTGGTCTCAGAGCCCTGGTCTCAGGCCCTACTCTCAGAGTCCTGGTCTCAGAGCCCTGGTCTCAGGCCCTACTCTCAGAGCCCTGGTCTCAGAGCCCTGGTCTCAGGCCCAGAGCCCTGCTCTCAGAGCCCTGGTCTCAGAGCCCTGGGCTCAGGCCCTGTTCTCAGGCCCTGGTCTAGGGAGCCATTGAAAGTCCAGTAGCCAGACTGGAGCCACTAATTGAACAATTCCACCCTGCACATTTGTTCCTGCTTGTGCACGGGGCAGATGAAGGAAGAAGGCCTCCAACGCCGACGTCTCTGCTCCAGTCCTGGTGGTTTTGGATTTGGCAGCAGTGGAGGGCAGTGTCTACCTGCAGAACTTCATGAGTCAGTCCCACAAAGCACACTGCCATGAAGCTGTGGATGGGTTGGAGGGGGCGGGGCTATCCATTTGCGAGCCTTAGTGGGAGGCAGACTTGAAGGTGGTGTGGTGGACCAGTGCTGAATGTCCTTTCTAACGAAAGGCCTGCGCCTACGCTTTTAGCAAGAAAAGGGCATCAGCTCGCTCACCAGTCGTTTCTCCTTCTGCTTTTCTTCATACTTTTAGTTCTGTGATAATGGATCCATTCTCACACTGAGGGTCCTTTATTAGTGTCAGTTCCAGCTAAAGCAGCTCTGGCCCGTAGAGGAAGTCCTGTCCTGACACGACCAGCTGCTACATCTTATTGATATCTGTGTGCAGCTGGAGCGCATGTATAGACCCTTGGTGCCTGGTGATGCACAGGGAAAGAGTGGTATTTATCTGACCAGCAGCAACCTACACCAACACCCACCATGTTACTAATAATGCAGGAAAAATAGCACTTAATGTGTGCAGCTTTTTCACTGCATTAGATTTAGAAGTAACTTCTGCAACCTCCCCCACACTGAGTGACAACCTCTGATGTTGCTTTCATGTGTATTTCCCCTCTCCTCAGCATGCCTCAGGCCTCTGACTTACTTCTCTTGCCCATAGCAGTGAGTTCATATTTTCTTTCATAATCCAGTGCAAAGACCACAAACACGCCAGGAGAATGCCCATGAATTTCACCTCTGTGCTGAACGCAGTGTTACACCCTGGACAGACTCCTCTAACCTAGCCTAAACACCGCCATCGGCCGATCCTGGAGACCACAATCTGTCTGTGTCAGAAAACAACGTGTTCAACCCCCTGGGTCTCCTCAGGGCTGTGTACTCGGCCCACTGCTGTTTCAAGTGCTAGCATGACCATCAAGCAGTAATGCTGAGTCAGCCTATGGGGAAGACATTAAACACCTTGAGGTTGAGTGCAGAGATCATCGACCTCTGGAGGTCACGGCCCAAACACGCTCCCCTCCCCTCCACAACCGCAGAGTGGAGAGTGGAGAACATTAAGTTCCTCAGAGTGCAGATCTGGAATAAGAACCTCTCAGGAATCACAAGACGGGGCCGTGTTTCCCGAGGAGGACTCTCCCCCACCAGCATGCTCAGGACCTTCTACAGAGGTGCATTTGAGAGCCTTTAGATGTTGTCCATCCCAGCGGGGTTCTTCAGGGGCCGTTTGTTGGTCCAAAACCTGGCGATGCAGAGGATCACTGGATAGCTGAGAGGGTCACCGGAGTGTCCAAGAACGCTGCCAAAGCTGCTGCAGGAGCAGATGACTAAACATCAGCAGAGCCTCGCAGCCTCTTCCCAACGTCTGGGAGCTGCTGAAGTTCCTGAACATACAGAGGAAGAACCAGCAGACTCCCAACAGCTGGACTCTTCACAGCAGAGCCAGTGTCTAAGGAGGCTTTGCTGACGCTATGATTTCCACCTTAACGAGCGTGTTAATATGCTGCACTTACGTCTCCGTCTCAGTCACTGCTGCCTTTAGATTATTAAGATTTAGATTAGATAGATGGATACATGGCTGAATTCAGGTCTTCTCTCCGTTTCTTAGGTAGGAGCTTCCTGGGGCCTCCGCGACTCTACCAGGAGCTGCAGGAACTGCAGCATGACCTTTCTGTTGTGGAGGAAGTCACCCTTCTCGTGGGCACCTTACAGGGGATGTACCAGGTGGATGCTCCACTCCATCTTCTACTGTCATATTGGTAGAGACAGGTTTACAGGAAAAGTGAACATCACACAGCGTAAACAGCGCACGAGAGTCTGGCTGACTAACTCTTACTTTCATCAAGCTGCTTTGAACCATTGAGCCAGCTTTTATTTGAGAGGAAGAGCGCTGATGATCAGAATGCTGGTGTGAGACTGTAAACCAGCACTGGAGCCAAATGCTGTGTTGTGAGAATTGCAGCTCCAAATATAAGTGTTACAGCTGAGAAAGATCAAAACAAGCACTGAGGGAGGAAAAGCCAGAGTGATTTTCATCAGTCATTTAATTTGCTGTATTCAGGGCCAAGGAGGACGTCAGGTTGTTGTGGGGAATCGCTCCATTTTCAATTTCCTTTCCTTAAGGAAATCAGTTATAGCAGTGATAGCAGATCAGCCGTGAGCCTCTCAGATCATCAGTGGCCAAACAAACACGGGTTCAAACATCTTTTTAAATGTACCAGAGGAGAGACGATCCCTCTGACACTGCTTCACAAAAGCAGCCAGGGGTGTGAAAATCAGCACACTTGCCAGCAGGGGGCACTAATGCATGACTGCCTGTCATACTTCATGGCTGCCTGGGGGGAGGAGAGGAGAGGGGTGGAGGGAGGGAGGGAGTGTGCTCTCCAGAAATCACCAAAGAGCTTTTCAGTCTAATGATGTCACCTTTAGCACCCAACGAGCCCCAGAGGAGACTTTAATTTAGACCCGTTTTAGACAACCATCCATCCAACTATCTGTTCATCCATCCAACTATGGATCCATCCATCCACCCACCCATCCATCTGTCTGTCTGTCCATCCATCCACCTGTCTGTCCATCCATCCATCCATAGTTATCATCCACCACCTTAGCTGTGGCTGGTGTCTCATCTGCCTGAGGGTGGTGTCTCATCTGCCTGAGGGTGGTGTCTCATCTGCCTCAGGGTGGTGTCTCATCTGCCTCAGGGTGGTGTCTCATCTGCCTCAGGGTGGTGTCTCAGCTCCTGGTCGGGCTAATTACCAGAACAAAGCAGTGTTCACACTGACTTTCACACCTGCTTCAAGCTTCTGTTCTTTCACTCTCATTATTACAGCTGGCAGATGTGTTTGTTAAAGGTGTGTGTGTGTGTGTGTCTCCTAAAGAACCTGAACACCACTGTGGCCCAGGACTGGTGTCTGGCTCTGCAGAGGCTTATTCACATCAAGGAAGAGCAGATCCAGAGTGCTAACAAATGTCGCCTCCGCCTGCAGGTGCCTGGAAGGCCGGATAAGTGAGTAGTGTTCCACATCCAACTCTTCCTCACGGGGCTGTGCTGCTCATGCTGTCAGCATACATAACCACACACACACACACACACACACAAAGAAACAACGGCAACAATCTGGCTTCAAATGTCGACAGGAATAAACAGATTTATTGCCCCACCACACCCACACCAGTGTGAGTTAACTCTAACAGACTCCCATAATACACTGGTTAATGAAAGTTGGGCTTGGCGGGAACGCGTCCTTCCTGAGGCCTCTGAACATGCCAGATCAGCAGTTTTAGGAGCTCTGGAAGCATTCGGAGACTCCTCAGTAACTGGGAATGTGTGCCGCACGTAGGCTTTGGTGGTGAGGTTGGTTTGGTTGGTCCATATGGAAATGGACCGTAGGAGCCACACTGGGAACTGTGGTGTTTTCCTTTCTTTGGAGAGGCGTACGTCTCCGTACGGTGGCCTGGACGCTGTTAGAATGCTGAGGGATGTAGATGTGATGCAGAACAGAGGCCTCTACAGAGAGGCTAGGCAGCAGGAGATGAAGGACTCCATGTTGGTCGAGCCCCCCTCCATGAAGAGCTGAGCTTGGTGCTGGAGAAGCAGAACGGACCTCGGAGCCAGAGGGGCCTTAACGGAGCTGAACCACGCCAAAGTCACAGCTGGAGCAGCGGGGCTCTGGTCAAACCTGTTCCCCTGCATCCCCCAGTACCCCTGGAAGGCCTGGAAAGGCCTGGAAGACCAATCTGCTTCCTTACATCAAGATGCCCTCACCTTCCCCTGAAGGGGTTTCCCCCTGTCAGCTGATTCAAATGAGTTCATTCCACCTTCTGTCCATGTTTGAAGAGACTTAAAGAAGTCAAGACAAGCCTGGATTCAGAGTAACCTTTGACCTGACCAGAGTAACCTTTGACCTGACCACAAAGTTCCTAAAGCTGAAAGTGAGAAACGTGGGCTGAACCTCAGCAGGGTCCCAGCAGGGCCCCAGCAGGACCTCAGCAGGACCTCAGCAGGGTCCCAGCAGGACCCTAGCAGGGCCCCAGCAGGACCTCACAGGACCTCAGCAGGGCCCCAGCAGGACCTCAGCAGGGTCCCAGCAGGGTTCCAGCAGGCCCCAGCAGGGCACCAGCAGGGCTCCAGCAGGACCCTCAGCAGGTCCCAGCAGGACCCTAGCAGGGCCCTTCTGGCAGGACCCTCAGCAGACCTCAGCAGGGCTCCAGCAGGGCCCCAGCAGGACCTCAGCAGGGTCCCAGCAGGGCTCCAGCAGGGCCCCAGCAGGACCGCAGCAGGGTCCCAGCAGGGCTCCAGCAGGACCTCAGCAGGGGTCTCAGCAGGGTCCCCAGCAGGCCCCAGCAGGACCCTCAGCAGGCCCCCAGCAGGACCTCAGCAAGGTCCCTGCAGGGTCCCAGCAGGACCCCAGCAGGACCTCAGTAGGGTCCCCAGCAGGACCAGCAGGACCTCAGCAGGACCTCAGCAAGGTCCCAGCAGGGTCCCAGCAAGGACCTCAGCAGGACCTCAGTAGGGTCCCAGCAGGACCTCAGCAGGGCCCCAGCAGGGCCCCAGCAGGACCTCAGCAGGACCTCAGCAGGGCCCCAGCAGGACCTCAGCAAGGTCCCAGCAGGGCCCCAGCAGGCCCCCAGCAGGGAGCCTGTCCCAAGTCAGTCCCTCCTGTGTGGATGGAGCGACTGCCGGCTGGAGAGAGTCCTGAGTGCTGCTCAGAGGCGTCAGCGGACACGTGGCAGCCGTTCATTCACATTTTTGTGGCTGCGTTTGCTGTGGACCGTCCACAGGAAGCCATGTGGGGGACTCGGGCACTCCTTCCTGTGGAGGATGCAAAGCAGAACTTCTTTTTGTTCACCTGTCTCGCCTGTGGGTGTAGTATTAATGAACTCTCCACCTTTTGCTCATTTTGGATGAGTTCTGTCTCCAGAGTGCTGAGAGTCCTTAGTCTTAAAATACAAAAGTCTAAATTCTACTGGTGGCCTAATAATTCGGATGAGTCTGAGTTAGCATCCCCAGGATGTAATGGCTGCTTTGTGTAACAGTAATGGAGGAACATCCACTTAGAAAGTGAATTTTCTGCTTAAAGTCTTACTGGTTCTGCTGTTCAGTAGTTTCTGGAAATAATGAAATGAAATGAGCCTAAAACTCCTGATGGACAACTTTGCTTCTAATATTTCTATAAACTTCATTATTATATTATATGCAAAACATTTAAATTATGACTAGCATTCAGTTTTTATGATTAAGTTAAGCTGAAATCTGTCCTGCAGCTAGTGGAATTTAAATGGAAAAGCAGGCATGAACCAGCATGGGAATATTTGGCAGTTCCCCATCTTTGAGCGCTAACCCCTGAAATGCATTTTAATGACCTTTTATAAAAGGAAACATTGCAACATTTCCTGATGAGAAAGGGCATTTTTATATTTTACAGGTGCATGTCAAAAATGTAGAAAATTGTGAAAATGTTCAGTGTTTTTGTGCCACTCATTTCGTAGAGTAATTTCAATTTTCATTTATTTCTATAGCACCTTTTACAACAAAGTTGTCTCTAGGTGTTTTTCTAGGTAGAAACCCAAAGACGGAACCCCCAGGTGAGCACAGTGGCAGGAAAAACTCCCTTCTAAAAGGAGGAAACCTTGAGCAGGACCAGGCTTACACTGAGGAACCAAGAGCCAGAGTAGATGGCTTCATTACCCAGAGTGAAACATTTCAAGCTTTTATTTCTTGAAATGTTGGTGTTTGCAGCCTACAGCTCATGAAAACCCAAAATTCACTGCCTCAGAAAATCAGAATAGTGTGGAAAAGTTCAGTATTGGAAAGTCATGGCGGCACAGCCTAATCAATGACCGTTTATTCCAGACTATAAATCACACTTTTTCCATCATTTGGCCGGGGAGTGACTTATACTCAGGTGCGACTTGTAATGTGAAATGATTAAAATATTTACGGTAATTTCACGTTTGTTATTTTCACACTGGCAACCGCGCAAGGGCACGCTACGCTTTATTACCGCTAACTCATAAAGACATCTGAGAAAGACGGAACAAAAATGGCCCCAAAAAGACAATCATATGTGAAATATGCAGCTGAAAGGCTGAGAAGAGGAAGCGCGCTTCCTCTCCCTCCGCTGCTGGAGCAGCTGTTCAGAAGGATGAAGAATGCAGTGATTCAGAGATCCCAGGTGAGATGGAGAGTTTGGTTCCGGATGCTCCGGTTATCTGACTGACTGCTGACGTGTCGCGTTAACCTACCAGACCTTCAGCTGGTTGTCGGTGCTTCGTGGAGCAGAACAACCATCGATGTGCTACGTTAGCATACGTTAGCATACCGCACACCTGTCCAGCCTGGTGGGTTCTAGGCTATTATAACTTGTCTTTCAAGATGAAATGTCTGTTCTTGGTCTCAGATTTTGTAAAATTAATTTCCCCCAAAAATGCGACTTTCAGTCCAGTACGACTTATTTACGTTTTTTTCTCCTTCATGAGGCATTTTTGCTGATGCGACTTAGACTCCGGAGCGAAGAACAGGGTAATTAGAAACAGCAGCAACGGTTTCCTGAGCCTGTAAATGGTCCCAGTCTGGGTCAGTAGGCTTCACAAGCATGGGGAAAGCCGAGGCTGGAGCCACCGTGGACAGACGGATCCCACACACGGTCCACACACTCCTGAAGCAGGGACAAAGCAGGGCCAGCTCAGAAGCTTCTCACCTGGGCTGTGGAGAGAAAGGACCAGACTGTTGCTGAGTGGACCGTCTGGAGGCCTGGGGTCAGGCTAGAGGGGCAGCGATCCTGTAGTCCAGTGGGAGGTTTCCACAGGGCTGCTGTACCTGGACATTTGAGGGCTCTCCACGCTTCCTCCTGATGACCAGTTTGTGGTTCAGCCACACTGCCAGTCTTCCAGACGCTGCTCCAATGGCCACGGCGTTGACACTGTGCTTGACGGGCCAGCAAACCTGCCTGAGCGATGAGGCGTGGTCAAGAGGAAGATGAGAGAGGCGGAGCCTAGGACGCAGATGACTGAAGGCTGCTATCAGAGCCCGCTGGGCTTGCGTTAGAGCTGAGCAGGGGGCCCATCCCCCCCATGCACGGCTGCATTCAAATGAGGTTTCTGATTTTGTGGAAGCCACAATCTTCAACATTTCAGGAAATAAAGCCTGAAGTAGTTCACTTGATTTGTAACGAAGCAGCACAATAAACAGGTTTCCCCTTCTGAAATCTCGAACCTTTAAATGAGTCACCTTTTCTGAACTGTGCCTGTATCACCGAGCCTGAAGGACTCGAACTACTGAACGCGTGCGTGCACGTGGTAACATTTGATGCGTTTGGGCTGCGAAGAGCCGCAGCTGAAGTGTCCAGCTTCATTTGCTGAGTGAGATCAGGGACTTCTAAAGTGTCCTCCTGGTTCTCATGATGAAAGAGTGGCAGCGACCCAGGAGCCTCTGGAGCCACAACCCACGTGCACGTTTAATGGCTGGCTGTTTGTGATCCGCGTGCACGTGCTCAGTGTCTGAGGGAGGCAGTCGAGTGCTCCCGTCACTCCTGGGACGCCGTGTTTGCTTCCATTGGCTGCTTCCTGCGTGGATGGAGCATAGCCTAGCTGGAAACCTGACCAGCTGCTCTCTGAGAGCCCAGCAGACGCTGCTGGAGCTTTGGCCATGACAGCTACGCTCTGGCTCCCCCTGGTGGCTGGCTCCAGGTCAGCCTGTAAATCATTCTGAAGCTGATGCTTACACAGGCAGGACTTCTCACTTTCTGTCCTTCTGGGAAGCCTCCGCCCTCTGCGCCTGCATTCATTCTCCCTGGGTCTCCTCCTGCTCCCCACAGCCCTCCACCCTGCTCCCAGAGCCCTCCAACCTGCTCCCCAGAGCTCTCCACCCTGCTGCCACAGCCCTCCACCCTGCTCCAGTCACCTTTATTCTGTTATCAGGCTCCATCATGATCTCTGCTGACGGCCTCATGGCTGATCTTTCCTATCAATCTTGTCCTCCTGGTTCTGCTGACCTGGGCACAAACTCCCCACCCTCCCCACCCTCCCCACCTTCCCCACCACGTTGGGCTCACGTCAGAGTCCTCAGTGCACCTTAGTTGGTCATGTGACATGTTTGCGCACCTTTAGTGGATGAGAGGCGTGTGCTTCTCTGCCAGCGGTCTCACCTTCTTCTTTTCTTCGTACGAGGCGTAACTGTTGTGTGTGATAGATTCACCCCGATCTGCCAGCCTGCTACACCACAAGACAACTTTGGGGTGGTGCTGGCCCTTTTGAGGGCTTCTGTTCTTATCCTTTCATGCATTCACACACTTGTTTCTAAAGTTAATGAGGACGGACTTTCTAATTGGTTGTTGCCTCTTCAAGCAAACCCACGTTTTAATGAAGCACATTTTCTTGCTTGTGGCTTCAGTAGCGCTGGGTGTACACCCGAATGTATAAATATTCATCTTTGAAAAGGCACATCTCAAATAAGACGCCCTGACAAAGGAAGTAGCTGCTGGTTTCCACAGGGATTCGGCAACCACTTGACACAATGGAACTAAATCAGTTTTAGGCACTCGTGCGTTTGAGCATCCTGCAGAATCAGCCTGTGAAGCCGCTGCTGGCTGTTCCTCTGCTAGCGACAAACAGCCTGCTAACGCTGGCCTCGTTCATCTGGAAGAGTCTTCTACACAACAGCATCACTGTGGAAGAAGGTGCCCTTCACACCTCACAGTGAAATATGCACAAAGTCACTGAACACTGCTACATTTGCTAGCACATAGCAGAGCTAGATCACAGCGCTGGAGCACAAACACACACACACACACACACACTCAGATGCATGTGTAACACAGACATAAACAAACGAGCTAACCCAGAGAGGTTACACTCATCTGTTCACATCTTTGTCTGGCCCTTCAGCTAACACCAGTTCATACTGGGACTGAGTAGCCCCAACAATGTGCAAACCCAAGTGTTCCACTGATGGAGTCTTCTAGCTTAGGTAGAGAACATGATGCAAAGTCCGACCCTGTCTGGCCTAAAGCTACTGTAGGATTTACTGACTTTTACACCGGAATGCTTGGCTAAGACGCGACGATGAACAGAAATTGAAAAAACAGAACATTTCTACGCTCCCAGAGCTGAGGCTGCACAGAGGAGCATCAGCGAGTGCAGGAAATGTCTGCTTCTCTCCAACCCTCCAGCTCTGCAGTCTTGTTAGCATCAGAAAGCAACTTTGTAACAGACGTGTCACCATTTTCAACTGCTGCTCTTCTGCTTTGGCCTCCTCTTTTCCTGTTCCCACAGCTTCTACTTTATTCATATTCCATACTCCTTATTACCTGCTAAATGTTCCATGCTAATAGCAATTTGGCAAGGTGCAAGTACAGATGACCCTGGCATTGGTTTCATGCACGTTGCACCGCCGTACCAGCCTTCTAAGACATCATCTGACATTCTGACCAGTTTTCACTGTCGCATTTGCAACATTAGAAGTGAATAAAGCTGTGCAGCGGCTAATGTTAGCCTCATTCCGATCAGAGCATGCTGCTGAGATGAGTTGGGTTGCCTGCAGACGTTTCCACATCATTCTCCTGCCAGTAATGGTCAGCTCCCAGCAGACCTAGAAGCTGCCTCTGGAACGTTGTCCAGCTTGCACCTTTGCAGCAGCTGTTAGCCGATGAATCAGCACCATTCACATATGAACGGTGACCAGTTTGAATGTGAGCAAAGGTTTGGGACGTTTGTATTTTCATCCCTCTTGCAGCAAACGTCTGGGTCTTTTCCTCCTACTTATGCAGAATCAACAGAAAACAGAAAGTAGAGACACATTAATGTAGCTGTTTATAATTAATATTGATAAAAAGCCGTGTGGATAAAATCATACCGGTCAAAGTTCATATTTTCTTGTTTTATGGGGACACAAACTCTGTCTTATATGGTGCAAAAATATGGGCAACAAACTTTAATCTATTTCAGTAGCTTTATTTATTGTCAGTATAGGACACTGAGTAAAGGGACTGAAGCATCGCTCTAGCTTGAATGGTGGGTAGATGGATGCTTACAGTGGAAAGCAGAAGTTTACACACGCCGTAAAAAGGCACGTTTTTTTTCCAAGATTAAAGATTGTCTAAGATTAAATCAGATTAAACTCTCCCTGTTTTTGTTTAATTAGGATTGCCAAAGCTATTTCTATTTGCTAAGTGCCAGAACGATGTGAGAGAAGTTTTTGAGCCAATTTTGTATTCATGTTTTTGAGGGTCAGAAGTTTGCGTATATCTCAGTAGTATTTGCTAGCATTGCCTTTAAACTGCGTGACCTGGCTCAAACGCGTTTTTCAACAAGCTTCTCACGATCCTTTGCACCAAAGTCCCGGAAGCCCTGAGCAGCTGAACACAGCTAGCCCTGTTTCTGCCCTTCATCTTAGTGGAGATACCAAAAATCAAAGTCTGACCAGCATGTACATGACAGCCAAAGAGCCGAGCTGAGGGCAGGAGCTCCGTTAGCAGCTGTCAGCACTGATGTGTCTGCTTGTCTCTGTCTGCTCTGCAGGTCCGGCCGTCCTGTCAGCTTTATGGTGGTGCTGAACACCCCCAGCCCCCTCAGCAAGATCTCCTGGGTCAACCGTCTGCACTTGGCCAAAGTTGCACTACGTAAGCACAAAACAGTCACGCGCGCAGAATGTTTCCAAGAATCTGAAACGCAAGAGTCTCGGATATGTCGTCCTTTTAGTCGGTAATCCTTTTCTAAGTGTACAAAAGAGGTTCCCGTATATACAGGAAGAGTCCTTCCACCACATGTCTTTGGGGAAGGGAAGCACCAGGCCAAGCACCCTGCTAACCACTCTCTGCTGGGCCCTCAGATCATTAGCATGCTAACGCCCCACGAGCACCAGGCAAGCACCCTGCTAACCACTCTCTGCTGGGCCCCCAGATCATTAGCATGCTAACGCCCCACGAGCACCAGGCCAAGCACCCTGCTAACCACTCTCTGCTGGGCCCCCAGATCATTAGCATGCTAACGCTCCACAGGGGCTAAATTTCCAGCTCTGGCTTCAGCTAGTTCAGAACTGAAGAAGCCTTCTGGAGAGGAGGAGGAGAAATATCTTGAAGGACCTCCAGAAAGTCCAGCTGCTCACAGAGGTCAAGCTTGCTCAGAGATGTGGACATCGCTGTGTTGGGAATTCCTACTCAGGGGAAGCTTCTCCTCACTGGTTCCTCTGACCCTGGGGAGAGGAAGCCCACTAACCTGGTCAACTCTCAGGCCACCGTCTGGATCCCAGCTGTGCCCAGCCCCCTCATACACCTGGAGCGCCCACCTCTGTCTGGCTGTCTCTCTCTCTCTCTCACACAGTTCTGAGTGTGTTAGGTGGGTGAGTCTCTCCAGTCTCTGGTGGTGGGGGTGGGGGGGGTGGTCATCAGAACCATCCAGGGGTCAGAGGATGTGATGATCTGCTCATGTTTCCCTCTAGGTAGCAGCGTGGTTCTTCTCTAGCATGTTTCTGGTTCTGGTTCTGGTTCTGGTTCTTTTTGCTTGGTCAGAATGTGGCTTTTTCTGGAAGTGACTCTGTGGAAGGTGATCTGGTCTGAGGAGCTGCTAAAGGTGCAGACGATGGAAGCCATGAGCTCTGCTGCTTCAGTCCGCTGCTCTCATTTTCCAGAATCCACCAGGAGGAGGCGCTCTCTGGCAGACTGCTGAAGGGCTGTTTTGTGATGAAGGTGCAGGACAGGTCTCCTGACTCGGACATGCTCTTCTTCAGGGCTGTTTGACTGCCTCTGACCTCTGACCTCCTCTGCTCGCTCCATTGCGTAATGACGTCCTGTGCAAGCTGCAAACGTTGCTCTGCGCTCAGCCTCTCCTGCTGGGAGGCCACGGAGCTCTGAGAGGCTCCATGTTTGAGGCGTCTCCTGCTGCTTCCGGAGATGTGCTGCCTGATCAGCGGAGCGCTCTGGCTGCAGATCCAAGTGCTTCCTGCTGGGCAGCAGCAGCAGGTTCAGCCGGGTCAAAGCTGCAGCGGTGGAGACGTGGGGAAGCTGCTCATGTGTGCAAGGAGGTAAAGCCCCAGCAGGGACCAGGGGGAGAGCAGTGGGCTGCCTGTGGGGACCCCCTGAGTGGCTCAGTCCACTCTTTCCCTCACACAGGGGACAATAGAAGAGGGGAATGTGCTAGCACACACCGACATACACTGATACACACGACACACACCAACACACACCGACACACACTGACACACACCGACACATACCGACACACACCGACACACACGACACACACTGACACACACCTTCCCAGTCCACTGTGTGGTCACCTGTACCGTGGGGTGCAGACTGCCTGCTGCTAGCGTGGTTGCTTCCCTGCAGCTCTCTCTCCCAACATTTCTATCAAAGATGTTAATCTGTGAATTTGTTATGAACATTTGAAAAATGCTAAATTTTTGGGAAAAACACAGAATTTTGATGAATTGTTTACTTATTTATTTACATTTCGTAGTAAATAGTTAACTTAAAGGAATTTAGGAAAGCAATTACCTTGGGAAAAGTAAGTAAACAAACGTGTTTGTGTAAAGTAGTGTGAAATTATAAGATAATAATAATCTTTAAGTAAGATGTCCTTTTTTTGAAGTTGTGAATACTTAAAGTATCTCAGTAGAGTTAAATTCAAATCACACTGTTACAACTCAAATACTTTGAGTCACATTAACTTAATATATTCTGACAAAACAAGTGGGCATTACTTTATATTTGTAATAAACTCCGCTTAAGGTATCTCAGTGGAATCCACTTCATTAAGGTTGACAGCAACTCGATAAGGTCACATAAACTTAAAATACTGTGACAAAGTAGGTGAGCAGTGCTTCATTTTTAATATATGCACTCAATATTCCTTAGTTTAGCTAACTTAAAAATAAGAACTCACAAAATGACATGAAAACCACAATTTACTTTCTGTTTCAGTATTTGTAAATGACAATAACAACAATCATCATGCTGTTCATTCTGAAACTTGTCCAGAAAAAGACCATCAAAGGGCCAGTTTGGCTCAACAACTGAGGGGAGGGGGGTTAGAGATAAATAAGAACAAATAAAATAGTGTTCTTCCACTCCTATTTTCACAATTGTTTTTTTACAATACAAGTTTACAATACAAGCCCCATCATACTCACACCCATTCACACATATGGAGACAACCAGTATAGCTGTCCCTAGCCACAACATCTCGCCCAAAAGAGCATTTTTTTAATGTTTGCACTTTGGGGCTGAGCTTCTGTTGTCCAAGGTTCAACAGTATCTTCTGGATGAACTCAGACGTGTTTTCATACCTTTGGGCTAATCCAGATGGAGTGCATATATTAAGCCAAACAGAAGACAAAGTGCTTGAGAGGTTGTGGAAATCTCATCCATGGCAATGTTTCCTTCAAGGATGATTGCAGTGCTGTTACTGGATGGTGGCCTGTCCTCAGTCCTGACTCTAAGAACCCCAGCAGGCACCTGGGTGAAGTCATCCGTAGTCTCTGAATCCTGCATTAAAAAGAAAAGCAAATCATTGAGGAATAGGAATAATGTGTTGTGACCCATGTTTATAATGTGTTCACTCTTGTAATCAGTGTGTGCAGAAATCCTAATTCAACATCACATAGAAGAAGCCAGCACTCTATTGAAAGAGCTCTTTTGAAAGACCAGGAGCAGGAAGAGATGGTCACATTTCACTACTAAGTCCTAACAAGCATTGACAATCCGTAAAGACTTTTTGTGTACTGAATTCTTGAGCTAATTTCTCTAGGGTACTACTCAATGGTTTAATGTACATTCTCTGACATCAGAGCTCAGTCTCAGCTCTGACATCAGACCAAATAATATTGGTATTAGACTTCAGGTCACTGGCAAAACTTGAAGAACTGGCACTAACAGACCCAAAGTATAATGAAACAAAGCCGTTAGTTTTAAATCTCCAGGGATTATCCTTTAAATCATGGGTGTTGTGTAAAATGATTTTACTGCAAATGGCACAAAATCCGTTTTTTTGAATACATGAGTGAACAGTGTTAGTTTTTCTGAAATCTAAGAACTGGACCTGAGGTCTGATGATGTCCTACATGTGCACTGAATGATGGTGGTATGATCATCATCATACATGTTCTAGCTGAGGAAGAATTCACTGGAATTATCTCCAAGTTATACTGGAGACCTTGCAGGACAGCAGGGTGTGTTGTGGTGATGTCGCTGGTCTCATAGAAAAGGTGACAAAAACGAAGACTATAGGAAAGGTACTATTATTTAATATCATTTATTACAATTATTCATTCTATCTATGCATGTGCTCAAGTTACCATCATTAAATAAATTAGTAGCTGTTGTACAGAGTAGTGGCAGCAGTTGTCCAGTAGTTAAGGTGGTATTGGTGACTAATCTGACACAACACTTACTTGTGTATTGATTGACTGGAGAAGGCGGTCAAGTTTCTGTATTTGAAGAGGGCAATGAGACGAGTGCTATGGTGGTCCAGAGCTTCATAGAATTCTTTCTTTAGGTTCTTGCTGGCCACTCTGTAGAACTCTGCAAAAACCTTAACAAACAAAAGGACACATCCAAAGGACTGATTACTCCACCATGGAAGTCATTTCATGACAGTATTGCTCTTCATATATGATAGACTTCCCAAAAAGTAGTGAGCAGATTCCTGAAAGTGCCGATGTGTTAGGTACTAAAGGATTCATCCATTACTCATTCAACGGATCCAGGGAACCAACAGACTCATCTACAATGGAAATAATGACTTGAACTGTGGTTGAGGATAGTGCAGTGTAGGTGGGCCTTACCTGCCTTTGTGTGACTAGCGCAGACCAGCGGTCCATCATCCTTTAGACTGGAGGCTGTTCTTCCACGACTTCTTTTCTTCATATCGACTGAGTCAGAAAGCCTTTTCTTTGCTTCCCTTTCAAGCCGTCTTCTAACTGACTCAAGAGTATCTGCACTTTCGCCATCAGGAAAATTTGGTAAGAACTTTCTCTCGCTTCTCTTTGGTTTTTTTATGTTACTACATGATGGTTCTCCTTCAGGGAAATCCCTCTTCCGCTTGTTCCCATTCACTGTGACATCGGCCATTCCAGATCACGTTTGTACGGAAATTCCCCATCTTGAATTGAATGCTCTTCTTCCATCCACAGTATCCAGTGGGTGGTCCAGCATCTTTCAGACAGGGATGTTTTGCAGTCAGTGCAAAGGCCACTTCTCCACAGTGCTCCTCCGTGGGGCTTGCTGTGTACTTGTACATCGTCTCTGCAAGTCTCTCTAAGATCACATGTATCATGTCCCAAGAAAGATCCATCCCACTTCCATCCTCCATATAGGCAAGGTCTCAGTCAGACATTGACATCCACTGAGAATTCTGGAATATCAAATGCAGGAGGCCAAGGATGCTGCCTCATCAGCTGAGATTTTTCTCAGTATCTCTGTATCTGATGTGCTTGGTGATGACAGTGTGCTAGAGGCTGAAGAGAGGGACTCAAGCGTGGCTGGATCTGGTAGTTGGGACACATCTGTCAGGCTGCAGAGGGCATTGTTAAACAGCGCCTCTGCAAATTGTATTCTGAAGTTATATGCTCGTGCCACTTTAACTTTCAAGTGATCCAAAAGGGTCGGGGAGGAGATCCTGCCCCAAGTGGAGGAGTTCAAGTACCTCGGGGTCTTGTTCACGAGTCGGGGGGGAATGCAGTAATGCGGACTCTGTACCGGTCCGTTGTGGTGAAGAGAGAGCTGAGCCGAAAGGTGAATCTCTCGATTTTTGTTCCTACCCTCACCTATGGTCATGAGCTTTGGGTAATGACCGAAAGAACAAGATGGCGGGTATAAGCGGCCGAAATGAGGTTCCTCCGTAGGGTGGCTGGGCTCTCCCTTAGAGACAGGGTGAGAAGCTCTGCCATCCGGGAGGAGCTCGGAGTAGAGCCGCTGTTCCTCCGCGTTGAGAGGAGCCAGATGAGGTGGCTCGGGCATCTAGTCAGGATACCTCCCGGACTCCTCCCTGGTGAGGTGTTCAGGGCACGTCCCTTCGGTAGGAGGCCCCCAGGAAGACCCAGGACACGCTGGACAGACGTGTCCTGGGTCTCTCCTTTCTCTCGGCTGGCCTGGGAACGCCTCGGGATCCCCCCGGAAGAGCTGGACGAAGTGGATGGGGAGAGGGAAGTCTGGGCTTCCTGCTGCCCCCGCGACCTGACCCCAGATGGATGGATGGATGGATGGATCCAAAAGAGACTCAAGGTTGCTTCGTTTCTGATCAAGACTGATTCTTCTGATTTTGACTCTGATTGGCCACTTCTGTTCCATCATCCTACAAAGAACAGAGCCATAAAGTTAGTGCAGCTAACATAACATGTAATGTTTCAAAGAAACAAACCATGTGTCTCTGACTCGGTCCAGCAATCAGGTCTGTGCTGTTTTGTGTCAGTTCATAAGCACGATGATGCTCATGATACCAGTCAATCATTGGTTTGCACAAGGTTTGTCCTCATTAAGTACTAGCATTTGCTTCATCTGCCTGAAGTGTGGAAGCCCTCCACATGCACCTACAGAAAGCACCATATCTGTAGCGGAGTCCTTTCCGTCAACATTGACACGCGTGGCTGACAGAACTGTGTTGTAGACCACATCTGTAGTGCAGCATGTCTTGAATGTACCCTGGGGGGACGCAATCATTATGCTCTTGACTTTGTTTGACTGGTTTGGAAAAGGAAGCACAGTCCAAATGGTACGCCATCATCTTTTGATGTCGCCTCACCAAAGTTAGCGGAACATTTTTGAAGTTCTGAGGTTCATGGATGGCTTTTCTGAAAAAGGTGCGCTTCCTTTCGAATCTCATTGCCCACGTGTCTATGAGAGATCCAAAGACTTTAGTCAAGTGGGGATGGTGCTTGATATAGTGATGCTTTGGCCTGTCTGCAATCTGGAAAAGCATTCAGCAGTAGTTCTCTGTGCTCAAATAGAACAAAGACTCATCTGTGAACCTCAGAGGTAAAACCATTTAGGACCATAAGCAGCCCCCCATGTCCCATCTCCCTCAGGTACATGATGCCCAATCATTAAAGGAAGCTGTCTGATCAGACACCGGTTCTCCTGAGCGGTCCCTCCTGTTGTCTTCTTTGAGGCAAATGTCTTTGGACCTTTGACTCCATAAAGTGCTACTTTAGATGGGTCCTGCTTGACTTCCTGAATCGGTCTGTTGTGAGCGTCTTTGGTTGTCAGTATGTAAAAACCTGAGCTGACATTTTTTGCTTGATTTCTTCTCGGGTGGCCATACAAAACCTGCACATTTTCTCCACAGTAAAGCTCTGTTGAAATGCCGTTAAGGCAAAATACAGCACAGTCCCCTTCAGGCTTGCTCCCAGCTTTCCAACAGAAACGCCATTCTCTTCAAGTGGTACAAGGTCTTCAATAAGTGGACGTAGGACTTCATGACAGTACAATGCCGGGGCCATTCCGAATTCATCTGCTACTAAAATGGCATTTTTTTCATTAAAGTGAGAACCATCCCTATAGTTACTGTATTCACTTCCTGTAGAGCTGCTGCTGGCAAGAGCCTTGTCTGAAACCAGTGCTGGGCCTTCTCTGCTGGCCTAAACATAGGTATAAACATAAACTACGTTATTATTTCTTTTGTAAATACATAAATAAAATTATTCTTCATAGTCGTTCTATTCATGTGATATTATATCCACATGGTGGTGCTGTTTCCAGTGTTGTGGCAGAGTTTTTATCCAGTCATATTTCAGCTAGCTTGTGTTGTCAGGTTCTGTGAAATCTGCCCAGGGCCTTCAGAATCAACAGAGCAGGCTCTTGAGCATGTAACTGAACGGAGACGGTCAGTTGCAATAGCCAATCAGATTTCAAGACTGTGACACCAAGGCAAGCTGGAAGGTTGGAAGGAACTGGACAGGACTGGACTGTACGTGTACTGTGATTGGATAAGCACCCAGCACTTGGAACTAGCTCTGAGCTAATCTTGGAGATCCAGCTACTGACAGCTATCGCTGTATTATTTTAACCCAAGATGGCTGAAGGAGGAGAAGAGAGAGATTTGGTGGATATACGGTAGAATTGTGGTAGTTTCTCCCCAGGAGCCCTGCAGCCTGTAGTTTATTGGTCTGGTCTGTGGTAGAATTGTGGTAGTTTCTCCCCAGGAGCCCTGCAGTAATGAAGTTGTTGCCTTCCTGAATAATAAAACAGTGCGGATCCATCAGGGTTTCTCTTTGGTCAGAAACAAGCTGCTGCTAACACCAGCAGTGATTTACTTACTCCAGGATTTGGTTTACGGCATTTTCAGGGATTTTTTCAGGTGTGCTCTTTAATAATGCAGCTGTGGTCAGATAGTTTCATTGTCTTGTTTTTGTATGTAAATGGGTTCTGGTGCCTGCTAGTGCACAGCTAGCGTTCATCTAGCCATCCACAGTGGTTCTGAAGACTCAGCCACACCCTCCGGGAGAGGCTGTCCATGAGCGTGGAAACCATGAGCAGTAGCCTGGGCTAACATGACTCTTTACACTCCACTAATCCACTGTTGTAACCCAAACCAGGCGCTGCTGGGACTGGTCCTCACTGGTCTGCTCTTCACTGGTGGGATCTTTTGATAACAGCACCTCCAGCAGCAAACGAGCCTCCGGCCGACCACACTGTTCACATGCTAATAGCTCTGCTCACAGGCTAATAGCACCGTTCACATGCTAATAGCTCCGCTCACATGCTAATAGCTCTACTCACAGGCTAATAGCACCGCTCACATGCTAATAGCTCTGCTCACAGGCTAATAGCGCCGCCCACATGCTAATAGCTCTGCTCACAGGCTAATAGCACCGCTCACATGCTAATAGTTCTGCTCACAGGCTAATAGCACCGCTCACATGCTAATAGTTCTGCTCACAGGCTAATAGCACCGCTCACATGCTAATAGCTCCGCTCACATGCTAATAGCTCTGGTCACAGGCTAAAAGCACCGCTCACATGCTAAAAGCATCGCTCACATGCTAAAAGCATCGTTCACATGCTAAAAGCATCGCTCACATGTGCACCTCGGGCAGTTAAATTTCTCATATTTTGACAGCGTTTTTAATCAAACTGTTTAAAGTCTTTTTTTTCACTGATTTCAGGGGAGGAGAATTCTCCAGGCTGGTTCTGTGGGGAAGATGAAGGGAAGGTCATGGCCCATCACTGCTGTCCTCTGCTGGCCTGTCACATGCCCGTCTTTGCAACGAAGTCACCTGAGAGAAAGGTGAGTCCTCGGCCAAAGCTGCTGTCCACCCATCCACCCGTCTCCACCAGATGATTAAAAACAACAGGTCTTCAGCACATGTTCAACGTCTGCTTTGCATCTCTCAGGGAGGACAGTTGTGTCTCATTTCATGTGTTTTTGTGGTTTGTGATCTCGTCCAGATCCACAAAGCTGACTCAGTTCCGGTATCATTGAGCTGTTGAAACTCCCCTGGGCATGAGAGGACAGGCAGGAAAGTCAGATGGACAGGACAGACAGGACAGGACAGACAGATGGACAAAGGGATAACTGTCATTGTGTAAATGAAACCACTGGGAGGTGAAGGGAATGTTTAGTTTATTATATAACTGTGTCTTTATTCATGTTAATCTGACAGAGCAGCGAATCATAGTAACTGAGCTGTCTTTAAAAAGACAGAAGCCAGTCCAGAGAGTTTGAATGGCAGCTTAAAGGCGTCCACCAGGGCTCCAGACTCGGACCTCCTGCGAGAGTTGGACTTGTGGAGTGCTAGTGAGCTGTTAGTAGCCAGAGAAGTTCTTTCACTTCTGAGGATGCTGCCGACTCCTTACAAGTGGCAGCAGCTGACAGACACACACACACACACACAGATGAAGGGTGTGATGGATCCAAGCTGTAAAGGCTGACAAGCCTCTGAAAGATCAAATGGAAGGTGCAGTTGTTAGCTAGTGGCTGCGGTTGTTAGCTGGTTGGTGCAGTTGTTAGCTGGTTGGTGCAGTTGTTAGCTGGTTGGTGCGGTTGTTAGCTCTAGAGCGCTGTGCGACTGATTCAGGTCACCTCGGAGACTGAACTTTGAACCATGGGTCACTGCAGAAGGGTTGCTAGCCCAACTCCTCACATGTCTGTGGCGTTAGCTGGGACAGAGAGAGTTCTGACTGGTTCCTGTCAGGTTGTACTACAGTCTCCTACTAGGCGCTAGCTATGCTAGCTGCTCCAACCTTTGCTTTTCCATTTCCTGCTGTTTTGTGAATATAAAAGATGAAAATAAGTTAAAAACGTAAGGGGGACGTGTCATTTCTAACTTTCTGTCTTTTGGCAGTGACATCATCTTTCACATGACAGTAACAGAACCTCCCATAAGCAGCCTGCTAAATGCCTCTGCCCTTCAGCTGCAGCTGGAGCCTGCCTGCCTGCTCTTGCTCCCATCAACTATCAGCTTAAGGTTAGCTTCAGGGTTAGCATCAAAGTTAGCTTCAGGGTTAGCATCAGGGTTAGCCCAGTGGAAGCTCTTCCCACAGGCCGTGGTGAGTCTGTGAGTGTGTTGTTTAGCGCCTGGGAGCTGCCATGGTTCCGCCGGGTTCCTGCTGGCCCCTCTTCACCTCCAGACAGTGCACGCGTCTCCACAGTGGTGGGATCGCTGCGGGTGGAAGCTGCTGCGAACCAGTCGGTGCAGTCAGTTAGCAGCCCTGCAGCTGCTCAGGCCACACCCTCACCTGGCTCAGCAGGGGTGTGTGTGCAGGACACTCCGAGCATGTTTTACAGCGTTGTGCTAACAGCCTTGTGCTAACAGCCTTGTGCAGGGCTGATGGCTGCAGTTATGTCCCGTCAGAGTCGTGGTTTCCTCTCGTTTAACTGCAGATTATCTCTTATCTCCAGGCAGCAAACATTGGAGAGGAAGACAGATGGATGGATGGATGGAAGCGGCCTTTTGTGGGGGTTAGCATGAGTTTAGCTGTTAGCCCACCTCTTAGCCGTGGATGCACCTCCGCTCACGCTGCCTTCACTCTCTCCTCTGCTGGCTTGTGCTGCTAGTCCGCGGCGCTCTGAGGCTAGCAGCAGCAGGCTGGAGAGCTCATCACAAACGTGGAAAACGTGAATACTGATACATTTAGACAACAAATGGAACATCGCTCACGTCTGAAATGTATCATAAAAGTGAGGACGTTTAAGGTTAAATGTTACGTATCCTTACATGGTGGCGTAGCTGCCACTGCTGAACTCTCCTCCCAGTTGTGCTGTTGGGCATCCTCCATGGCCGCTGTGGTTTAGAAACCAGTCTGTTTCTCCAACAGTTAGCCTGCTTGTTGTAGCTCATCACAGAGGCTGGAGCAGCTCCTCAGTATGTCTCTGGCCCTTGGTTTCCGCGGCAACTGTCACTTGCCAGAACAATGGTATGAGCAGAAGGGGAACTGATGTTCAACCGTTCTTCCTGTGATGTTTAGTTTGAAAGAACAAGCTCAAGCTAAAGAGGCGTGTCTGCTTTGAGGTTTCTCCTTTCATCCTGCTAGCGTGTAGGTTGGTGCTCCTGATGATCCACTCTGCTAGCAGGACTCTGCTGCTCAGGACAGCTGCTTTCTGCCTGTAGATGTCTTCTGAAAGAGGCTGCTTGCTAGCTGACTTGGAAAGCCATGTGTCCCAGTCTGAGAAATCTTTTCAGCCTATCAATTTTCTGCTGCTTTCGCACTGCTTTACACTGATTTTCAATCAATACTTTTAGCTATTTTAAGCTTTAATAAATGTGGGGTTTCCTAATTTATCCCTCCCCAGAAAATGTGTGTTACATTTTCCGTATATGTGCTTCAGGGTTTCATTAAGACATCATTTATTTTTTTAAATAAAGTCTTTTTTAAAGCAACGAATGTGCGAACTTTACCAGGTCTGTGTGAAAATGAGGAACATCAGGGAAAGAAAAGAGCTCTGCCGGATTCTAAATGTCTTTCACCAGCATGTGTTAATGGATGTAGTCCTCAGAGACAGTCCTGGTGAGTCCTCAGGATTACTGTCTTCAGGATGAATGAGACGCCATGGACACGTCCTCACGCCCTCCACCTCCACCCATGACGGTTGTTTGGTTTCCGTGGTGATGATCTCCTCGGTTGTAGAGGGACAGATCCAGGACTGTCCCTGCCCGCTCCCCTTAGTCTCATGTCTCCTGTCCTCACACATTGAGGACAGCTGCTGAGATAGACCAGGATCCGAGGTGTGAGGGGCAGCGGTTCGGCGGGCTGGTCCACAGACACGTGACTGTGCAGATGTCCAGCTGATCCTGCGTCTTCCTCCTACTTTGACCTCCTTGGTCTTCCTCCTCAGCTCCCTCTGCGCTGAAGGCACTCTTTTCATCCATGGCTTGTTGTTTGACAAGCACCATACAGTCCTGAAGGGGGCAGTGTTTGCATTCGGCTGCGACTCGTGCGCACCTGTGCTGCTGAAGCCACCTGCCGAAAGCCACAGGCCTCAAGGTTCCCTAGCGCCACCATCTGACACACACATGCACATCAGTGAAGCAGGAAATGAAGCCTGTGGCTCTGACAGACAGGCTCTGTCAGGGCTAGCAGCTAGCATGGCCTCATGCTAACGGCTAAAAGCTCGCTAGATTTGCTGAAACGTTGTCCCTAATGGTGTTGTGACTGGAGTTCCTCCCTGTCCTCCTGTCTTCCTGTTGCTGCTCTCCTTTGCTCCTACCGGTTCATTCCAGCTGGAAGTCAGCTAGCTTAGCAGCTGCACCTGGAGTTAGCCTGGTCAGCCATGTTTCTGCAAACAGCATGATGCTGTCCTCTTGCCGGTTCCTCTGAGGCCAGGTTCCTACCGCTAGCTAGTCCACTTTGTTGGGAGGGATCATACATCGCCATGGTGATGGACAGGAGGACCAGCCTCTAGCTCCTCCTTCTGGAACGGTGCTTCCTACAGCGTCCCCGTCTCCTCCTTTTCAGCTCACAGGCAACGTTGGGTCTGTCACAACACCGCCATGTTTCAGAGCGCCATCAGCTGATGCTTGCTGTCAACAGTGGCCTGTTTGGCCACTCAGAGTCCCCAGACGGGCTCTCAAAATGTGCACAAATCAGCAGGAAGAGCACGGCAAATGCTGCCATTTCTGCTCATTTAGCCACAAAATGCTAGATAATACGGTAGATCGTAGATAAATGAGAGGATAAATGAGTATGCCCTCATATCAGTGACTGTTTGCTGTGATGTTTGCAGCCTTTTTTGATAAGACTTCTCACAATCAGCGTGTGATCTCTCTTTATTAGAAACTACACATAGAAACAGTCAACCTGAACGGCTTTGGAGAAAAACCTCCACCGATAGGCTGGCGGCCTATCCAGGTGGACCCCACCTCTCGCCCCTCGACAGCTGGGATAGGCTCCAGCAGACCCTTGAGACCCAAAGTGTGGAGAAAAACATTATTTAGAAAAAAAAAAAAAAATTAGTTCTGCTTCCTGGAAGGACCAAGGTCCTGACAGCCTTGACCGCCACTCACACGACTCACAACTACCATACTAGTATGTGCTAGTACTACCATACTAGTATCTGCTAGTACTACCATACTAGTATGTGCTAGTACTACCATACTAGTATGTGCTAGTACTACCATACTAGTATGTGCTAGGACTACCATACTACCATATTAGTATGTGCTAGTACTACCATACTAGTATGTGCTAGTACTACCATATTACCATCTAGTATGTGCTAGTACTACCATACTAGTATGTGCTAGTACTACCATACTACCATATTAGTATGTGCTAGTACTACCAAACTAGTATGTGCTAGTACTGTCATACTAGTATGTGCTAGTACTACCATACTACCATATTAGTATGTGCAAGTACTACCATACTAGTATGTGCTAGTACTACCATACTACCATACTAGTATGTGCTAGGACTACCACACTAATATAAGCTAGTACTACCATACTAGTATGTGCTAGTACTACCATATTACCATCCTAGTATGTGCTAGTACTAGCACATAGTAGTATGTGCTAGGACTACCATACTACCATAATTAGTATGTGCTAGTACTACCATACTACCATATTAGTATGTGCTAGTACTACCATACTAGTATGTGCTAGTACTACCATAATAGTATGTACTAGTACTTCCATACTGGTATGTACTGGTACTACCATACTACTAGTATGTGCTAGTACTACCATACTACCATTACTGCCACTGCATGTGTGAGTGGACGACGCTAACATTCTCACCCTTGTCTGTCTTTTTTCAGTGGCTTTAGCTGTTCACATTCTAGGTTTTGTCTCACAGAAAAGTCAGTGGATGCTCTGCTGCTTGGCTGTGACGTGTAGCAACAGCGCCCTCTGGGGGGCAGACTACTTTTGGGTCATTGACAAGCAGCTGCGTCTCTCACCAGGCCACCCAACCTGACCTTAATTAGTTCAGCTGCCCAGGTCCTCCCCAAAGGTCCCCGCGCTCCCTCAGGTCTTTCCCTTAGCTCTCCTCAGCAGCATGCAGGCTCGCCTCGCTCTCCGGTCCTTCCTGCAGACTCCTGAAAGCTTCAGCCTCTGCCCTACAGCTGTCATTGGAGGAAACATACAAACTACAGTAACGTAGGCAGAACGTGCTGATGGTCCCTCAGGGAGTCCTGAGGGGGGTTCTCTGGGAGTATGGGGTGTCGGGCCCCCTGATACGAGCCGTTCGCTCCCTGTACGACGTGTCAGAGCTGGTTTGCATCGCTGGCAGGAAGTCGGACTGGTTTCCACTGAGGGTTGGACTCTGCCAGGGCTGCCCTTTGTCACAGTTCTGTTCAACCTTTCTAGACAGAATTTCTAGGCGCAGCCGTGGTGTTGAGGGGGTCCAGTTTGGTGGCCTCAGGATCAGGTCTCTTTGCAGATGATGTGGTCCTCTTGGCCTCATCAGTCCGTGACCTCCAGCTCTCGCTGGACCGGTTGCAACCGAGTGTGAAGCGTCCGGGATGAGAATCAGCACCTCCAAATGGTGATGATGGATGGATAGACAGATGGATGGATGGATGGATTAGAGGGTGATGGATGGATGGATAGACGGATGGATAGATGGATGATGGATGGATGATTGATGGATAGATGGATGGATGGAGAGGGTGATGGATAGACGGATGGATGGATAGACGGATGGATGGATAGACGGATGGATGGATGATGGATGGATGGGTGATATATTTTTGCTAACCAGGATTGGTTTGGTCACTGCTGAAAGCCCGTACGTCCTCCGTCAGGGGTTAGTATCCTTTGCTTGCTCTGAGGTGGAGGAGCGTTTGCTTCCTTTGTTGATGTGCTCGGCTGGGCTCCGTCGTCCACCTGTCCATCAGAGCCACTGTCCATTTACCCTCAACACGTCCATGCTGTCAAGCATGTCCCATTGTCACTTCTCCATGAACGTGTGGTTGTAAATAATCTTCTCCAGGACGTGTCTTTTATATGACATCAACAAATCGGTCAGTGGCCGGTAAAGTATTCTCAAAGGAGACATTAGCAGCAGTCAGTTAGCAAAACAAAGAGCAGCATTGCTCAGGTAACATTTCTAAAACATCAAAGCTGCCTTTAACACCAGTCTCCATGTAGGCTTCAGCATGTGTGACCAAAGACACGTGCACGCCTCTGTTTCCTTCAGAATTACAAATGCAGCTGAGCAGAGAGAGAGAGCGGAAGCCATGACCGACCTCCCACTCATGTTGACCGCCACCGTCAGGCTCATCAGCCAGCCCCTCTTCATTCCAGCCACCCTTTCAGCAGCTTCCTCCCCCTACCAGCCCACCATGGACCAGCTCTTCTGTCTGTCACACGGCCCACCCACAGTGCTCTTACACAAACACGTTTGCGTTAGCCGCAGGGGACGGTTGATGCATTAGCCTGAGGATGCTGCAAGTGTCAACCTCCATCATAATGTTTTAATCATAAAATTAGTTGCACAAATATATAAAATATTGATTTCTGACTGTGTTTACTATCAGTACTCAAGCCCGTGTGTGTTGTTGGGTTTATCCTATCCGGAGCCTTTAGAGTGGGAAGCTTGGCTAATAAATAGCTAGCTATAGCCACAGGATTCCTGTGACCATGGGCGTGGCCGTCCCATGGCAACGGTCTCAACCATCAACCCAGATCTGAACTTCCAAGGCAGCGGGCTGCAGCGAACACCTGCAGAAGGCACGAGGAGGGTCCAGGCCAGCCAAGACGAGGAACGGACCAGAACGACAATCACACGCCATCCCAGAAGAGGCGGAGAAGCAGGAGCAAGTCCACAAGCTTGGAGAAAAGACAACTTCCGGATGGAGTCCCAGTAACAAGAAGGGTGGATGGAAGCACACTGACTGGAAGAAAGAAGAAGAGCATGTTCCTAAAACTGGAGATTTGAGTCGAATAACTAAAAAAGATGGGCCAGTATAATCTAAGACTCCAGTATAGCGCAGGCCAGCAACTCTGAACCTGCAAACATCTCTTCTGTGGTTGTTTTTGGTGCTGATGGTGGACGTAAAGCAGCGCAGACTAAGAGCAGCCTGCTGTCTGCTCTTCTGAGGGGAAAGGCTCCATTAGCAGCTGCAGACTGCTGTTACCGAGCAGACAGTCAAGGTTGTAGCCTTTCTATGACGCACGCTGAGTTCTGGTCTCCCTCTTCTCCTCTAGCTTGGAGCTGCTCTCCACAGTCCGGTCCACTGTGCACTGCTGGGCTTCTCTGCAGCCAGCACCTCCTTACCTCCAGGCTACCTCTGGGTAAGTTGCACCTCCTCGCTCCCCTCTCACATGTCCTAGTATGTCCACCCACCTACAGGTTTTCTGTCCCTCTCTCTTTCCCACACTGGTTCTGCTGGGCTGGGAAGACTTTGCCTGTTTTGGTCTTTGTCCAGCTGTCCCGCTGTCTCCAGCTGGGACACGCATGCATCCATCACCTCCACCTTCTGTTTGTCTTTAATAGAGTGGGAACCACACTGTAGCTCAGGGGTGGGCCAAACCCAGGAGTGGGTTCTAAGATTTGAAGAGGGGCTGGACCAGGAGCAGATGGAGTGTTTGGGGACCCTCCTCATAGGAGAAATGTAGAAAACATGTGCTTTAATATCAGCTGAAAATGAACAAAAGCACCATAAGAGTCTTTGAAGCCCCATGGGGTTTAGCTCTTCAGTCACATGACCCTTAAAACACTGAAAATTCAATAAAATGCATCTTTTTCATTACTAACAGTTACAATTGAAAAGCAGTGAAAGTTGTGTTATCCTTCAGGATACCGCCATCATCATCGTCACCATCATCACTCTCTTCCTGACTGTCTTTATTTCACAGACGGTAGGAGAGGCAGATGCACTCGTCCTTCTTCTATTCAGTGAGCCAAAAGTCAACAACGAGCAGCGAAGGGACGCAGCAGAGTCACGGCGCCAGTATGCGGCGCGCCTTATATTTGATCTGGTGCACATTGGTTATTTTGAGTACGAGCACCTGCGCACCACTTCTGTGCACCTGTTAACAGAAATGACCTGTAACACCTGAGGCCTACTGAACAAATCACTTTTTACACAACGCAACGGAGAAACGTTTCAGTGGGAAGGATGCAGAGTTCACTCTGAACAAATATTTAGTTGTTTACTCCTTATTAAACACTCAACATTCTCGCTCCACTTTCCTTTTCTTAGGTCCGCTCATCTTTACAGAAGGACTGAGGGGTCAAAGAGTAAAGCGCAAACGTGGGGTAATATGCCACACCTAACAAAGGTCAATGTAGCTAGAGTCCACCATCTACTGGGTAAACGTGGGAATTGCACGGAAAGTAAAACATTAACAAGGTTTAATATAATTTCTTTGAGTTCGGCCGGATTAAAAACCTTAACGGGCCGCATGTGGCCCCCGGGCCGTAGTTTGCCCGTGCCTGCTGTAGCTGCTCTGACTTGCTGTTGGGGTCAACAAGTGGGTGGGGGTAGGTACTGAGACAAGGTGCAGCTGTCCCAACGCTGGGCTGACGTTTCCAGAGTTGGGGGTGGGCTCCTGGCTGCCAGGAACATCCTCTCTCGTTCTGAGCCTGTGCAACAGACCATTATGTATTCTGCCTCAGCCTCAGGAGCCCACAGGACACTTCTGTCCACATCCCGCATTCTGATCCAAATCAAACAAACGATGGCGCCGCATGCAAACGAGGCTGGCTGGGGAGGAGAGCAGCTAAAGGCTATATTTAGCTCCTGTCACATCCAAGTGATGGGATTTGTATGGTGAATAAATGTACGTCTGGATGAAGCAGCGCTGCAGTTTCAGGAGGAGAACGCTGCAGGTTTTCAGGACAGGAGGAGAAGCGAATGAAGCAGAAATTGTTTAGACGTTGGCTTTTCTAAAGTATCCCTGAGTTCATCTCGTCAGCCTGTGAAAAGGTTTTTCCTTTTGTTCCTCACCGATGAAAAGACTCTTTCAACAACTGTTGGATGAGAACACTACAAAGTCTTTACTGGACGTGTGTAACATTTATGAGCGACAACGTCTGAGGGTTAAATCAGTTCTTACTTCCGCTGTCAGGAGAGAACGGGTGGAAAAGCTTGTTCCAGTTAGAAGGGGACTGGACCAGCCGTGCTCTCGACTCCGCCCATCTCTCGTCTTCTCCGTCAGCAGAATAGATGATCGGCCCTGGTGGTACAGCTTCAGATGGGCTTTCACCATTTTTCCTGCCTTTTTCTGATCCCCGTTTCTTCTCCCACAGGTCGGTGGTGGGGGAGATGCTTCTCAGGGCCAGATCGAGATATTTTCCCTCAACAGGCCCATCCCCAGAGCGGTGAAAAGCCTGCTCCTTGGCTCTGCTGTCCGATGCCTCGAATATGTGCCAGAACTTTCACCAAACGAGGGAGCTGGAAGCCAGAAAGCCGCCTCTGGACCTGGTGCCCACATATGTGTTGGATTAGACGATGGACGGTGAGACATCCCTTTTACATTTGTTGAAACTCGCCTCCAGGTCCTGATCCAGCTGGGTAGAAGTAGCTGCTGCTCAGACGCTGCCCCTGTTCCACCCAGCTGCCTCGGAGCAGACTCCGTCTGTCAGGGATCCCAGCTTCCTGTCAGGGATCCCAGCTTCCTGTCAGTGATCCCAGCTTCCTGTGCTCTCTGTTTCTCCAGGGTGGTGGTCTACGGCAGCGTGGACACAGCAGCCCAGTGCCTGCTGACCCTTGGCCCGTGCCCAGAGGGCTGCCCAGTGCTGTGCCTGAAGCAGTCCTCCCAGCAGCTGTTTGCTGGTCTGCAGAGCGGGACTGTGCTGGTGTATGCCCGCAGCACCACTGGTAAGCTGCCTCTCAGCTGCTGCTGTCTGCTAGCTGGTCTCTGTCTTCAGACTAAAACCAGCTCTCCAAATCCTTCCCAACACTTCACATTTGATGACATTCGTCCGGTCGCTCCTCCGTCCGGACTGATTAGATTCCAGTCAAGTCAGTGCGCCAGGTTCCACCGTCTGCGTCTCCACCAGGGCTGGGGGCTCCATCGCCCTCCGAAAAAATACGCATTGCTTCTACTTTGGTCGGATGCCGGAGCACGCCGCAACCAGCTAGCACAAGGCATCGCGTGCGGGACAGGAAGTTGGTGCGAAGAGAAAATAAAACATCTGGGAAATTGTCAAAATAAAAGCTCCCGTATTTAGAGCGATGGTTTTTAACAGGTCCTGGGTCTCGTGAGGGTCACCTCGCAATCATTTTAGACAAGGGCGAAGAAAGACTCGCCATCGCAGTACGAAGCCAGGCCGTTATTTATGACGGGTCACATCTTTTTGAGAAGCATAATTTAAAAAAGTCGGCATGGAAGCGGTTCAGAAGCAAGAGGAGTGAATGGTTAATCAGTGAAATGGCTCATTCATGCGACCGTCTTTAATGTGTTTATCATCTACAGAACTACAGAGTGGTCATATCACCCGCTCGTACCTGATTTTGTTTCCAGCGTCCTGTCGCAGCCGCACAGCGCGGACGCAGCCGGTGGACACCCTTTGCTGGCTTCAGCGGCGTGCAGCCAGCAATTGCGTCTGTGATCTCACACGTGGACGTAGTTCTTCCAGGTTGAGACGTCTCTCAAGGTTCTGTCCTGGGCCCATTGTTAGGAATCAAGCCCTGCTGAGGCCATTAAGAGCTTTCCATGAGCAAGCGTTTAGAAGGCGGAGTAATGACCTTTATAACATGCCAGGCAGTTCACCTGTGGGAGTCATACGTCATGGTGGAGCTATTCTAAACAAATCAGAATGTTAATGAAATGTCTGGCTGCAGCTGGTTCTGCTGATTCCATTCATTAGCATTCAGAAGAGGAAAGAGGTCTGGAATTCACTTCATAATGTGCACCTACACTGAGAGGCAGGTGATTAAAGTTGAGAAGCAGAAACCCGCCTCGCTCAGAGAAGCAGATGAAAGCTAACGCTGCGGCGCGTCCTTCCAGGCCAATCAAATGAAGGTCGATGTTTTGTTCTAATTGAATTCATTGTCTCCTTTGTAATCCATTAGGCTTACACACTTTCACTTCCACCTCAGGCGTCTCTGCGTGGCGGCACTGCAGAGCCGGACGCTGGAGCAGGAAGCAAAGCCCAGCAGTGGACTAGCACAGCACTGCAACTTTGGTTCCTCAGTAGCGAACCTGAAGTTAGGCTTGCCAACAGTTCCTTAAACTGCTGGAGAATTCTCCAGTCGGACCCTAAAAGATGCCTTGTTGACCTTGCAAGGAACACATTTGGTCCGTGTTGAACCGGTTCAGTTCTGCTGCCAGTGTTGCTAAGATACGCCTGCAGCGCGGCATTCAAAAACGCGACTGACGCTACCCAGACAAGCACACGGCAAAAAGAGAAAAATGCAACCGCAGGAGCGAAGAAAAGAATTGGAAAGAAGAGTTGAATGGCAGGAACAGGTGACAGATGATTGGTAGAAAGCCAAGAGCAGGTCTGCTAACGCCACGGCTCCTTTAGGAAAGACTGAGGTTAGGCAGCCTTATAAACTCCAATCGTCTGGAGTTAAAGTTCACCATTTTAAGGTTTACTCTAACACTAAAGTAGTTTTTTTATTTTTTAAATGACAGAGCGTGTTGTTTTGTGTCTCCCCTTGAAACTGAAGCTAGCTGGTGACTTAGGAAGCTATTTAAAGTCTGCTCCTGCAGGGATGTCCTCACACCTGCCTCAGTTTGGAATTTCAAGCTCCTGTCGTTTGGATCCTCTTTCTCTAGGTGACCTTTGGGATGCGGATTCCCACAGACGAATCAGCCTGGGCTCACAACCAGTACGGACGCTGCTGGTGCTGGAGGACTCGGTGTGGGCCAGCTGTGGCAACTCTGTCACCGTGATGGACAAGTCCAGCCTCACGTCCCAGGTAAGTGAGGCCTTTTACAGGAAGTGGAATGCTGCAGTTTTGAATGATTGCATTTTAAATCGAAATGTGTCTAAAGTTCAGCAACTTATGGCCTTCGCTCTTGGAATAAACCAGACGTTGTGTTTGGATAATGTGTTTCATTGCTATCCATAAATAATTTATCCATGTGTAGTTCACTATTCACTATTACAACCTAAGATGAAAGATCATTTGCATTGGGTAGATGTTTTTGAGATACTCTGCTGTGTTGAAATAACTCTAGCTTGATTTGTTAAAACGTGAATGACTTTGAGCAGCTGTATCATCCATCCATCTCATCCATCCATCCAGCCGTTTTTACGTCCTCTTCTTTACCTGGAGGTCACAAACGGAGACTCAGAACAGGGACAGCACCTTTTCTCTTTTGGCAGAGGAGATAAACGCACAGTTCAGTTCCTTCTCTAACAGTGGCCTCCGCCCTGTCTTCCGTCTGCAGGAAGAGCTTCACGTGCACACAGTCCCAGTGATTATCCCACAGTCAGGATAAGCAGTAGCTGTGTGGGAGCTGCTGCACTCACCTACCTTCAGGATGAAATTCAAGTTCAGAAACTCTTGATTGATTTGCGTGTACGCTGGCGTCCTGCTGCCTATCTAAAGGCACCTTTGCTGCTTTCCAGGCTGCAACTGACAAATACATTAGCTGCTTTTGGGGCATAAGAGCGTCCTGCCGCTAGTCCTTAACTTTTGGCTCCCTCACGAACGTGCGGAGCCAAAGTTAGGTTTATGTGTGGCTAGCTTGCCTAAAGCCTGTACACACGTCTGCTCTGTCTGCAGGGTTCTTACTGGTTACCTTCCCTAACCTCTCATACATGTCCTAGCATGGGTGCCATAGCACCTTGATAATGAGGTGTGTGATTAGTGCGTAGGTGAAGGACTGCTTTTCTTTTTCTAAAAAGAAGGATTAACGCGCACAGCCTGAGAGAACAGCATCATCATCTGTGGATCTGTAGACGGATAAAAATCCACATCTCCAATCAATCTATACAGTATTTGTTGATCTCACACGAAGTAAACGTTTTTTTCCCCAGCGTATTTCTATGAGTTATGACGCTGGAGCCCCGCCGCTCAGTCCATACGGCGTGTTTCAGATGGCCTCTCATCTTTCTGCACTGATTCTTCTGTCTTATCAGAGCTAAATGCGGAGGCTTCTTTCCAGGGTCAGACTATTCTAATTAACCACAGAGATTGTCAGAGTGCTGTTCTGATGGGGAGACATGGCTGCAGCTCCCAGATGTGCGTGTCGCTTCGCTGGTTAAAACTGCCTCTGTGAAAACATGCATGTGTGCTCAGCAAGCCCATGATGGATGATGGATGAAATGGAGGCAGTAAAAAGATGCTGCTCAGCAGGAGCAAACAGAAATATTACCATTAAACGACCTCGATCGGACGTGTTTTCATGCTGCAGAGCTGCAGTAGTGAGTCCCAGTCTTTATGCACCTTTTTCTTCTGCGACACAAGCTTAATGGGTTAAAAGGCGCTGAAGTGAGGTCAGAGTCCTAGTTCAGCATATCCCCAACAAGAGCTAGCATGTTGCCCTGGTTACGCCTGGCTAACCTTGTCTTTCTCGCTAATATGGACTCAAGGGGCTGTCTGCAGAGGCCACGGCTCACACTGGACTCTGTGGCTCTTAGCACCTGTACAGACAGAGACAGGTCGCGTTAGAGAGGAAGTGGTTGCACCCGCTCGTGCACGCGCGTCTGTGCTGAGAGGATTTTTGAGTCCACGGCAGAGGTGGCTAATTCCAAGACTTGTCAAATACGATCATGTGACCCGTCCTATCAGAAGCCAGGGAGCATCAGGCATCAGTGGACCTTTTTGGCTGTATTTTAGCAGCTTGGCCTGCAGTGTGACATCCAACCAGGGGCAAAAGGAAAAACCTCATGTTTATGGTGAGCACCAGAGTTTAGGCACGTGCATGTGGGCGCTTGTGTCCAAGTGGCGTTCACCCACCCACACTTGCCTCCTCTCCTCAGCCAGAACCATCTGGAGGCTTGTAACCAAGCATTACACACTCAGTGAATGGGAATTTGTTTCCAGTGGATTCTGGGTAATCGAGGTTGAAGGCATATGTGAGGCCAATTATCGGGCAAACTGCCTGTGGCAGGTCCCACGTTTTGTCCATCACAATAGCTCCCTCAAGGATGATGGCTGTGGAAACAGGCTGCTCAGGATCATCTTCTGTCAGGATGGTCAATACACCCACTGTGACATTGTCCACAGCCTCTTCTTTCACTGTATCCTGAAAAGAAACAAATATTTGTCAGCCAAAGAATTTGGATTTTTAGTTACTAGATCGTTAGAAACGATAGACTTAAGATCTGTGATGGAGACACTTTGAAAAGAGTGAAAACTATAATGACTGCAGACAGTTTCTCCTTCATATATGCGTTTAACTCCCAATAGAATTGGGTCTCTCATTAAGAACCAGTTTCCTGACATCATCATCATTTACGACCACTCATCAGAAGTCGCGGTCTCTGCATGATGACGTCTTAAACTGAAAAAGAAAAGACATTTGTATTTCAAGACAGTATTTACTGGTACATAACTCAGCACACTGTATGGCTGCAGTGTGATAAGCTGCCTGCCTCCAATCCTGTAAAGAGAAAGAGGGAAAACATTGTGTGTGACCGAGAAGGTGAACACATGACTGAGCTCGTATGCTCTTAGGTGCTCATCATACCATGAGGCCATAGGTTTGCAGACAAATACTATGTCATTTTTGGTCCCTACAATCTTATATTTGTCTGAAATCTGGCATCCCAGAACCAGATCCCACTGAAGTGACCATATCAGCACAGTCTTTACTGCCATCAGTGAAGACTGTCTGGCTCTGCCGGCCACTCCTGCAGTGGAACTAGTTCTGCACATTTTCAGCAAATGAAGGGAACATACCAGACTGGACTTGGTTGATTTCAGCAGATGCTGTGAAGAATGAGTTGTATCTAAATGGAATGCTATCATCTTCTGGTGTCGGACGGATAGGGTCAGTGCAATGTTCTTGAAACTGTGAGAATGACACAGAAACTTGTGTTTCCCTTCGAAACGCATTGTCCGTACATCACATAATGGACCGAATGTTTGAATCAGTTGAGGACAGTGCTCTACGTAGCGGTGCTTTGGCGTAATTTCTCATTTGGGAACACTTTCTGAAATAATTGTCGAGGCTCTGCAGTCTTGCAGTCGAGAGACTCCTGTGAAGCTTGCAGACTATGAGATTTCCACTACATCTTTCATCCCCCTCGGGGACGTGATGACCAATCAGTAGTGGCAGAAGTCTGAGAAGTGCCCCATCTTCATGAGCCTTTCCTCCAATGGTTCCTTTGGTGCAAATGTTCTTTGTGACAGGCTGGAGTTTGTTTGTTTTGTCTGAAAATGTATATTTAAACTGCTTAATGGCCTGATTAAGGATTTCAAGTGAGAAGTATCCATTTAATATCAGTACCTTCAAGCACAAGGCTAATTCGACTGGAACAATGCCTTCGAGGAGGTCGTGCATAAGATCAGCGGGTAACCATCAACAACATGAAAGTGTTCCAAACCTTGGCTTAGAGAGACGGCAGCTTCTTTTCACCCCATACTGTGGAGCCAAAGAAGGATCCTGTTGTACATCCCGTACCTGTTGGTCATAATTTCCCACTGTTGTTGGTTGGAATGAGCCTGTTTGCACTTCCTTGTGTTGTATTTCTTCTGGCTTTGCCAGACAGAAGCGACAGTGAAGCTTTCAAAAACCCTCCAAGAGAATGAGCAGCTCAGTTATCTGCAGCACCAAAAAATGCAGTGCCTTTCACACTGGCCCCTAACTGTTCAACACATACGCCATGTTTCTCAAGAGAACCTAGGTCTTGAATGAGAGGGCGAAGAGTTTCCCCATAGCCTTGCAGACCAAGGCAAACGTTCCCAAAGGGTATTTCACCTCAACATCATCACTGTACAAGAAAAGAGCAGTCCTAAATCCTGGCTCATTCAACACAGAGTTTCTTTTAAAGCAGGAACCATCCCTATGAAATTCTCAGTTGACCTGGCCTTATCCAAAATGTCTTTATTTGCTAGCGGTGTCTGCAACATTTGTAGAATGGGGACACATACAAGTGTCTGCTTGTCATGTTTCTGCTCTTCTTTTGCTTGCAGTTGACAGAGATCCTCCAGGGGAAGTGAATCTCATGAATGCGTTACTCTTAGTAACTTCTCTAATTACTTCACCCACTAAAGAGTCCTTAGGCTGGTTTAGTATTCTTTGAAGTGAGGTGTGTAACAATGGCTGTGACACGAGGTTAATCTGATTGATCTGTTCTACAACTTCTTGCAGGGAAGTCTCAGAAATGCTAAGAACTGAGGACCTTTTCAGAAACAGAGCAGCCAAATGATGTTCCAACTGACTCTGCAGCTCTTTTACATCTTTGCCCTCCACAAACCTCAAAGACATTATGGAGGAGGAGACATTATCCTCTGCTTGAATATTTGGACTCGGGGGAGGTCCTTCAGGCAAATTCCTCGAGAGAATTTCAGATGTGAATGGCACTGTAGTGTGCACTGGATGCTCTTTGGATTTAGGTGCATTAAATGTGGAGTAATTGTTGGTCTGAAATTTAGCGCCGTGATATGGACAACTCACCTTTGGTTTTAGTTCCAAATGCCCACGTAAATGGCTGAAAAAGTTTGAAACAGTGCCAGACTCCACAAAGTCACACAGCTGCCAGTGGAATACCGTTTCACTCCTTTGGCCTGGATCTTTTTGGGTGTGCCAGGTTGATAAATGCACCTTAAGGGCATTAAAAGACATGAATGTGCATATGCATTCCTTATGTGGGCAAGGAGGTTGTGCAATCCGTGTATGGGACCCATGTTTGAAGCGGTAATGTTTAAGTAAGTGGCCTCTCTTTTCTGCAGAAAATGTGCAACACTTACACGTCCACTGCATTTGAAGGTTTATCTGGTATGGAAGGGTTTTATCTGCTCGAAATCTTTCAATTTGAAATGAAAGAAATCAACACACAACATATCACAACACAACACAACCCAATGCAAAAGAAAGCAAAAACAATTTAAGATTAAACACCAACAAAACCAGCTCATTTAAAGAAAAAAGTACACGCTCATAATCCCACACATCCTGAAGGGACGGAATGACGGAAAGACAATGACAGTCCTCACCTTGGGTCAGGTTCAGAAGCGATGCTCCACTGCTGGGTAACTGAAGGCCAGTCTGGGCTTCAAAACAGTTCCTGCAACACTCCCACCCTCAGAGAGGGAGACAAAGCGAGAAGGGAGCGAGTGAGGCAAGTAAGATGATTATTTATCCATAAGTGCAATGAATCATTTTTATTATATGGGCCACAACATGGGTACTATGAATTTCTTTGATTTCAAACGATTTTCTTTTTATGATCATAAAACTAACAAAAATGCAACAAGATATTAATGACTGAAAAAGATTAATCCGGAGAAATTACCTTTTACTGCTGAAAATGTGCAATGTGTGGACTCCTTGTCATTAGTTTAAGCCTTTGTAAGATAGTTAATAAAATAGACCAATTCAGCTGTTAATACTAAATTTCTACGCTTGCACAGTATTGCAGCCATCTCCAATATGACCAGACAGGCTTTACAACATCATGTCAGACACAAGGAAAACCTACGACAAGCATATTAGTCACAAAGACTGTTCTCGGTTCTGAGGCCGACAGATATTGTATACGGTCTAGAATTTTAACAGCAACCCTATTAACCTTAACACATTAGCATTTGTCAGTCTTGGTCTTAGCCAGGTACTAATTGATTTAATTTCAGTTTCTAACACACACAGTAGATTCAAGTCAAATGCAACAGATTAAAAAAACAAAGAACAAAACACCACATACCACCTCACCCCTTCTCCCAACCGCATGGGTTCACCTCAAGTAGCAATGACGACAAAAAGAAAAAAAAAACGTATTTTCATCGACATCTAATGATTTTAAAAGTTAAGTCGTGGGTTGAGTGCGTGACTGCATTTTCAAGCTAACTTTACAAGCTCGTTCGTTGATCCGCACAGTGCACATGCGCAAAGGTTGACCATTTGTGGGGGGAGGGGAAGCAGTGGCAGCCATGGCACTGACAGACTTTTCTTTCGGTCCAGTTACCTCTAGCTGTGCTATCTGGGGTACAACAAAGTCAACTGGCTGATGATGTTAAATGAATGCAAATATTTTCAAATCATTAGTTTGATAGTTATTGAAATTTGAGTTCAGGTGTGGACCAGTGATGTCATTTGTGCATGGACGTTTACAGACTGGTTACAGTTGGTTGAAATTACTTTAGTGCCTTTTAAAGCTTCAGATACATTTATTTGTGTGGTTTGCCCCTCTTTTTGTTCTTGACTGCTGAAACTTGTTATTGTTATTTATTTATTCATGCTTTCATTTTTCTTTATTTGAAATGTATTTGTCTTGTCTTGTCAGTGGCTGATCAATGGTTAATTAAAGTACAGTTGTTAATGTTATATCTTGTGCTGCTTACAGTATATTTACATTCAGGTACATAATCGTACATAACTAGTCTTTCATAATCTCAGTTATGTGTGGCTGCATGTGCAATAATGAAATATCAGAGGATACCCGCTAGAATAAACTAGACTACACCACGTGACTAAGTACATTTACTCTTGAAGGCACAAGTTCTCAGGACTTGTTTTTTCTAAATGACTACAACTTGAGTTTGGAAGGTTTTTCAAAAGTAACTTAATTCAAAATGAGTGTTAGTAATGTATTAGTAAGAACTGAGTTAAGTACACTTAATACCTTTCATTAAGGCCAATGTTTAGATTTACAGTGCATCTACTAAAGTAGTCACAGCAGAAATGTGGACTACACACACACACACACACACACACACACACACACACACACACGTTGTCACTGAGTGTGTGGAAGGACTAATGAGCGTTTCAGAGCAGCTGATTGGCTGGTGGCTTTAGCTCCACAGTTCTTTCACACCAAAGGATAATGATGCATGCTGCTCTCAATGAAAATCAAGAAAACTGATGATAATGGAGGGTTGTGTGTCCTGTGCAAGCCATAGGAGCCATGTTGTCAGGGCCACGTCGACCCTAGCGGTGTCTTGCTGGGCTCCTTGGCTCAAGATGAGGGGCCAGGTCAAGGACAGCCCAAGGAAGGAGGGATCAGGGACCAGTGTGCCCTCCTGAAGCCAGGCCTGAAGCAGGAGTCTGTCAGTCGGAGAGCATCAACCATTAAACAAAGACATGTCCACCGGAGGAAGAAAAGAAACAAACTCTGAGTTGAACTATGAAGAATTAGGATGGAAAGTATGTTTAATACTGGTTCAGCTTCTAGGTGCATGCTCACCAGGTTTGATAATGATCAGAGAGACAATCCTGCATCATAAACTACCATCCAGTGACAATCACCATGGTTACTGAATGTTCATTTGATCCATGGCTGACTTTGCCCTTAGTCAAACGTAGCATCTGTAATTCCAACAAACAAGGCCTTCTGCCCTGTAAACAGTTCCTAATCCCTTTCTGCCGAGGAACATGGGTGGGGGAGGCCTGGGACGGGATGGCTCTGGGTTCTCCTCCTCCGCTGAGGCCCAAACCAGCCCTCGCCACGCCTTCGTCTGCAGGGGCTGCGTGGGTTCCAGTGATAAGCCTCGTTCCATTTATTTCAACCCAACCTACCCACGAACTAACAGAAACCAGAGCAACCATACTGGAATAGAGGCCCCACATTCCGGCAAATTCCAGAAGAAGGCTTGTATTTGTGCGGTAGGAAAGGCACGCGGGGCTGCGCTGACCTTGTCTGAGAGTTTACAGAGTTTTACGTGGACACGCTAATGAAATACTTTTTAAATTCCTGCGTCTTTGATCAACGCAGCAATGATGCTGCAATGATTTTTGCTTTTGCTTGAGTTCTTTTGCTGATTTTAGATGTGTTTTTATGACCTTCTTTGGCTCCAAATGTTTTTCATCAACGGTTTGGAGGAAAAACATTTTTTACACCGTCAACCAGTTGTTGCCTGTGCTTTTGTACAAAGATTCAAGGTTCATCTTCTGTGTGGCAACGTGAACCTTTACCACTGTGTTCAGTTTGTCATGGCTGAAATCACATTTAAATGGATTCATGAGGAAAAAAAGGTGAAAAAGCGTTTGATTGGTTGACGTCAACGCCACCTTTGCTGCCTGGACTCACAGTTGATGGCTGGTCTCTTTGCAGGAGTTTGAAGTCCACCCAGAGGCAGCGGTCAGCGTTACACACATGGCGTGTGCTGGTGGAGGTGTGTGGATGGCCTTCTCTGAGGGCTCCTCCATCCGCCTCTTTCACACCGAAACTCTGGAGCTTCTGCAGGAAATCAACATCTCAATGCGGTCAGCGCTGGTGAACACAGGTACGCTCAGCGTCCATGCACTTTTATTGATCGCTTGATCAATAAAAGCCACACACTTTCAGCTTATTAGCTTTTTTTAACATTTTGTGTAGAATACCGATGGAATGTAAAAATACCTACAAGAGGGACCTTTAATAATCACAAATGCAGCCGTGTCTTCATTCTCTGGATCGAGCTGAATGAATAAATTCAAAAGAAATCACAAGATGAAGGTCTTAAATGGAAACAAAGGGAAGTAAATTCGTAGTGGAACATGAAGCTAGGCTGGAGGGTGGAGGTCCATGGAAATACCGCTGTCTTTTAGAAGGCTTCCTGTTGTTCTGCACCACAGTGGTGAGATTTTCTTGACGCCTCCCTACTTTCCTTTTCTACAGGTTAATATTTTTCATTCCCATTTGTTGCTTTTCATGCTATATTTCATCTCATCCACCTGCTTTGACGTCCTCTCGGCCCGTTGCCGGGGGGGTGACCACCTGGAGACACACACACACACACACACACACACACACACAGGCCATCGAGCCCTAACACAAACCCATAATTCATTTCTTCCATCGACTTGAATGTATACTTTTGGATTTCTGTATTGAGTTTGTGATTCCTTAGTTTTTGAGCTCCTCTTTTATCACTCTAACACTCCAGACCAGATCAGGGTGCACGTTTCTAGTTTATTCAGGAACAACTAGTCCAGGACTCCGTTTCAGAAAGCAGGTTTACCAAACTCGGAGTTAGAAGCTAAACTCAGAGTTGCCAAACTCAGAGTTTTGGGTTTCAGAACACGTGTTCAGAGTTGGTTTCATCAAGTCAGAGTTACTCCGAGTTACGCTCGTTCACGGGGATCTAAAAAGGCTTATCAATGGAACGCAGATAACGTGATTCACCGTGGCAACAAGTGAAAAAAACCTTGATGGTCCCACTTCTTCCCGTTGGAGATGGAAGATTTCATCACCGCGTACACCGAAAATGCGCATATTTTCAAAAATAAAAGGAAAAAAGAGAGAGATGGTGTCAATGCATGACTATTAATTAGAGAGAAAAAGAAATGTTGGTTCTTCTCGTTGTTCATCTCGTTCAACATTTCTATTCCGTGTGTGTGTTTGAGCCACAGGTGCAACCCAACAGGCGCCAAACAGACAAAGTTCAGATCAAATACAAAAATATAGTTCAAACATGTCAGAGATGGTTTAAATCCAAGCTATTGTGGTGGTGTTTAGCCTGTCCTGTCATTTAACCTGTGATAATGAGATTTAATTAGAGAAATCCCCTAAACAAAGACAAAGCCAAATCTATAGCACTTAAATGCCTGTTATACACGTGTCTCTACATTTGTGTTTTCTGAATATGTTTACATTTTATCTCCATTAAAGCCAACAGAAAAGAAGGCTGAGGTGATCCAGCGCCACCTGGTGTTGGTTCTCTAAATGCCACCATTAATCAGACAACTTGACACACTGGTTTTTCGTGCAGCAGAAAGCTCCAGTTCTCTGGAAGTGGCTGCTGCGGCTTTCAGATATCGTCTATGTATTGTTTAAATTGATACCTGTAATTCTGTGGAATGCTTCCATCAGCTGTCTGGGCTGGCTGGGACTTTTACAGACGGGTTTCAAAATTGTTGGAGTGCAAAGGTAACGTTTTTGACAGCCCAACGGTTACCATGGACACATGCTCTGCGTCACCGATATTATATTTAAAAAAATAACCCCGTTGCTCCGAACTGAAAGCCTTTCTGTGATCTGAGCGACGTGAGGGCTCAGAATGCTGTTAAATAAACTATCGAGGGTGCAAATAAATCAGTAATGCTCAAACCCAACAAATAAACCTCTCCTAACAGTCTGCAGGCTTTAAGAACAGGTGAAACTCTACAGGCTAGCAGGTTAGCTACAACTGAAAACCCCGAGTTTCCCTTATCTCAGGGCCAAGTAACTTGCTGAAGCTGCTTTCTGAAACAGGCCTCAGGCCAGTGAAGAGTCAGCCGGACTGTTGAAAGAACCTGGAAGATGTTTTGCCCTCTCAGCTGAGACGAGCTTGCTGGGAGTTCTGTTTATCTCAAAGGCATGCAGGGAGTTTGTTTCATTAATTACTACCGTTGAGGGTCATCAGCTAGTCAAAAGCCTGTAGACATCAGGAAAAGAAGAAACTCCAAAAGATTGTTGGTGAACATTCCTGTTCATTTCAAGCGTGGCGACAGTCTGAGACAGAGGCAGGTCCACCTGAAGGACAAACAGCCAGGCAGAAGCAGCCAGGCAGAAGCAGAGCCCCGTGAGGAAATCTTCCCCACTGTGGCGAGAACTGTCCCCAAACAGGTGAGCATCCATTCACAGATGGTCCAAGCGTTCTGTATGACCTTTATGACCCATTGGATAGGTACCCTCATCAACTGGTTTCTGTGGGTTCCTAACTAGCTGGCAACCTTTAATGCTAGCTATTCAGGAAACACACACTATTCAGCCCTTGGATCCAGCTCCCACCAAGCTAACAGAACTGAAGAAGCCTCTCAGCCGAGTACGGAAGCCCTAAGTGGACATGGTTTATTTTTTTATACCCCCATTTTTTCGTGATCACGAGTTAATTTGGACTAGAGGAATAGAAACATTGGCTGATGGCTGTAGGTGGTGTGTGGGCGTCCTGCGGCAGGACCAGGTGCACGGCGTAAGATCTTTGCTATCAGAGTGTTCATCTCGGTGAAATGGAGTGAGATGATACCCGTGCCGTGCCTTGCTCCCTCGGATCATCTGTGGGGACGCCAAGGACGGCGGTAGATGGAATATGAAACTAAACCACTTAAGGAAATCATGAAGGGAAAAAGCAGTTACAACTACGTGACAGTCGACCCTCATCTCCCCCTTCCCTTCCATTCCATGTACACTTTTGGCAAATTTTCAACCGCTTCGGCGTTTTGCGGGTTGGCGAACAGCGCTGCACGCCACATGCCACAGCTGGTCTGCACGTACCAAGAAGCACCGGAGCAACAGGTCCAGGACAGGTCCTCTGTGACCTGTATGTCCAGGAGCATGCTGGGCTCACAGTCTTCCAAAGTCTACATCAAAGTCTTTCACCTTGGGACTGCGTTTGCACCTTTAGATCAGGTGACTCTGGCTCACCTCCCTCCTGTACCGTTGCTAAGGAGACCGCACCCACCACAGTCAGGTTGATGAGGAGGTGAGAGCTGTGCGCCATTGTGCAGTCCAGGCTCAACAAAGCGGAGGGGGCTCAGCACACATCTTTGCAGGGCCCCGATGTCCAGTGTGGTGATGCTGGATGTGTTTTTGCTGACCAGTACTGCCTGTGGTCTCCCAGTCACGAGATCCAGCAGCCGCTTGCACTGTGAGGCCTTCAGGGTTAGCTTTAGGTTGGGATTAGAAATGGGCATTTATTTGGAGGGTAAGGGTGAGGGTAAGGCACTGGGGCAATTAAGTCTACCAGTCTTCACCAAGATAGAAGAGCAAACGTGTGTGTGTGTGTGTGGTACTGACAGAGAAAACCCACACATCCTGCTCAGGAAGCATGAATCATTTCTCCAAAGATCTTGAGCTTGTCCAGGTTTCTCCTTGACTCACCCTGGAACATGCAGTCACGACTCTTTTCCCTTAATGTGATTAATAGTCAGTCGGGAATTCCAGTCCCAGTAAACAGCAGAGATGTTTCAAGGCAGGGGATCTTTTTCTACTAATACTGAGTAAATTTGTCCTGAGGGTGAAAATGAGTTCCATAATAAAGCCCTCAGTGACATGTGACAGGGAAGCATTGATTGAAAATGGCTTTTTTGGAGCCTAATATCAGCCCCCCACAGAAAGCCCGTTCACTCAGCAGAGATAAATCAGTTTGCCAGTTTGCTCAAGGCTCAGCTTTTCTGGCTTGTTAACAGAAATGCGTGTTGAAATGTCCTAGCAACACAAAGTGTTCATGGCTGCCACAGTCTTTGACTTTGGACTTTGTAATTAATACACAACTTGAGTCCTAAATTGTTGTGATCAGAGGAGAGTTGGGAGATGAAGCCGTTTTCCTGCAGGGTACCACCGCTGGGATCCTGGCCTTCCTCTGCCAGCCTGGCTTCCTCTTCCACGCACACAGCAGCGCCTCCTCCGTGGAATTCCTCTCTGCACTGTGAAACCGATTATTGACACAGGCAGGTCATGTTGTGGACTTGAGACCAAACCGGAGTGTAAAGACATGTGTGCCTGCGAGTCAGCGTTCTGTTGGCTGTGATCACACCAGTTCTGCTGTAAATGACGGTGATTCTGTTTGATTTAAAGGGAAACGCTCTATAGGTTAGCAGGCCACCAGAGAGTCCTGGAGGGAAACGAAATCCACCGTGAACACTTTCTTTTCCCAGCCTGGTTAAATGGAATCACATGGAAGTCAGTGCAGCTCTTTTTCCTACCCGCGAGTGCAGCCTGGCAGAGACAAAGGAAGCTCGTCTAAGGTGGTGGCACAAACACGCCACCACCGGGGGGCTGGTTTCTAGAGAAAGTCTGCCACACCAAAGTGGGTCTGACTTTCAGAGAGACAAAGGAAACTGGTCTGACCCCAGAAAATGGAATATGATAATAAAGAGCTACTACCCATATGGGTTTAGAGCCTACCTTTCCAAGTCCTTCAAATGGTATAATTTCCAGGTATTTTTAATACTGTCTTCACTAAAACATGTGTAATACTGGGGAATGAAACTGGACTTTCAGTGTTTGTTATTTCTTATTTTGTCCCTCCTCAAGTCCTAAACAGACTGGTCAGTCTTTTAGCATCGCTAACACCGAGAAGCAATAACTTCTTATGCGTGTATCTTTTTCTCTCCCTTCCTGTCGCAGGTCCCAAGAGCATGCAGGTCACAAGTCTGCTGATTTGCCAGGGCCTGTTGTGGGTGGGCACCGCCCAAGGCGTGATTATCACTCTTCCAGTTCCCAGATTGGAGGGCATCCCCAAAATAACAGGTCATGTATCAGTGGCTGGCTGATTGAACCAGTTTCAAGAGAAACACAGAAGAAGAAGAAGAGTTTGTTTTTTTTTATCTTTTCACACTTTTCTTTTCCTTTGTAAGACTTTGTGTGTTTATTGACTAAACTGTAGATACATAGATATCATATTACATTTCTGGACATGATATTTATTGCTTGTCTCCTACAGGAAAGGGAATGATCTCACTAAATGCCCACTGTGGGCCTGTGGACTTCCTCGTAGCTACCACCAGCACTCTGTCTCCAGACCTGCTGAAGAGGGATTCCGTCGTGGATGGGCTGGACTCTGCCTGTGGAGGCGAGGAGCGCAGCGACAGCTCCTCTCAGGAGTCCCTGCAGCAGTCGGCCTCCAGCCAGGGGGACGCACAAGGGAAAGGACGGGGCGTTCTGCTGCAGTACAAGCTGCGCTCCACCTCAGGCCTGCCAGGGCGGATGCTGACAGCACTGGGGGACGAGGCGTCGGACTCCTCCTTGGAGTCACTGGAGCACAGTGTGGAGGACGGATCCATCTATGAACTCAGCGACGACCCAGACATCTGGGTGAGAGGACGTCCTAGCGAGAGGGACGGAGGACGCAGGGACAGAGTGATCTCTGCAGCAGTTATTTCTGGAGGCAAGGGCTTCCGGAGGCTGAAGGAAGGTGCAGCAGCTGTCGGTACTAGAACAAGTGGAGAGACTTTAGAGAATAATATTATGGTATGGCAGCTCCCGCTGACAGTCTAATCTCTGGTAATACTGTGGACGTCTCCACAATTTCACCTCACTTTACTGCTTCCATCAATTCAGGGGAATTCCCGAGCCAGTGGAGTTTGGAAGCCCAAAGAGGCCGTTGGTTAGAATCAGGTGCTTTCCATTCCCGCCGTTACCTGTTGTCAGCCTTACGTGAAAAACACTCCGGAGCAGCTCACTTTGGTTGTGTTGTGTAGGTTTTGCCTTCGTTAAAGGATTAGCAGCAGTGGACGGCGCCTTTAAGAGAGCGTGGCAGCCGTTGTTCCGTCTGCCACGCTCTGCAGACTCAGAGATGGACGACTTTGATCTGATCCTCTGGGAAAGATCCCATCTGCTTAGAGCTGAAAGTCGGGGACTTTCAGTGCATCACATAACACTTTATTAACCAGACAGCCTTTCTGCATTCCTATACAATAACGCTTCCATTTTGTCATAATAATGAACCTCTCACTCAAAAAAGACAAGAATTCACCATTATTTTTTTTCTGAATAAAAAAAACATACGCGCGTCATTTCCAAAGGTTCACCATGCCTTTCGTGGATATGGCTACAGTGGTACAAGATGGCTGTAAAGGAAGGTTAACATTGCATGTTAAAGCATTTTTGCACCATAATTCTTATTGTTTTTACAGACATCAACCAGACAAAGGAACTTTGCACTGGAAGATATGCCAGATATCAGTATCATTATACTTTAGCACGAGCAGGTTTTAATAAAAACACTAACGTCAAACCCAGAGTCATAAATCAAAAGCAAAACAACAAAGGATAAAAACAAAACACTGCAATCAGGCAGCAGCAAAGTGAACCCACCAACACACCGTCAAAGATCTCAGGGACAGAGCTTCCTCTCACTTCATACCTTTTATTGTTCACAATAGAACAGGACATTTTCAAACATTGTTATAGTTTTTAAGTAGCTGTAAAAGAAATTTGATGGTTGGAATGTTTTATTCTGACAAGCTAACCAAATGGATGGTTTTGTGTTTAAATATCATTATATAATAGTTTTTAGTTATTATTACATACATTAATAAACTAACTGCTGCGTTATTTATTGAATTTTATTGAGTGAAGCGGTTCAAGAGATGCACATTTCCAGTTAAATTATGGTTTTATGTTATGTTATGTTACCAAAATACATTATACAGTACAAACATTGGCTCCATCTCACATACCTGCTGAGTCCTAGAAAGCAGTTCCTGCAGGGGGCAAACAATATTGTTGTTTTAAAAAATAAAGAAAAATTACAGAAACACACACACACAATCTTTAGTCTTAATTCTTTAGTCCACATTCTGTTGTGTGTCCATGTTTACGTTTATAGCTCATTTTAAGGCGTTTCCATGACCGTTTTCTGCGGGTGTCTTCAGATAGAAGCGGGCTTGTAAACTGTTTACAGATGACTTGTCTATGAAATCAGGAGGTGCAGGACTTCTGTTTTTCCTCACACCACACTGGGCTTCTGGTTCAGGCTCTCCAACACAGAAGCAGCATTGATTTCATGTTCGTTGTTGTTCCTCTTTCCCCATTTTCTTCCCCTCTCAAATGAAACTCTGACCTGAACTGTCCAGATCTAGCCAAATGTACGTGTCAGTGTCATGTCAGACACAAATGCTGCACTTTCACAGGAGATGCAGCACCTCATATTTCCAGACATTTTACTAGCCGACAGCTCTGATTTCATTCCCGTCATTAAGGCCTTTAATTCCAATGATACTGACACAACTCTGTACAGAACAGTTGATCAAGTCTTAAAACCCACTGAGTATTAAACATATTATACTGCTAATTTGAGCTAAAATTGTACTGTTGTTTCCTTGTGTGAACAAAGTTTCTATATCGCCCTGTGATGCACAAGGCAAATCGTGCTGCCTACAAATTAAGGACTTTTTAGGGGGTATAGTAAGTGTACATTTAATAGGCGAGACATGGAAACAATTATTTCTATAGATACAAATGTGTCACAAGATCAAGTGTGTAAAAACAGTATGCATATTTTAACGTTTACCTGTTGGTTTCTTTGTGTAAGAGCAAAGAACATGGAATAATGGCTAAAACCTAAAGGATGTTACGAACCAGCGTAATTAAACAAGAAATGCTCATGTCTAACAAGTGTATGTTGCATTAAAGACCTCTAAAATCTTGTTTGATTCGTTTTTTTGACGACCAACTCTTCAGAATTATGATGCTGGTGGGGGCGTGGTTGTGGGGGTGTTGCCATGTAAATCCTGCTTTGGGCTCAGAAGAGCTACGCCCCCACATGCTTTGATTCTTGGTCCCCAGGAGGGACGAAACACATGACCAAATCAGAAACCTAAGACAATGTAGATGACTGTAAAAAAAACTCTACTCAGTAACTTTATAATATTTATCTTGCTTATCGTTTTTGACCGCTGATCTAAGTGTGATAGCCAGAGGAGAGGAAAGGCTAGCTGATGCCCCCAATGCCTGACGAAGGGTCTTCCAGATGTGAGAAGAGATGAGGGATGCCATGAGGGGGGAAAGTCCTATCATACAACAGGACAGGCCTATACTCATCCTGCAATCTGCGGATTTGCTATATTGCAGCAGCAAAAGGGTACAATTAAAGAGAGTAAACAGCACACAAAGTCAAAGAGTAGCAGATGTAGAGCAGTAGGCAGGAAGGAGTGGCGGTATCCACAGTTCTGGTGGAGCAGTCAGTGACTGAAGGAGCTTCTCAGTGCTGTCCTGGAGGGGGTTGAACAGGCTGTCCAACATGGATGACAGATTAGGCAAAGTCCTCCTGTCTCCCACCTGCTCCACTGAGCCCAGGGAGCAGCCCAGGCCCTCCTCACCGGTCTGTCCAGGTTCTTGTCCTGGGAAGAGATGCTGCCTGTCAAGCAGACCATGGAAGCAGTTTGATGTGTGCAACGTCATCCAAGCCACAGCCTGAGGAGATGCTGACACCAGACTCTGTCACAACTGCTGCTCTGCTCCAGCTCTCGCCCTCCCCTCTCTGTCACACCTGCCCTGCGCTCCTGATCAGCCACAACTGCACCGCATTTCTGATGAGCAGCACCGGCTGCTTGTCTGTAATCAGTGCAGCCATATAAGCTGCAGACTCTGAGAGACTCCTTGTCAGATTGTTGCTCAGTTGATCCTATGTTGCAGATACGGAGGGTTCCTGTGTTTGAGTTTTCTGTTTGCCTGTGTTTGACCCTGCTGTATCCGATCTGATCCTGCTGGTCCTGGCAGACCCGGCTGCCTTCTGTATGAGATTGCCTGATCCTCTGTCCGCCCGCTTTGGAATAAAAGACAGAGTTTAATTCCTTTGCTATCGTGTCGTCCTCGGGTCCCACACCAAAACCCTGACAGAACGATCTGACCACGATGGACCCAGCACACGAATTTCCACCCTCGGTTTGGCTGGACCGTATTGGGATGTGCCTCTGACAGAGTGAAGCTCGGATAGAGGCCGCGGTTGTGCAAGCCGAACTGGCCATCCGGCTGGAGCTGCAGGTACTGGCCCGCCCCTTGACATTCCCCTGACACTGGTGCAGAGAGGTCTGGTTTTGCCTGCGGTCAGTCACTGGGTCACGGCCAACCCACCGTTAGTGGCTCCATGTCTGCAGCTTCCTGCTCTGCCTCCCCTGAGCTTCACCTCCGGTCCCCGTCGTTTGAAAGGCCTGCCGGCTGTTGAGTTGTCGCAGGTCTTCTCTGTCCCTGTGGTGTTCCCCAGAGAAAGTGAGCACGGAGTTCCAACAGCACAGAGCTCGGATGGATGACATGAGTGGAGCAAGCCACTGCCGCTTTTGAGAGCTCATGCTGCAGCCACACCAAGGTGGGTTACGCCATCATCCACCTTGCCGAGAGAGCCCGCCTGTGGGGTGCGGAGGAGTGGTGGCTGAGTTGCTCACCTTACAACAGGGGCAGCGGAGCATCATTGACTTTGCTGTTGACTTCCGGATTGTGGCCAGGCGAAGTGAGTGGCCCCCCCGAACCTCTCACCGACGCCTTTCAGCACGGGTTGGCGGATCACATTAGGGTCCTGTTAATCGCCTACCCGAGACCCTCCACACTGGACGACATGATCAATCTCGCCATTGAGGTGGACCAGCGACTACAGAACCGTCGTCTTCACTCCCAGGTAAGTCCTCCTCTCCTAGCGGCGAGCAAGCGAGAGTTTCTACTGCCGCCGCCATCACCGACGGTGCCCTCACCGCCAGCTGCATCTAGAGAGCTGGGACCCAAACCAGCTCCACTCTCAACCCCGATGAGCGGAGATGTCAACAGTCCAACCTGTGTCTGTACTCTGGCGGAAAGGGGCACTTCATCTCTTCCTGTCCAATAAAAGGGACAGACTCATCCGTAAGTCGGGAGTTATGGGTGAGTCAGACCTTCTTATATTCCGAACCTCGGCAGCCCCTTCTGTGTCTCCCTTCTTCTGCCCAAGGGTCCTCAAGAGCTGGTCGCTTTGGTCGACTCTGGAGCCGATGCCAACATCATCATCATCAGCAGAGAGGTGGCCCGCCAGCTGGGGTTGGGCTGCGAGCCCTTGTCTCGAACCATCCCGGTACGGGCCCTGGATGGCCACCGGTTGGGCACTGTCTCCCACCAGACCGGCCCAGTGGACATGCTCCTGGCCGACACACACGTGGAGCGGACTTGTTTTCACATTCTGGACCAGCCCGGCCTGCTCCTGGTTCTGGGGTTCCCCTGGCTCTGGCGCCACAACCCCCACATTGACTGGGGGACCGGCATCATCCAAAAGTGGGGGCCTGCCTGCCACCTCACCTGCCTGAAGCAGGCCAGCATGGCTGGGACACGTCCAGCTGCTGACCTCAAGGCTTCCGAACTGGAAGAGGTTCCTCCGGACTACCACGACCTATGCCTGGTGTTCCGCAAGGCCTGGGCCACGTCGCTGCTGCCCACTGACCCTACGATTGTGCCATCAACCTCCTTCCATGGGCGGCTTTACTCCCTGTCCGAGCCTAAGCGGGAGGCTACTGAGGAGTACATTCAGAAGTCCCTGGCCCTAGGGATCATCTGTCCGTCGTCATCGCCCGCTGGAGCCAGTTTCTTCTTTGTGGAAAAGAGAGACAAGTCTCTGCAGCTGTGCATTGTCTATCAAGGCCTGAACGACATCATGGTGAAGGTACCTCCTCCCGCTGGTTTTGTCCGCCTTTGAGTTGCTTCAGGGGGCAACGGTCTTCATGAAGCTGGACGGTGTTCAACACCCCATTGGGTCACTACGAGTACCTGGTGATGCCATTTGGCCTCACCAACGCCCCAGTTTTCATCTGCCTTCTGGACAGAATTCTGTAAACTGGTAGGGGCTACCCCCAGTCTGTCTTTGGGCTTCCACTCTCAGACCACTTTCTGTGCGTGAAGCCGCACAGAAAGCCACGATGTGGCTTTGGATTAAGAGGGATGATCTGTTTGGTTGCTACTGGAAAGCATGGATGGCCTGATCACCCCCGACTGGGTCGCTGGGTGATGATGATGTGAGACCCAAAACACCCAATGACCCCAGGATACATCACTGAAGATGCATACCAGTGCATCCAAGAGATGTGTCATACAGCACCCATTCAATAGCCTCTATACTACAGACAGCCGAGTGTCCCAGCTTTGGTGAGGAATGTGCAGAGCAGGACTTCTGGATCTCCAAAGTAGATCTCTCTGTGTCAACTGGACTGAAAGGTTTCCTTGAAAACGTTTCGCCCTCTCTCCAGAGAGCTTCTTCAGTTCTAAGTTTGCTGGGGCAGAGCTTGAAAATATAGCCCTGTGGACCATTGGCATGTTAATGGCCCGGGTGGTCACCTGAGAGTCCTTGGCAGGGTGGTTGGCAGGGTCGTTCATCTAGTTTCGGTTGGGGTGCTTCCCCTTTGTCTGTTGGGTCACATGTTAATGAGTCTCCAGGTCTGGTCAAACAGCGTGAATGTTTGGAATGCTGACGAAAAGAGTGGAGAACTGCATTGTACGTGGGTGACAGAAAGTGCCTTAGTCCACCACCTCTGTTTAAAGATGGTTTTTCCAACTTGACGTGGATGGCTTCCTGGACACCACTCTCAAACCAGCGATCTTCTCTGGCCAGCACACATACTTGACTGTCCTCAAAGGAGTGTCCGCTTTCTTTTAGGTGTAGGTGTACTGCTGAGTCCTGTCCTGAAGAAGTGGCACGTCTGTGTTGGGCCATTCGTTTGTGGAGGGGCTGTTTGGTTTCCCCAATGTACAGTTCCTTGCATTCCTCCTGGCACTGTACAGCATAGACAACATTGCTTTGTTTGTGTCTTGGTGTCTTGTCTTTTGGGTGGACCAGTTTCTGTCTGAGTGTGTTGGAGGGTTTGAACTGTACTGGAATGTCATGTTTTTGAAAGATTCTCCTGAATTTTTGCTTGGGACGGTTCCTGTGAAAGACGACAGGGCTCTGTTTTCAACCTCCTCCATGTAGAGATGGAACAGCACTCTCTACAAGGGACCCCTCTCAGACCAATAGTTAGTAGCATCAATTCTGTCACATACAACATTTCAAAATACTTGGCCTCCATCTTGGCTCCCATGGTTGGCAACACCCCACACCACATCAGTAACTCCCAGGATTTTGCTAAAAAGGTCAGTCGGCTCAAACTACAACCTGAGGAGACCATGGTATCTTACGATGTCATTTCCCTCTTCACTTGTATCCCTACCACTGAGGCAACAGCGACCATCCACAAGCACCTTCTGTTGGACGACAGCCTTCCAGAGAGAACAGCCTTAACACCAACCCAAATCTGCACCATGCTGGACCTCTGTTTGAACACCACCTACTTTCAATACAGAGAGGGCTTCTACAGGCAGAAACATGGTTGTGCCATGGGTTCACCAGTGTCTCCCATAGTTGCCAATCTCTACATGGAGGAGGTTGAAAACAGAGCCCTGTCGTCTTTCACAGGAACCGTCCCAAGCCACTGGTTCAGATATGTTGATGACACCTGGGTCAAGATTCAAACAAAAGAATTGGAAGCGTTCTCAACCCACCTGAATAACACAGATGATTACGTCAAATTCACCAGAGAGGACGTAAAAGAAGACAGTCTGGCCTTCTTGGACTGTGCAGTCAAGATCAAGGAGGACAGAAATCTTAGTATTGAAATCTACAGAAAACCCACCCACACAGATCAGTACCTTCTTTTTGACTCACACCACCCACTGGAACATAAACTTGGTGTTATCAAAACCCTACAACATAGGGCGAAAGAAGTACCCACCACAACCCAAGGGAAGAAGAAAGAACAGGAACATCTAAAAACAGCACTCAAAACATGTGGTTACCCGGACTGGGCCTTCACAAAGACCTCCAGAAAATGAGACCCCAGCAAAGAAGAGGAAAGAAATAAACGTCACAGCATTTCTATCCCCTACCTGTCTGGAGTTTCAGAAAAATTCAGGAGAATCTTCCAAAAACATGACATTCCAGTACAGTTCAAACCCTCCAACACACTCAGACAGAAACTGGTCCACCCAAAAGACAAGACACCAAGACACAAACAAAGCAATGTTGTCTCTGCTGGTCAGTGCCAGGAGGAATGCAAGGAACTGTACATTGGGGAAACCAAACAGCCCCTCCACAAACGAATGGCCCAACACAGACGTGCCACTTCTTCAGCACAGGACTCAGCAGTACACCTACACCTAAAAGAAAGCGGACACTCCTTTGAGGACAGTCAAGTACGTGTGCTGGCCAGAGAAGATCGCTGGTTTGAGAGGGGTGTCAAGGAAGCCATCCACGTCAAGTTGGAAAAACCATCTTTAAACAGAGGTGGTGGACTAAGGCACTTTCTGTCACCCACGTACAATGCAGTTCTCCACTCTTTTCGTCAGCATTCCAAACATTCACGCTGTTTGACCAGACCTGGAGACTCATTAACATGTGACCCAACAGACAAAGGGGAAGCACCCCAACCGAAACTAGATGAACGACCCTGCCAACCACCCTGCCAAGGACTCTCAGGTGACCACCCGGGCCATTAACATGCCAATGGTCCACAGGGCTATATTTTCAAGCTCTGCCCCAGCAAACTTAGAACTGAAGAAGCTCTCTGGAGAGAGGGCGAAACGTTTTCAAGGAAACCTTTCAGTCCAGTTGACACAGAGAGATCTACTTTGGATAACCATGACCTGGATGAGTGAGAATCTACACAGACGACTTCTGGATCCAGCCTCGAAGAGAATCAGGAATGTGTGTTTTATTATTCCTAATTTGTCCTTTTGGATTGGTTCTTCAAATGTTCCAGTTATTTTTACCTTATTTCTGTGTAGTGGATGGACACAGGAAAGAGGCTGCTGCATTCAGCTTTGAAACGCCTTCATGCGCCTCTGATACTGGATGCTGTTTCTTGTCCACAGGGTGGCGCCCCTAGACTACCTTTTGATCACTATAATCAAATTTCTATTTTTTGTCAATTTGGTCATTTGCTTCCAGTTATAGACATTCCTTCATCTTCTCTTGAGCTAACATCTTTTTCTTCAAATTATTGAAGTATCTACCATCTGAAATTGTGAGGTATTTCTTTGTCCCATTCTTCCACTGAGAGGCTAAGTGCTGAGCTCAAATCATTCAAACCCAGTGCTTTCACCATTTTTAACTTCTATTTCTGCTTCAAACCTTTTCTGGTCTGATGACATCTTGTCCACATGAAAAATTTTACCTTCACCGTTTGTGGTTCTTGACGCCTGAAGGCTTGTTTGGCAGCAGGTAGCGTAGGCTCTTACAATGCCTGTCACTCGGTTTTCCTTTGTGGTGGAGAAAACTCTTTAACCAGATGGGAAGAGACATGACTCATCTTCATGCTTGCAATTTTCTTTACAATTTTTTTCTTTTTTTTTTTTTTTTTTTTTTTTTTTTTTTTTTTGTGCAAAGCATAAACACAAATTTGTTGGCACTAATTAACATCATCATCATACTCGGACTTTCTGGTAATAAAAATTAAAAATTTTAAACACAAATGAAATACACATTTGTACCTTGAATATTTAAGCTCACTGCCATCTAAATAATGACATGGAAAATTATCTTTAAACAATTATTTTGCAACATCAAACTAAAACACCTGAAAAAGGAGAATCGTGTGTGTGTGTGATGCACTGAATTTAAAAGCGTAGACTGAGGAGAGCTTTGATCATGTGAAGCCACACCCTGAGGCGTGGTCTGTCTTGGAAAGCCCACTGCTTCCATGTTTTTCTGGAAGGGAACTGATTGGAGAAGCACACAGGTCAAAAGGGAATGAATGCAATAGTCTTTCATCTCTTTGCAAATTTCTTGTAATAAAATACGCTGAAATGACTGATTTCTGACTTTAGTGAACAGAAGAAGTTTCCACGACAGGTACTCGGTATGCAACACAAAACGAGCATTTTCTCTGGCCTTGCTGCTGATTTTTGCACTTGTGGTGTGACCCTATATGTGAACTCCTTGAGTCCCAAGAACTTCCTGTTTACAGGTTGCAGCTAGTGATGTCTTGTCCACTGTCACCAGCAGACTGTAAACAGCATACCCAGGCTGTCTTTGTCATCTCAGGGGAAGTTGACCATCTTCCTACCTCCCCACATTCACCCAGCATCTCACATGGACAATAAAAGAAATAGACAATGAACCACTGGACTCATGTAATGCCAAAACCAAGGAAAGCTCATCAGCCCTGACTGTCAGGAAGGTCTCACTGCAACCCTATTCCTTTCCTGTAGAAATCCCTGATAAGCAGGGAACCAGCGGCCTCCCGCAGTGAATAGATGGTCTGATGAGTCTGATCTGGCCCTCGCGTAGCTGCTAGAGACACCTCGATTCATTCCTTTTAAGGCAAATGGCCCATAGTAACATATGTTAGGCTTGCCCGCACACAGAAATTGTGTCGCCACAGACATTCTGTCCGATAACTGCTCATCACCAATTGCACGGGAACAGAAGTTACAGCTATAACACTTTGTTCGCAGGAGAAAGGACAGAGTGAGCCACTGAAAGGGCTGTCACATGCAAACAATACAACCGAACAAACCGTGTGGTGATGACCAACTGGCCGCCGAGCAGATATCAGTCACAGATAGCTCCTGAAACAAAGCCCATGAGGTTGCCATGTCTCTGGTTGAATGCAACCTCACACAGGAAGACCTTTGCTGTTGTATGCCAGGGAGCTAGCCTCCACAATCCAGTGGAGAATCCTCTGTTCAGACAGCACTTTCCCCTTGGCTGGTTTAGCATAAAAAAATAAAATAAAAAAGAAACATGCACAGGGCTCTGCTCCTCCGAAGCAAACGGAGGAAGAGAGAAACTCAAGGGTTCAAATGCCATAGAACTGTTTGACATGGGGATAATCTTGGGCAGCTATGCTGCATTTGGATGCAGTATAACCTTAAAACCATCTGGAGTAAACTGTGAAAAAGAAATGTACAGACAAAGCAGAAGCTAAAGTGGGAAGAAGTGCAGTCTTGAAAGAAAGTTAGTTCATATCAACAGACTCAAATAGGGGAACACAAAGAGCCTCTAGCATCAAAGCCAAAAGCAATAAAAGAATGCTGGGCTTAATTATAAGCCCTCCCCTCAGATATCACACAGTAAGAGGGTGAGCACCTGGCTTCACTCCATTTAACCCGATATGGTAGGCAGATATAGCTGCCAAATAAACTTAAGTTACAGAAAATGAAAGATTCTTATCTAATAGCTCACGGAGGAATGTTAACACATATTAAGTAAGTAAGTAAACTTTATTTATATAGCACTTTTCACAGACAGTGGTCACAAAGTGCTTCACAGGGATAAAAATAAGATAAAATACAAATATACAGGGAAATAAAACTGACTGAGTCAGTAGGACTAAAACACTTTGTTAAAAAGACAAGACTTTAAGAGTTTTTTTTTAAACATCTACAGAGTCCAACGAGCAAAGTGAGAGAGGAAGAGTATTCCAGAGTCGGGGTACAACAGGTTTAAAGCAACTAGTATCTCCTTGAGTTCTAAAACAAGTATGAGGGACCATCAGCAGGTTCTGCCCTGAGGACCTGAGGCTCTGGGATGAGCTGTACGGCTTCATCAGCTCACATATGTACACGTGGGCCTGACCATGAAGAGCACGAAAGGTCAAGGCCAGAATTTTGAAGTGGACACAATACAACACAGGGAGCCAGTGAAGGCTTTTCAAAATAGGTATAATATGAGTCCTCCTGTTTGTACAGGTCAGAGATCTCGCAGCTGAATTCTGATGATGATCATCTCTAACTCTTTTGTAGATACGATGGATCTGAGCTTAGAGAGAATATGCAGCTGGAAGAAGCACTTTTTAACATGTTGTTTGGAGTAGTTTTCGAGTGACATTGATTGATCAAAACACACACACCAAGATTTCTGATTCTAGATTTTACCAAGGATCTCAGGTTGTCAAGGTGCTGTTTGATACCATTCATGGCATTTTCTGGGGCAACAATGAGTGTCTCAGTTTTCTCTAAGTTCAGCTGAAGGCTGTTATCACTTAGCTTCTTTACATTAGACAAATAGCTAAGCAAAGAGGTAAATTTTTACGTGCCTCCGATGCCTTAAACTAGCAAAATAACTGTAAATCATCAGCAAAAGGGTGGCAGGAAACGTCATTAAACTGTTGGATAATCTTGCCAAGAGGAAGAATGTAGAGAAGGAAGAGGAGCGGGCCAAGGACAGAACCCTGAGGCATACGGTAAGCTAGATCAGCAGGTTTCGACATTTGCCACACTGAAGCTTCTGCCAACCAGATAAGAAGAAAACCACCTCAAGAGTGTACCAGACATCCCGACTAGGTCCTGCTGCATATTTATCCATCCACATCCACAGTTGAGCACCGAAATGGGAGAACATTTTGGTCCTGACACCACTGCTCAAACACTTGCCATTTGTAGGCATACAGGCCTCGCTTGATCATCGCCACCACATTAGGGGCAAACCTGTAGCTAATAAACTGGACCTTTCAACAGGTAGGCATGCAGCCACCACAGTTCTGGATGAGAGTGAGGCAAATATTTAGGTCCCGAACTCAGAGCGAAACAAAGTTAACAATCACACCCGCAAGTAGCGCTCTGCAGGTAGTCGGTGGCTAACACCAACAGTGGAGGCACAGCTGAGCTAAATTTGAGTCGGAAAGAGCCTGCAACAAAGAGAAAGCTAAATAGCAGCACCTACTCAACTTAACTTGTGGAGGTGTTCCAAGCAAGGTGAACAGCGTAAGAACTGAACAATTGCTGTCATTTGCCTTAAAAGGCATGAATAAAGGTGTCTTCAGCAGGCCAAGTGAGGACATGATATTACATACATGTGTTGTATCGAGTGAATTGACTGAAACAGAACAGACCCAAGTTTTTGCACCACCCGAGTTGCTACATGCTTAGCCTGCCGGTTTGTCTTGTTGTTGTTGTTTTGTTTTATTTGTTAGTTTTTTCCGTCAATCAACAACGTCCAACATTCATCATGACAAAACAAAATCTCTCTGGCACAAAAAAAGCATCAGATGCTAATGCTGCTTGCCTCATTGTTGGACAGGACAAGGGTAAATAAAAGAATAGATGATGGGTATTCTATTGCGTGTACCCCTTCTCTCTAGGGTTGCTGGTGTAGTAGCATTCCAGCAAACCCTTATTGTCATCTCTCAACCATTTATGCCTCAAGTTTGTTTCAGTAGCCCATTTCTCATCATGTTGCCATGGTCCTTCAGCACCTGACAAAGACCTTGTTGACCCCAGCAATGTCCAAGCTGGTAAGACTCACTGTTTCACATCACTCAACATTGCTGTGAGGTTTGTATTATACATATAATCACATCACATTACGATTGATTGTATTTCTGTACCATAATGACAAAACAAGAAGGTGTTTCTCTGAGATCAGGCTCACACAGGTAAATACAACAAAGATTGTAGCACCACTGGGCAAAACTCCACAAAGGTCCTGTGAGAATGAAGAAATGAGGAACCTTGGGCCTGTGTCAGCACTAGAAATCAGCAAAGGTGGGCAGCACAAAGATAAAATGACAACAAAACGCCTCCTCTGCCTTGGAAAACCTGAAAATGCCCTTTAACCCTTTTCTCAGCAGTTAATCTTGTTTCAAGACAGGTATTGCTATCTTGAACTCCAGCTTTGTGCAGCTCAGTTTATCATTCTTTTTTACATCTCAAGTATAATTTACCTGCATCGGACAAGTGTAAACTGAACCAGATGAACCACTTTGGTTGGAAGGTTTCGCCGACTTTATCTGAAGACACTTAAAGCTGGACACATTTGAATTGCTTTTCATTTCCACAGGCTTTTCAGGAAAGATAAAGGAAAGTGAGCTCATTTTAAACACTGTGCCCAACCAGGGACTTAGCATTAGCATGCAGAGATTCAACATAAGGCCCACACACAGCAGCTACTCATCACCCACCTATTAATACTCGTGTATGTCAACATGCAGTGAGGCTAGCAGTCACATTCTGTCTACCACAGCAAAGTCAGTCCCACATAAATCTAATAAAATTGATATTTCAATAGAAGGCATCATTTTTCCAGTTCACCAAACTTCTAAATCTACCTGCACCTGCCTGTTCAACCCCTAAGCCATCAATCTCACATTGCTTGTTTTCTCTTTGACGTTCTCAGTGCAGCAGCAGCAGCGGCAGCAATGTTTTATTTACATACACTTAATCATGCAAAAGATTAATGAAATTTTGATTAATGTATATTATTCAACATGTTCCCCCAGAGAGAGAGAGAGTTGTGTTGAATAGTTCCCGCCCCCACAGACCTGTCTAGAGGTTCCTTAAACTGAATACAGCAAACCTTCAAGCGTTCAATCTTTTTTTATTTTAAATCTATCTTTTATACAAACATATTCCTATAACATCTCAGACATCCACTCATTCTCCTTAGGCTGTCATTTATAGTAGCGTCTCCACACCAGCTCAGCGTTCTGTGCACCTCCTGCACATCATGCACTGATTTGCTTCACCCCACTGCAGGGTGACCTTCAGTTTATATGCATTGATATTACTCTGCTACCATCTCAGTGGTCCCTCTTTAAAGAAGAACAACTTTTGTATTTGCTTTTGGAAAACACGTTTTCTTCTGCCAACATCTGTCTGACTATTGTGTTCTTGGCATTCAGGTCAAGGCCTTTGCTCTTGCATCAGTGTTGGATCTGGACTTAGCGAGACAGAAAGTCAGTGATAAATAACAGTAGAATGTTGCTCTGAACTCCCATCTGTTGTCAAACTAACAGGCCGATGCAACACTTGCCTTACCTGCATTTGAGTGTGCACATGAATACTAAGCATTATTCACTTTGGTCTTGTTTCTAATGACAGCCACGTCTCTCAGTGTTGCACTGTTTTAAGCAGTTCTCGTAATCATTGCTCAACAAGACAGTGATCCCTGAAGGAGACTCAAAGCTAAACCAAGCACAATTTGTTACAAACAGGGTTCCACAAAGTCTTTAAATAAGCCAACTAACTTTACTTTACACACTCTCTCTTTTACACACTCTCTAGTAATAAGATGCTGGAATGCTGCAAGACTTAACATAAAAAGATAAACTGGCACAGGACAGGGGAGACGCATGCTATCTAAAGACGAGGTGCAGGGAACAGGTGGGAACAAGGGTGACACACCAGGTTCAGGAGTCAAGGTATCTACAACAAGAGAAGTTGCTTTCAAAATAATACAGGAACTAGAAAACAGAACTAACGGATTTGACCAAACATGACATTGCTGTCCTCTCTGTCTCCAGGAAGACAAGCAGATGAGGTGTTCTGGATGTGCTGCAGCCACAGTCAAGGCTGCTGGAAAACAGGTTCGTTGTATTATCAAACTAGAAGAGCGCTGGGGGAGAGAAACCCCCACCAGGCAGCTCATTTCTCCACATAATGTGACTCAGAGCTGCTGTATAGTATATATACAGGCAGGAATAACACAAGGGTACATACGAGGGTAGGTTTCTCTATGGTCAAGTCCCTGGGCCTTTGATCTTGGCCTATGATCTTTGCGAGATCAAAGATCAAAGGTCAAAGTTCCTCCACAACTTGGAACATCACCAAGATGTAATCATCTGTTCCTTGGCCTATTATCAACATCTCCTGAAAATTACATGTGAATCTGTTTATACTTTTTCAGACAGACAGAGATGCTGTCTGTCACAACATCCATCCATCCATCCATCCACTCATCCATCCATCCATCCATCCATCCACCCATCCATCCATCCATCCATCCTTGACCGTGACAAAAAAGAAAAAAACAAAAATTCTCAAAAGTACAATGTAAAAGACTGACCTCTAGTAAATGAGTTAGATTTTTTTATGTACGTACGTCTCATCAGAATCTGTGGCGGAAGCCCTAATTGCTGTTGAAAATGGGCTCCCTCCCTTGATTTCAAAACATCTGTGCCGCTGCCAGTTTCTACCTGTCATTTAATGGGCTGCACATTCACAGGAAGCCACACCAGTAGTTTCTATTTTCAAACTACTCCACTGAGACGCATCCTGACTCCAACTCGGTCACACAAAATGGCCAGAAGCTTCATATGAAAGCCGACCATTTGGTAGAATTCAGACAGTGTAAAGTTCTGTGATGACGGGTTTTGGGTACATAAATTTCTTTATTCCCTTGACTTTTTTGGCTGCACACAGAGCTGCACAACACAGTTGCTTATCTAGAAGATAAGCACTTGCTTGAATCAATTTCCAGCGGTGAAATTGCTAATGTTATTTTTACTCTTAACGATCATAATGCTTTAGTCTGATGATCTACATTAGCCACGTTGTGCTGTTACATTGCATTAGCATAAATACTGAAACTAGGCATCACTGAAATAATTAACAATAACTTTTGATTGTTATCTTGAAAATTTTATTAGGATTTATTTTTAATGAGATTCTTAATGAGACGTTTTGTCACCTTTTACTGTTTACTGTAGCTTACAAACTCACTCAAAACAAAATTGATCTTAAATGTGTTTAGTAAGATTTTTACAGTACAAACATAAAACTTCACTGCATATAAACATAATTCATGAACCCAAAAACTGCAGGAAACAAGAAAAAGACATTTTCTCTTGTGTGTATTGAATTTCTTCAATCTCCTCCTCTTGTGTCTGTGCCTTGTAGAATGAATTCAGTTCTAATCGTGATCATAATCATTTGCTTCTTGTCAACTGTGATCCATCACAGAGCTGCCACACACCCTCTCTTTTTCATTTCTTTGAGGGTTCAGTTCAAGTCAGTTCAATTGAATTAATTTTAATTCAATTTCGCTTAGCTACAGAAATCAGGAGGCTGACTCCTCAACAAGCAAAAGTAGCACACAAAAGTGAATGTGGCACATTATCTGCAGGGATGTGTACATAGTATAAAGCTCGTGTTCCTATCTTATTGTATTTTTGCATGCCTCTCTTTCTTATTATTTATCCATTTTATACCTGGTTTTTATACTCTTGGCATCCAGTGTGGGCAGCAAAGTAAGAATTTCATTGTACAGTGAAACGTGCTTCTTTACTGTGCATATGACAATAAAGCTTTAAATCCTTGAATCGTTGAAGCTGTGTGTGTATGTGTTGCTTCCCAGTTTTGTTTCTTCAGTATGAATGTGGAAAATCATGGAAATGTTAAGTAACAATCATGGACTGAGAAGTTGTGTCCAAGCTTTTGACTGGCACTGTCTCCAAGTTTCACAGAAGTAAAACTGAGAAAGTTTGGCTTTGGAAAAAGTTTAGGACTGACTCAATATGCCTACGTCATAAAAAAAAATAAACAAATTTAACAGTCACATTTCCTTAACACACTCAGACCAGACATGTGGAAAAATGAACCCACAGCTAAAATGTATGATTCAAAGCAGCGTGGCCTCACTTCCTAACCTGAAAAGGCTCTGCTGGCCCCCCTCTGACACTGTGAGCCTGTGTTCTTGCTTCGGCTGTAATCCTGATTTGCGTTAATTGAAGTATTATTGCAGGGCTACACTTCCACCCTCTGCGCTCTGTTGCCACCATGTTGCATACTTTCACGGTCACAGTAATGGTGTTGATCTTCTACAATCTTCTTACTCTCTTCCTGATTTTTCTGGATCTTTCCCCGCCGCTGATGCTGGTCTGCTCCAGACTAACTGTGCTGTACAGTAATGATTACACCATTATGGAAGTATAGCCAATAAATACCCTAGCGCAACTGTTCATGTGCACAAAGACACAGTACATGGTTTCTGCTTGAATTGTTTTGCAGGAAGATGTGTCGATGGTGGTGGCATTAACACAAGCAGGGTGACAGCTAAAGTGCTGCAATGGCTTATCGCACCCTTGAATATGATTAAAGCGGAATTTTCTCAGCAGCTACTGTAACCTTGTTTTTACATTCAGGGTACCACATGATGTATTACTTTGAAGCCTTTGAGGTGAACTTGGTCAAGGTTGCAAGATTTATCTGTTGTCTTCATTTTCCTTCATCTTAAGTTTCAGGAGGTGTTGCTGTTCTGACCTTGCCTTGCACTACCTTTGTGGATCTTATATTCTGATTTGAACTGTGTGTTTCTGCAGATCAACATAAATCAAATTCATGCTCGTTTGATGTTATGGAATTATCTGCATCTGAGGAAAATTAATTTCATGCTGTCACATGAATGAAATAGGTTCTCAGTTGGCACATGCATTTTCATGTCTTTGATATCATTATCATCTAAAAGAACAACAACAAGGAAATTTAAAACATGTGAGCCCATTAGTGTTTACATTGAAAGAGGGTCAAGGTCTTTTGAAATATACTGTATTCTTTGCAGAAATTTACTGAATATATTGCCCTGGACAAAAGTTTTCTCATCAGTGTCATCCTAAAACTGTTTTAGCATTTATCAGTACATTTGGTGGTCATCCCTCAGTGAAAACAAATGAGTAATGATAGAAATGATGAGATGTTAGGGTTAGGGTGAGTCTCCTGAACCGACCTGAAACAGGTCAATTAACACTGTGCCTCTGCGTTAGCCGTCGGTCATATCATTAGCCACAGCTGGGCTTCAGCTGGGAGTGATCTCTTTCCTCCTGGGCCTCTGGGCTCTGCAGCTCAAAGCATCTTGGAGCAAAACACCAGGGCAAAATGTTTCTGAAGCTCAGTCTTTGGGAACCATCTCTGAATCAGCATGTGGCACCGCTATGCTAATGGCTAAATGCAAACTTGGAATGCGAAGTGGTTTGAATGGAGGATGGCATATTTCACTGCCTTCAGCATTGTCTCACAGTAAATTCATCTCTATTTTTACATCTGGATTTCAGTGATAAATCTGAATACCTTTGATATTACTTGTGAATATCTTTTTCTTTTCTACAACGACAACAGTGTGTGGGACTAACGTCACATATCAAATGTGCAGTGAGCATTTATTTACACTGGAATAACAAAGCAGTAACACTTATTTATGGTGCCTGTGCAGTGCTGATGTGAGGAGTTTTGGGATTAAACCCTCTTTCTTTGAGAATTCTCAGAAAGTGCTTCTAATAAAAGACAGGTGAGTCAATTCTCTCGTTTTTGTTTTTTTTTTGTATTCCTCTATCTGTTACGTTTAGTTATTTTTAGGACCCAAGTGCAGATATGAAGCAGCTCAAAGCAAAAAATAAGCCTTTTATTGGGTGTTAAACAGAAAGTGCTCCAGGTGGAGGAAAAACAGTGACAATTAAAAAACCCAAAAAACCAAACCCTTCACGGAGGGGGGTTCCACTGCAGGGGGATTGGAGACCAAAACATAGACTCTTCTCGAGGAGTGTGGCAACTCCGGGACAGGAAAAAGCACACGTGAGAAGCAGTCCACATGAACGCAGGAAAACACTGTGTTCAAGACCAAGGTCTCACTCTCATAAGGTCAGGTACCAGGACTTAAACTAGATGTTTCCTGTGTGCCTTGCATTTTGTCTCACAAGTGTTTTTCTTGTTTTCCAAGGACGCCACATTTCCCCTGAGAGGAGTTTCTAAGTTCTGGGTTTTCGGACACTCCGCAGAGGAACCTACCTTCGAGGACTTTGGACTTTTTGAACCTTTTAATGATCACAGTTTTTCCTCCATTGGAGCACTGTGTGTTTGCCCTGTTTTATGCCCAATTAAAGGGTTGCTCTTTTCGCTTTGAGCTGCCGCCTTGTGTCTGCGTTTGGGTCCTGAACATAACTACATACACCATCTTCTCATAGGCCTTGCATCAGGATTTAAGAATTAAGGTGTTAAGAGGAAACAGACTTGTGGGGGCCTTGCAGAGAACGACTTGCGTAGACTTGTGGAGGATCAATGATTGATCCTCCACATTGCCGAATGAGCTGCCACTTCTGAACTGTTTTCCAGTTTCAGGTCTCTGCATACTGAACCATCCCCATTTGGTGGTGTACTGTCAAAATATAGTCAGTCACATGATGTGCTTTGTGGATTTACATTCGAGGATTTATCACCTGACTAAATAGCTCTGCATTATTCATAGACCAGGGCGAGAGACTAGAATCTGAATGCAGGCATCGTGTTTGCTCTCACAGACATACAACAGCACTGCCTTTACAATGATCTTGTCAAAAACGCTGCTTTGGTTACCAGAGGGCAGAACACCCATTACCTAGTTACCTAGTATGGTGTTAGCCGCACCTGTTATGCACTTACTGTAAGGAAAAATGTGGTCTGTCATTGAAGTTCACTACAAGTCACGTCAGAAATATTAGACATCGAGTGAGTGCTTTGAATCATTTTTGTTGCAATTACTATATTAATATATTTGAACCCTGCACCTTTACTTGAAACTTTAGAACCTTTCTTATATAACAAATCATAGATGATGTGAGTTAATGTGAACAAAAACATCAGAAGAGGTGTAATAACCATACAAAAGAAAATACCTGCCAACAGCGTAAAACAGTCATAAATTTAACCATTTCAAATGTAATTAAGTCAGTAATGACCAGTTAATATCCAAGGTTAGACTACTGGCTGCCAAAAATGGCGTCATCGTCAAATTTGTATAAAGACTGTTTGCATTTTTAGTGAAAAGAAAAATGTTGTTGAAGAGCCTTAATGAAAGTAAAATAGAACACATTAAATATATTAGAACTGCAAATTAACTCTTTTAAAATTATTTTTTCTTTTAAATAAGCCAATCAATTCGGATCAGAAGACCGTAATGTTATATTATATCAGAACCTTGGAGCCTACAAGTCACAGTAAAACAGGAACAATTTCTGCCATATCTATAAACTTTTAAATATTGTATAGACAATTTTGTCTTGACAAGATTAACAATCTAAATAGAGCAACAAAAGACAGTAAAAAAAAAAGCTGTCTGCGGCAGAGAGAGAGTGATATTTTCTGGCGCTAAGTGGGGTTAAACGTGTATTTTTCGGAGCCCGTCTGTCTATGCTGGCTCACAGAGAGAGGAAAGGCTGTCTGGGTCCGATGTGGTGACCTAATTCAGTGTGACAGCAAAGAAATACTTCCATTTCCGTCCAGCTCTAACAGCCAACATGGGATCAGCAGCGGTCCTGTGATGTGCAGAGCGGCGTTGGTCTCCTGTGCTGTGGCTGCAGCTGAGGCTGCTGCACCAGGCTGCTACAGGAAGCTACAGGAAGCTACAGGAAGTCTGAGCAGCTGGGGGTGCCTTGGGATGGGGGATGGGCTCACGAAGCACCTGCTCCTCACTGAGGAATGAACAATATATGTTTTCACATCGGCATCCCAACATTCCATGAAAGTCGTTAGATTTGTAATTACTCGCTGCTGACCGGGAAAAAAAGTCACCAAAATGATTTGGAAAGTTGCCATATTTAGTAAGAAATTCACCAAGTTGCCAACCATGACTTTCCCAGTCTTTACCGTGGACCGGAGCCTTTTGACCTGGGGGCCTGCAGCAGCAGAAGAATACCTGCCAATACCAGTAACATCGATACATATATTTGATCGCCGTAGAACCAGAAACCTTCCCAGAGTGCCTCGTACACTAACCTAGTTTTGCATTCTCAAAGCAAATGTATTAATTTGTCAAAATCCACAGCAATCCAAAGTACATCATCCCTCCACAAGGGCTCGAAAGGATTTGCTGTTAACTGTCAAGGGGAACTTAGCCTAGCAGTCATCGGTGAGGAGCATCTGAACCCTAGGGAGCTTGCCAAGGTGCTGCTTGTACACCTGCACTGATGGCCCCTGTAGACTCTCAGTCAAACTAGTGTGTCTGGTTTTGGTCTGGGGGAGGGACCTCAAGCAAATGCCAGAGAAAGAGTCATGTTTGCATGCTGTCAGTGAGACGGTATACATGCTGGAGGCAACCGTGCTCGGGTACTCTCGGGCTTCAGGTAATGGAAGATACATTGGGAGACGGGTGCTTTACAGAGGCAGAAACCCAGAGCCGGAACCACCAGGTAAGCACAGTTTCAAGGAAAACTCCCGTTTAACAGGAAGAAACCTTGAGCAGGACCAGGCTTACTAGGAGGAACCATCCTGCTGAGAGACGGCCAGGTAAAGGTGGAGAAGAAGAGAGAAGAAAAGAGAGAGAGAGAGAGAGAGAGAGAGAGAGACTGGACTGGAGACAGACTGGATCAACCCAGTGAGAAGGAAAGGAGAGAAATTAAGGACAGAAATATTAGCCAGCTGTGACAGGTCCTCTTTGGCATGTGGATCCTCATAAAATCAGAAACTGATTTGAATTTCAGTTTTACATAAATGTTTATATCTAAACCTCAAGTGTGATTCACCATAAATAATCATGTACAATCTCTTAATCAGGACTTTGCAACCAGTTCAGAAGAAAAAACACCTTGGGGGAGTTGGTGTGTGCAAGTTATACACAGCTGTCGATCTTTCCAGTGTATAACTATGATTCAAGCTTTTCTCAGAATGTTTTGCATGAAGGCTGTATGTGCATTATTGTTGTTATTGCTCTGTGGTGATGTATTCGGTTAATCATCTTAAATCAATATAACAACTAGCATTTGAAAAGTATGAAAATACTCACACAGCAACAAGGCTATGTTAGCTGAGAGTTGAAAATGCTAATGTTTTGTGTCTTTCTTCTGTGTATTGTTGGATCGTAGTGACAGAAGTGGTCCCGGCATTCTCATAGCAAAGCTGAGTGACACACTGAGTGTGTGAGATTTGACAGGCTAAGCACGTCTGATGGCAGACAACGATGTCACACGCACAGTGCTCCATGTCACAGAATGGAGAACACCAACATGAACTGTGATCCCTGAATCACCAAGATTAATTAAAGTTAAACAGAAAATAATGCTGCTTTCATTCAGCTGGGAGAGATTTCCAAGCCACTGTTTTATGTACATAATTAACAAGCTGTCACAGGAAACACATCACCGTTTGTGTAAAAGCTGATGCTGTCTAGCTAACTCATGCAACTTAATCAGATGTGACAAAGTTCAGCATTTCTCGAGGGTAGGATTAAGAATACATTGTGGAATGCATACACTTTGGACAAAATCGATTATGACACTAATCCTTGATAAATAATGAATAGGGTCATTTAGCAGGAGTGCTGCAGGGGGGAGTTCATTCTCCAGTGATAAAATTCCTGCAGAATAAAACTAAGATGGTGCATTTAAGAGCGCACAGCTGTATGAAAGAGACCTTCTCTATGACGACAATGTGCACTGCCTGCAGGCAGCAGCTCAACCCGCTTCAACCTGGGGGTGAAAAGGTCATTCCTGAAACCCATTTAACTGATGTGGCTGAATCTATCTGAAACACTCCCTGACACAGGTATGCTACCAGTTCCTCTGGGAGGATATAAAGTCCTTTCCCTCAAGGGGGGGCACTTAAATTATTTAACGCATTAAAGACGACTTGAGGGATGTGTTGACTGAAAATCAATTGCTTTTTCACTGGCTCATATGTCTCTTTCAAAGTGTTGGCACCCGCACTTCTTTAATGGCCAATGGGTTTTCTCTGCAGGTGCTCCATGCACAAGGCATTACAGGAACTCAGTGTAGACCGCTGGTGTTATTCACATTTGCAAACCTTTACACATTTTACACAAGCAGCTATAGAGTATAATAAGTATTTTAAATAAATAGCTAAGACCTTGTACACAAAAGTTAAAGTATGAACATTTCATTGAAATGAGTCTTATTACTACTGATAAATAATATATATATATATATATATATATATATATATATATACATATATGTATGTATGTATATATATATATATATGTATATATGTATATGTATATGTATATATATATATATATTTTATATATATATATATATATATATATATATATATATATATATATATTTTTTTTTTTTTTTTTTCGTTAAAAATGTTTAATTTGGAGGTGTTCCTTGGATGAACCACACTAGCATTATAAAAGCAGGACCAGACTTACAAGGAGGAACCATCCTGCTGAAAGCTGGCTGGGTAAAGGAGGAGAAGAAGAGGGAGACAGGATACAGAGAATGGGAGAAAGAGAGCGAGCAAGAGAGAGAGAGAGAGAGAGAGAGAGAGGGAGGGAGAGGGAGGGACAGAGAGAGAAAGAGAGAAGAACAAACATGCAGCAAACATAAGATATTCGAGAACAAGCATAGCAGCTTGTTATAATGCTAAAAAATGAAGTAATGTGCTTAATTACGGTTTTAGCTGTTGTTATAAATAATTCTCTCTAAGAGGAGAGGAGGTGAGGGAACAGAGATGGTGGTTGGTGTTGAGGAGGTGGGGAGTGTTCAATGTTCAGGAGAAAAATGCTTTGTTTTTATGAATCCTCTATATGGAACATGCATCTAAACATATATCTAAAGATGTATTTGTGTATCATTGCAGGTAATGCCATTGCCTTTTATTTTTATCTCATTTGAAGCATGTTGCCGATTCCTGATGGTCGTTACACAGTAATACACACCAGTCAGTGTGCTACCTCTCACTCCACAGTGGAGGGAGGTCCTCAGTATCTAGCTAGCACAGATCTGCCAGAAAAATGTCAAGATTTCCTCAGAGACAGAAATGGATCTGCTTGTGCTTTGGCAAGGACACGATATTAATCTGACTTCTGAAAATGAGTTGATGATTTGAGTTTGTGTCCTCCCACACCTCTTATTAATGATGCTGCTTTATGACCAGTTGGCTTTACACCACCAAAAAAGTGTTGATGAATAGATAAAAGGTAAATAAGATCAGGAAAGCATTGAGATCATTCTTGTGATACTAAAAGCCACAGACAGCATGAGAAAGCTTAATGTCTGAATAATTATGTGCCATGACAATGAGCTCCTCTTCATTGAATGGCATGGTGTATTTTCTTTTTTATAGGTACACTACTTTTACAGAAATCTGGTCCCAACACTATGAGGGGGTGATTCTGGACTGACCAGATCACCAGCAAACACATATATGAGATGGGCTTTGTTTTCATGCTGTGCAACAGAGGTCAAAGGCACATTCACTGGTAATTTAGGGTGTCAGAAAAAAACAACAACAATATTTTCCCCACTCTTTGGCTTTTGCTAACCTAGGTGTCCTGATATGAGTAGAGTAGAAAAACAAAGGGTGTGTAGACAAACTCGTGCAAGGATTGCTAAATGTTCTGTATTCTGCACTGGAAGCATCAAATGTTACTAAAAAAAAATGCAAACATTACAATTAGCTTACAAAAAGGAGGGATAGTTTGTTAGTTACCCAGCAGTATTTGATGACAATCTTAAAACATTTTATCACATTTACATTAAAGGTTTTATTGGACAGTGAAAATGACATTCTAAAATGTAAAACAATTTATTCATCATGACAACATCAATGCTTCTGGCAGTACGGTAGTCCTACTGTCCAACATCCATTCAATTCAATCCAGTTTTATTCATAAAAATAAAAAAATAAAAATTGTCTCTGGGTGCTTTAAAGAGGCAGAAACCCAGAGCCGGAACCCCCAGGTAAGTACAGGGCAGGAAAAACTTCCTTTTAACAGGAAGAAACATTGAGCAGGACCAGGCTGACAAGGAGGAACCATCCTGCTGAAAGTCGGCTGGGTAAAGGAGGAATAAAAGAGGGAGACAGGACAGAGAGAATAAAAGAGAGAGAGAGAGAGAGAGAGAGAGAGAGAGAGAGAGAGAGAGAGAGAGAGAGAGGAACAAACATGCAGCAAACATAAGATATTCCAGAACAAGCATGGCAGCTTGTTATAATGCCAAAAAATGAAGTAATGTGCTTAATTAGTGTTTTAGCTGTTGTTATAGTTAATTCTCTCTAAGAGGAGAGGAGGTGAGGGAACAGAGATGGTGGTTGGTGTTGAGGAGGTGGGGAACTGCTCAGTGGATCATATTTGTGTCCCCAGCAACGTAGGCCTGTAGCAGCATAGCTCTGTTTGAGATTAAAAAACAAAAGTTTAACGAATCTCTTCTACCTGTGGCTGTGAAAACTGACTGGAACTAGATCTATCAGCCCTACACACTTTGTTTGAGGCTAGCTGTACGCTTTACTGAACAGAAAGGTTTGAAGTTTGCTCTTAAAGGCAGACGTGGTGTCTGCTTCTCGGACCCAGCTTGGTAACTGGTTCCATAGTAGAGCTGCCTGGTGGCTAAAAGCTTGAACACATGCTTTTTTCCATACCTAATTTTCTTGTTGGAAATGAGATTCAGTGCATGTGCATGAGAAATGTAAGCTCTTGCATGTTTTTGTGTACTACAGTTTGCTGGAGCTTATGAGACACAGTCAGGCTCATTTCACTGTTTTGATTCAGCTGCAGGATTTTAGACAAAAGCCTTTGCAGAGCTTAATTCTGTTTGCCAAGATGCCAGAAAATCAGTGAGGCGTACCTTTAGGACGTGGACGGTCTATAACGTCAAAGCGCTGATCCAAGCATTTCCATTCCAACAGCAGTTGTAGTAATTTAGATGATATGACAGGTACATCCTCTTTCTTGACAGAGGGAGTCTATTATACCCAGTCTGTGATTCACATATGGGCTGATTTAAGAAAGCTCAAGCAGGTGCAGATGCAAACAATACTTGGCATTAATTTTCCTACCACTTAATCTTCGTTTGAAGCCAAAGCGCAAAAGCTTTTATTCTAGTTAAAAATGCTGGTAATAGGATTGAATAAAAACCAGCATTTCTAACATTTTGAAAATTTGCTTTACATATCCCCCCTAGAAATTCACTATTAAACATATGTCCCATGTATATTTAAACCTTGTAAATAGGCCTGGTTAACATTATGGGTATTCAGGTGGGATTTAAAGAAGGACCTCCTCATCAGGTAAGATGGGGCAGACAGATGTACCAAACCCAGGTGGAGGAGACTCATTCAGCTGGGGAACAGCACTGAGATGGAGGATGGAGGTCAAGGAGGTGGTCCTTGCACATAAGGGAGCGGGTGTTAAATAATCTAACTTAACGTTTGTTGGTGACGCTAGCGTTAGCCGACCAGGCTAGGTTTGCTAACACACTACCGTCTGCTTTCCTACCGGAGTTTCTCTCTGGATGCTGAGTTTTGGAGCAGATGGAGTTTATGGCACTGGAGTCGTCGATATGGTATTTCCATGGGGATGGGCGAGCGATGTCTAGGCAGAGGTACAGTACCTGGATCAGAGAGGTGGAACGGAAGTTCAAGGAGCTCAGCAGCCGCGTATGGGAGATGATGATGATGATGATGAGAGATGGACAGGATAGTCCAGACGAGCACAAACCTCACAACCAGGATGAAGTTCCACATGCTGTGGGTGGAGGGTGCCGGACAGCAGAAGCAGTAAATACTGACAGCCAGATCGTTTGATAGTGAGACCAGTGTAAAAACCAACAAAGCCACGTAGGCCGAGAACAGATCAGCTGCAAAATCCAGATGTCAATCATAATCACAACAGAGATTCTAATCTCCCAGATGTGAGCCAAGGAGCAGAGGCAGCAAAGCAGTGGTAATTAGAAGTCCTTCCCACAATATTTCTTCTTAGGTTAAAATGGAACACCCAGATGCAGACATTTTCAATGAGAAGTTTTTATAGACAAGCCTTTTATTATTGTTAGGGACGGGAGTCGTCCGTAGTGTGTTTGTCCCTGACAGGAGCTCTGAAACCGACGCGTCTCCAGCCCCGACCCTGCTGTGATCGCCGCACCTGCTTCGGCAGCTACGCTGGAGGGAGTTCCCCGGTGAGGACGACACCGTTTGTCCGGCCTCGTCTGGGGATTCCTCAACTCGGCCACACCTCCTCTCACCAGCTGCAGGTTATGGGCTCATCGTCCAGCCACGCCTCTGTCCTCCAGCTGCAACCGGGCTGCTCATCAACGGGAGACTGTTAAAAGCGGGCTTGTCGAAGGACTTGGGAGGGGAGGTTGTTGGACTGTGTGTTAGACTGTGATCGCGTTAGTGTTTGTTGTAAAAAGTGAATTTCCGTGCGTAGGCACTCGGTTCCTTGGGTGATTGTTTTAGCGGTTTTACATATGTTTGTTTTCCTTTGCTATTTCTTTGTGTAAGGTTTTGTTTGACTTTGCTCCGGAGACTATCTCCGCGTTTTTGTTATCACTATCGCACCTGAGTTGTGTTCTGTTGTCGTCCGGAGAGTGACTCCGTGACTTTCTGTTCGTCAATTATTAAATTATTTATTAATTTATCTTGTTCCGGCCTTTCCTTTTCCCTGGGCCAGGCTAAGGTTTGGGTTGCAACTTATTGTTGTTATTATTATTATTATTATTATTATTATTATTACAGTTTCAAATGAAATTGGTATAAAGTGATGATGACATGAACCCTAATTATACTTCAGCAGCAGTTTCACAGATGTCATCTGGGCTGGGTTAGCAGGTAGAATTCCTTCGTAGTAAAGCAAAAGTTCACTTTAAATGTACTGTGTTTATTATCTCTGTCTTTTGCGTATTATCTCCTCATGTTATTCTTATGTTGGAGCGTGCAGAAAATGGACTACATATATATACCTATCTCACTAGGAGGTTAGGGTTGGGTAAGAGGCCTCTTCCAAGCTTCCATTTAGAATCTATAGGGAGAAAACAGCATTGGAATCTATGCTAATGGTTCATAACCTGATGAAAGAAAGCTGATAATGGAACAATAGCTGCATAATGAAATCAAATTAGAGGCCTCTATCCCACAATCCAGTGTCCAATTCTAACTGCAGGCTAAGTGTCCATCTGTGAGTGATTCATAACAGCTTTTATGATTCACGCCCCACTCTAGCTCTAAGAAATTGTGTGTAATAAAGTTTCCAGAGGAGAATAAATGTGCTTGATCATGCTTCTGCCTGGCAGCATGAAAGCTTAATTCAATATCAGAACGCTAAGAGGTCACACTTAAAACTTCAGGGTAGTTACAGACACCATAATTTTATTTAGAACTAAGACAAGGAGGTTGTGGAACAGCCGACATTTATCTGCCTGTCCAACTGATTCCAAAATAACTCAAAAAGTTATGAATGCGTTTTAATGAAACTTTCAGAAAATGTTAAAATTTGGGCCAAAGAACAGATGATTACATTTTGGTCGTGTTCTGGGTTCCAGAGGGACGTTGACCTTTGATCTGCCAAAGATCATAGGCACAAGGGCTTTAATCATAAATGGCTTTGATCATAAACTGCTATGGTATGTAACCTTGGATTACTACTGTCTATATATTATATAGTATCTGAATCCAGGCCTTTTTTCAAGGCTTTTTTGTCAGTGCTTTGCAGAGGTCTCTACTTTAGCATATTGCCCATTTTATTTGGAAATAACCAACAATGTAAAATTCTTCGTATAATCAGCACGACTGTCCTGTAAGGGCTCTGCAGACGTACAATAACTGTATGATGAATGTTTCATTTCCAGTGTTTCGACTAAATATTTGGGCTTCATGTTGCTTCTATCATTACTCGTATGCCACACTTGCTCCTGACAGATGAAAGATGTTTTTTTATTTATGTTTTTTGAGGTATAGCTCTTCAATCGCAGTCTCCCACCGCTTTAAGAATATTTACATGGCCACAAGTGGCAGACTATAAAACTGCCTTGTGACCAAGCATAAAGTCAGCAGAGCTTGGCAGTCAGAGAAGGCAAAGCTCAGGATGGGTGACAGAAGTTCAGCCTCTGTCTTAAAGTTACTGCATTGGAGATAAATTCCATTCACTCCTGAATAAAGTCAGCACAATTTAGCATATTTATAGCCTACTTAGGCTGTGTCCAGTTTACACATTTTGCAGAAATTATATTGGTGCAGTGGCACAATCATGCGCCGTGTTAGCCGGGTGAACAGTATGTACCTCGCCCTTCAGAAACATCCCATCAGTATGCATGAAAAGCTGATGGCATGAACACAAGGGTTCACTGAAGCTAAAATTATAGTGGAGCAGGAGAACCAGCAAGAGATGTTTAAGGGAGAGAGAAAAGCCTAATAAGGACAGGAGAATGGACTGTGTTTATCTGGGGAGTGCTCTAATCCTGTTGGAATGCTTGAGATTACAGGTCTTCACGTGGCTGTTCACATGCTGCCAACAGGCAGAAGGTTCCACCAGTATGTTCCTGCACCTCACCTCAGGCTTCAGGAGTAGGTGGGGCTCAGTATCTTGCTGATGGACATCAAATCCTGATCTGGAACACCATCAAAATAATGATACTGATACCTTGGTAAGTCACTCTGTAGAACAATTTAAAATATAGCTCAGATTTAACATCATGAATAGAAGATAAGGTAATAGTTATTCAACAGGAGAAATCATGGCAGTTGATCAGTCAGGAAAATACACATTAGTAAAATAGCATCTCCATGTCACTCAGTGATTGGATTGAGCAGTCAGTGAAAACTCTGCTTTTATTCCAAATCTCCCTTTATTTTGGAAGATACAAACAAAAATACTTTGTATACTTAGAATTAGGTGAAAATCCCCGCAAAAACAGACAAAAAGTAAATTTGTCTGCTATGTTTGTATTTCTATGATTCTATGATTGTGTTTGTTTCTCTCTCCCTTTCTCTCTCTTTCTTTCTCTGTCCTGTCTCCCTCTTCTTCTCCTTTACCCAGCCAGCTTTCTGAAGGATGGTTCCTCCTTGTAAGCCTGGTCCTGCTCAAGGTTTCTTCCTGTTAAAGGGAGTTTTTTCCTGCCACTTTGCTTATCTGGGGGTTCCGGCTCTGGGTTTCTGCCTCTGTAAAGCACCTAGAGACAATTCTGATTGTAAAAGGCAAACTGTATTGAATTTCATTGCGCAATAAATTAATAATACATTAATGTTATTGCAACTGAAATGGCATAGCAATAAATACAAAGTGATATACCAAAGGAAACAAACAATTGCATTATATCAGACCATGCATGTCTGTACCAGTAATAGTAATAGAGTTCAATGTTTCTGAAATAAACATATTTGTACTTCATGGCCTACATCAGATACAGGTTGAATTACTGCTCCACTCTTCCTTAGTTCCATCGCCCTCCGTACGGTGGCTGTTTGGTTTCATCTGAACTAACAAATTATTACAAATGTCTGTGTAGATTCTCAGTCATCCAGGTCATATTTATCCAAAACTAGATCTCTCTGTGTCAACTGGACTGAAAGGTTTCCTTGAAGACGTTTCGTCCTCTCTCCAGAGAGCTTCTTCAGGTCTAAGTTTGCTGGGGCAGAGCTTGAAAATATAGCCCTGTGGACCATCGGCATGTTAATGGCCCGGGTGGTCACCTGAGAGTCCTTGGCAGGGTGGTTGGCAGGGTCGTTCACCTAGTTTCGGTTGGGGTGCTTCCCCTTTGTCTGTTGACTCACATGTTAATGAGTCACCAGGTCTGGTCAAACAGCGTGAATGTTTGGAATGCTGACGGGAAGTGGAGGACTGCTTGTACGTGGGTGACAGAAAGTGCCTTAGTCCACCACCTCTGTTTAAAGATGGTTTTTCCAACTTGACGTGGATGGCTTCCTGGACACCACTCTCAAACCAGCGATCTTCTCTGGCCAGCACACGTACTTGACTGTCCTCAAAGGAGTGTCCGCTTTCTTATGGCAGCAAACGAACTTTTAATCACCCCATGATATATAAATACAAATAAACAAGTCTTTAAAAACTATAATGGGAAACACATCCTGCCTGCTCAGCACACACAGCCGTGCAGCAAAGCATCTTTTTTTTACCCCACAGCAGCCTTCGTGCGACTGACTGGGGGATTTAGTGATATCAAAAACATTAAGATTTATTCCAGAATTTATACTTTTAGATAGTTTACGGAGTCTTTGAGGAAAATAAAAATGAACTTGGATAATGGAGTTGTTCTATATCACCATCAAAAGCGTATTCTCCACCTGTGTCAGGAAAAGTGCACTTTGGAAAGAAACTTCTTTCTTTTGTGCAAACACAATACATAATTACATTTAATGGTTCATTTTAGTTGTGTTTCATTTGTAATTGTAGCTCATTGTAAAATCTGCCAAACAAGGGTACATGTATGTTCTTTATGGTGACATGATCGATGGTGATGAACAAATTTGGATACGTTTGCTAACAATGTCTGCAGTAGTCGCTAGAGTATTTGCAGCATAGTCAACAACGGAATCCAGCCATCCCACATTTTGAAAAAGCTTTTGGTCTTTTTTACCCTTGTTGACTTATTAATTCCACATGCAGTCGGTATTTTACAAAAAGTACTATAACCTTTGACCCGTGGATAGCTGCAAGAGACAGTTTATGGAAATAATGTTGTGAACTGTGCTCGACTTCATTGCAGAAGTAGTTTAAAAAAGTTCTCAGTAAAACACATACTAGGAATTGTTTTTGATTTTTATATAAAAACTGCATTTTAAAAACAGGATGATTTTTAAATGAAGTTGATTTTTTTTTTTCATTTGATTGATTGTTTTTCCAAGCTTTTACATTTTTGGAGCTTTTCCTCTGAAACCTGTTCATATTTTTTTTACAAACTGTTTTGTGTTTCATATTCATCAAAACAAGCTGTGCTGTGTATAAATGGATGCAGTAGTAGTGTATGCCAGCAAAGCGTTTTATTTAAACACTAATAATCATTCTGAGCAAACAAAGAAGCAACGTTAGACAAGCTCGGTAATCCTTTTAAACATATAACTTAACAAAAGTCTGACTAAAAACAATAGCCTGCTTATTGTTGTTCTATTCATATTCCACTACAGAAGCACCATTTCAGTGCTTTGTAGATGGAGAATGCACGGTGGATGTTGAGACCTCCTGGTGAGCATGTCTTTATCTGGCCCAGCAGGGTTGCCACCAGCCATCTACTCATCCGCTGAAGCACTTGTCAGAGGGCCACTTATCTGCTCACCCAGAACAGCAGCTGGCTACACGTTCGTCCTCTCTACCCCCCCCACCCCACACACATTATTTCATTCAAGGCCCTTTGTGAAGAAGAGTGCAGGCTAATACCTGTTCTATTTTGCAATGCTCAGGAGCATCTTATCACATGCTTGCAAAAATGGACAGCATTGGCCCAGGAAGGGAGCAGCTGGGCCAGTATTGTTGGGGAGGTGGCTGCAGCCATGCTAACCGCTAACAGGGTGGCAGCCTTATCGCAGTCTGAGCAGCCACAGTGACCTTTTCCGTCCGCTAGCCGACTTAGCGCTGTGCCCGTGAATATACATGAGTACAGTTAGTAATAGCGTTTAGGCTGACTCCATTGTCCATTCCTGAGCTGCTTTGTTCTCTCTGTAGTCACTGGCCATCAGGACAAGATGCGTCTATTATTCTGTAAATACTAAACACCAAATTGGAATCACACTGTGTTGCTAATTTAAAGGAGCTAATGTTTTATTTTCATCCCCACAGTACATGATCACGCTCCTGATATGTCCAGGAATCCAGAGATTCTTTTTGTTTTAATTCATATGCATTGCTGCACCACTTTTTACTTAACTTTTTTAAATATTATCAACCCCCCTGCAAATTTCACCACGTTCTGCAGACAGACTTAAATGTACATTAGTGCAGATACAGTGTTTTACTGTTATTTAGCAACATTGCTGAAAACACTTTTTCAAACTTTTAAATCAAAGTCAAAGTGGGCAAAGTGGGCACAGCATTGTTCAGATTAAACTCAGAAATTATGTTGGAATGCATTTGAAATGGGAAGTCAACGATGCTGGAAAAAGGAGGAAAATCGTTTAATTAAATCCCTACAGTTGTCATTAGCATGAAAGCTTCCAAAGTCGTGGTCATACATTACATGTCATGAGCTAAAAAGCTGATGAGCACTGTTATTAGTAAGTTATTAACTTTTTAAGCACCCGGTTATGTCTGTGGGATTGCAAACACAAAATGTATAATCTCCTAAGACAACTTTGGTTAAAGACCATTGTTAAGCGAAAGTTGGTCCAATTAAACCCTGTTGGCGTTGACAGTGGAAATAGAGACTCAAATGTCAAAATGCTTTTTTTTAATCTCCAAAGGAAAGTGTTCAAGCGGGCAAATGTCCTATTCCTGAGTGTGCTTTAGTATGGTTCCAAAATGTTCTCTGCTTCTGGTGAGGTGCTGCTGATGTGAGCTCTCTCATCCTTTCTAAGAACACAAGTTACTAAAATAAAACAACTCACAGCAAGAAAAGAGCATGTTTTTAACATCTGCACTCTCTTGGTCCAAGTCTGAGTACATAACTCTGCACTTTTGTCGTTTTCAAATGTTTTCCTCATTTGACCCAAGCTCTTTAATGCTTTTTAAAAGAAAAGGATATATATATATATGCAATGACAACACCTTATTGTAAATTCATAGCAGAACTGTTTACATGCAGCAATGGTCAGCGTGTGCATCCAGAGGTCCAGCTTGGTTTCTGTCAAATCGCTACAAATTTCAGCTCAGATGGGAAAGGACACCCGTGGCTTGAAAATGTCATTTCAGTGATTTGAGAAAAATTGAGAGACATGGGTCACTTGTCAAGCACATGACAGGGGAGGTGGATCCCCAATGCCCTCCGTGGTGAGTTTGTCAGTGGCAGACAGAGTTTAACAGCCATCCTGAACTGTTTTGGGTCTGTTCTTTTCAGATGCCTCTTTGGACGTCTTTGTCCCTTTTTGAACAGACTCTGCCCATGTGGAAATCAGAAATTCTGAGGGAAACTCCATCCTGATGTGCTGGTTGTCGACCTGCAGACAACTGTCTGGTACCTGCAGGAAAGAAGAAATCACACTTTAATAATCCACACAAGTGGAAATTAAGCCTCTGCATTTTTCCCATTACATGCATGTACAACACACACACTAGCAGTGGGCAGCCACTTAAGGCGCCCGGGGAGCAACAACCAACAACTACGGGGTTAAGGGCCTTGCTCAAGGGCCCAAAGTGGTGGTCACAATTTCGGTCAAGGTTTCTTCCTCATATCTCCCATGCAACCTTCACATCTGGTCTGGTCTGGACTGGAACCAGTGCCTTTTAGACGCCTCCAGGTTATGGGGCTCGCCTCTTTATCCACTTGACCACCACCCCCCAGGAGCACAGCCAGGAAAGACAACTGTCTATGATAAAGTGCATATGAGGGTCCAACTATTTATGGCTTTTGACTCATGCTGAAACCAGCTGGAAGCCAGGTGCATTGATGGTGCTATTAATGGATTTTCTTTCTGGCTACTTGGTGGATGAGAGGAAGCAGCAGGAGCAGCACTCCAGCGTCAGTTTAAGGCAGGTATGGGCACAGATGCAGAGGTAAACATGCACATTCAGAGAGATGCTAACTCACTGGCTCAAGCAGTTACAAACAGAGGAGCAGTGGTGGGGATTTTCATGAAAACAACAAAAGCAAGCCATGCAGTTCTGGATCAACGTGTTTCAGGACCTGAAGGACTAGGACTATTCCTCGGGGACTAAACTCTTATACAGTCCACATGTCTGGAAACCATTGAGGTAAGCAGTTAACCAAAAGTTTTTTTAATGTCTCGCTCTGAACTTCCAAAGCCACCATTTACTTTGTACTGCAGACCTTCAGCAAAACAATAACATTGACTTTCACAGCTGTACCATGTAATAAAGCCTGTTACTGTGTCCAGTGATTATCTTTACTTTCTCTCTCTCTGTCTCCCTCTCTTTCTGTATGTTAATGTCTGTTCTTTTTCTAATTATTAAACCCATCTTGGTGTTGTTATTGTTGTTTTATTTTCTTTTATCACTTTGTAATAATGCAAGCTTGGTTGGTTAGAATGGTGGTTAAATACCCTTGACCGGGCCACAGCAGCTAGTAGCTTCCATCCTTGTCGACATCTGCAACATAAAACTGACGTGAAAGTGAGCAGCTCACACCCAGAACCCACAAAATTACACCTGCTTCTCATCTTATTGAGCCCAGTGCTGGTATTTGAAAGCCCAAAAGAAAAACGATATTGCATAGAAATGAGCTGTAACTCTGATGTCTTCAGTGCGACTGTCCGTCAGGGACTATATCCAATTTTCAGAGTAATATTATCGTGCACGGTGAAGTTGTCAGCACATTAAAGTGAGCTAATATCTGCCAGAGCAGCCACTACAATGTCTGCTCTGGAACTTATTTAAATGGACAGACTGGAACTAATTTTAAATAAAGTCTAATTACAGACATCCTTTTTGCTATAATGAGAAATATAATATATTCTCTCATAAAAGATGTCTTAGAAAATTGAGAGAAAGAGACCAGACTGAAAAACCATTATATGTCTCTTTGAACGTTCCAGGGACCACATGACGTCAGAGTTCACGAGTCAAACTTTTCAGTTTCCCTTTTTTCTGTTGTTTACAGAAAAAAGGCTGTTCTCTCTGCCTTTATAGCCACGGATTAAACCAGTTTCCTTCCAAGTAATTCCAAAATTCAACAATGAACCTCTGAAATAAATGAAAAACCTTTCATTTATACTACGTTCTACTCACTTAAAGTGTGATGACTAGTTCAAGACAGTACAATGTTATGCACAGAAACCAGTGCTGATAATAATAAATGTGGGTGTTTAAAAGAAGAGATGGCCAAATTTCCGTTTAAATACCAAACCTGCAGCCTCTGCTATTAGAGGTGTGAAGCACACCTGACACCTGAGAAAATGAGCAAATGCAGCAATGCAGGTAAAAGGATGACGGCTGCTGTTTGTCATGTGATTCATGCTGAGCAAGTGCTCGCTCGTGTGTGTCAGACAAAGTTCTGATCCAGTCTGGAAACCTCTGCTGTCTGCACTATTTAGAACTTTGTTTACATTAGGTCCAATAGTAGATATGCAGAATGTGTCTTCACTTTAGTTAAACTAATTTCATAGACTGAGCGAGATGGTGAAGAGGCACAGATGCACTGCAAAATCAGTCACGTTCCAGAGGCGATGATGCGCAGCTCTTGAGTGCACTGAGACATAAATACAAGTAAACATCCAGATTTATCCTCCAGGCATGTTTGACGGAGGAGCGGGGCGTTTCAGCTGTTCTTACTTCCATTTTTCCAGTGATCCAAGGAAAAGCTGGTTGGCCACTGCTGCAGCTGTTTAAGCTGCTCATCCATCCTGACAGGTTTAACTTTAGGTTTCAGCGTGAACTGTTCCTAAATGCCTGTGTGGACAGGGTTAGTGGGACAGTTGAGTAGTGGCTCAACTGAGACAGTTTAAAGGTAGTGGTGTCAGAACAGTAATTAAGGACCTAATGATCCAGGATGAATTTAGACCTCAGTCCTTCTGCTTCTCTGTGAAAGGTAGATGATTCAGGATCTCTCCTGACAGGTTTGTCTCACCTTGTTGATGTCTCACACCTCATTGGCTCATGCTTATCGCCTCTCCTCTCCTCTCCTCTCCTCTCCTCTCCTCTCCACTCCTCTCCTCTCCTCTCCTCTCCTCCCCTCTCCTCTCCTCACATTTTCTTAATTAGTTTTTCATATGATGGCGTCATTTTTACCAACACAGTTTTTCTCCTAAAACAAGTCCCGCTCCTAAAATAATACCGCAGAAGACTAAACACAGCAGTGGAAAAAAAATATAACACTTAGCATGCACTAAATCCTGGAAAGTGGGTATTATTTTTTACCCCCTGACCTACAGTTTCTTGACGCTCTCATCACGCACTGGCGTCACTGGCTGATTGGCTTAACAAAGCAGTGACACGTATTTAGACAGCACATAGAATCAACCAGATCCACTTTATCTATTCTTAGGTTTCCTGATTTGGTAAGAAACACTTTGCTTATTTTTAAGCTTTTCGCTTAAGGTAAATCACTTCAACATTAATAGGCGCCAGGGCGGCCGAGGAAGGGGCTTTGGTGTCTGACACAGCAAGGAGGACAAATGTGGATGTAAATTTATATTTATATTTACATTTAAATTTACATGGGTGCCTCCTTTGTATCAGGCTGTTTTCAGGTCGTGGGCCCTGTTTAAGGGCAGTTCAAGGTCAAGCTCTGACTCTCTGTTTTGGCTTTTTGCCTGAACCTGTATTTTTCTGGCCAGACTGGACATTTCCTGGACGGGTTTGGGCCGGCGCTGCTCGCCCAAGACTTTCCGACTGAGGCGGGTGTCCCGGCGCCCAGCTGGGCGGCTGGCGGAGGTCAGTCCACCAGGATGATCTCGGGCGGCCCAGCCCGGAGGACTTTTCCTGGATCTCACGTCTGACTCCTCGGCTCCGGTGCCTCCCGGCCCCGCTGCTGGGACAGCCGAGAACTGGACCTCCCGCATGTGGGGCGGCAGGGAAGACCATGTACTTTGGCTACGTGAGGGTGCCTCTGCAGGAAGACTGAGCAACAGGCCACTGTCTGTGTGGGGCAAGCCCGGGCTGGGTGGGAACCAGCAGGCTGGGTGGGAACCCCTCTTCAAGCCCCGAGGACTGCTGACCTCCAATGGCGGATTTTGCATGGTGCCGTCGCTTGTGACTCTGTGGTGTGTGTTTTTAACCCGGCTGTGTCAAACACCTGCCCGTTCTGTGGTCGCCCTGGAACGGTTTTTCATTTGTTCAATGTCAGATGCGGGCTGAGGCTCGAGTTTAGTTTTTGTAGACTGTCACATGACCTGCAAGCTTATATTTGATGCCTGGTGTTGTCCTGGTGTTTTGTGCTCTGTTGCCGACAACATTTTGCACTTTTCTGATGTTTTAAATAATTAACTTATGTGAACTGTGAATAAAGTGTTTGGTAAAACCTCAAACCTCTCCTCTCCTCTCCTCTCCTCTCCTCTCCTCTCCTCTCCTCTCCTCTCCTCTGTTCTCTTCTCTTCCATAGGAGGAGAGGCCATATTGACCAGCTCAGTTTTAGTTTTGTCTCTTCAGAAAAACACTGTATTTTTGTGTGTGATGAATGTGACCACTGGTGCCCCCCCCCGTCATCCCTCCTTCTTCCCTTCCTGGTCCAGCTCAGGGTTCCTTCGCTTCTGAAGGGAGTTTTCTGTCACTACTGCTGCTGCCCGCAGTTTCTGATCTACACCTTCAGGGTAACAAACAAAAACGTGGAAAAAACCATGTATCTGCATATGTTCATTCTTCTCTTCTTGTTATCTGTTTTTTCTTTCTTCTTTACTTGGCCACCTTCAGCAGGACACTCAAGCTCCTTCTTTTATTCCTGTTGAAATATTCCTGTCTTGTTTGGGGCCAGGCTCTGGGTTTCTGTAGAGCACCTTGATGCAATTTAAATGAAGGTAAGCAGAGAATGAAGTTGAACTTCCTGTAACAGGCTGTTTTCTAACCACATGCATATTCAGCCAAAGCCACTAGTTTGGGCACAAAATAATAATGTATGATGCAATTTTTATAATAGCATTTTCAGTATAGTCCGGAAGGTTAGAAAGAGTGATTAGATGAATGAAGTCCCATGAAAATGGGTTAAATGAAAATGGAATTTTTTGAGCTTTACACAAGTTAAGCAGGTGGACCCACACTTGCTAGCTTACAAAAAGTAGTTTTTTTAAGTTTTTTTTTTAATGGGTAGAAAGACTTGGCTTTTACGTTGCTAATCAGAAACACCATTGATTCATACTTTTATACTGAAAAGGATGATTTGAACAATAAAGCGATTTTGGTCGTCGTAGGGGAAAACTACAAAAACATTGCATCAGATGATTTCTAGGCTAACAGTGAAATCTGACTTTGAAGATTATTTTTATTGATGAAAATACTGTACAAAGTCTTTTCAGATGAAAATATATCAAGTATCTACCTACTATGCTGTATTATGTTTGCTTTGTTTTGTATATTTGTTTCTCTCTCTGTCTCTCTCTCTTTGATTCTCTCTGTCCTGTCTTCTTCTCCTCCTTTACCCATCCGGTTTTCAGCAGGATGGTTCCTCCTTTCGTCGACTGAGCTGTCAAACGTATCAGCAGAGATATCAGCAGGCTTTGATTTTGCCATTCCAAAGGCAAATCCATCCAAACTATGTTGTACTTGGGACCAGCAGTAGTCTATTGATTACCTTTTGCACCAAATAAATCGGCTGTTGCTTTTCCAGAGTGCCATAGACATGTCTTCTCCCAGCCTTGAGGCTGCTGTCTTTTCCTACTGCTAGGGGAGCTGGAGATTGAGACGCCTCATTCTGGTGCCTTGGCTCCTCTCTTCATGGTGCACAACAACGTCCAAGCATTTTCAAGGCTGTGTAACCACCACAAACATCCAGTACCAAGGTCAAATAGGTGCATCTTTGCAGCTAATGCATCCACGTGGTGTCAGTCGCAAACCTTTCTGCCTGTAAACAAACGCCGTGCACAGGCGTGCATATATTTTAATAAATTAGCGAGAGGGTCTTAACCAAACAGTAAACAAACAGATTAAATATTGTCTGGTTAATGCTTCCACACATGTAATGTCAACACTGATGGTTTAAGACAGTATGCAAAAAAGAAAAATAAATCCCATCATTTCAACATTTGCATTTCCACCGAGCTTCTATGACTGTCAGAAAACAACTGAAATGATGAGTGAAGTAAAAATCTGGGCACCTCAACAATAATCACTAAAAATAGACAAAAACACATAATTACATAGTAAAATCTTGGCATCTCTCACCAGCATTGCGTACATCCTCTCAATCAATTTCACTGTAACACAAGCGCTAAAAAAAGTCTCAAAATTAGCATCAGCACTTGAAGACCAGAGAGCTATTTGACATTTGTGGAATTTTCAGAAAGTTCTTGTTGTAAATATGACAAAATATTCCTGTCTGCCTGTCCTGCATCAAATTATTTTATGAATTGTCCACCCATGGTCTACAAAAGCTTCAAAGTCATGACATGGTGTGTATCAAAGCGGGATGAGCGCCTTCAATTCATTCAAAACTATTTAGAACTGCACACACACACACACACACTCACACACACACACACACACACACAGCGTGACCTCCGTCAAAATGAAAAGGTCAGAATCTCAAATGCTCTTCCCCAAAAGGCCTCCTGTCAGCGACTATCTCAGACAGCATTAAGCCATCCTGGTGGCACTCCTGCAGAAATCCCAACAGCAATTTGCACCCTAGAACTCAACTGTCATTCTCTTGTCACGCTTATCTCTAACTGATTCTCAACCACTAATCTCTTTAGCAGATATCCCAGAAGGACACATTGATAAAATAATCATCATTTCATAATAAATTCGTATTTAGGTCACTTGACAGCCGTTGTAGTCGTCTCTGAGATGTTAATGCTCATGACAGTCTGATTATTAATCAGTCTTTAGCAGACCTAATCTGTGTTAACCAGGGATTCTAAATGTACACAGCAGTTATGTGGTGGACAGTGATGGTCATATTCCTCTGGTATTCAACTGTCATTGAACCTTCAAGCCCTGCTCGCCTCCACTCTTGCTCTTTGCTGACACGCTTAAATACTTTAAATGTCCAATTTCACAGCCAGATGACCTTTCTGAGGAGATGAGCAGCAACATGACAGAGCTAATGCAAGCGGCTCCGCTGTGCTAAATAATCCCACATGTTATTGACTAATTTCTTCTCTCTCTTTATTCTGCTAAAACACATCAACTGCCGTATTTTTCTTTTTTTTTTTTGTCTGTCAGAATCATTTAAAATCCTTGCCCCGTTTATAATCATTGCCAAGTCTTGTTGTCACTCCACATCTGTGCAGGGCATGATTGATGCATGTGTTACATGTGGGGGGTTGTTAGTGTAATTTCTCATCTTAGCGATGTGTTACTTTCACAAGCAAACTCTTTCTTTTCTTCCTGCCAGTCTGGTCCTGGCCCTGCATGACTCTCCAACTGATTTTACCCTCTTTACTTCCACTATAAGTTCACGATGTATCATCTTTGACGATAGTGATAAATGTATTTTCATGAAACTACAACTTCATAATTCACCTTTAGTGTTCAGGTTCATGTTTAAATACAAAGCTTCGTTTTTTCCACTGTAAAGAATACTTTGCAAGCTAAACCCTTTTATTATTCTGTCAACTAATTTCTTCTGCTGGGCAGCACAGGAATGAAGGAAATAGTGGTCAAGAAAAAAAACGGTTTTTTAGAACCCGCTTACGGTTATGACCACAATCTCCAGTTTCCACTGGACACATACGACCACAGTGCCATGACTTTGAAAGGCAAGTAATCTGACCACTGTAGACCGAAGCTCTTTCTGCACCTTTAAGTCGTCATCAATATTCACTGTTAATGCTGGCAACTAAACCAAAACCACAGATTACTTATGTGATGCTACACCTCTCCATATGTCAGGCTGGGGCTCAGAAACAGAGATTAATAGCAAATTATGACTTTACTGAATGAAACCAACTAGCCTCATGACAAAGTGAGAAAGTAAACAGGCTGGAAACTAAGAATCGCTCCAAACGGAGGGCAAAACCTCCGTTTGGAGCAAGTTTGGAGAAAGTCTCTAAAACATTAACCACGGCAAAATCACTCCTTGAAAAACTCCTTAAGGCTCAACAAAACATTATGGAAATTGAGGTTAATCATGATTTTAAAACTAAATTACAAAACTTACAAACAAAAACACTGACGCTCAAGGAGGCAACGGAATCTGACAGCGGCAACTTGAAGGGACTTAGCTGTAGGATGAGGCAAGGCCGTGGAAGAATGACTGGGCTGCACAACAGGAGGGCGAACGGGAACAGGAGGAAGCAATCAGGCAGCTGATACATGGGGGAGGGCAAGTGAGCTGAAACCAGAGGAGAGGGACATTTCAAAATAAAAGTCACAAACCGAAACCTTAACCAAAGCCTGGCCGCAGAGGGACACCTTCTGCCAAGGACAAGCGAGGCCACTGGACTTTTTGCAGGCTGGGTTTGTGTCTTAGTACATCCTGTTTACATCCTGTCAGCTGATGTGAGGCTTCTCGCTGCAAATGACACTGCAGACATGCAGGTTTTCATGTCCTGTATATCATGTTCTCAATTAAAGAAAACACCTTTGATAAGTTCCTGTCCACTAAGGAGACCTAAAGAGATTAAAAAAAAAAAAAGAAACAGCGAGGACGTACTCACTGTTAGAGGCAAAAGGACATCAAACAAGACAGTTATCTGTCTTCTTCATTATCAGATATTGTGCAGGCTTAGGCTTATAAAATGGATGAATTTCAGTCAATGTGACATTATTGGGATGAGACTTGACATTCTGTATTGTACAGTCATTTTGACTAGATATTTTTTATGGGATTGAAGTTGTGTTTCCACTGACGCGGTCAGTCTGAGGGTAAGTGCAGGTATTAAAAAAAGAAAAATCAAGATGTATTCAGTCTAAACTTGATGCTACCCTCCTTTCTGCACTATAATTAGAAATGTAAATGATATTAAAATGTAGTATCTTAAAACTGCACAAAATAGCTTCATAATTGACTTTTAGTGTTGCCCGTCAGGGTTTAATACAAGGCTTCCTCCAAAGGAGCTCAGGATCAGAGGCGTTAATAAACAGTGACAAAGAATTAGACATATGTTATTACATTTTCAGTGCCTGTTATTGAACTGGTTATTGTGTCTATGCACGTGTACACAGCTATTATCTCACCGTGTGCCCTGGATCTGCTCATGTAAACAGTGTTTCCTATAGCAGGGGTGATACCGCAGGCAGCATGAGTAAACACATGAGGACAAGTTCCTTGAGACCATAAACATCGAATTCATGTACTTCCTGTTACTCAACACAATGAGCTACAAGACAGATCAGACAATAATAACTGAAGTAAACATACTATTTATCAGGTTCACATAATCCACATAATAAATCTTTAGTTTAGTGCAGCGCTAGTGTGAGTGATTAATGACAGTAGTTAATGATTAATGATGATTAATGATAGTAAGTTCAGTGAATAAAACACTACTGTCCTCTGTTTGAACTTGCTTTTTCACAATGTCAGCCACATAGATGCATGTTACAGCTGCTCTTTTAAAAAAAAAAATACAGAGGCTAAATTGGTGGAACAAGTCCTATTAAAACATTACATATGCGTTTTTTTTTTCTTTTTTTGCTTTACAGAATCTTTGAGAAATGATTTGCAGTGCTAGGCTAACATAGATAGAGCCAACTATTCACACCCCAAACGTTCTTACTGCGAGGCAGTAATGTTATAAAAGACAAGTAATTTGAAAAAAAATAAAATAAAATAAATAAAAAATCGTGTTGGTGAATTTAATAAACACATTCTCATCTTACCGAAGCTCTTCTCAGTTCCTCTACCTAACTCTGTACCATTTACATCTGCTGCAAAACATGCATTTAAATGAGATATTTAGCAGAACCACAGAAGCATTTTCAGGATATGTGTCTGCCATTTATGCAGTTCGGGAACGTAAACTTCACACTGAAACATCTTTAACATCTGATGTTTCTGTCAAAGTATTTAAAGAGTTTTTAAAGAGATCTATTAATAGTTTATTATCCTTTTTGCAACATTTTATATGGATTAAATACCACAAATGGGCTTTGAACCAGATTATTATGTGGTTAATTTTATTGCTGTTTCATTTAATGCAAACCTATGTTGCACTTTGTTTCAGAAAAGATGTAGTGAAAAAGAAATAGTTCTTGCTTCAGCACACTGACTATAATATACATTTAAAACACAAAATACCTACTTATATGTTGTTGCACTAAATTTCCTCACGTCTATCTTTCGTGCAACAGCCTGGGGTTTATGGTCCTCTGTTGTGGTTCAAAAAGGCCTGGATATTTTGACAGCTCGCAGGCACCGTGGAGACGTGAGCGAGCAGAGGAAATTGCTTTTTGCTAATGCTGGGATTGACAGACGGAGCAGTCTGTTTTTGGAACACATCTGGGACATGAAGGTCAGGAGGTTCAGGCCTTCTCAGTCCACAGAAGCCAAATGCATCAGAGTTTCTGATAAACGGACAGTTGTGACAGATGAGTAGGTCACTGCAGATCAACCTCAGCTCCCACTTTTAGCTATCTGCCATTTGCATACTCACCTGCAATTTTTTTCTTTATAATTATTATTATTTTTCAGTCAGTCCACTGAGATGCAGTGAGCTCTTTTTCAAGGGAAGCCTGACTAAGGCAGCAGCCTATCACACATTAAAGTAGCAACAATTAAAAACAAATAAAACCAACACACACAAAACAAACAAAACACATGAAAAGAAGGTTGAGAAGGTTGAGAAGGTTGTGGGTTCCATTTTCACTCAAGCCTTGCTTTGTGGAACTTGCTAATTCTCTCGTGTACAAGGGATGCCTTCATGTACTGTGGCACATGAGGTTGATCCGGGACTCTGGTGTGTGTGTGTGTGTGTGTGTGTGTGTGTGTGTGTGTGTGAGTGAAATGTGTGTGTGCCATGTGATGGGCTGGCAATGTCTTTGGTGTGTTCCTTCCTCTTGAAACAATATCCCTGCTCAATGATGTCGATGGAGATTAAGATGAAAGATTCCATCCAAGCCTGGACAGAGCAGACACAAATCAGCAGATAGGACTAATCTATCTTGTTAGTATAATCGATAACGCTACCAGCAGACATGAATTCATATTAGTATTCTTTAAATTGCAGGTTGAAAGTCTTGCTCCTTCTTAATAATTTATAGCAGTCCAGGGTTTCAATTTCCATCCATTCATCTTCTTCAGCTTATCCAGGGTCAGGTCGCGGGGGCAGCAGCCTAAGCAGGGAAGCTCAGACTTCCCTCTCCCAGCTACTTCGTCCAGCTCTTCCGGGGGGATCCCGAGGCGTTCCCAGGCCAGCCCAGAGACATAGTCCCTCCAGCGTGTCCTGGGTCTTCCCTGGGGCCTCCTACTGGAGGGACGTGCCCTGAACACCTCACCAGGGAGGCGTCCAGGAGGCATCCTGACTAGGTGTCTGAGCCACCTCATCTGGCTCCTCTCAACGCGGAGGAGCAGCGGCTCTACTCCGAGCTCCTCCCGGATGGCAGAGCTTCTCACTCTGTCTCTAAGGGAGAGCCCAGCCACCCTGCGAAGGAAACTCATTTGGTGGGTGCAAGCGCTTGCACCCGCCATCTTGTTCTTGTCATGAGCTTTGGGTAGTGACTTAAGCGGTTTCAATTTCAGTGGCTAATATGAGTGCTGCATGATTCCTTGCACAAACTCAAAGTCACACTGGTCACGTGGTTTCTTGTTGAAGGGCGAGCGCGCTGCTCCCGACTCTGCTGATGGAAACACCCCAACTGCAAAATCTCTACCATTTCCTCCTCCAGTTGGGAACTGTTGACCTTTTGACATATTCATTCCCATTCTGAACACTCCTACCTTTATATTTCGTACAGTGTTTTACCTGTGAACTTTCCTTTGGCTCATTTTAATCTGTGCAAGAACAGTTTTCATCGTTCTGCTTTCATTGTCTTGTCCCCGCACTGTCTACTGATTACTTCCTTTAATACTTCTGTTATCTTCAAAACTACATTCAGGCATTAAAACACATACACTGCCTTTTTATAGATCATTTTGTCATTGATCATTTAGAATGATCATTCTGTACCACTACTGGCCTTTCTTGCAGCCTTCTTGACTAACTTTAAACTAAATATTCAGTCTTTTCCACCATCTCCATTTCATTTGTGATTTTTCACCTACTGCCTGGTTTCCTGCCAGCTGGTTTTCCATTCGTTTGGGTAGGTCTCAGCTTTTCTTGATAATATTACAATTGAATAAATAACACTAAAACCAGGCCCTGCATCCTGTCTGTGGATCTGTTTTTCCCACAATTTTGTACAGTTTTATTGATATCTTTTAAAAACATGAGTAGACCAAATATTTTCCCATTGGGGCATTTTTTTTTTTATTCACAGCAAAAGATAATGATACCGCAGAACAGAACCAAAAACAACACAAAAAAACCCCTCACACTGTAGAGAGCACACAAAAGACTGGCGAACAAATACAAAACCAAAAAAATGAGCAGAGTTCCCAGTAGAGACAGAGTGAGCGGCCTCGCTCAGGATTTCTGTCCACACTCTGTTGTTGTGTCCAGCACATTCCAGCACGGAAATGACTACAACCAAAGAGTAGATGGATTTTTTATTTTTAATTTGAAAACACTCCATTTTTCTGGTCTCAATGAAGAATTATCCCTCTCCTGTTCTCGTGTCCTCCTGTTCCTGCTGATTACCTGACGCCTTCCTCCTGCTAGGATGGCTCTGATTGGCTGCCCTGACGGTCGCCCAGTCCTTTTAAAGCTTGAAGCAAGTGGATGTCATTAGTGTTGATGATGAAAAAGGAGTTTTTCCCTGCCACTGTACTTACCTGGCGGCTCAGGCTCTGGCTTTCTGCCTCTGTAAAGCACCCAGAGACAATTTTATTGTAAAAGGCGCTATATAAATAAAACTGAATTAAATTGAAATGAATGATCGTCTGGTGGTTGAAACGTTCACTCTCTTTCTTTTAGCACCATTTTGCTTGTTCATGTAGCAGCATCTAAATACATTTTCTACCTCTTGCGTTAGTCAGCCTCCACATTTTTGCAGAACGTCCCTCCTTTTTGATTGTTCCCACGACTCCTGAGGGAGTCCTGCTCAAGGTTACTTCCTGTTAAAAGGGAGTTTTTTCCTGCCTCTGTGCTTACCTGGGGGTTCAGGCTCTGGGTTTCTGCCTCTGTAAAGAATCTAGAGACAACTGTGACTGTAAAAGGCGCTATAGAAATAAAACTGAACTGAACGAACTGAACAAACTACGCCTCTTCCAACCCCACCATGCCAGAGAAAATTGCTGTGCTGTGCTGCGCTCACACCAGCCAAATATTCCGGACTTCAGGGGAAGATTGCCTAGTGTGAGCACGCCCTTATTGGTCTGAAAGGAGGACGAAGCCACAACATTATGGCAAGCTACGTTTACATCAACACGACACTTGAGTGATGAAACACAGAACACGCTGATCTCCTGTCATGTCATTACCTTTATTAATTATCAAGCATAATTAAGCATGAAGATTATTATCAAGATTATTCTAGGTTTTTATCAGTGCAGTGGCAGAGTGGTGTTGTCCATGATGGAAGTTAGCTTGACCACCAGCTTCCTCTCACATATCCTCCACAGAGTCCAGCCAGGACACAGCTGTCCTTCCTGACCCGCTAGTCAGTCTCTTCCTGTCCTGGTTAGAGCTTCCCAGGAAGTGACAGCATATTGGATCAACAAGTCCTCCAGTAGAAAACCACCTAATAGCTGTTTTTTCATGAAGTAAATACGACGCCCTGGAGCGTTTCCTCCCAAGCGCCTCCACCGGTGGATGGAGGTATGACGGACCCTCTGGATGAGTCACAGAGAAATATAAATGTTAAAATATGACCGTTACTGGTCACCACATTCAGTTTTAACGCCATTTTAGGCAATACCATAGTTGTTTAGATTGGAAATGTGCCGTTGGTTTATCACAACTTTAACACCTTTAACAACTGACACCTGACACAAAAGGCTCACTTTTCATCAAAATATTTCTTTGTTCTTGTTTATTTTTTTTAAAACTGCTCTAAAAATGAAATTCGCAAATGCGACGACGAGTCGATCCAGGACACGCAATGCAAGTTTTGGTTTGTTGGTTTTGATTGGCTGTTTTTTTTTTTTTTTTAGTAGTTTTAGTTTTTAGGTTGTTTGTTTAGTTGGACAGACACACACAGAAACCGGCTGAGTGACACGTACCTGCAGCCCCGTCCGAGCTGAGACTTGAACCCGAGTCTCCACATTGGGAGACGCTGTCTTTAACCACCGAACCATCTTCAGCGCTGAGACGAGGAGGAGGAGGAGCGGAGCACATCCACCTGGACCAGGTGGTCAGTAGCAGGACGTGATGAGGTCAGGTGACCTGTGACAGGAAGTGATGTTATATTTGACCATCAGGATGTTTAGCCCAGGGTTATGTGTTGCAAGAAATGCAAGATATTTATCTTTATTTGTTACATTTGTTCTCTTATGTTGTTAGTTAGATTATTAGATTATTTTTATTCCATTTTTTAAATTTTGTGAGACTTACATGCCCATGCCTAGTTTCTATCTATCTATCTATCTATCTATCTATCTATCTATCTATCTATCTATCTATCTATCTATCTATCTATCTATCTATCTATCTATCTATCTATGTAGCTGACGAACATCTTCAGATCAGAACAGGTTCAGATCAGGTCCCAGGTGAAGCTCAGTTGGATGTTTAGCTCAGTGGTTTCAGTCAGATCTTTGTTTTCTTTGAAGGTCGTGATTGGTGGATCAATCCCACTTTTTATCTGGAATTAGATCAGAAAATAAACCAGAAATAATTTTTGTAAACATGAAAAATCGACTTTTATTCTAAAACCTTCGTGTCTGTTGAAATCTGATCATAATTAACTGGTTTGCTTCTTCAACTCCTTTCTGCAGCGCCACCTTCTGGATGAAAGCATGTTTTCACCTGTGGGCTTCAGACATGAACTCTGGATCAGCAACACTTGAAACTCAGCAGCTGCCACAAAAGTCTTACTTTTCACCAAAATGTCACAAATTGTTTTTTTGTTTTTCTTTAAAAGTCCTCTAACATTTGAGTTTGGGTTTGTTTTTGGTTTTAGGTTTTTTGGTTTTTGTTTGTTTGTGTGTTGTTTTGTTGGACAGACACACACAGAAACCGGCTGAGTGACACGTACCTGCAGCCCCGTCCGAGCTGAAAGACTGTGAGTCCCTGGGTTCAAGCGGCCAACACTGCAGCCCCAAATGTAATCCTCTGATGTGAAATGTCAGACAGACATTCATTACTTCATTACTATGAAGTTCATCAATTCCTTCTTCTAAAATCATTAAAAATTAAAACACAGACAGTTTTTGAGCACAAACAGATCAAAACTTGTTTGCTTTCACTGTCTTTAGGTTGCCCCGATAGGGAGAGGAACTGTTCTCTTCACTTTAAAATAGTTCCTGAGGATCTGAGGAAGCATCTTGGATGAGAAGTAAAACGTCATCAAGAAACCACAGGAAAGTCCAGTTTACCCATTTTACTATTATTGACCTGTATTATTATTATTATTTTATTACTCTCTTTGTCCTGGATAACTGAGAGAATATACATGATGCAGAAACATAATGGCAAAAAAGCCACTTAGTGTTTTACTTTACAATAATATGTGAAATATTGATTCTGGGGAAAATATTTCATATTATTATTATTATTATTATTATTATTATTATTATTATTATTATTATTATTATTATTATTATTATTATATGTAATATTTCTGCTTATTATTCAAATATTATTATTCAAACCTAAATCTAAGAAGAGAACAAAAGATTTGCAATGAAAGTACGACACAGCTGACAATAAAAAACAAGTTATGGAGACTAGGCAGTGTTCATTCTCAATTTCACAAAATAACTTTATAAACCGATGAGAGTAAAAAAGAAACATACAATAGACAAAAAAAACAAAAAACACTTTTTCTTCTTTTTCCAGTAATCACTGATGCAGGCACAAAAGAAGCTTTAGCTTCAGCCCATCTCAAGATTACATTATTTTTCCAAATTGCAAGTGAAGCCTCTCAGTCTACCAGAGTGATTGAACAGTGTGATTTCATCTACGGTGTGACTGTGTCTGTGTGTGTGTGTGTGTGTGTGTGTGCGTGTGTGTGAGTGAGTGAGAGAAGCATCCAATTACAGAGTGTGAATAGTCTGTCAAACAAAATGACAGTAGTGTAAAAGCAGGAAAAAATTATTCCACTTTCCTCCACCAAATTTGAAAAAAAATAAAAAGCCATTGTTGCAGTATATGAATTCACCAGTTAATCTCAAATGTTCCAGAGAATTGTGTCTTGGTGGTAAATATCACATGGAACATGGAATTTGGAATATTCATCTCTATGTCACACAAAATTCTTAAATACATTTTATGCAGGTGGCACGGCAGTGTGGTGGTTAGTGCTGTTGCCTTGCACCAAGAAGCTTTGGGGTTCGAATCCTCAGTCTTTCTGTGTGGAGTGTGCATGTGTGGGTTTTCTCTGGGCACTCTGGTTTCCTCCCACAGTCCAAAGACATGCTTAACTGACCACAGGTGTGAGTGGTTGTCTGCCTTCGTGTTAGCCCTGCGATAGGCTGGCAGCCTATCCAGGGTGGGCCTGTCTCTTGCCCCCTGAGAGGTGGGATGGGCTCTAGCAGACCCCCTGTTTTGTTCTGCTACTGAGAGGATCACAGTCATTTTTCTGTCCCCTAATACATACTGTCCTTCACGTCCAGTGATGTCTCACACCTTGCCCACATGCACTGATCAGCATGTTTGACTCATTCAGCAGATTGCTTGTTCTTACATCACTGTGCTCTACTGTATAATACAATAATTATATTAGCGTTTAAAGTATAAATTGTGCTTTACATGCAGTGTAATCAAAAATGAAAGCAAAATCTAATATTAACTGAATCCCATATGTCCTTTACATCAGTTTAATAATCAGCAGATCAAGCCTAGAAATTGTGCTTGTTTTTGTCATCCGGCTAAAATCAGCAGTCTACTCACACACGAGCACACTTTAATTTTAATGTACGAGTTGCTGAGAGCAATTTTGCATTTGTCTGTGAGATGCAAGCTCTGCTCTATTTCACATCATGAACAAGATAGGCTATCTACCATTTTTATCACTTTAAAATTAAATCCCAAATATGGATTTAACACAAGTTGTATTAAAGGTCAATCTGTGCTACAAAAGTTGCTACAAAATGTGCAGTCAGATCCACGTTAGCTCCTATGGCCCACTGTCCAGGGCCCAGCTGCTATCAGAGATGGCTGTCCTTGCTAGCACAGGTTTATTGATCATCTCTCAGCCGTCTTTCTGTCCTGGTCTGCAAGCACACAACTTCACACCTTTGCAACAGGATGAATATTGACGTGCGTAGCCTTGCGCATGCAGACTCGCATTCAATACACTATAACTTTCTCTTTTTCTCTTCAACAATGAAAGCTGACATCTGCTGTAATTACCGTTAAAACAGATGGTTTTACATGCAAGGTCCAGGTCTTGGTTCCTCTTGAAGCTGAGAAGCATGCACTGAACCTAAACCCGAGGCATGTTAACAGGTACAGAAAGTAAGTTTCATAAAAATTGACTATAGTTGCATAGCAAACTTGATGGCTTCTTACTTCATTTGTGATGGTCTCTGCTCAAGTCTGATTAACCTGGGCTTGGTGCTCAGTGCTTAAAACTCCACCTCAGTATTGCTCTTTCCCTCTTTCTTTCTGGACTCATCCCTAGCCATCACCTACAGTTTTTCTTCTCATAAATAGTGGCAATTTGTTGTAAAACCTTCACGTCCTCTGATTTGTCATGACCCTTGAGGCAGGTTATCACAAATCAAAGGCGGACATGGGGCAAAAACCACACATGAGCTGAAAGATGAGGGAAAGTCTTAAGAATCTAGATCAATCATTAAACCAATACTAGGGTTTAAATCCATTTGATGCACTATAACATATATAGTGTTAGTATTATGAGCCTAAAACACTCACTGGACGCGTGCTCAGCATAAATTAAACTTAATAATTTTTCCTAATTTAAATACTAAGATTAAGAGTGCTGATGTGAAGTGTAAATTTCTAAAGACTAAACATAACCCTTTTAAATCCACTGTGGGGTGTTTACTTTCAAATAAATAACACCTACAACGGTGTGCAAAATTTGAGGTACTCCTGGTGACATTTTCTGTTAATGGGAACAGCTGAACAAATAAATAACACTGCACACTAAGCAAGTCAGTGGTTTTGTGTGTGGTTCAGAGTAAAGACGTCAAACAGTAGGAGAACACATGAAAAACATGACAGCTACATGTTAAAATCTAAAATGTTAAACGAAAAACAAAGGTTTGAAAAACAAAGAGAGAGAATCATCATGAACAAACTGAATTCTTATTGTTATCATTATGATGATGATGATGATGATGGTGATTATTATTAGACTAGCCTTTCTTCCTCTAGCCCTCTCTTCCTCTTGCCCCATACTCTGCTACACCCGACTGCTGTTGTCAGGAGCCACAATCTACCCATTAATTTTCAGCTTTGACTTTTAGCTTTAGCCAGAGGGGACATCATTAATGGGAATTGACAACTTTCATCCTGTGAGATTTATTCATTCAGGGGAAATAAAAGATAAGGTTAAACAAACACAAAATAATAGAGGTCAGGCAAAGATTCAGTCTCATAGATATTCTTATGAAGCATCACCAACAGTAGAGCCTGTCCTCTGGAGAGAACCACCTCATGGGTCATTAATTCAGTGCCGCAAATACGACCAATATGGGTGTTTTCAAAACGACCTCTAGCGCCTGAATAAAGCGATGACACCCAAGCGAGGGTGCAGACCGGGTCATTTATTCACCAGAAAAACATCTCGCTGTGTCAGTTTGATGATGTTGATTGGTTAGGGTTAGGGTTGATTTGATGTTAATTCCGCAAGCGGCTCTCAATTAAACCCAATACGAATCTACTCACGGCAATTTCTACCTGGAACTGATCTGATGCTCAGTCAGAGGAACAGAAGACAAACTGACATCAAGAAGATCATCTGACAGAGTCAGGCCTGTTGTCATTTTCTCGGTTGTGACTCAAATATTGATGATTTGGGACATAAACTGCATCAGTTGAGCGGAATCTTAGATGAAAAAAGATGGAGCAGAGAGCCTCCAGGACAGTCGGGCCAGGACAGCTGACTGAAGCATGTAAAGGTGTCTTTATCCAGCCCTGCAGATGATCCCGCTGAGAGCTGCATCTTCAGAGAGGAGGTTTTCTACCTTAAAGCTGGTGAAAACCGACCTCAGATCCACCAGGAATGATGACGGGCTGAATAGCTGAGGACAGAGTTTGCCCCTAAACATGCCCACTTTCAGCAGACGCGCTCATTAAATCTTCCATCTCCAAAGGGGTAAGTGTGAGTTTCAGGTGTTGTTAAAGTTGTTGATCCAGAGATGTCTGAAGCCCACAGGTGAAAACATGCTTTCATCTAGAAGGGAGCGCTGCAGAAAAGAATTGAAGAAACCAGTTAAATTTGATCAAATATCAACACAAAGTTGAAATTTTTTAGAATAAAAGTGGATTTATTGCTTGTTTAGAACAACAGTTTCTCAATTATTTTCTGATGTGATTCCAGATTAAAAGAAAAGCATCCAAGGTGGGCACGATCCTCCGATCACAAGCTTCAAAGGGAACAAAGAGCTGACCTGAACCATTGAGCTAAACATCCAGGTGAGTGTCACCTGGGACCTGATCTGATCATATTCTGAGCTGAAGATGTTCATCTGCTGTCCATGTAAATCATCTGATGTCCATGTAAAAAATACAATAAAATTGGATAAAAACACAATCTAAGTAACAATATAAGACAATAAATATAACAAATAAAGATAAACATCTTGCAGTTCTTACAAAACAATAAAACTGGGCTAAACATCCTGATGGTTAAATATAACATCACTTCCTGTCTTAGGTCACCTGACCTCATCACTTCCTGCTACTGACCACCTGGTCCAGGTGGATGTGCTCCGCTCCTCCTCCTCCTCGTCTCAGCGCTGAAGATGGTTTGGTGGGTAAAGACAGCCTCTCCCAATGTGGAGACTTGGGTTCAAGTCTCAGCTCGGACGGGGCTGCAGGTACGTGTCACTCAGCCGGTTTCTGTGTGTGTCTGTCCAACACAAACAACCTAAAAACTAAAACAACAAAATCCAAAGCTTGTGTTGCGTTGTGTGTCCTCCATTTGCGAATTTCATTTTTAGAGCAGTTTTAAAAAACAACACAATTTGAGAAACATTTTGATAAAAAGTGACACTTTTGTGGCACTATGGACAACACCATAGACTGCTATACACAAAGCTGTTATATGTTTTAGTGTTTTATTTCCAATGCAACAAAGATGACTGAGAGAAAATGCAATAGCAGCAAAATAGAGTAGATGAATCTTTTATGATAAGCTTTTGAAATTTTTATGTGAAAAAAAAAGTTAAATGTTTCAGAGAAGCTGAGGTTGAATTTTCGCTTATGTTTGACCTGCTGGGCAATGGAGTAATGTTGAAAAAGCAACACAGCAATCATACTGGGCCACCTGAAGGGTTTGAGAACAAGAAAAAAGAAAAGAAAAGACTATAACTATAACTGTAGTTATTCATGCACCCTGCAAATAAAATTCATGCCACCAAAACACTGACCATTTCAGCAACTTCTCCAGCTAAAAAAGTGCTAGTTGGAGCTTCAATTCCTGGCACAGCACCTGGCTCAATGTTTATATCCACTTGTCACTCATTCACATCCTCATGACAACAAAAAGATACAATTAAAATTCATTTCTGAATTGTGAGTAATCAGAATTAAACCACACCAACCCTGTGATTAATCTTCTTAAAACTATAATCATTTGGCAACCCAAACCCTAACCCAGTCCCAATGGACCCTCCACATCCAAGTTAAATATCAAAGTTGAATGCAAAAACAACATGTTTTTCTTGGGTGATATTTGTGGCTCATTACACTAAATTCTGGGGACAGTAATCTCTGAGATTACAAAGAAGTGGGTCCTTACTGCTGTGAGGCAGGATCTGTGCATTTCTGCGTGGGGAGAAGGAATTTGGCAGGCTGCTGTCAAGCCACTGGATCAAAGTCCTTCTCCCACTGCAGTGGCTCATCACAACAACAGAGGATGAGGAGGAGAGAGGGAGGGAGGGAAAGAGAGATAGAGATGCAGAGATCTTGGAGGAAGACGGCTTACGCCCATCATGGCGTACTGTGCATACTTGCCTTATTTTTCCAGTTCCAAACCCACACTGAACATTGCTCAATAAAGCAGTGAAAGCAGGAGGGAAGACTGGATGTGTCTGCTGTCAGTGTCAGTACATCCAAATGGATTAGGACCGTGTGGAGTATACAAAACTATGAGTGGAAGATTAGTAGGAAATAAACTTTAAACTGCTTCATGCGCGCTCAGCATTGAATCATTAATGTGTGTCCTTGAAGAAAATGATCAACAATTAAGGTCTTGCATCAATTCAACATCACTTCAACCTTATCTTAAAAGCAGTACAAATGCAATCCGTGTGCTCTCCATCACAGTGTGCAGCCTTCATTTGACTGCACCAAGAAGTGCATGTAAGCGTAACATTTTCAGTGGCTACAGGCATTTGTCATGTGACTACATATCAGCGGGCATTAGAATACCACAGCCTCAGAAGCAGAGCAGATTAGAGCAGATAAGGACTGAAGTTCAATTAAACAAGGGATTATTGTCACGACTGTGGAAGAGCCTTTAAGCAAAGTAGTTTACTCTGGTGGGGCTACAAACCCTGCTCTTTGATATTTAAAATGATCCAAATACGATGTCACATTTAAACAATCCTCAGGATAGATTCCGTCATTTAATTGGGAAGCTAAATAACCTCTGCAGTAAGCTTCAGCCTTTCTCTCTCTCTCTCTCTCTCTCTCTCTCTCTCTGAACATTCGTCATTAATCTGATGATTCTTTTTGGTTTGATGGTGGCTTTGATTATCAAGGCTGGTAACAGTGGAGCACATATCCAAAATTGATAGTCTGAGCACTGACTACCCAGAAAAAAATGTTAGTTAAATAATTATGTAAGAAGGTGAGCACTGCGACAGACTCAGAGCACATTATTGTGTTTGCTGCAGTCCAGTGATCGTGACTGTGGGGAGTCTCAGAGAGCAGGGAGCAGAGAGATGGAAACAGTAACACTGGGACAGCAGAGAAGAGAGAATCACACAGGAGTCGTGATCTGATTTTCCTTAATTTCTCTTTCCTGTATTGCTATGGCAACAAGGTGGAAATGACAATGAATATGTGTGCCCACCAAAGTTTTGATGAAAGCAAAATAAGCTGAGATTGTTACTACCTTTGGCAGATGCAGCTTTTAAAAATATATCAGGCTCTTTGTCCTGAAAGATGTCTGTAAGGCAATGCAAACCAGTCTCTTCTGTTTTATGTATTCTGTGATTGTGTTCCTACCTCTTTATCATAAAACAGACAGTCCCTGTCCCTTTCAGCAGGTGAGGGAAGAACAAAGGAGAGTGCAGGATCATAAAAAGTATTTTTACAAATAAGGAAAAGGCCCTGAAGGTACCACAAGAGCTGTATTCACATTTTAACAGACTGCTTCTTTTAGAAATCAAACATGACTAAACGTGGTTACAACATTCATCAATGGGTTTTTGGTTTCCAAAGTCAGCTTTAAAATAACAATGTAAGTTCTACACTTAACATAAATAAATGAATAAATCACTGTTTCAAGACTAATAGAATCAGAATTTTAATATTCTGCTTCATTTTTAGTGTCATTGTAATTTTTTTTATTGAACTTGGATGACCTTCATACTTTAATTATATAAATACAGTATAAATACAGTCTGTTGAATTTTAGACTTAATATGGACAATATAATGTCTCCTTCTTACCTCTCACACACTTGTCTTCTTCCTCCTTTAAAAATGTCTATGTCAGGTATAGTTATTTTCTTTTTTAGAATGTTATTTTTTGCATTTTTGTGTGCAGTCAGCATAGCAAAAACCATCAGGTTCAACTTCAGAAGAAGATGATACATTGACACAGAGAGCACCATTATGCTTTCCTCATAAATAAATATAGTTGCACAAAATGTGCTGACAGTGTGTTCATAAAGCAGAGCCCCCTCAGGAAAAAACTAGGAAGATGAGGCAGATCCACTGCAAAGGCTCACCTGTGGAAACCTGCCGACACGCAGGCTAGACACTGACTGTGGCTGCACTGGCAGCTGGAAGCAGAACGGACAATAAAAGGTTCAGATTTAAAACAAACTACTCCCATGTTCATTTGTTGCACATGTGCAAAGACTAATATTGGTTTTCTTTCAAAAACGGTGGACACAAATTGATGCATCATATGACTAGATGGCATTTTTCTACTTTGGATTTATTGAAGTTTGAGCTTTTGAATGTGTGTTTTGTAACAGAAATTGCTTTTGATCAGGACGTTCCAGTGATTCACAGTAAAAGTTAAGCTTCTACCTAACAGTAGTTAGTAAGTATTGGTAAGTATAGTCAAGTAAAATTAAGTTCTTTATCAATTTTTTGTTTAGTATTCTGAGTTAAACTGTTAAACCTCCTTTAAACAAATAAATGCCTGGAGGTCCTGCGTTTAAGTCCGACCAGTCCTGTCTAAAACCAACTGGTGGGTCACATTTTGCTTGAATAAAACTGGCTTGTTATGATATCCTGTAATAACTGGTGTAATGACCAATGGGGCTTTGTACTTGGGCTGTTGTAAAGAGTTCTAGTTTGCAGATCTAGGTAACCAGTTGTAATTACTTTATAATTAGGTTACTACTGGACTTTCTGATAGTCTGAATGGATGACTGGGTAGCATCTTTTATTGACACAACATCACATTATAACAACATTTTCAAGCCTTCAGTCAAGAGTCACAGGACAATAAGTCCCACTCCTGTTTACATTCCTGAATGTCACAGCTGCTGCTCTGCTCTGCTCTGCTCCAGCTCTCGCCCTCCCTGCCGTCACACCTGCCCTGCGCTCCTGATCAGCCACACCTGCACCACATTTCTGACGAGCAGCACCGGCTGCTTGTCTGTAATCAGTGCAGCCATATAAGCTGCAGACTCTGAGGGACTCCTTGTCAGTTTGCCTGTGTTTCTGATCCAGAGTTCCTGTGTTTTGTTATTTGATTGCTTGTGTTCGACTCAGCTGTATCTGAACCGATCCTGTGTTGTCTCCTGGCAGACCAGTCTGCTTCTGTATGAGATGACCTAATCCTCTGTCTGCCAGTTTTAGAATTAAAAGCGCAGTTTACTTCCTTCATCGTGTCACTCTTGGGTCCCACACTTAAATCCTGACACCTGAATATAGATAAAGCATTGAACTTTTACCTCTCATTTAGGAAGTATAACGTCATTGTAGTGTTGTCTGTAGCGCTGCACTGCCAGTAAAGCTCTGGAGTCCCTTATTTAGCATCACTGCATTTGTGAGTTGGTGGTGACAACATCATGAGCAGCCCTGTCCTAAATGTCCCACATGTTGTTCTTAGCAAGTCCTTGGTAATTTTTCATGGGATCCATTACAATGTACGATAAATATCTTCCAAAGCATCAGGAAAAAACTAATATCTCAGATCATGCAACCCCTTTTGGTGGATTTTATCCAAAAACAACAACAACAGAAAACTAAAGCTGGCATAATTACATTAATGATCGCTCATGTTAAGAGCCTTGCTCACAACATGTGCAGGAAAATGGATTAAGCTACAGCTAAGTTGCTCCCTCATTACAATCACTCACATAGGAAGTCAAAAGGAAATTCAATTTATTGGGACAATGGTTACATCGTGTGCATCCCTACTCAAAATGTATAATATCTCAGGACAGAGTTTCAGAGTCAGCTACTTTGACGGTATTGACTTCTATGTTATAGGATAAATCAGTCTCGATCACTCTGGATTTTGGGCTTTCAGCATACAGCCAAGCTACACGAGGCTGTGCATGTGATTCTTTGGGCTGCAACTGCTGGAGTGTTTGTGGTACTCTAGAAGCCCCTTCTCTGTCTATCAGAGAAGGGGCTTCAACAAAGAATTCATCAAAGTAGACTGGGAGGACGAGCTTTTAGCTATCGGGCAGTTTTACTGTGGAACCAGTTACCAACCTGGGTCCGAGAGGCAGACACCACGTCTGCCTTTAAGATCAAACTTTAAACCTTTGTGTTCAGCAAAGCATACAGCTAGCCTCAAACAAAGTGTGTAGGGCTGATAGATCTAGTTACAGTCAGTTCTCACAGTTACAGGTAGAATAGGGCCATCAAACTCTTATTCTTCAATTTTTAGCACAGCTATGCTGCTACAGGCTACGCTGCTGGGACACAAACATGATGCACTGAGCAGTTCCCAACCTCAACACCAACCACTCTCTCACCTCTTCTCCTCCTTTTCTTTTTTCTCACTGGGACTATCTGTGTGTCCAGTCTTCCTTGTCGTTCTGTCTCTCTCCCCCCTTCTCTCTCTCCCCCCTTCTCTCTCTCTCTCTCTCTCTCTCTGCAGGTCTTCCATCTCCAGACCTTCATGCTGCACGGACCTCGGCCTCTGACAAACCCAGGGTCCACTGTAAGCACCTGCCTATGCTGTTCCCTTTAAAACCTGCCTACACTGTTCCTCTTTTTATAACAACCTGCTATGCTGTATATATGTATTATATATATTGTCTGATATGTTTGTATTTCTATAATTTTACTTTGTATTTCTTTGGTTCTATGATTGTATCTGTTCTTATGATTGTTCTCTCTCTCTCTCTTTATTCTCTGTCCTGTCTCCCTCTTCTTTTCCTCCTTTACCCAGCCGACTTTCAGCAGGATGGTTCCTCCTTGTAAGCCTGGTCCTGCTCAAGGTTTCTTCCTGTTAAAAGGGAGTTTTTCCTGCCACTGTGCTTACCTGGGGGTTCCAGCTCTGGGTTTCTGCCTCTGTAAAGCACCTGGAGACAACTTTTTTGTAAAAGGTGCTATAGAAATAAAATTGAATTGAATTGAATCAGATCATAGCTCAATTACCTTTAAAAAAATACTATCAAACTGTCAGAGTCTACCTGTATAACTTTGTCAGAAATACAGATAATGTGTTTTGTTTACTCATTTGCTGTTATTATGTGTTTGCCTTATTGACGGCCCCAACCAACACTCTTGAACACTGTCAGTCTACTGCTTGGCTCATCGCGTGGAATCAGATTTTGGATTATTTTCAGCATGGGTCATAAAGAATCACATCAAACAGAAATGAAGCAAGCATTTGTGTTTCCCTCTGCAGCTCAAAATGACAGAATTGAAACAGGGCAAGAAGGTGGGGAGAAAGATTGATTAGGTGCATGCACGTCTCCACGGGAAAATCAATATGCTCACTGCAGTCTACAATTGACTTACCAGCACATGCCAGCCGCCTCAGCATGGTGGGTAAAGCAAAGTGCCCCCACTACAGGCACGCACGCACAGCCCTGCTTTTTAACGCAGCATGCCACCTGACTGCTGCTTAGTGCAGCGCTGCTCCACTAATATCATTTATATGTGTTCAACAACATATATTTAGACATTTGACTCATTACCCCCTTCCTTTCGCAAATTACAACTTAAGGAACTGGAAGCTGCTTGGAACAGCCGTCGTGCTAGCTCTCCAGGAGTGGAGGCACTAGTGGGGTGGGGGGGGTCGCATCATGTGGACCGACCATAACCTGAACTTGTCCTACCTCAGGACTGCAAAGTGACTCAACTCCAGGCAAGCGTGGGGGGCTCGCTTTCCTGAGGTAGGACTAGGACTGAGGCTTTCTGGGTTTTTTTTATTTTTCCCTCACCTATCGGCTCCCAAAATGTTAAACCAGACCTGACCACGTCAGTTCTGAACCAGCTCTAATTCTGCCCCCTCCTGCATGGAGTTTTGGTGGCCCTCCATGTCTCAGGATGCTAGGGCTTTTATCTCCACTTGTCCTGTGTGTGCTTTTTTTGCATATGCAGTTGAAAATCAAGACATTTTGAAGGCTGTATGGTATATTTCAGTAACAGTATGAGTAATAATCAGTTCTGCAAATTCTGAGGCAATGTCCTACAGGATTCATCTGCCATGTTCACTTGCTTTTCAATTTCTAAGAGATTTATTTGGATGTAAGAAAAGGAAATGTGCATTTCTTTCAATGAGACAATGAAACCCTTCATCCCTTCTTTCATGGGATAGCTTGTTGTTTCCATCCATGATTAGGATTTGAATGGCTGGATATGTGTTTGATTATGAGCCAAATATTTGTCCATATAAGACTAGCTTTGTTGCTCCTGGAACACAAGCTGGAACACAAAGAGAGAAACGTCAGTCAAAGTGCAGTAGAAATATTTCCTTGCCATTTGCCTTTTACCTCTTCCAGATATATACCACAAAAGAAATGCTGAATCACATTTTTCCTTCTGGTTTCATTTTGCAGTCTTGTTTGCACAAAGGAACCACGTTTTTTTCTCAACAGCTTTGGGAAATGTGTATTTGTTGGAAAGCATTTTTTCTAGAGCTTCTACCATAAAAAAAAATGCAGAATTTGCTCAAATGTCAGTTGTAAGACTCCAGAGTCCTTATCTGACAAAATATAAATATACCAAAACTAAAACCTTCCTCATCAGCAGACTGAATCTGTGCTATACTTAAACAGCTCGATATGCACCCTGCAATGACAATTTATATCACAGCAAGGGTTTTACTTTACCACTTTCACCACAGCCAGCTAATTCATTTCAATTTGCTGTGGGGTAATTACACAGATAAAAGACAAAAATTAATGAAATTTCAGAGACATTTAGATTACATTATTTACATTATTTATAGAAACCACATTGTTTGTAAGATAAAGCCCTCTACCTTTACACTACTGCAGAGAACATTAAAGGGCTAAAGAGGCAGGACAGTAGTGCATCTAATGCAGTGTAAGAAGATTCTGGGATTGTATTTAGGTTCACGGTCTTTGTGAACTTTAAGTGTCCCCTCCATGTGGTTTAAAGATATGAACATTAATGTAAATATTAACTCTAAATGATTTCCCATTCATTGCTTTTAATCCATAGGTGTCACGGCTGCTGCTCTTCTCCAGCTCTCGCCCTCCCCTCTCTGTTACACCTGTCCTGCGTTCCTGATCAGCCACACCTGCACCACATTTCTGATTAGCTGCACCAGCGGCTCGCCTGCAATCAGTGCAGCTATATAAGCTGCAGGCTCTTAGAGACTCTTTGTCAGATTGTTGCTCATATACCTGTCTGTGTTTACGTTTTCTGATGGCCTGTGTTGGACCCTGCTGTATCTGACCTGCTCTTGTGTGTATCCTGGTAGACCTGTCTGCCTTCTGGACAAGATTGCCTGAACCTCTGTCTGCCTGTTTGGAGTTAAAAGACAGAGTTCATTCTATCATCGTGTCACTCTTGGGTCCTCATCATGACCTGTGACAATAGGAACCACAAATACTTTGGATGCCCTAACCTAAGTCCCTAAGTGCCATATACTAAACATCCTGATGTGACAGGAAGTGACTTGATGGTATGGCGTATATACAAGAGCGAAGGAATGCACTAATTAAAAAAAAAAAACAAAAAAAAAACGTTTTTTTAATCAAATGCACTAGTTTGAACACATCCAGTAGTGTCAGAGCCAAATATAGTGTCAGCAAAAACACAACGTTCTTAAAACAAAACTGCCGTCTCGCCCATCTCCATCACCAGCTGCAAACAGAACTGCAGCAAGCCCGAATCCTCCACTCTGATTGGTTGGAACATTTTGTTACAGTTTGGGGAATGGGTAGGATCAGTGGTTTTTATTTTTCTCGGAACCTACATGGACAGTAGGTGGCCTACAGCGACAAGTTTTTCACTGTCTTCTCATGAGACCAGCTGCAAACAGTTGTGAGGAAAGATCTCCTATAAGTGAACAATCATGATTTTGCTCACTGACTCAAACATTAATATCATGTCCTTTATTACATTAAACCTGTTGTGACCATATTTCTTTAAAATTAATATAAAACAAATACATTAATTAAGCTTTTATTATTTTTATGTTTATTTTTGAATAAGGAATATATCTACCAATAAGACCCAATGCAATGTAGACAACACAGATCTTTGACTGAAAAAGATTCTTGTTTTTTTAAAAAAAAAAGTGGTCTTCTCGGTACAGAATATAACTCCCATAATTTACCTTTAAAGGTGAGCAGGTCTGGATTCTCATTGGTTAAAGTAAAGTTGGAGGAATGTGTTCCTTGGGATAGAGTCGCATCTGCTCAGTCCCTTTTTGAGTCATTACAAGTCTGCATTCACTTATTTTTACTTCCATTCATATACTGGTGGCAGTGATGACCTGACAGAGTGCATCTTACTCAGGAACACTGTTACCTGTAGTACATCTGTCAGCCAACCACTGCTTATTCCACTCGCTTAAACATGGCAGTTGAATGGAGAACAGAGTGGTAAACACAGGACATAACATGGGCTATAAAAGCAGCTTTGCTTATCATGTGTTGATTGACTATTGTGCAGCTACTGTACATATGCACTACAGCTAAAATTGTATTTTCTTTCTTATAATATAATTACACAAAAAGAAATGCAAAGGTAAAGTGCCTAAACGTCGTTGCCCATTGCTCTCTGATTGATCAGTCAACAGCCATGATTCTTTGCAGCATACAGCCCCGTTGTCCATCAAAGAGCTGAGGAGAGGGCCTGTTTGGTGGGACCAACTTATGCCTGAAAAGGCACAAAAGCAGTCTTCTTTACAATCCTGGACTCAGTTGCCCTGTTTAGGATCAAAGAGCCCAAAGCAGATCCTTGACACTTCCCTTGCTTACCACTTCCCAGGCAATACAGGCTAAATGCAGGTGGAAGAACAGCTTATATGCTTCTCTGGGTATATTGAGAGGCCATCCATCCATCTTCTACCGCTTATCCGGGGTCGGGTCGCGGGGGCAGCAGCCCAAGCATGGAAGCCTAGACTTCCCTCTCCCTAGCCACTTCGTCCAGCTCTTCCGTGGGGATTTCGAGGTGTTCCCAGGCCATCCGAGAGACATAGTCCCTCCAGCGTGTCCTGGGTCTTCCCTGGGGCCTCTTGCTGGAGAGACGTGCCCTGAACCAGGGAGGCGTCCGGGAGGCATCCTGACTAGGTGCCCGAGCCACCTCATCTGGCTCCTCTCAACGCGGAGGAGCAGTGGCTCTACTCTGAGCTCCTCCTGTATGGCAGAGCTTCTCACCCTATCTCTAAGGGAGAGCCCAGCCACCCTGCGAAGGAAACTCATTTCGCTTGTACCCGCGATCTCATTCTTTCGGTCACTACCCAAAGCTCATGACCATAGGTGAGGGTAGGAGCGAAGATCAACCGGTAAATCGAGAGCTTCGCCTTTCGGCTCAGCTCTCTCTTCACCACAACGGACCGGTGCAGAGTCCGCATTACTGCAGACGCCGCACCGATCCACCTGTCGATCTCCCGCTCCATTCTTCCCCCACTCGTGAACAAGACCCCGAGGTACTTCAACTCCTCCACTTGGGGCAGGATCTTCTCCCCGACCCGGAGAAGGCACTCCACCTTTTTCCGGCTGAGAACCATGGCCTCAGATTTGGAGGTGCTGATTCTTATCCTGGCCGCTTCACATTTGGCTGCGAACCGATCCAGCGAGAGCTGGAGGTCACGAACTGATGAAGCCAACAGAGACACATCATCTGCAAAGAGCAGAGACCCGATCCTGAAGCCACCAAACCGGACCCCCTCAACACCACGGCTGCGCCTAGAAATTCTGTCCATAAAGGTTATGAACAGAATCGGTGACAAATATTGAGAGGCAATTCTGCTATCCTTATTATTTCATGGTCTATCCTAACTGCCCTCAAACACAGTGTGGTAAGACCCATTCTTAAATGACCTCATGCTGACTGCTGACCTTCCAGTTTTATCTAAGTATAGACATGATTGATTATTTTAAAAGGCAGCTGAAGACACTTTTATTTAGGAAAGCTTTTAGTTGACGGATCTTTATTTGATGGTATTTTAGTTTATTTTTATTTTATTTTATTCTATTTGTTTGTTTTATTATCTTTTCTTATATATTGATTTTATCTCTGTAAAGCACTTTGTGATTTCATCTGTGAAACGCACTATACAAATAAAGCTTACTTACTTACTTACGTATCTACAGTATTTCTTACAGGTCAATTTTTTCATACGTTTAACAAAGATGTACAATAACATTGTTTCAACTGTTGATGCAAGCAATTCTCTTGTACTGGTGCTGCTGGACACTCCAGACTCCTTTGATAGTGTGGACCATTCTGTCTTTATTTCACGCCTGGCTAAGCATGTGGGGCATCGCCCTGAATTGGTTTAAATCCTACTTAATGAACAGGCGTTTATCTGTTATGATTAATGACCTCTCGTCTTCACATGCACCTCTCTATTGTGGTGTGCAACAAGTTTATATTGGCTTTATCTTGTATTTAATTATTTCCGGTCTTTTCATATTGCTATGTAGATTATCTAAAAATCTATCTGCCCATGATGTGGAATGTACCAGACACACTCTGGTGTAACTGGATAAATCATGTACATACAACAAAGGCTGTCCCAAAACTTTATAGATTTAAATAAAGAATAATAGTAATAATAAAAATGTAGAGTGTACCATCAGGCTCATCTGATTTACATAAAAAAAGCAGTGAAAATTTTGGTAACGCTTTAGTTTGCTGCTAATACTTAGTTAATGGTGAGTTTGTGTTCCCTAATCTAAAGTGTTACCAAAGAATCTACTGGTAACGTTTGAAAACTGTGTAACACTTTAGATTAGGGAATACAAATTCACCACTAACTACCTGCTAAGTAGCAGGAGTATTAGCAGCAAATTGATGCTTTATTATTGATAGCAAAGGTTAGTGGTTAATATACAGTATATTCCCCAAACTAAAGTGTTACCGACAACTGCTTAAAATTTGGCAAACAGATTGACTCGGTGGTGAAATCCATCTTTTTTTTTTTCAGCTTAGATTTTCAGCAAAGGATAAGCTCTTCCTCAGTCAGACTGAACTTGAGAAGGTAATTCATGGCTTTATAAGCCACCAGCCTGATCATTCTAATACTGTGTATTTTGGAGTTAACGAGTCCTGTCTGCTCCGCCTTCAGCTGGCTAAGAACACTGCTGCTCACCTTCTAACTGGCACTTCTAAGGTGATCACATCACCTTTCATCCGATTTGAGTTAAAAATTCAGTTCAAGATTTTAATGTTTGCTCTTAAAGCTCTAAATGATCATCAGGCCAATTTCCTTTAGAAGTTTCATCATCAAGCTACAAACACCAGGGTTATGGTGCTATTACCATAGCTACTCCTACAATTATGGAACACTTTAGTTGCCCTGACTTACAGGATGTTGACAATCTTGCACTTTTACGAAAAGCCTTTATTTATCTCATAATGTATAGTTCCTTGAATCTATTTTATTTATACATTTTATATGTAATACTTTGGGCTCCGATTAAGTTGTTTTAAAGATGATATTTGTTTTGGAAATGTGGTACATAACTATGTAGCTAACTACGAGATGAACTGAGGACTACTTCCTCGGATTGCTGAACGTCCAAAAAAACCACCTTCATTATTTCTGCATTCTTCTTTGCTATCGGCAATTTGCCTAACGGGATAACATGAATGTACTTTGAAAATCAGTCAATCGCTGTTAGGATAACCATTAGGGACGTACACTGGGGAAAAAGTCTGCAGCACTGTACGATCACAGGTGTGAGGGGATAAGGGGTGGTTGAATCAGACAGACAGCTGTGAACTGGACCTGTTGTTGCATGTCCGCCACCAGAGGTGGGGGTCTCCTCAGTGAGAGGGCAGAAGACCGTTACTGTATGTGCCCAACAAATTACCTCACCTCTTAGGGACAAAGAGAATATTGGGAGGCACGCCAGATGGGATCTGCTTGGTCCTTAGGGTGTGTAGAACTCTGCCCTGGTCGATGAACCATGTGATACCGCCCACCATGCCGCCCACCACAAAAAGGGTTGTTGGTTTAATCACCTCCTCTGGTGCTTTAAAGATGCACGAGAGGGCATCAGGCTCGATATTGTTTGACGAAGAGAAGAGATGGTAGGGACGACCAAGAAAGAGCTAGGAGGAGATCGTGAGATACACACTCCACTAAAATCTGAGCAAGACTGTTACCACTGAATGTTTCGCAGGGAATTGGCGAGGGTGGCTGAGTGACCTGGTCTTTAAAGCAGATGGGAGGTGTAGAAGTTTGTCCATTGATGAGTTCTTAGGTGTGTAAAGAATCTGTAGGCCATGTAACAGCTCCGCCCATTCTGGAAGTAAACAAACTAATCTGGAAATACTGACAAGACACAGAAGTGCGTGGGAGGGAGAAACAGTGGGGAAAACCCCCCAACAGTAATCTGTCCAGGTAAGTGAACAGATCATTTTTGTCAGACAAAATCAGATAAGATTTCAGTGCAGTAATCCATGAAATAATCATATTAATTTGAAATAATACCAGAGACATCTGCTAGACGAGGCCTGATGGTCTAATAGGAAGCAGTATTTGTTCTCATTTTCATAGCAATTTATTTGTTTAAAAAGTTGGTCATGGTTAGTCAGCGGAGAATTTTGTCTGTATCTATTCCATTGTAGTGGTCTACAAAAGAAATGTTTAATGACATTTCATTAGTTGTCAAGAGGCCTCCATCACATAAAAATTAATTGATAAACCTCTGGTCCTTTGTGACGTAGATTTAGTGACATATGTGCAAATCAAATAAAGGTATGATTGATGGGAATGCATGTCGTATACGGAAATATAAAGTGTAAGGCAACAGCAGGCAAGAAGCTCATTAAACATTTGGATACCAATCATTATGACAGCTGTGTGAAATATTAATTTTTATTCACATGTAAATTACTATTACCATGTGCTCATTATTATCAATGTATATTACATATTCTGTGTACATTAGTGCTATGAACAATTCACAAATGATACCCTTTCAGGGTACAATTGAATCCCCCAAATGTGGATTAGTTTATTCTTTTTTTTTTTTTTTTAAATCTATTAGCATCTTAGTAAACTACTCAATATTGAAATCAAAGTTTGAGGTATCCAATGAAATTGGAATATTTAATCAAGTCCAGTCAACATTGGAGGTGGCTGTGACATCCCCATCCGATATTACCAGCAAGGTGATGTGGGGGAGAGAATTAGATTTCATATGTGACAGGCCTTATCTGTCCTTCACAAAACACATTTTGCAGGAAGGGAATGCTAGATTAGTCAGTGGATCATGTGGTATATGAGTGACAAGCAGGAGCCTATAAGTCAGTGCTAGATTGAAAATTGAAAATTTGTCCACAAATGTGTTGCATTAAATGGCTGACTGACACCCACCAAGCAGCTCATCTTGCAGCACCATGCCCATGATATAATCAGAAATTATTATATTTCTATTTTTATTGTATTTTTCATGCTCAGTTGATGTGGAACGTTTGAACTTTTAAAAAGTAAAAGAATGTTTGGTGGCCTACATTTATTTTACTTTTGTCTTTGTAATGCTGTTTAATAGTTTCCTTTTTGATCATTTTTATCATTTGGGTTCAGTGAGGTAATAAGGATTCAAGGGTCTTTATTTGTAATAATTTATAATAATGAAGAATAAAATAAAGTGGATCTTCAACTTCCAACCTCAAGTTTCTGGTGGAGTACAAAACTGCTTGTCTCCTTGCATTTATGGAGACTTGGTTGAGAGGTCATGATGTTCCCTCAGACTTGGAGCTGGATGGATTTGGCATTCCCTTTTCGTGTTGACAGAGTCACCAGGGAGACCAGAAAGTTACTTGTTGATGGTTTGTGGCTGTAGTTCAACAAAATTGGTGCACCACGGTTGTCACCAGAAAGTCACTGCATCCATCAGGTATTGAACTATTATCAGTATCTCCATTCATTTTACATGCATAGAGAATTTGCACAGTTTCTTCACTGTGGTATACATAGACCCTAAATCTGGACATGGCAACTCAGACATGGCAACTCAGACCTTAGCCAGAACACTTAACCTGCTTCAGAAAAGTTCACCAGAAGAGTTTAATCATTGCAAGCTGCAGAAGCCCCTCTGTGACTTTTATCAGCATGCCATTTACCCAAAACAAATTAATGCCTTCACCCTTTTGACCTTTGGCACAGTGAGAAGAGCTTCCACGTCCTGTCAGAGAGCTCCGACCATTACAGTGTTTATTTAGTTCCTTCCGGTCTTGAGGACACAGAAGGTGAAAATAAAGTTTCTTCCGGTTTGGTCACGTGTCTCTATTCAGCACATTCAGGTCTGCTACAGTCTCACGAACTAGGATACATTTACAAGTTTATGTGATAGCTTGGATGAGCTCACAGGGACAGTATCCGTGTATAATACCTTCTGTGAGGACATGATTGATGATGATATCCCAAGAAAGGACTGTTGTTTGTCCACATAACAAACTGTGGGTTTTCAGAGCTCTTGAGAGCACCAAGCACCATTCCACCTTCAAAAGAATATCTGTCTTAGAGAGGCTGATGATCAGAACCATTAAAAAAGGATTGCTAAATGAATTTATAAGGACAATGTTGAGCGGGGAAAATGTCACCCTGCTTGGGACGGTGTAAAGTCCATCATGGAGTTGAAATTCAACAAGTGTCTAGTTTCTCTCTGTGACAAACCTTGTCATGGTGGCAATCAGTACAGTGTGCCATACCTGGGACTCGTTTGCGCACCTGGCGCCAACCAATCATGCACACCTGGGTGCAAGGTGATTTAAGTCCGGGCTTGGTGAGCATTCCTCACCAGATTGTTTGCGCTTATGCCTGACTTTCCAGCGCTGTTGTTTGGACAGATTTCCTGGCTTTGAACCTGCCCATTTCTGACCTGCGCTGTTCGTCTCTGCCCTGGTAACTGACCTTGTTTCTGGATTGCTTTTTTCTTTGCTTGCCCGTGTCAGGCCTTCGGCTGTTGAGTTTTGCTGTTGGATTTATCTCCCGCCGTGGATTATCTGCCTGTGGACTTTCACCTTGGATTATTCACTCAGCAAAGAGCTGTGTTTTTGGACTTCCTGTGCCTGACTTGAGTGAGAACAATCTGTCACTTACACCCTGCAAATTGGTTACTGCTTTTATAAATAAAGACTTTAATTGGAGTTCTGTGCAAGTGTGCTGCATTTGGGTCCAAAGTCAGAATCTGTTAATCCTGATACTGAACTGGCAAATGAATTCAATACCTTTTGTAACCAGTTTAATGTTCATGATTTCCACTAGATTTTTAGATTAGCTGGCGGTTTTTAATAATGATGCTCTCTTGAGCTATTGTTGATTTAGCCTGGAGCAGGTGGTTTTTAATTGGTAATGAGTAAACAGGGAAATTAAGGAACTCTTTCACCATATAAAAAAAAAAGTCCTGGTGATTGGGGATTTTTAACTGTATTTAGCCTAGGGATGCACAATATTTTTTTAAACTGACACCGATAACCAATAGCGTTCTGCTTCCAAAATAGAAAATTATAGAAGAAGCCCAGAAGCCCAACACAGATGTGCCACTTCTTCAGGACAGGACTCAGCAGTACACCTACACCTAAAAGAAAGCGGACACTCCTTTGAGGACAGTCAAGTACGTGTGCTGGCCAGAGAAGATCGCTGGTTTGAGAGGGGTGTCAAGGAAGCCATCCACGTCAAGTTGGAAAAACCATCTTTAAACAGAGGTGGTGGACTAAGGCACTTTCTGTCACCCACCTACATGCAGTCCTCCACTCTTTTCGTCAGCATTCCAAACATTCACACCGTTTGACCAGACCTGGTGACTCATTAACATGTGACCCAACAGACAAAGGGGAAGCACCCCTACCAAAACTAGGTGAACGACCCTGCCAAGGACTCTCAGGTGACCACCCGGGCCATTAACATGCCGATGGTCCACAGGGCTATATTTTCAAGCTCTGCCCCAGCAAACTTAGAACTGAAGAAGCTCTCCGGAGAGAGGGCGAAACTTCTTCAAGGAAACCTTTCAGTCCAGTTGACACAGAGATCTAATTTTGGATAACTATGACCTGGATGAGTGAGAATCTACACAGACAAGCCCAGAAAGCTTATTCACGGCCGGCTTGTTGCTTCTATCTTTGACAGCCCTGTCATCCTGCTTTTAAAACTCCACTGGTTATGTTTCAGGTGACATTTTAGGTTTTATGGATTAAACCTCCTGCTATTTTTCCTACCCTGTGAAACTTGTTTTGAATATTTGTTGCAAATAGCCAGCGAGCTGTCTTTTAGAAGCTTTTCCCATTACACTGAAGCCACTTGAATGTTTGACGATACTTGGTGACTCATTACCATGTGACCCAACAGACAAAGGGGAAGCACCCAAACTGAAACTAGGTGAACGACTCTGCCAACAACTCTCAGGTGACCATCCGGGTCATTAACATGCCGATGGTCCACAAGGGCTATATTTTCAAGCTCTGCCCCAGCAAGTTCACAACTGAAGAAGCCTTCTGGACAGAGGACGAAACTTTTTCAAGGAAACCTCACAGTCCAGCTGCACAAAGAGATCTAACTTTGGGTACACTGGAAAGCAGCACTCACTGCAGCACATTCGGGTGTCATGTAGAAGTGGGAGCGCTGGATTTAAAAAAAAAAAAAAAAAAAAAAGACCCATACTGCAGTGCAAAATATTACCGGGGTTATTTTTTGATATTGAACTTATCAGAATGACGTCCAGTGACTTATCTGAAATATTTCCAGTTATTGGGCCGATAATTATCTGCCCGATAATTACTGTGCACCCCTATTGTGCCTCATGTCTTTGCACAAAGGCTGATGACCCACAATGTAAATCAGGGGCTAATTTCTTGGCCTCTATTTCTTAATAGAAAGATTGCTATGTGTGAAAGTCAACGGCATACTGTAACATTCTTTTATCATCCAATGGATCCCCCAAGGGTGTGTAAGCCTGTTAACTCCACTACTGTTTATCTTGTATATAATTTCTTGTCGGAGGCAGTACGAAGGGCATTATGAAGTAAAGTTTGCTGACTACTCTCCTATTCTTCCATTGGTTAATCAGAATAGCTCTGAACCTGACCCTGTGGTAATGACTCCATTCAGTGCTGTAAGTCTTCCTTTGTTGACATCAATGTCACAAAAACACATGGGATGATTGTAGATTGTGGGGAAATTTCTCCTTTAACTATGCAAAAAACAGCTGGTTGAGGTGCTTCCTCATCCTCGGCACCTTGACTGATAAGTGGATCTTCAACTTCCAACCTCAAGTTTCTGGTGGAGTACAAAACTGCTTGTCTCCTTGCATTTATGGAGACTTGGTTGAGAGGTCATGATGTTCCCTCAGACTTGGAGCTGGATGGATTTGGCATTCCCTTTTCGTGTTGACAGAGTCACCAGGGAGACCAGAAAGTTACTTGTTGATGGTTTGTGGCTGTAGTTCAACAAAATTGGTGCACCACGGTTGTCACCAGAAAGTCACTGCATCCATCAGGTATTGAACTATTATCAGTATCTCCATTCATTTTACATGCATAGAGAATTTGCACAGTTTCTTCACTGTGGTATACATAGACCCTAAATCTGGACATGGCAACTCAGACCTTAGCCAGAACACTTAACCTGCTTCAGAAAAGTTCACCAGAAGAGTTTAATCATTGCAAGCTGCAGAAGCCCCTCTGTGACTTTTATCAGCATGCCATTTACCCAAGCCAACATTTATGCCAAAAGTGGATGCTGTGTGCAAGAAAGCACATCAGGCTTTTTTTAATATAGCAAGCTCAGACATTTCAATATGGATCATGTTTTTTTTTTTTTTTTTTTAAGAATTTTTGTTTCATTGAATTTGTGCTCACCTTTTACTTTGTGAGCTGGTATGGCTTCAGAGCCAGAAAAACAAAATAAAAAACAAAACCAGTCATTGTTGCCATGGCTTGAGCTGTAGATTTATGGCGCCAAAGGCCAAGGACAAATAGACTTAAGAACTCTTGTCTCTGTGGCAGTTGAGCTTCTAAATAAGGCTTGGGGACTTATTTTAATTATTTATCCTCTTATGAAAATGTCTTGCTTTTCTATTTCATATATTTTAAACTATTTTTGTGTTTGCATTTGACTGCTTGATGCAAAACTATTGCCACATTGCGGATAATAAAGAGAACCTTAAAGTCTAAAAATACAGAAATACACATTTGTCAAAAATTCTGCAATTACTTTTGGCAATTAAAAACATCTAAGACTCAAGATTACACAAATTGAACATGTAGAATAAATGAGATACTTGTCCTTCCTAAAAACAAGGATCACAGTGAGTAATGAGCTACACTTTACGCAACACTTTAGATTAGGGAACACATTCACCCTGATTTATCATGCAGAATAAGGTCACAAGTGATTTGTCACAAATAATAAAGCATCAATATATAAGTAAATGCTGGTGAATGTGTGTTCCCTAATCTAAATTGTTACCAGAACTTAATATCCTTTATCATGGGTGTCTAAATGTATCAATAAAAAGTTACAGAATAATTTGAATTAAAATGTTATGTACATTGCTGTATGCGTCCGGTAGTCAGAGTGGGCATGCTGTAAAAACAGAGGAATTGTTCAAGGGGGTAATATAACCCAGTAAATATACTTTGGCCCTGTAATGATTTAGTAAGCAAGCAGAGTTCACGCGCTTAAGAAATGAGCTATAGGTAACATTTTAGATCAGGGAAGAGACATTCACCCATATTTACTTTTATATTGATGCTTTATTATTCATCACAAATCACTTGTGATGCATGGTAAATAACTGTGAATATGTGTTCTCTAATCTAATGCACACTCATAAACAGCAACATAATGCTTCCGGTCTAAATTCTATCTGGATTTTTTGCTGTCTGTGAAAGTTGGGTGCTTATTGGATGCTTATTTATTTCTCACTAAATACAAAATAAATGTGCATAGCTTCACTCCACTAGTTAATCAGGGTGCCTCATCCACAATTTTAAAATATACATTTTAATTTAAAGAATGAATCAGGTGAGCCCTATGTCTGTGTAGATTCTCACTCATCCAGGTCATAGTTATCCAAAATTAGATCTCTCTGCGTCAACTGGACTGAAAGGTTTCAAAATATAGGTGAGCCCTATATTAATCCAAAAGTAGTTTAAAGGCTATACCTACATTATCAAAAAACTATCTGGCCATTAGAGAGCACAGTTGTGTCACGTGAGCGTTGATGGGAATGCCCAGTGCTGTGTCATTCTAACTGGAGGACACTAACTTGGGCCCTACTTTTGTTCAACATTCAGGACGTTCCTTGCTTTGAGCACCCAATTAATGATGCAAACCATGCGGACATAATGTATTCCCATTTGCAGTTAGCTAGTAATTGGTGATAATTTTGCATTTACTATTATTGTTAAACATCCTATACAAGCCTGCTTTTGGCAGTAACAAACTGTTATCTGTTCTGGATAACCTGGACCACCCTCTCCACCCACTCCTGGACAGGCAGCGGAGCTCCTTCTCAAACAGACTGATTCAGCTCCGCTGCCCCAAAGACAGACACAGGAAATCTTTCCTGCCCAGTGCAAGAACCCTGTTCAACAAGTCTGTCTGACTGAGACTCTCAGCCTTGTGCTGTGATGGGCTCCATTAGTACTTTCATGTGGCACATTGTCATAATTATTTATTGCATAGTCATATCACTCATATTGCAATTATTGTATTGTAAATATGTTGTAAATATGTTAATACTGACGATGCTGCTGGGACAAGTCAATTTCCCATGTCTGGGATTAATAAAGTACTTCTATTCTAATGACCCAAGTACACTGTCAATAGAAATCCAAAGGGGAGCATACACAGATTACACAGGTGGAAAGCTTGTTTTTTCAATAATTTTTTTAAATAAAGGAGCTGCCTTTATCCTTTGATTAGTTTATATATATTTCATTGGTGTATTTCTACCCAAATACAAAAACATAAATATAACCACAACCACTTTTATTTTTGCTCACAGTTTTCATCAGCTAAAGATCCAAGATCAAAGAGAATTTCTGATGTACACAAAAGGTCTATTTCTCTCAAATATTGCTAAAAAAATCTCCCTAAATGTGCGTTAGTGAGCACTTCTCCCTTGTCGAGCTAATGCATCCACCTCACAGGTGTAGCACATCAAGACGCTAATTAAAGTGATTATTGCACAGGTAAGCCAATGCAACTGGGGGACCCCAGAACTAAAACTAAATTGGGGGCTTGCATGACATCCAACTGGGCTGTTACCGGAAGATAAAATGTTAACACTGGCTGTCTGGTGGGTAATTGCACCTACAATATGTCCAGGGCACTGGCAGGGACTGGACAGGGAAGGGGTGGAAGGTCAGTTTTTAGCTGTCTACCAAGTTCCTCAGCAATAAGGTTGTTGATGGTCTCAGAGTCTATGGAAAATCCACTGGGCAAGTGGAATCAGACAGAACACAGGCCTCTGGTGTTTCCAGTCTACCGTATGAGTATGTCTCACCAGTGCCTCCTGAGCTACTTCTAAGCCTCTTTTGCTGTATACTGGAATATAAAATATTCATGTTACCCACAGTAGAGAGGGGAGGTAGTAATGCACAATACCTTTATTTTTTTTTTTTAATCAAAAATCATAACTTCTTGTTTCTCAAGACTGATACAATTAGTATATCTGATATTGCTTTTTTTTTTTTAAAGGTGGATTCAACATAGCTTTCACCAAACCAAATATACTGTCACTGCAATTAAAGAAACCACGAACAGCTGTGACTATTTAAATGAACACATTTATCATTTTTAAAATCAGTTGATCTGAGCCCCTGACAAGAGTCAAATGTGATGAGTAAACTGTATGACCGGTCTATATGGTTGCCAGTCTGTCAGACCTAAAACAAACAATAGAACAGAACTTAATTCTCATACAGGGCAATTAAGTCTTTTATATATGGATTTAAATATAAAGAATCCACTGTCAAGTTAAATCAGCCATGTCAAGGTAATATACATTTTTAAAAAGTTAATATATTCAATATATTAAATATATAGTAATATATATTAATATAAAACAGCAGTATCTAGTACTGACATAGTGTAGAGCACTTAATGTCAAAGTAATTGTCACAGCTGCTGATCTGCTCCGGTCTTGCCCTCCCCTTCCTGCTGCTCCAGTCCCGTGTTCTCGATTGTGCACACCTGCTCTAAGTTACCAATCATCCACACCTGCAGTTCATCAGCAATCAGCATGCCTATTTAAGGCACAGTTTCTGAAGGTCTCACTGCCAGATCGTGTGTGCATTTATGTCGCTCGTTCCCGCATTGTGTTTTTGGATTGGACTTTGGTTTCGGACTCTGCCTGTGATTGACCTGTCTCTGTTCTGCTGCCCCGGTAAACTAGTTCGCCTGTTTTGTGTTTGACTACGAGATTGCCTGACCCTCTGCTCGTCTGCCTGGAATAAAATCGGATTTTGTTCAACATCTGTGTCGCTCTTGGATCCTACACTGAAGCCTGACAGTACGATCTGGCCATTCATGGATCCAGCGCACAGTTCCTCCGCCTTGGATCGTCTGGCTCAGGTAGAGGATTATGTTCAGCAGCATCAAGCGCAGATGAACGCCACGCTCTCCCGACTCCAGCAGGCTACGGTCGCTCTGGAGGAAACCCGGGCGATGTTGGAGCTTCGGGGTCCTCCGACGGCGACCGAAGCAAACGTTCACGCCCCCCAGCCACCTCCTACTGCGCCGCTACCAGCTCCGATAGACGCTCCTGAACCCCGTGTCGGCGCACCGGAACGCTTCGCGGGGGATCCCCAGTCATGCGGAGCGATTATCACCAACTGTTCACCAACCCTGCTCTTTTCTCTCCAGCCACGAACCTTCGCGTCAGAGGCTGCCAAGGTGGCATACGCTATCACGCATCTCACCGGCAAGGCTCGTTTATGGGCAGCAGAGGAATGGGAGCGACAGGCACCTTCATGCTCCTCTTTTCACGCATTTTCCACGGAGCTACGGAAGGTGTTTGGCCGAGGTTCCTCCAGAACCGCTGCGGCCGAGGAGTTACTCACCCTACGTCAGGGTCGACGGAGCGTTATGGACTTTGCCGTCGACTTCAGGATCCTGGCAAGTCGAAGCGGCTGGTCATCTGAAGCCCTTGCCGACGTGTTCCTGCATGGCCTGGCCGATCGTATTAAAGATTTAATGATCGCCTACGAGAGGCCCACTTCTCTGGACGCAATGATTGACCTTACCATTCAGATAGATCAACGGATGCAGACGCGCCGGCTCTACGATCAGCGTAGCCCTCCGCTCGTAGCAGCTGACAACCAGCTGGGTCAGACCTCTACACTGCCGCAGCCACAGTCGGTACCACCAGCAACGCGGAACCCCCAGGCTGCAGTTGGGGAGGAATGGTCAGAACCCATGCAGCTGGGGCGCACCACCCTCTCCATGGAGGAAAGGAGACAGCGACGCCAGGCCAACCTATGCCTATACTGCGGCGGGAAGGGGCACTTTGTGTCGACCTGCCCAGTAAAAGGGAGGACTCACCTGTAGGTAGGGAGTTACAGGTGAGTCAAACTTTCATATCTCCCAAACCCCTGCGACCCTTGTTACGCGTCCGCTTTCTTTTGCCCAGGGGCCCCCAGGAGATGGCCTCGTTAATTGATTCGGGGTCCGACGCCTGCATTATCAGTAGGAAGGTGGCTCGCCAGTTGGGACTTGGGCGGGAACCTCTGCCTCAACCGGTCCCCGTCCGGGCATTAGATGGCCATCGCTTGGGCACTGTTTCGCACCGGACCGGACCAGTCAACATGTTATTAGCGGACAACCATATTGAACAGATCCAGTTCCATATCCTGGACCAGCCTGGATTGCCTTTAGTTCTGGGCCTCCCCTGGCTCCGCCGACACAATCCACACATCGATTGGGAGACAGGAATTGTCCAGAGGTGGGGCTCCGAGTGCCACAGAACCTGTTTAAGGCACTCTGACACGCCGCGAATGACTTCTATGGGAGGCCCAGACTCCACTGATTTAACTGGAGTTCCCCCGGAGTACCACGACTTACGGCAGGCGTTTTGTAAGGCCAGGGCCATGGAACTTCCACCCCACCGGCCTTACGACTGTGCGATCAACCTCCTCCCGGGAACTTCCCCACCCAAGGGCCGACTCTACTCTCTGTCCGAACCAGAGAGGCAGTCTATGGAGGAGTACATCAGTAATTCACTGAAAGCAGGGATCATCCGCCCATCATCTTCCCCGGCAGGGGCAGGCTTCTTCTTTGTAGAAAAGAAGGATAAAACACTCCGGCCATGCATAGACTATCGTAGTCTGAATGATATCACGGTGAAAAATCGGTACCCGCTTCCGCTGGTTTCCTCTGCATTCGAGCTGCTCCAGGGAGCAACTATTTTTACGAAACTGGATCTGCGTAATGCCTACCACTTGGTCCGCATACGGGAGGGGGACGAGTGGAAAACAGCCTTCAACACCCCAACGGGGCACTATGAATATCTGGTAATGCCTTTTGGACTCACCAACGCTCCCAAGGTTTTCCAGGCCTTGGTGAACGACGTTCTGCGAGACATGCTCAACAAGTTCGTGTTCGTTTACATTGATGATATATTGATTTACTCAAGGAGCAGGGAGGAACACGTACGCCATGTCCGCAGGGTGTTACAACGGCTCTGGGAGAACGCCCTATTTGTAAAGGCAGAGAAGTGTGAGTTCCACTCGACCTCTGTATCCTTTTTGGGATACATTATATCGCCGGGGAGCATAGAGATGGACCCCGCCAAGGTTTCTGCGGTTCGCAACTGGCCAGTACCAGACTCTAGAAAACAGTTGCAGAGGTTTTTAGGATTCGCCAATTTTTACCGGCGGTTCATCCGGAACTACAGCTCCGTGGCAAATCCCCTTACCGCCCTAACTAGTAGTCTGAAACCATTTGTGTGGTCACCAGAGGCCGATGCGGCCTTCCGGACCTTGAAGAAGCGTTTCACTTCCGCTCCTATCCTCCGAATCCCAGAACCGGCCCTTCAGTTCGTGGTGGAAGTGGACGCATCAGACGTCGGAGTCGGGGCGATTCTGTCTCAGAAAGCCACTGCCGATCAAAAGGTGCATCCCTGTGCCTTTTTCTCCCGCAGGCTTTCGTCAGCTGAGAGGAACTACGACATTGGGAACCGGGAGTTACTGGCCGTTAAGCTGGCTCTTGAGGAGTGGCGTCACTGGTTAGAGGGAACGAAGCTTCCCTTTGTAGTATGGACCGACCACAAGAACCTGGAGTACATCAGGTCAGCCAAGAGGTTGAACTCGCGCCAGGCTCGATGGGCACTGTTTTTTACCAGGTTCAACTTTTCCCTTTCCTACCGGCCGGGGTCTAGAAACGGCAAACCTGACGCCCTCTCCCGTCAGTTCGAAGCAAACGTTGAACCACCGAAAAGTCCAGAAACGATCCTTCCCCCAAGCTGCCTAGTAGCCTCCCTCACCTGGGACGTGGAGGAGAAGGTTCGGGCGGCCATCGCCTCCCAACCTGGACCTAGCGCATGCCCGGATGATCGATTGTATGTTCCAGCAAGCCTAAGATCTGAGGTCTTGGAGTGGGGCCACGCCTCTAGGTTAGCCTGCCATCCCGGAGTCCGGCGGACGAGGGCCTTGTTGCGTCAGAGATTTTGGTGGCCCTCTCTCGACAGGGATGTTCAGAGTTACGTGCAGGCCTGTGTCCCCTGCAATCAGGTTCCCCGCCAGGCCCCGGGGGGTCTTCTTCAGCCGTTACCTGTTCCAGTTCGCCCATGGTCCCACATTGCCTTAGACTTCATCACAGGTCTGCCCCAGTCCGACGGGAACTCCATTATCCTTACTGTGGTGGACAGATTCAGTAAGATGGCACACTTCATTCCCCTTCCGAAGTCGCCGTCGGCGAAGGAAACAGCCCATCTTATTGTTCAGCACGTCTTCCGTCTTCACGGATTACCGGAAGATATTGTCTCCGACCGGGGCCCCCAGTTTTCTTCCACCTTTTGGGCCGAATTCTGTAAACTACTGGGGGCTACTCCCAGTCTGTCATCGGGCTTCCACCCGCAATCCAATGGACAGACGGAGAGGGTAAACCAGGACTTAGAGACCTCTCTACGCTGCATGGTCTCTCAGGACCCCTCCTTGTGGTCCTCTTTCCTGGTTTGGGCAGAGTATGCCCACAATTCTCTGCCCAGTTCAGCTACGGGATTCTCCCCGTTTCAGTGTGTTTACGGGTACCAACCCCCGCTTTTCCCATCACTCAACAATAACGTCTCTTGTCCTTCTGCCCTAGCTTACATCCGTCGGTGCAGACGAACGTGGGCCCAGGCTCTGCAACGCGCCACAGGTCGCTACTCCATACAGGCAAACCGTCACCGAAACCCCGCACCAGTCTACCAGGTGGGCCAAAGGGTCTGGCTCTCTACCCGGGATCTACCCCTACGGGTAGAATCAAGAAAATTGGCACCAAGGTTCGTGGGACCCTTTCCCGTTCAAAGGATCATCAACCCAGCAGCTGTAAGGTTACGGCTTCCCAGGACTATGAGAGTCCATCCCACCTTCCACGTCTCCAGGGTGAAGCCGGTTCATGAGAGTCCCCTAGTCCCGACCCGCCCACCCCCACCGGCACCCCGTCTCATTGATGGGGGCCCAGCCTTCACTGTCCGGCGCCTTCTTCGTTCCCGTCGCCGCGGGAGGGGACTTCAGTACCTGGTAGACTGGGAGGGCTATGGTCCTGAGGAAAGGTCGTGGGTCCCCGCCCGCAACATCCTGGATCCCCAGATGATTCGGGATTTCCACCAACAGCATCCTGACCAGCCGTCACGGGTCGTGAGGAGGCCAGGCCGCCCCAGGTTGCGACCCAACCTACAACTATCGGGCTCGCCTGAATTTTAGACATGAGCGGGGAAACTGTCCTCCCACCTGCTTTGGAACGTCAGGGGCCGTTCCTTGAAGGGGGGGTTCTGTCACAGCTGCTGATCTGCTCCGGTCTTGCCCTCCCCTTCCTGCTGCTCCAGTCCCGTGTTCTCGATTGTGCACACCTGCTCTAAGTTACCAATCATCCACACCTGCAGTTCATCAGCAATCAGCATGCCTATTTAAGGCACAGTTTCTGAAGGTCTCACTGCCAGATCGTGTGTGCATTTATGTCGCTCGTTCCCGCATTGTGTTTTTGGATTGGACTTTGGTTTCGGACTCTGCCTGTGATTAACCTGTCTCTGTTCTGCTGCCCCGGTAAACTAGTTCGCCTGTTTTGTGTTCGACTACGAGATTGCCTGACCCTCTGCTCGTCTGCCTGGAATAAAATCGGATTTTGTTCAACATCTGTGTCGCTCTTGGATCCTACACTGAAGCCTGACAGTAATACAAACTGATAAAGTGCATCCTTCAAATACAAACATAAAAACATAAAGTGCTAACACAAGTTAGCTCACCTAATATCTTGATAAAGTGTATTTAATAGTAACATAAAATAAATATATCAGGGTCAAAAGTCATAGAGTCCATGTACCAATTCACCCACAATTTTAATTGTGGGTGAACCAAGGGGGGATTTTTTTTAAACTGAAAAGCAGCACATCTGCCTTCTCACATGCAAGTTGTTTTCTTTTCTTGTCTATCACGTGTCCAGTAGCAGAAAACAAATGGTTGCTGTCAACATTAGTGCAGGAGCTGACAGATATTTAAGAGCAGGTTGGGCCAGCCACTCAAAGTGGGACTGCTTGCTCCTCCAGCATTTCTGTTGCCTGCCGTTTCTCTGCGAGGGTGAAGTAGCGATCCTTGTACCTCGGTTCTAATATTGTTGCAAGATAGCACTGGGCGCTTCCTCCATGGAACACAATGCTTTTGGACTGCTTTTAGCAGGGTTTCCTTTGCCATCTTTACTCTGTGATTTAGCAGGAGCGTTAAGGCTCGGATGGATGGGATCGCATCTGCAGCTATGCTTTGCTAATGTTTCGGGTCTGCTTTTGGTCAGCATGTTTTCAATCGGGGACCACTGATTGCTGTTGAGCATTGTTGGTAATTTGTACTCAACTGCACAAGAGGTCAAAGCTTCCTTCTGCAACACTAAACTCTTTACCATAAAACATGTGCTGTTCCATTGCATTGGAACGTCTTACTGGAGTCGTGCGTTAGGAACGGCATCTTGCAGTTGTCCATGCAACTCACTCCTTCACAGGAGCAAATATAATCTCTATTTATCACTTAATAACTAAAATGAAATGTCAGATATATGATGATGTCATAATAGAACATTATTAATAAAACAATAAATGTTAATTGATTCACCAAGATTTAGTCTTACTTCTGGAATGAATTCATCTGAATTCTAATTCTAATGCCTCTAAAATTAATAAATCTAAAATAACTAGGATGCAGGATTAACCTTCAGTGCAACTTTATTAAAAGATTAGGCAGATTATGTGTGAGTAGATGTACTGTTTAAAAGAGAATCGGTAAAAATGTATTAAAAGGATTTAAAACCATAGATAAAAATGATGATGCCACTGTTGGTTACATATAATCTGGGCATTTAGGTTGAGTCTTGGTGGGAAGGAGTGTTCCAGTTACACCCAGGCACTTTAGAACTGAGTTAAGAGATTTGCAGAAACAAACAAACAAAAGCACAAAATAAAAGTGAATAGAAAGCATAGATGCTCAGTCAAACAGCAAAGCTGCAAAGTTCCATCCCAGGCCCCTACTCTCCAGCGTACATACTTGACTGATTGGACCTGTGAGAGAATCACCAATATAACTGGTCGTAACTCATAAAGGTGCGGCCTAGCAACATAGATACAAAACAGTGCTTTGTGGAGAAGGAAGCTCGTGCTGCACTGAGCCAAAGTAAAAGTCCAATCTGAGAGAGTGGCAAACCCCAACATGTACTCCATTACATTTTGTTGGAGCCAGCCCCCATCGGATCTCGGTGGTTTTGACCGTGAGTTACTTCCGCATTTTTGCTCTTCAGACTGGAAGTCCACCTCCATCTTTTAGACACAACCCATGATATCAAAACTATACAGGATGTAGTGTACAGTCGGAACCAGTTAGGAACCCAATACAAAATAAAAAAGACAACAGGAAAGTTTCAGTATTTTCTTTGTCAGAATTTATAAAAGTGGACAGTTTGATGCTTTTATAAAAGAAATTCTGACCCAGGACAGAGGTAGAAGGTTAGTAGAGACAGTAATGAATTGACTTAATAGAATTATCCTGCTTTATAAAGTAATTGTATCTTTTTTTTTTTTTTTTAAATTGGAAGTCACATTGTACATCAGCCATCTGGGTTACTGAGGTTAAATCCAACTTTTCTCTTGGCGATAACTCAAAAGTTTGAATAAACCTCAAAACCTTTCAAACCAAGACATTTATTTAAAAGGGCTCCAAGAGCACATGCCTGCATGACCCATGCATATCTAAAGACTGCTACGCTGAACAGGAGGAATAGAAAACATAATTGAATTTTCCTGACAACCGCTTTTTATTTTTATTCTCATTTTAAGACTATTTGTTTTGAATGTTTCATTCTAGAAGAATGCCTCCAGTATTGGACACTCCAAGTGTTTCGTTAGAAGTGTCAGTTTCAGCCACGACCTGCCCTTCATAAGCGCCTGATGAATCCATCCGAGTCAGAGAACTGTTCCTGAACGTACCACTCCAGCCATCATCATGGTCTGGAGGGCTCTAAGACAGAGCCTCACTGGCAGGATTGTGGGTTCCAGGCTGAGTCTTCAGCATCATATAATGGACAGTCCAATTGTTTTTTCTGCTGTTAGAAGGAAGACGTCTCTGCGCTGTGGTTTGATAGCCCTCTACATAGCATCCATAGAAATGGATGGCAGCTAGCATGAGAGGTGCCAACAGCTGACCCAGGCTAGTAGCATTGGTTTTGATTTGATCTGCAACCGCTTTTCATTCATAAGCCAATGGATTAAAGGAATCAATCGATAACTGTTTTTGTTGTTTGTCATCCTAAAATCATATTATATAATCAAATTTACAGCTAAGACATAAGCCTTTTTTTGTTTTATTCTGAAATGTTTTATTAATTCTTCTATTCACGTTGTGTTTCCCTCATCTGAAGTGCCAGATCACCTTCTGATTTTTGGTAAATGTCCTTTCTTGTGAGCAACCAACCTTAAGAATTCCTATAGGCAGTAATTTCGCTTTGTGCAAAAACTAAATATAAGATAAATCTTTATTGTTATTGCACAATCATACTTTCTACAAAAGTACAACTAAATTGAGGTACTGTCCCACATCAGTGCAAAAGAAGGCACACGAATCAGAATAAAAAAGAGAAATAGAAGAAAGTAGAATAAAAAATAAATATATCCGCTTTCTATCCTGATAAATATATCAGGATAGAAATATACAGTGTGTACAGTATATACAAAGACTGTGAACATTGTTTATTGCACATGACCTGCTGACATTGTTTATTGCACATGACCTGCTGTCTTAAAGGTGGCTAGTCAGATTAAGTAGGGTTATGTGTTTGCATTGATTAGGGCTATTGCCCTGTTGTAAAAGCTGTCCCTGAGTCTGTTTGTTCGTACTCTCAGCGCCCTGAATCTCTTGCCAGAAGGCAGCAGCTTAAACACCCGGTGTCCTGGGTGCCCTCTTGAGACAGCGGGTGCAGTAGAAGTCCTTCAGATTGGTCCTCCTGAGAATCCTCACAAAGTGGAGACGCTGCTGGGCCTTCTTCACAACCTCCGAGGTGTTAGAGCGCCACTGGAGGTCTGCATCTATGTGCACTCCTAGGAACTTAAAGCTGGACACACGCTCTACACATTCCCCCTTGATGCAGATGGGCTGAAGGTTGTACTTCTTCTTCCTGAAATCAATTATCAGTTCTTTGGTCTCAGAGATGTTGAGGACCAAGTTGTTGTCCACACACTACCCCACCAGCTTCTGGATCTCATCCCTGTATGCTGTCTCATTTTCACCAGAGATGAGCACCACCACGGTGATAATGGTGATGAACTTAGGTCTCATACACCTTAATCTTAAATTGTTTCATTACATTTATTCAGCATGACTATTTGTCTTGTTGTCATGGTTAAAGTATTGTTCATTGAACATAGTTGTTAGTCTTTTCCAGTAAGCGTTATTCACACGAACGTCACTTTGTGTCAGACCCAGAAAGGGTGTGCAGTCACACTGTATAACAAAGATACACAATTAAGGCAAATCTTTTTGTTTTATCACTCATATAAAATAGAAATACTTTTACTTATCCAAGGCTTGGGAAATTCACTAAATACTACTAAAGACTAAATAATACTGCTAAATACTACTAATTTGTAGCTTCTAAAGACCTGTGTCTGCAAATTAGAACGTCACATTTTGGCTTATCTGCACTATAATGCTTACTGTTTCTTCTGCCCTAGGTCTTATTTGAGGATATTTTAGATGCTAAATCAAGGCCACATACCCACAACATCCATTCATTCAGGAATAAAATAGACACATTTAAAATGTGAGTTAAGTTGTTTGTTAAAAACACTTTTCACTTTTCAGGCTTTTATCAAAAGCTCTACACCAACTGCTGCACCTCCAGCCATGACTCCGTAAAACTGATTAAGTTTGCGGATGACACCACCCTCATTGGGCTCATCTCTGACGGTGATGAGTTTGCCTACAGGTGGGAGGTGGACCGCCTGGACTCCTGGTGCAGCGGCAACAACCTGGTGCTCAACACTCAGAAGACAGTGGAGATGATTGTGGACTTCAGGAAAGACACAACCCCCCTGCCCCCCCTCACCCTGACAGACACTTCCATCTCCACCGTGGACTCTGTCCACTTTCTCGGCACCACCATCACACAGCACCTCAAGTGGGAGCCGACCATCAACTCCCTGATCAAGAAGGCCCAGTAGAGGATGTACTTCCTGCGGCAGCTGAGGAAAGCCAAGCTGCCAGCCCAGATAATGGTGCAGTTCTACACGGCCATCACTGAGTCCATCCTCACCTCCTCCATCACCGTGTGGTACGCCGGGGCCACTGCCAGGAACACACAGAGACTACAGCGCATTGTGCGCTCTGCCGAGAAGGTGATTGGCTGCAGCCTCCCATCTCTCCAGGACCTGTACGTCTCCAGGACTCGGGGACGAGCAGGTCGTATGGCAGCTGACCCTTCTCCCTGGTCACGGACTCTTTGAGCCGCTCCCCTCGGGCAGAAGGTTACGGTCTATTCGGACCAGAACCTCACGCCATAAGAACAGCTTCTTTCCATCTGCCGTTGGACTTATGATCACTTGACCACCTTGTCACTGTCACTTAACATTTGCACTACAGTTGCACTGTTCTGTATATGTGTATCTGTGTATTTATTTTAAGAGACTATATTTTAGATTCTATTCTGTGTTTATGTTGCACCTTACCCGAAGCAAGTTCCTAGTCTGTGAATTCTGTTCACTGACAATGGCAATAAACCCCTTTCTGATTCTGATTCTGATTCTGATTCTGAAATATCAAACTGAAAATGCTGGTGTCCTTGAATACTTTCTTAAACAAGTTTGATACGTAGTTAGCAGTCATTAACTGCCTTAATGTGTAACTTGGATGTAGAAACCAAAAATAAAAGTGCTGAATTTCATGGTTTTTACATGAGCATTCATTTATTTTTGGCGACCACAGTGATGTATTGTGATCTCAACATGATACAGTCAGAAAGAGAAGCTTCTATTTAAGGTGTTTGGTAGTGTTGCTGTGAAAATAGCAGGTTGTCAGAAAGAACAAATCTATTCTTCCCTCTCCTTCTTCGAGGCTAGTCTTGCCTCCACTAATGATACAGTAGTTGCTGCCATTTTAGTGCAAGCTGGTTCTGTAATTAACTTGATAATTTTCCTCTACCAGCATAACAGAGACCATGACAACGTATAAGAGTGTGAGAAAGGCATCTCTCCTCAGAAAACACGAGGTGTGAGAGTGTTCATTAAGTGCAAATTATTAGCTAGACCCTTCGTCATTAGCCAGATCAGTTGTCTTGTTTATGTTTCTCTCTACAATTATATGTAATTTACAGAGACCGAAGATGCACAGTTGGTCTCTGAAAACAGCAGCATTGGAAAATAATCAGTCCTGTTGGATATGAGTTACTGTACGATGAGTTATGTTATGTTGTTGTTATTAAAAATGTACAAGTTAAATATTTCTAATTATCGATGTGATGTCCTAAATTCATGCAAAAACAATCCACCACCATCGCCCGTGTCTGGATGATCCTCAAGCACACGCGGCGGCGCTGCTCACGCTGTGCAGTGGCAAAGCACTGATGCCGTGTTGTCCCACTTTCACAGATGGCCTTAATCTCTGCCCTCAACTGAGGCGGATTAATCCCGCCAGTGCTGACATTATCTCCTGTTTTACACTGTCACACAGGATGCAGGAGGAACTCCCAACATCACTTCTCCAGGCCAAACCATCACCTCTAGTGCAATAGAACCCTGATCGGGATCCAAAGAATAATTACCATTTAAGTCTTGTCCCAAATGCTAGCTCCTCCTTTCTTCTCTATTTTCGACAACTTTGTATGCATTACAGCATACAGTACAGAGATATAATAAATTAATGAAACTTGATTTTGCATGTAGTACACTTACTGTGTAAGGAAAACTGCAGCTTCTCAGACAGTCACAAATGTGTCTTATGATAATGCAGTAAACAAAAATCATTACACTGCCTTATTCAATTGCTCTAGTTGGTTAATGTAGCTATATATACTGTATATTATTGTGTTCTCATAGTAAAAATTCTTTAAGCTTGTTGTTACCTCCCGTTGCTGGAACCAGGAGGGAAAAGTATGAAATGTCCAGGGACAAGGAGAGCAATGCAGAAATGAGCTGTGTGAACAAAAAGTGAGTTTCTATTAACAAAAAACAACCACACAGGCAAAAAAAAGTATGTTGACCAAAACTAAACACCAGGACCAAACAATAGACACAGGTCTCCAGGCCCTCGGGCTGCAACTCGTTTAGTCACACGTGCAGCGCAAAGGTGAAATGGGTTTGCCAAGATGATATTACTGTCTGACAATATGAAGTAAAAAAGGTGAATGGACATTACAATGGTCTTCGAAAGTCTACTAATATACAGATATGACAAAGTTTAAGAAAGTCGAATCCACACATTTTTGTCTGCATTAATCACTCAATAATTTTGGGAAAATATGGTGAAATATGTAGTATGTAGCTTTACATTCATGTATTAGTATGTGTGTGCTGAGGAGTAATAAAGTCTGTTTTTTAATTCTAAATAATACTACTAATAACAAAACAACAACAATAATAATAATAATAATAATAAATGGAAAAAGAAGGAATGCTAATTTTAGTGACTCATAAAGAGCTTTGGAAACCCGTTTGCACCTCCTCTATAATGTCAGTAAATAAATTCATCGTGAGTATTAATAAAGGTGGATTTGCTTTTTTTGTGGTTTCTTTATGTTCTTTAAAGTAACACTGTATAAATTATTTACTATCTAAATAATTAATAAAATGTAATTATTGTTTAGATATTTAATGTATTCCTTTTAATATCTCTAGTAACTATGAGCCTTAACCATAATTAAGTTATGCATGTTGCTTCGATACAGGAGTCCTGTCCCATTATTAGCATATATAACCCCCCAGAGACACTCTAGAAACATAATTAATGGTCATTCACTCATTTTTGTTTCAACCATAGCCAGGAGGGTATTCCATGGCCTTGGGGAAAGGCCATGGAATACTTCCTATTATTTGGGACCATTTCCCAAATAACAGGGGTCAACCATGATGCTGAGTTGGGTGTAGATCTCCTTGACTGCAGATCTTCTTAGCTGTTTGCAAGCTCTTCTTCGGGGAGCATGAAAAAGCTGTTTTTCTCAAAAACTACCTTATAAAGGAAACGTAGAAACGGTATAAATAGATGCATATAGGATCCGAAATAAGACTATGTTGACACATTTATCAATATACTGTTTAAATTATGTTAAACAGACTTGTGTGTTTTGTTGTGGGCGATAGTGGACATACGTGTTTTTTTTTAATATGCACTCCAATGACCTGCGGTTATTTAAGATCCTCCAGTCTCATTTTTATGTCCCACCAAACTTCTACATTTCCACTTAGCACATTACACTAACAAAAGCTTTTGGTTGGCATTTTATATTGAAATCAGGATCACATATAGTCAAGTAGTAACCTGATGTTGACGTGCACACATCAGTTTGACTCGGTTCAGGGAAATCACGGATGTTGTAATCTTTATCCTTGGCTTAAAAAAAAAAAAATCATCTAGCCAATCCACATTTCTCTTCTGGACTTTTGGCTCATGCATCTGTGAGCTATGACGCTCCTACCAGAGTGTGTAGGTAACTATGCTACACCACCATTTCCACGCAAGCATCGGCATTTATCAATCTGGGAGTGAGCAGATGATACGATCAAATCTCACATCAGCTCTGACATCGTGGATTTAAGTTCGAGTCAGTGTGGATTTGTGGTGCAGCCCAGCAAAATCTGAAAATAATGATTAATCCATCCATCCGTCCATCCGTCCATCCATCCATCCATCTTCTGCCGCTTATCCGGGGTCGGGTTGCAAGGGCAGCAGCCTAAGCAGGGAGGCCCAGACTTCCCTCTCCCCAGCCACTTCATCCAGCTCTTCCGGGGTGATCCCAAGGCGTTCCCAGGCCAGCCCAGAGACATAGTCCCTCCAGCGTGTCCTGGGTCTTCCCGGGGGCCTCTTACCGGAGGGACGTGCCCTGAACACCTCACCAGGGAGGCGTCCGAGGAGGCATCCTGACTAGGTGCCCGAGCCACCTCATCTGGCTCCTCTCAATGAGGAGGAGCAGCGGCTCTACTCCGAGCTCCTCCCGGATGGCAGAGCTTCTCACCCTATCTCTAAGGGAGAGCCCAGCCACCCTACGGAGGAAACTCATTTCGGCCGCTTGTACCCACGATCTTGTTCTTTCGGTCACTACCCAAAGCTCATGACCATAGGTGAGGGTAGGAGCGAAGATCGACCGGTAAATCAAGAGCTTCACCTTTCGGCTCAGCTCTCTCTTCACCACAACGGACTGGTACAGAGTCCGCATTACTGCAGACACCTCACCGCTCTGCCTGTCGATCTCCTGCACCATTCTTCCCCCACTTGTGAACAAGAGCCCGAGGTACTTGAATTCCTCCACTTGGGACAGGATCTCCTCCCCGACCTGGAGAAGGCACTCCACCTTTTTCCGGCTGAGAACCATGGCCTCAGATTTGGAGGTGCTGATTCTCATCCCGGCCGCTTTACACTCGGTTGCGAATCGATCCAGCGAGAGGTCACAGACCGATGAAGCCAACAGGACCACATCATCTGCAAAGAGCAGAGACCCAATCCTGAGGCACCAAACAGGACCCCCTTAACACCTCGGCTGCGCCTAGAAATTCTGTCCATAAAAGTTATGAACAGAATCGGTGACAAAGGGCAGCACTGGCGGGGTCCAACCCCCACCAGAAACGAGTTCGACTTACTACCGGCAATGCGGACCAAGCACTGATACTGGTCATACAGGAAGCGGACGGCCCATATCAGGGGGCCCGACACCCCATACTCCCGGAGAAACCCCCACTGGACTCCCCGAGGGACACGGTCGAATGCCTTCTCCAAATCCACAAAGCACATGTGGACTGGTTGGGCAAACTCCCACGCACCCTCACGGACCCTGCTGAGGGATGAAAACCGCACTGCTCCTCATGAATCGGAGGTTCAACTATCCGGCGGACCCTCCTCTCCAGTACCCCCGAATAGACTTTGCCGGGCAGGCTGAGGAGTGTGATCCCCCTGTAGTAACACACCCTCCGGTCCCCCTTCTTAAAATGAGGGACCACCACCCCGGTCTGCCAATCCAGTGGTACCGCCCCCAATGTCCACGCAGAGATGTGTCAACCACAACAGCCCTACAACATCCAGAGCCCTAAAGAACTCCGGGCAGATCTCATCCAACCCCGGGGCCCTGCCACCGAGAAGTTTCTTAACAACCTCGGCTACCTCAGCCCCGGAGATAAGAGAACCCACCCCCGAGTCCCCAGGCCCTGCTTCCTCACTGGAAGGCGTGTCGGTGGGATTGAGGAGGTATTTGAAATATTCCCTCCACCGATCCACAACATCCCAAGTCGAGGTCAGCAGCACACCATCTCCACTGTACACAGTGTTGACAGTGCACTGCTTCCCCCTCCTCAGGCGCCGGATGGTGGTCCAGAACCTTTTCGAAGCCGTCCGGAAGTCGTTCTCCATGTACTCCCTGAACTCTTCCCATGCCCGGATCTTTGCCTCGGCAACCACTGCAGCCGCACTCCGTTTGGCCTGCCGGTACCCATCTGCTGCCTCAGGAGTCCCACAGGCCAAAAAGGCCTGGTACGACTCCTTCTTCAGCTTGACGGCATCCCTCACCACCGGTGTCCACCAGCGGGTTCGGGTATTGCCAACATGACAGGCACCGACCACCTTGCGGCCACAGCACCGGTCGGCCGCCTCAACAATGGAGGCGCGGAACATGGTCCACTCAGACTCAATGTCCCCCACCTCCTCCGGGACATGGTTGAAGCTCTCCCGGAGGTGGGAGTTGAAGCTCCTTCTGACAGGAGACTCTGCCAGGCGTTCCCAGCAGACCCTCACAATACGTTTGGGCCTGCCGGGTCTGTCCATCATCCCCCAAACATCGGCGCCAACTCACCACCAGGTGGTGATCGGTTGACAGCTCCGCCCCTCTCTTCACCTGAGTGTCCAGGACATGCGGCCGCAAATCTGTCGACACAACCACAAAGTCGATCATCGAACTGGGGCCCAAGGTGTCCTGGTGCCAAGTGCACATATGGACACCCTTATGCCTGAACATGGTGTTCGTTATGGACAATCTGTGACGAGCACAGAAGTCCAACAACAGAACACCACTCGGGTTCAGATCAGGGGGGCCGTTCTTCCCGATCACACCCCTCCAGGTCTCACTGTCACTGCCGACATGAGCATTGAAGTCACCCAGGAGGACGAGGGAACCCCCAGAAGGAGCACTCTCCAGTACTCCCTCTAAGGACTCCAAAAAGGGGGGTACGCCAAACTGCTGTTTGAGCCATAGGCACAAACCACAGTCAGCACCCGTCCCCCCACCCGAAGGCGGAGGGAGGCTACCCTCTCACTCACCGGGGTAAACTCCAACATACAGACACTGAACCAGGAGGCGACAAGAATCGCCACCCTTGCCCGCCGCCTCTCCCCATCGGCAACTCCAGAGTGGAAGAGAGTCCAACCCCTCTCGAGAAGGCTGGTTCTAGAGCCCTTGCCATGCATCGAGGTGAGGCCGACTATATCTAATCGGAACTTCTCAACCTCTTGCACCAGCTCAGGCTCCTTCCCCATCAGAGAGGTGACGTTCCATGTCCATAGAGCTGGAATCATTCTAATATTTAAGGGCTTAACATGTTAATGACGATTGTTTTCAGCCGTCACATTTATCAAGACCTGATCATTCATATGCTGGGATCGGTCATATCCCAGCATTTCATAAATCATATTCATTCATTCATGCATTAATTCATTCACTCATTCACATGTGCGACCTGTCGTAGCATGACTCCTGCGCTCAGATCTGCGCTCGTTTCTATGCAAGATTGATAAATGAAGGCCAAAGTACACCCTCTGGTGTCAGCTAACAATGAGCTAAACATGTTCTTTCCTCCCTGCCTTCTCCTTTTTTCCTCCATCCTTCTTCTCCTCCTCCCTCTCCTTTGCGCCAACCTGTAAGACCAGATGCGGGAGAGTTTTTCACACTGACACTCCTGACGTCCAATGGAGATACGTTTTAAATAGTCAACCTATAATTCATTGGTCAAAATAAATACCGACCACATGAGTCACTAAGGAGGAATGTGGACATGCAGCACACGATAAAAAGTCAAAAACGTAAAAAGCGGAGATACGTGTTTTTCATCAGACAGTGATCATATGTATAGCTTGCAGTAGCAGATGTTAACTGAGCTGTGATGAAGGTGATTGTTGAGAGGATTTTTGGCTCAATCTGCCAGGATTGTGAAGAGTAGGGCAAACGTATTTACAGATTTTCTGGTGATTTTCTTCTGTAACATAAAAAAGCACAAACTTTAGTCTTGGTTCTCCACATTTCAATGTTGACAAGCCCCTTAAAAAATAAGAGGGGCCACTCTTTTTCCATTTAATTCAATTGGAAAGAAAATGTAGCCGCAAGGGGGCACAAGCCAGTGTCTTATTGTGCCGGTCCCAAGCCTGGATAAATACAGAGGATTGTCTCAGGAAGGGCATCCGACGTAAAACTTTTGCCAAATCAAACATGCGAATCGAATATATGACTTCCATACCCGATTGGTCAAGGCCCGGGTGTTAGGAGTTTTGTGTAGAGGACCCAAACGCTGGTACGAGGCAGGCTGTCCAAGGACAAGAAAGCCTTTTATTGGGTGTACGCGGGGAAACCGAAGGCGTTCTGACTGGAGGAAAAACACTGTTCATACAAAACTCAAAGTCCAAACTCTTCAAGGGGAGGCTCCACTGCGGGGTGTCCAAAGACCTGAACTCGGACTAGGCTAGAAATTTAGGAGCAGGGTTCAAGTTGTTCTATCATGGTGTAGATAGGAAGAGAAATGGAGTAGGAGTTATTTTGAAGGAGGAGTTTGCTAGGAATGTTCTGCAGGTAAAAAGAGTGTCAGAGTGATTAGTCTGAAGCTAGAAATCGAAGGTGTGATGTTCATGTTGTTAGTGGGTATGCTCCACAGGTAGGATGTGAGCTGGAGGAGAAGGAGAGATTCTGGTCTGACATTAATGAAGTGATGCAGAGCATCCCTAGAAGTGAGAGAGTCGTCATTGGTGCAGACTTCAATGGACATGTTGGTGCAGGAAACAGAGATGATGAGTAGGTGATGGGCAGGTTTGGTATCCAGGAGAGGAGGACAGATTGTGGTTGACTTTGTAAAAAGGATGGAAATGACTGTAGTGAATACTTTCTTCCAGAAGAGGCAGGAACATAGGGTGACCTATAAGAGTGGAGGTAGGAGCACACAGGTAGAATACATCTTGGGTAGCCGGTGTAATCTGAAGGAGATCAGTGACTGCAAAGTAGTGGTAGGTGAGGGTGTAGCCAGACAGCATAGGATGGTGGTGTGTAGGATGACTCTGGTGGTGAGGAAGATGAAGAGGGCAAAGGCAGAGCAGAGGACAAAATGGTGGAAGCTGAGGGGGTTTATGATGACTTGTATGCTAGGTTGGACAGCAAGGAGGGAGAGACTGATCTATACAGGTTGGCAAGGCAGAGAGACAGAGATGGGAAGGACGTGCAGCAGGTTAGGGTGATTAAGGATAGGGATGGAAGTGTATTGACAGGTGCCAGTAGTGTGATGGGAAGATGGAAAAAGTACTTTGAAGAGTTGTTGAATGAGGAAAATGAGAGAGAACGAAGAGTAGAAGAGGTGACTGTTGTGGACCAGGAAGTAGAAAAGATTAGTAAGGAAGAAGTGAGGAGAGCATTGAAGAGGATGAAGAGTGGAAAGGCCCTCGGTCCTGATGACATACCTGTGGAGGTATGGAAATGTCTAGGAGAGGTGGCAGTAGAGTTTCTGACTGTGTTGTTTAACAGGATCTTAGATAGTGAGGAGATACCTAAGAACTGGAGGAGAAGTGTGCTGGTGCCCATTTTTTAAGAACAAGGGAGATGTGCAGAGTTGTGGCAACTACAGAGGAATAAAGCTGATGAGCCATACAATGAAGTTATGGGAAAGAGTAGTTGAAGCTAGACCAAGGGCACACGTGAGTATTTGTGAGCAGCAGTATGGTTTCATGCCAAAAAAGAGTACTACAGATTTGCTTTGAGGATGTTGATAGAGAAATACAGGGAAGTTCAGAGGGAGCTGCATTGTGTCTTTGTTGATCTGGAGAAAGCTGATGACAGGGTCCCCAGAGAGGAACTGTGGTATTGTATGAGAAAGTCTGGAGTGGCAGAGAAGTATGTCACGCGGTGCAGGACATGTTCGAGGACTGTAAGACAGTGGTGAGGTGTGCTGTAGGTGTGACAGAGGAGTTCCAAGTGGAGGTGGGACTGCATCAGGGATCAGCTCTGAGCCCCTTCTTGTTCGCTATGGTGATGGACAGGCTGACAGACAAGGTTAGACAGGAATCTCTATGGACTATGATGTTTGCAGATGACATTGTGATATATAGCGAGAGAAGGGAACAAGTGGAGGAGAAGCTTGAGGAGGTTTGCCCTGGAAAGGAGAGAAGTGAAGGTTAGCCACAGCAAGACAGAGTACATGTGTGTGAATGAGAGGGACCCAAGTGGAAGAGTGAGGTTACAGGGAGCAGAGATAAAGAAGGTGGAGGATTTTAAGTACGTAGGGTCAACAGTCCAGAGCAATGGGGAGTCTGGAAAAGAGGTGAAGAAGCGTGTGCAGGCAGGATGGAATGGGTGTCAGGTGTGATGTGTGATAGAAGAGTTTCAGCTAAAATGAAAGGAAAGGTGTACAAAACTGTGGTGAGACCAGCGATGTTTGGTCTAGAGACAGTACCACTGAGGAAAAGACAGGAGGCAGAGCTGGAGGTAGCAGAGATGAAGATGCTGAGGTTCTCTTTGGGAGTGACCAGGATGGACAGGATCAGGAATCAGGACATCAGAGGTACAGCACATGTTAGAGGTTTTGGAGATAAAGTCAGAGAGGCCAGATTGAGATGGTTGGGACATGTCCAGAGGAGAGAGAGTGAATATATTGGTAGAAGGATGCTGAGATTGAACTGCCAGGCAGGAGGCCTAGAGGAAGACCAAAGAGGAGGTTTATGGATGTAATGAAAGAGGACATGAAGGTAGTTGGTGTGAGAGAAGAGGATGCAGAAGACAGGGTTAGATGGAGGCAACTGATTGGCTGCGGCGACCCCTGAAGGGAAAAGTCGAAAGGAAAAGAAGATTTAATTGGAAAGAAACAATCTCAGAAGGGTGGAGTAGTTCCTCTGGTGTAAAAATATCTAATATTTATGCAAAGTGACCTCTTGGATGTGTGTTGTAACATGAATTTATCTGTCCTCATTTTAGAGTGAACTGTCCTTCACCAGTTGCAGGTAATGAAGACACACATCCCCTTCAGGAGCTCTGATCTTGTGCTTCTGCATTTCAAAGTGAGTCACTATGCCCATATGCCCATCCCCTCCCAGCCACGTGCCCGTGCTGTGACTAGACTGAAAGATAACCTGTTATACTGCACCTGTCCTTTTTGTGAATGTCAAAGTAGCGATACCAGGGCCGGGAGACACAAGCATGAACCCCTGTAGTCTCCACTTTACCTCCTTAACTCCCGTATGCAGACTACATGCAGAGTGTAGAATGCAGCAGAGCTGTCTCGATTTCTTATTTCATTTCATTATTTCATTTCTTATTTTCATTCAATTTCTCCATCATTTCAGAGTTGCATTCAACTTTAATCCTTTAAATTCTTCCTGGGTGTTTAAGCACTCCCTTATGTGCTTCAGATGGTGCCAGGAGAGAGCATAATCTCTGACAGCTCCTCTTATCTTTGACTCAGGTTGTTGATGCTGACTGTGAGCGATGACAATGTCACTTCATCTAAATTCCTCTTTACAGCCAAGCCAGTCACCGACAAAGAAATCAGACATCAGTGAATGAAACTCATTACTTAACCCCTCACAAGTCAGCGAGTAATAAACCCAGATACCGCACATCATATTATTGACTGCAAATGGTTTGTCTGTCATTCATAAATAGGGCGTTAAATGGTATGCACATCTTAAGGGAAAGTTAATGCAATACACCTATAATCAGACTCAACAAAGACAGATCACGTAGTGCAGTGAAACAGAAATGTTAACCATCCCTGCAGAACAAATGCACAGTCATACAGTCTGACAAAAGACAGCGAAGAATCTCTCCGGTCTTTTAGCCTGTATAGCTGAGTGGATGGTTATTTATATTCTGCTATTGTTATAGTCAAAGAAAAGTATAGGAGAGGAAAACACAATTTTCTTGTCAATGGCCAATTGTTCAACCTCTGCAAGGCTGCTGGGAGTTTTATTATTTCCATTTTTCATCCATGATAACTCACACACAAGCCTACATCATAAACTTAAGGGATTGCTTTATTTCCACCTGTGAGTGTTTTCAATTAATTTATACTTATATTCATGACATAAACAGGTTTGATGAAGAGTTTAAACCCATATGCATTGCCCCAGCCTGTTACTCTACAAACACCATGGATACAGCCGTGATAGTTCAGTCATTGACCTTAACAGGCGGTCATAGTTCCAGCGATAGAGAGGCTTTTGGTTCAATTCCAGGTGTGTGTGTGTCTGTGTGCGTGCGTGTGTGATTTAGCATGAACCATAGAGCTCAGATCAGGCAAAGAATCAAGATGGAAACAAAAACTAAGGGCATCTTTTATTTCATAAAAATACTTTTCAATTAATCCCATTTAATGTTTTACCTACAATGCATATCGAAATAGTCACTCAAACTAATTCAAATCATTGTTTTGTGTGTCTGTCTACTGTCAGTCCGCATTACTGCAGACGCCGCACCGATCCGCCTGTCGATCTCCCGCTCCATTCTTCCCCCACTCGTGAACAAGACCTCGAGGTACTTGAACTCCTCCACTTGGGGCAGGATCTCCTCCCCAACCCGGAGAAGGCACTCCACCTTTTTCAGGCTGAGAACCATGGCCTCAGATTTGGAGGTGCTGATTCTCATCCCGGCCGCTTCACACTCGGTTCGAACCGATCCACCGTTCCGTGGTGATGAAGAGAGAGCTGAGCCAAAAGGCAAAGCTATCGATTTACCGGTCGATCTTCGTTCCTACCCTCACCGCTCGGAGTAGAGCCGCTGCTCCTCCGCGTTGAGAAGAGCCAGATGAGGTGGCTCAGGCACCTAGTCAGGATGCCTCCCGGACGCCTCCCTGGTGAGGTGTTCATGGCACGTCCCTCCGGTAGGAGGCCCCCGGGACGACCCAGGAGGGACTATGTCTCTCGGCTGGCCTGGGACGCCTCGGGATCCCTCTGGCAGAGCTGGACAAAGTGGCTGGGGAGAGGGAGTCTGGGCTTTCTGCTTAGGCTGCTGCCCCCACGACCCTACCCCGGATAAGCGGTAGAAGATGGATGGATGGCTGGATGTCTGCTCTCACACCCCCATTTGGAAAGACAAGAAAAAGAGATAATCTTTTCCTTTATAGGTCTTATCAAGTAAAAGAAAATGCAATGCATTGCAAAACAAAGTGCTGCACTGAAAGCTTTGTCGTGTTGATAATGCAAAAAGTTATTAAAAATTGCATTTAGACAATTTTTATTTACTGTTTGGGCTATTCTAGTAAAAATCAAGATTGTTTCGGTGTGCAATGTTTATTCTTCTCTGTCATAGTTCTGTGATATTTTTACACCTGTGACATAAGGATGCAAGACTCAAATGCAGGGTTAGTTGCCATTGTATAGTAAGAAAAAAATTACTTTTACAAAGAAGATAATTACTTCAAAACATAACAAAAAACTCATCACTTGTTCAAAACAAGGATAAACCCACTCGAAAAACGTTAACACAACAATGAATGCTTTACTTCTGAGAGACAATGGTATGAACAAGGACAGTGGATAACAAAGCATCTCGCAAGGTTCGCCATGAGACAGGGGAAAAGGCAGACAATGAATACACAAGGTGATGGAAGAGGTGGAAATAATTGGTGCAGTGCAGCTCAAATGTGCTCTCAAGTGCTGGCTAAATCCTGGAAATGTGGAACGTGGGATGTGTCCTGAAAGTGTGTAGAAACGTGAAGAAAAATGGAGGTGTATATGAGGACAGAAATTGATTTGCTTCAAACAGTGCAAAATATGAACAAAAAAGAACAAACAGAGAAGGAGCCTCAGCTCATTGTAGCAGCCCAACACCAACTGAAAGGCCTGGGCCAAGGCAGCCCTTCCTAAAGGTAAGGCTCCTCCCACTGGGTCAGAAATTATTTTTATGGAAACAATCATCAAAACACACGCTCATTTCATCATTCTGGGATGTTCACTATCACAGGATACTTTTACACTGTACCAAGTTTCACGTTGACTTCACATGTGCATTATATAAATGTGAAAAACCAAACCAGACAATAACTACGCAATCACTGCAGTCACATGACCACAAACCCCGCCCAGTAAGTGTATATAACACCTGGAAGTCCTTTGACACTCACACCAGTAAGTTATGATACAGGTAAGTGTATGCATAATGATTACAGCTGGGGGTGTGCACCATGTCCACACCATGGTCTCAATACAGAGCTGGAAGGAAAAAGGGGTTGTTGTGACTGAAATAAAATGGTGAGGGGAAAGGAAAAGCAAATGTGTGAATGTGTGTGAGTATAACAGCCTCTCAGCGCTGTGTGCCATGCGCTGGGCACGGCCTGTGACGGTATTTCGTCACAACTTCCTCCTCCCTTCTCTGCCCTCTGCCTGTTGTGTTTTTCTCTTTCTCTCATTGAGGCAGATCGCAGGCTGTAGCAGCAGGGGTGGTGCTTGGCTCTTACACCTGATTTTCATCAAATTGTTATTTAAACCCTGTCCTCTCAACCCCTCTGCGTCAGTTCGTCCGTTCACTGCTTTTATAGCTTTTAAGCTATTAGCAGTCTCTCTCTCTCTCTCTCTCTCTTTGTTTTTCTCAGCGATCCTCCTCTGGTCTGCTGCACTGCTTCTTCCAGCTCCATCTCCCCTGTCTCCTCAGGATCCCTCTATGTAATCCCTGAATTGTCTGTCTATCACTCTACATCCTTGCGTCCTCACTAAACCTTCTCTGTGTGTTGCATTTGAGTAAACTTCATAAACTGGCGCCATGACAGGATGCACTCTCAAGGACCTAGGCCGATGTAAGTGAACAGTAAAGGGGTTAATTATTTTTCAAATGAGGATGATTTCCACAAGGTCACATCAAGAGGAAGTCTCTGTAGACAGCCATAGCTTTTGCCCCAGCGGATGGGGCAGTTGGCAGGTACACACCTTGAGATAGCGGTGTGGACACATGCAGCAACAGTTCTCTTTCCAGATTCTTTGTCGTTTTTATCTTCTTTGTTTGTTAGGAAGCACAGTAGAGCTAGACCCTGCACTCATCAAAGCTACGGAACTGTGGATTCAGCCAACACCTCTGCTGGCTACTGTAACAAAATGTCACCCACAGTGGAAGCGCCAAAGAAGGTGTGAGCGGAAGCAGAAGAGGAGCAAGCACGGAGGTATACGGACTAGGCTACCGGTTTACCCACATAAGCCAGCCATACTCAGAAACATACTGGCCAATGTAGACTCTTTGAAAAATACAATGGACTATATTCAGTCACTTTGCACCAAGCAGAGGACGCTGATGGATTGCAGTGTGTTTGTGTTCATGGAAACAGGTGTTCTCTCCATCCTGAGTGAGCGTAAAGCAATCTCCCAGTCATGACGTTTTCCATTACCTCTCTCAAAGCACGATTTCATTATTATCAGGCAAGGTGCAACGGGCTGATAACCATTTAAGCATGTGACTACTGAACACTTGGGGACAGGAATGAGGTAACGGCCTTCAGATGGATGACCATATTGTGGATGACCTCCCTTGAGCTGCTAACACCAAGGCTAAATTAAACAAAGGGGATTGATGGATCCTGACAGTTTCAGGCTAATCAAGGTTTAATCATTTAAAACATTTGACATTAGTCTTTCTTAAGGTATTATCATGATGACCCACTGTGGCCCTGACACTAGAGATATCATATGCATTTAAATAATAAAGCATAAAAGCAACTACCTTTGTGTCCCTTTTTTGTTTTTCATGAATATTCAGCAATAACGCCTTCACTCTGAGGAACTTCAATGAGTGGGTGCACAGGTAGAAAGGAATCCCTATATAAAACACAAATAAAAGAAGAGTATGAGTGTCTCCTGGGTACTACATGCCCTTCAGCATCAAACTTGCCTTAGGGCAAATGACTGAGAGTTAAATATTAGAGGACTACAAAGAAAAAAACGAGATATGCAGTAAAGACTCAAGGTTAGGCATTATTTTATCTCCTAAACATACACTGAGTCTGGAAGGAGAGAGCACTGTTGTACTCAATATCTCTTGGGCATGATCATAAATTACATTGCACAATATCCCTAAAGTTCCATGTATTACATTAATAATACTAAAATCATCATGTTTTGACTCTTATATATTTTGAATAATCTAAACTATCAGTCTGGACTCTGTGCCAAACTATGCAAATAGAAAAGGGATTAATGAACGGATATAATCTTTGGGAGCATCAAAATTCTTTAGAGGATGAAAATAACACGCATCAGTTTGCAGAACATGCTATGGTGTGTGGCCAGTGGAATAGATTACCTCAGAAAGCATACAACAGCTGAAACATGTGGTCTACATGGATGTGAAGCATTCAAGATTAAAGAAAGAAATACAAAAAAACGACAATGTTAGTTTGAAATAAAATACATAAAAAAAATAATAAAAGCTTAATAAATTATAAAGCTTTGGTATGTTTACTTTTTAATCAAAAGATAAAACCTCTTCAGAAAATAGTAACACACAGCAAAATTACAATAGAAATTAGCAAGGGAATCATTTAAAATTTTCTCTTACTGGAAGAGTTACATAAATACAACTATTTAGAATTCAGGCAGTATAATGCGCTGGTGGGTGATAATTGCTACAGCATTGCCTACAGGCATTCTATAATGAGACATCTCACTGGAAAAATTGTGTCTGATTGAAAATAATATTTCTATTAATTATCATTAAAAAAGGACTGCCCACCTTGTTCGTGTAACTGTGGAGGCACATATATTTTATATGAGATAAGGAGATTTTAAGCATTTCACACTGAAGTGCATTTCAGAAAGTCAATACAAAAACAAATATATTTTGGAATGGAATATAATGTGGACGGCTCAGGAGGCTTCGGCCCAGCAAAGCTGCAGGTCCAGATGGAGTTTTGCCTCGACTTCTGAAAGCCTGCGTGCAAGAGCTGGGACAACCCCCTGCAGCGCATATTCAACCTGAGTATGGGGCAGGGGATGGTTCCCCAGATGTGGAAGACATTTTGCATCATCCCAGTTTAGGCCCGTCACTCTGACATCGCACGTGATGAAGACCATAACCTTCACCTGAGGCCACAGACCCAGCGCGCTCTCGACCGTCCGCAGTTTGCTTACAGGGAGAAGACGGGTGTGGAGGATGGCATCATCTTTCTGCTCTTCCAGAGAAACATAATGTTGGAAAGATGTTGCTATTTTGACACTGGTGAGATTTGCAAAATCAAAACCAAAATCAGCGGTCATTCAACATTGGCACCTGAGGTTGATTCAGCAGTGAACCAACGTTAAAATGTCAGCTGGACACAATCCTCAACCAGTCAGATAAAACTAGAGAAGCCTATTGGATGAGAGATGAAACTTCTGGTAAGTCTAGTCGACTCTCCTCTTATGGTAATAGATATGTCCTCCAAATAATTCAGAGGCTATTGCTTATAGCTACAGGTCACTTTACTGTATTGCAGTGGATGAAGAAGGCTTTCAAAGAATGGGTCATCACAAGTCCACTGTGTTATGGACATTTAAATACAAACACCCGACACTCTAAAAAGAGAAAGAAAGAAGATAGCTTGCATATTCTTAATATTGTGTTACTTTTTTAAAGGAATGTCTGAAGATAGATTCAGTCAATTTCTTGAACTTGCATCATGACATTTTATCCTTGCCTAGGGAAACCGTTGCACTGGGAATCAGTATTCTGAAATCTGTTCTTACGTTTCAGACTGTTGCACTGACTGATACGCTGTAGTAATTTCTCTACGGACCCCTACATTTCTCTCTGAATCAATCAGATCATATAATTGGAGGAAACAGAAATAGCCTCCAAAGTGTTTTTTACAAAGCTCAATTAGCGTTGTCTATGCATGTGAATGCTTTGCGAATTCTCTCTTGGCTCTTTTAAACTCTTGCCACCTCCAGACATGGCATTTGAACATGTGCCCTGCAAAACACTGCATAATTAGTTCCTCAGGAGAGAGTAATTCATCTTCCAAGGGAAATGATGTGTCCACTTCCGCATCTGTGGTCATTACACTTTAAATTGGAATGTCTGGGACTGAGGACACTCAGTATGCGGCAGAAAATAATCATGAAAGAGATGACACTGCGTTTTATTATTTTCTCTATATGATTCATCATATTATTAAAAACGGTAAACATATGCATACAAATACTCATCAGCATGGAAGCACCACCTCCTCAAAGCTGTAAAGGATCATGTCATTTTTAGTTTAGTGCAGTTTGTCAGTTCAGTCAGTTATGATGTATTTCCACATTCCTCTAATGGTGACTCCAAACACTGGTGTGGCTTTTTAGTGCAAATAAACACCACAGGTCCATGAGAAAAACAGCTACAATCTTTCATTCACATCTACATACACAATTTCTGTAACATTTCCAGGTGAATGCTTTTATTGTGTGTGTTTTTAGTTGTGTTTCCTGTGTTATGTTTGTGTTTGCTTTTCATTTCTTGGACTAATTGGTGCACACCTGAACTTAATCTAATCACTGTCTGTATTTAAGTCCGGGTTCCACAGGCTCCTGTTGCCAGAATGTTGCTTTTCAGCTGTTTCCTCTGTGCTTCCCTGTGGACTTACTCTGTAGTGTTTCTTAATCTTCCTGTGGCTTTTTCCTAGTCATCCTTGGTTGTTCCTTGTGAATCTTGGCATGTTTAGGGTTTGTTTGTTAATCTTGTAAGACTTTTTTTTTAGTTCATCTAGTGATTTTTAGTTTATAGTTCTAGTCATTTGTTTATTTTCTGTGATTTTCTCTCAGTTTATCTAGTGATTTTTAGTTTGTTCTAGTAATTTTTGGTAATAAAACCTTTTACTGCAACTTCTGCTTCTGTTTGTGGGTCCAGACTCTGTTTCGCACAATGTCAGTCTAAAATGCAGAGACTTTCCATCTTACATAAAACAATCAAACGGAAGGACCAAGGACTCATTTGCAGACACGCATGTCATGCACGCCTGCTGCTGTTGCCAGTTGTGCTCCGAGTGATTAGAAATAAATACATTCACTCATACATAAATTAGGAAGTAAAATCAAGCACTCTGGCCCTAGCGAAGCCTTCAACCCGGCTGTAAATCTGCCTGATTTATTAATTAAAAAATAAATAAAAAATCAGGGAACCTTCTTTACAACAAATCTTTGATATAGTATGACAATTATGATATTTTAATATGGCTCAATATGAAGGTTTTAAAAGATTTTATTTTTTTTTTTACATTGAAGTGAAAACACATTTTTAATAAATGTGATTAGATAAAGTGGTTGGTAGCATTTCTAGCATTTCTTTATGCTGGCAGAGATGTGCAGTCTGGAATGTCATTTGGGGTCTATCTGTAATGAAGACAGAGGTAAGCAATCAAAGCTGTCTGAAAACCATTACCAAGTAATGAGTCAGTGGGTGGTAGATCTTCCACCAGCTACAGTTATTGGATTGGGTGGTTTATCTCCATTTATATTCATTTATTGTTTTATATATATAAGGGAGGAAAATGGGAGAAACTCTGCTTCCGAATGCATGGACTGTTTTTCCACTTGGAAAATGTCTTTTTTCAAGGGTCAGTTAAATGATTACATCTATTCTGTGTGTGTGTGTGTTCTTGTTGAATTTGTAATTAAAATCAAACAAATTTCTGTGTCTTTGTTCAACTGTGTGTCTCGTAGTGCTTTGCTGGGAGGCAAACATAGCAGGAGTAAAAACGATTGGGTTTTGCGACTGCAGATTGACTCACAAACAGCATGACTAAATTTTTTTTCTTTTTTCTTTTGCACTTAAAATTAAAATACGATTGTGGCACAAAAGCAAATGCAATCTCTGTATCTGTGCATTTTTGTGAAGTCTAAAAGTCTTTTAGGTGCTTTTTTGCAAACTCCACGGGGACTTTCATGTGTTTTACTATATTTTGCTATCTGGCCATTCTGTCAATTGATCTTTTAGAACTGAGATCTGGTTGTTTTTAACTTTTTCCATTTCTTTATTCTTGGGAGCCTTAACTACAAGTTTTGCTTGAACTTCTATGAGCAGCTGAAACACATGGCAGAAAATATATTATCAGTTCCTATCAGATACATGCAGTCTGTCAATGGAACATAAATCTGCTGTGCTGGAGTGAAGCTCCACAAAGCTGCAAGCAGGATCCTGCATCAGATGGCAATGAAACTGAGCTGCAATATCATCTGAATGCATGTAAGCAAGAGGGACTTATTAAGTTACTTCAGTTGCCTGTGTGTGTGTGCGTGTGTGTGTGTTTGTAAAAGGTTTTAAAAAATAGCAGTAAGAACATTTACCTCTTTCAACAAATGAGGTTTCATGTTGACTCATTTGCTGTCATCAGTCTGTCAGTGAGCTCTCCCCAAAGTGAATCAGTGGATTTGGCTGAAATGCAGCGGCAGATGGCTGCAGGCCCAAGGCTCCGTTGATCAGATTTTGGTGATGTCTGTGTACAGGAAGAGTGCCAATGGACAGTTATGATTTTGACTCAGTTTTTGCCCGGGTTACGTGCACAAAATGGATGTTTCAGTTGATTTGGTCTGCAACATTAAAGATTAGATTAAATCTAAATTATTTTAACCTGAATGGCACTAACATCTGTATGTTTCCAAAAGACTGTGCATTATACCTCTCTCTTGGTTAATAACTAGTGTTGCCACAGTTACATGGAAAAAATAATCAGACTACTGATTACTCAGTAGTAAACTACTAAAAAGTAGTTTAGTTACATTACTGATTACTTGATTTTAAAAGTAAGTCAGAGTAAAAGTTAGAGTAAAAGATGTATAAGACAACAACCAATTTTTAATCTACTATTAAATTGTGTAATGATGATGTAATGATTGGGTAATGATAATGATTGCATCGCCACCGAAGTCCGTCTTTTGTTGTTCGGCTTGGGCGGGGAGACCTCCTGCGTGCGTCGCTGCTGCTACTTTCTGCTTCGCGTTCTCCACAAGTTTTACTGTGCCGTGCTGCCGCTTCAGATGTTTTTTTTAAATTTGATGTGGAGTTTTTGGAGGTAGATAAACTTTTGTTACCACCAGCACAGAGTGTACAGAGAACTCTGATATTGTTATCTTTAGCAGAAAAAAACTCAAAATAGTGATTGTATTTCCAGCTAGAAAATGCGAATCTTTCTCCTGTCTCCATTTCTCTCCCGCCGGCTTCTCGACTTGTGAGTTGTCCGCGTGCTTAAAAACGTGACTTAGCGCATATGTGACGTCACTCCGAGAAACACAAAAAGGAAGAAATTTACATCTTTTTACGAAGGAAAAGGACTTATAAACAGTAAAGCAAAATGACTCGGAAAAGAAACTTTAGTCTGACTACTGGTTTGGAAAAAGTAATGCGTTAGATTACTCGTTACTGGAAAAAGTAGTCAGACTAGAGTAGTGCGTGTGCGTTACTTTGTAACGGGTTACCAGCATCACTGTTAATAACCAAAGAAAGCACTTTCTATACAAGCCTTGCAATAAATATTTCATAAATAGCGATTCAGCACTCTATTACATATTTGGTATACTGCAGTATTTGTATGTAGGGGCTCAGGGTTTACCGTGGTCTTTTCAAATACAGGCTATGGGATATATGTGTTTTGCTAACATTATATTGCTTTGCTCTCTCAGCCAACCACAATTGCTTTGAGATCTGAGTGATGAGAATGAACATAGTAAAAGGACAGCATCCCTGGATAGTCCAGTGCAAATTACCGATACCTGTCGGTTCTTTTGTTATTGTGTCGTACTTGGCTTTTTCCTTTTTTGATAATCTTTTTTTCTCTTTATATTACACAAGCAATAGTCAGCACAATAGGCAACCTATAGCTGCAGGTGCCACAGGGTGGTAAGAGGAAGTGTGGGACTGAATTTTTCATTATAATAAACGTGACATAGCCCTGCGATAGGCTGGCGACCTATCCAGGGTGTACCCTGCCTCTCGCCCCTTGACAGCTGGGATAGGCTGCAGCAGACCCCTGCGACTCAAAAGTTGGATAACGCAGGTACAGAAAATGGATGGATGGATGGATGGATAAACGTGACATATCCATGAAGAAAAACCAAAGAGAAAGCAGCTTCCTATATGAGTCAGCAGTGTTTCTGAACCCTAAGAGTCCAAGCGCTCTGTTTCAGTTTGCCCTCCACAAAAACATAGAACTACACTGTAAAATGAGACGAAAATGGCACTTGACACTGCTTGGCCCATTCAAAATTGAAATGTTCAGGATGGCGATAAAATGCATTAAGAAACTAGGTACAATGGAATGTTGTGTCCTATTTGCCCTCAACAAAACTCAATTTCATGCTCTCTTTTATTCAGTCAGGTTATAGAAATGAGATCTGAGGCTTTCTGCAGATAATTTCTGAAGATAGTTGGACATTATGTGTTCCTGTTAAACGTGTTTTCTTAATAAATCATTACAAAACACATGCCTGACTTAAACCCTTTCGGCAGTTGGCCATTAGCTTCAGAGCTACTTTGGGAGTGCTGTGGTTCTAGTGCTGACGCTTGGCTGGAAGCATCAAAATGACTCAGCAGCTGCCTCACCTATTGGTGGACAGGCCTGCTCTACACACACTTCTTATCAAAGTCACCTGTTTACTCATGAGTGATCTGGAAGGAGTCATGGTCTGGTAAAGCCTCTTTCACCATCTCCTTATATACACATAAGAATTGTATTAAGCATAAACATCATGCTAACATCATGCTTTTGTGTTTCCTGGGCTTCGTCAAAATCTCTTAGTTACAACATCCATCCATCCATCCATCCATTTTCTACCGCTTATCCGGGGTCAGGTTGCGGGGGCAGCAGCCTAAGCAGGAAGCCCAGACTTCCCTCTCCCCAGCTACTTCGTCCAGCCCTTCTGGGGGCATCCCGAGGTGTTCCCAGGCCAGCCAAGAGACATAGTCCCTCCAGCGTGTCCTGGGTCTTCCCAGGGGCCTCCTACCGGAGGGACGTGCCCTGAACACCTCACCAGGGAGGCGTCCAGGAGGCATCCTGACTAGGTGCCCGAGCCACCTCATCTGGCTCCTCTCAACGCGGAGGAGCAGCGGTTCTACTCCGAGCTCCTCCCGGATGGCAGAGCTTCTCACCCTGTCTCTAAGGGAGAGCCCAGCCACCCTGCGAAGGAAACTCACTTTGGCCGCTTGTACCCGTGATCTCGTTCTTTCGGTCACTACCCAAAGCTCATGACCACAGGTGAGGGTAGGAGCGAAGACCGACCGGTAAATCTCTTCACCACAGCGGACCGGTGCAGAGTCCACATTACTGCAGACGCCGCACCGATCCGGCGAACATAACATTGCGTGAAATAAAAACTGATGTGGGGCGTCTAATTTTATTGTTCTTCTAATGCTGCAGTTGATTTCTAAGGGATTAAGACACGTCCTGTCTTTTGATGCAAGACTAAAATAACCAACATTTATTAAACCATCAGGGGCGGTATGTCTGTTAATTAAAAGGTGGATAAAACTATTACATTTTTTTGCAGTGGGCTATCACTTAGTGTTAACATTATGCAAGACAAGCCTTTTATTCTCCTGTGATATTACATCTACTTTTATTTGTAGCTTTCTGCCTGACGCAGGAAGAGTTTGCATAAATAGCAGCGTTGTCAAAATATTAGTTCTGCTCAAATTATAAAACAACAAATGAAATAACACATGAATAATACATTAAACACATGAGTGGGTCCCCTTTGACTCGGTGCCATCCTTCTGGCAGCAGTGGCCAAACAGTGTGGGTGAAGGCAGTTCTCTGCCATGGTCTGACAGGCATGCTCCATCACCTCATTTGCTCCGTACTTCCACGTATTCATCTCTGCTTGTGTAACAAAGACTAAGGAGGATTGTAACAGTATGTAAAGCATGTGAAAGGCAACATGTTAAAACTATTAATGTGCAAATATTTTACCTCAATCATATGAAAACGTAACCAACAAAAAGTAAAGCCTACTCTGTAAATGATTACATATATTGTTATATAATGTGGTATATTTTTCGTGGTATATTTCGTTGTATATTTTGCGCTGTTTTGTGTCTCTCTGCGTATCTTTCTGCAGGTCTCCATCTCCAAACCTTCATGCTGCACACATCTGGCCTCTGACAAACCCAGCGTCCACTGTCAGCACCTGCCTATGCTGTTCCCTTTTTATTGCTTTTTATTTTTTAATAACGGCCTTTTAATAACAGCCTTCTATGGTGTATGTTTGCATGTTTCCCTCTCTCTCTCTTTTATTCTCTCTGCCCTGTCTCCCTCTTCTTCTCCTCCTTTACCCATCCAGCTTTCAGCAGGATGGTTCCTCCTTGTAAACCTGGTCCTGCTCAAGGTTTCTTCCTGTTAAAAGAGCGTTTTTCCTGCCACTGTGCTTGCCTCTGGGTTTCTGCCTCTGTAAAGCACCTAGAGACAGTTCTGATTGTAAAAGTTGCTATGAAGAGAAGAAGTATTTGCAATGGTCTAGCAGCAAAAACTGATGTGTGGATAAATATTGATTACTTGCTGACAGAGAATATTACTATAGTACTACATTTTATTCACAGTTATTTTGAAAATGTCTTAATATACGTGGAAAAATATATAAAGGCTATATTACTCTATTAAAATGGTATATCTAGAGTATTTTTATTAGGGAAAGAGAGAAATAGCTCCATTTTTTTTTACCCCTTTCAGCACGTTTTCAAATTGGATGTGCTGCTTAGTGCATCTGAGATATTTTTGCAGAACCATACCAGCCTCTCATTTTCAGGCTGGGAAAATGTCATGGATGCTATTATTTCTTCCCACATCAAAATACAGTCTGATATTAGATCCTGAAAGATTATACATCGATGTTTGAGACAAAGCTTTTAATCCGACCTTAATGCATATTTATCATCTTCTATTTTATTTATTGTAATTATTTAAATCTTGAATCTCTGCAACCATTTGTGTATTGTTTTTAGACATACTAATATATGTCTAAATTGAAAATGTAATGGAATAAATTTCACGTGCTTCTTTTGTGGTCCCTCAATTCTTTAGAACTACAACTTCTAGTTTTCTAATCTGAGCTTGTCTTTAATTTTCAAGACTGGTTGACAGAAATTAATTGTTTATGTCTGTGTAGATTCTCACTCATCCAGGTCATAGTTATCCAAAATTAGATCCCTCTGTGTCAACTGGACCTTTTCAGTCCAGTTGACACAGAGAGATCTAATTTTGGTTAATTGTTTATGATAACTGCCTTTAATAGATCCAATAAACCCAGCTGTATTTAGCTCAGTTAACTCATTTAGTAAATTCAAATGATGCCGACGTGCCTGCTATTGAATCTCAGGACCGCAAACGCTTCAGAATCTGCCTCTCTTCTGGGCTGAATTATTACAATCAAACAGCAGAAAAGGATAAAACCATATATCCTTATACCCATATATCCTCAAACCTGGAGTGGATTCCCCAAATGATTATTAGGGGATCAGCTGGCCTCATTTGCTATGATGCAGAGTCTACAATCCCTATATGTTTCTACGACTAGCAGATGTTCCCATCTGATTCTGTTTCAATGGTGAGCAGGTGTAAAAAAAAAAAAAAAAAAAAAAATTCCAACAAAGAAAAGCGTCCATATTCAAGGCCAGGATATGCATGCACACTTAGTCCTATTTATCTCTCATTTAACTGTCAGTAAATGTACTGTGTTGATTTAAGCTAACGATAGAAACAACATGTACCATGATTTTTTTTGTTTGTTTGTTTTGTGACAGATTTTATTGCTTTTCTTTTTCTTGTGCAAAATTCTGCAAAGTCACTGGTTGGTTGAGATATCAACGATGAATTCTTTTCAGCTCTTCAGTCTTCAGCTAGTGTGCAAGCGTTTTCTTAATTTGTACAAGGGACAGTCTGAGCAGATGGTGTTTGACGTATTACTCCCCACATAGATACGCTGAAACGGCAAAGACATGATTTGACAGTAAATTACTGCACATCATTATAATGGTAGTAAGAGCTGATATATATTGTAGTACTATTATAGTTCTGTGTTATCTGGATAAAGCGTCTCATTCCAAGACCCATGGGTGACTCTAAATAGACTACAACTTCATTCTACAAATAACATTTTATGTAGAATGACAGTTTTCCAAGCTTGGTTAAATAAACCACAGCACCAACTAATGTCTAACGTGATAAATGTTTGTCAGTCTGCTCCACTTAGAGGATTTTGTGTCTTTCATGAAAGAAATCAATTGTCCACAAACCCTCCATTTTTCTTGAATTGCATGACCTTCTCTGCTGAGATTTCCACTCTTTTTCCTCGTAGCTGTTATCATTGTAGTCCATCACTGTTCATCGCCATTTCACACCTTTGGAAAGCCTGAAATAGAAAAGCTTGAAAGTGAAAATGGCCAGCTTTTCTCACCCTTTCACACATTAGAAAATGCCAGAGAAGAACTGCACTTTGCTATTGTTTACCATTATTTTAGATATTTGAAAATACCAAAGAAGCAAACAATTAAGTTAAAAAGAAAAAGGAAAAGGAACTTTTTTGTGTGTTCTTACAACCAAATTTGTCGGCCCGATGGAGGGAGAGTCCTGAGTCACTGCCGTGTGGGCTCACCTAACCATGTCTGCTGTTTGATGGTGGAAAGCTGCGCAGCTTTCTGAAGTCTGCAGCGGCACGTGGAAGCAAACAAAGAGCTGGGAATAGAATGGCCGACCTTCGTGCTGTGAGGCACTTGTGCTAACCAAAATGTCACCATGTCGCCTACACATTTGAAAATGCAGGAGACAATTGCAGTGGTGAAAGATGGACTAGAAAGGATCAAAGAGAGATGCATTTGTGTGTACCAGTAATTGTTGGATCTCCAAGAGTTGTATTTCATGCCAGGTCTTCATTGTGTGTCTGTTTTTTGCTTTTTTTCCGTATTTGTTAGTTTGCAGCTCTGTTCATAGTAATATTAAGGCTCATTAAAAATTTCTGAGAAAATTTTTCATCAGCTGCCAAACGTTGTTGCTGTGTGAAATCAGGTCTCGTCATAATTTCAAATACACCACTACAAACTGGTAAGTGCTCTCTGTGACAACAGTCAACAGTCCTTCACATGAGCAACGTATTACAAGTTGCTTTTGATAGAAGGAATCCAATGAATGCCATTTATTTACAATTTTAATCCACACTATGATCCTAAACACATTTAAGCCTGTACTTTGATAATTTTGTGCAGTGTAGTTCTCAGTTGTTTTTTGTGCACACAGGGATAAAATATAGCAAAAATAGCAAAGTTGTTCCAGCTTTTAGCAACTGATCAGTTAAGTACTGTATTTTCGGCACTATAAGGCGCACTTTTTTTATAGTTTGGCTGGTCCAGTTACAAATACTCAGGTGCCACCAGTAACTAGCTTGTTGGAGTCGCGAGCTTGTTATGTTACTTCTGCTTTTTCAGCCTCCCACCTATGTTCTTTATGCTATAGTGTAGCTGAATAACTGCTAATGTGTTACGTTATCATACCTGACACCTATTCAGCCTGTTGTTCTATATTCTATTGTTATTATTATAATTTACCTTTCCAGATGAAATGTCTGTTCTTGGTCTTGCATTTTGTAAAATACATTTCCCCCCCAAAAAATGCCTTTTAGTCCAGTGCGACTTATATATGTTTTGTTCTCCTCCATGACGCATTTTTTGATGCGACTTATACTCCGGAACGACTTATAGTGCGAACAATACGATATTCAGATCTGATAAGTGTGTTCTAGCCTACTGAGATTAATCCAGTTTTAGGATTATGATATTACTTATTCAGTGTTAGTGTGAATAATTTAGACACATAAATTGGCCCCAGTCTGACCACTCTAAAATACTAATGACATTAACCCATTCCTTCCTTTATACTGAGTCTGTGAATACATTTCAATGTGTTGCATAAATTGGTCCAGTGGTGATAAGATCAGCGGAATCATGCAAATACAGACATTGGTACATGGTCATTCTTGAATATAAATAGAAAAAAAATCAAAACATTTGACCTGTGACAATGCAGATGTTAGAAAAGGAGATGTATTTTTTAGCATATTGGCTAGAAACATAATCTGTGCTTTAAAAAAAGAAGAAAAAAATGGAAAAAAAAACAGTTGAGAGGTGAATGGGGATGATTTAGGCAGCAACAAGTAAAAGCACTTAATGACTAATTAAAGCTTAGACAGCTTATTCCATTTGCTTGTCAGGATTCCTCTTCTTGGCCATTTCTCACGTGCACTAATTATAACACCAGCTTAGAAATGACTGATTTGCAGGAAGCAGGAAGTAAACACATGTAAAGAGCATGTGCACTCTTTACATCGGAGCTGATCCGATGCAATAAAGTGGTGTTGAAAGTGTCTTCTGTAGATGTGAATTGATGCATCAAAGTTGCAGACCTACGTTGGCAACAAATCACTAAACCTGAATGTAAAGTAAAGATGTAAGGATTAGAGGGTTGACCAGCTGTAAAACGAGGACAGAGAGGGGAACGCAGACAGATTTTCATTTTACCAGTACTGAAATTACCACAATGCAGTGAGTAGAAGCAGGTTTTGTATCCTGTGGGCATTGCTAAATCTGGTTTACAGGAAGTGTTGCTGACACAAATACCCTCCTCACATAAATGAAGGAAAGACCTTCAGGGTCTTAATATCTGAAATACCTTAGTTGAAATCTTTATTGATTGAGTGCATAAGCTCTGTAAGAAGGACCTGTTATCTGGATAACAATCACACTCAAAATGAAGGGAAAAGAAGAGTGAAGTCACAAGCAGGGCTCAACCGATTAATTGAATAAGTTGAGTAATTTGATTACTAAAAAGCTTCGATAAAAATTATTTGTGTCAAAACTTCGTTTAAATTTGGCCCACTATACTTCGCACTGTGTTTGGCAGGGATCATGCTCGCTGCTTTGGCTGCTGATTGCAAAGAATTTAACATTAAAAAGAAAAGCAAACGTAGAGCAATGTGTCTACTGGAAGATGCAGTTAGCTTAGCATAATAGCACAACGCTGCTGCTGCAGCACCTCCAAAGGAAATATCTGGTCTCTACTAAAAGTCCGCAGATCGAACCGGAAACAGCAAGCTAAGGCTAATGATAATTAGCAGCAATTAACACAAATCAGCTAACAGAACTCATTGTGATCCATGATTCAGAGAAGTCTGATAACTAACGCTCTTTGTTTACAGCTCTGTGGAAAGGCTGATTCACAACTTTAATCAATGCGGCGGCTAAACCACTAGCTATCATGTTTCCCCAACTCAGCTAAGTTTTTGATTTAATTATATTAATAATCCACGGAAAATAAACTTCTATGGTGAGTTTGTTAAAGCCTGAACTTTAGTTAAATTGTAAAAGTCAGTTTAATTAACGCTGTATCTAAGTCTGACATTATTTTGAGCATGTTCAACGGAACAAGAACGTTATGAATGTTTTTCAATAAAGTTAGAGTGATTTGACACAGAGTAAAAAAAAAAAGTCGCAGTGTGTGCAGTATACTTCTTATCTGATTACTCGATTAATCGTCAGAATAAGTAATAGAATCCTCAATTACTAAAATAATCGATTGCTGCAGCCCTAGTCACAAGCTCATCTAACGGCCGAGAACGTTTACCGCAGCTCATGGTGTGTTGCGGTAGTGCGGCCTCCATGTTGCTGTATGCATGCTCTACATTGTCTGGGCATGCTACTGACAGGCAGACGGATCGTGTCCACGGGCTTCTTCTCCCAAACCTAGTTTAGGGCATCAGTGAGCTCTTGAACAGTCTGCGGTGTGGCAGCGCAGCAGCAAATGCAACCATGCATGACATCCCAGATGTGTGTGGATGGACTTAATCTAGGGAACAGTCAGACCAATCAATGCCACAAATGCCTTTACCATCAGGGACTGGGAATCACGCGCCCAAGTGACAAACTTGAAGCAGTGTTGCTCATGTTTGTCCCGGCACCGTGGTGCAGAGAGCGGCCCTATTGTTGGGTTATGTCCTCCTACAGCCCCGTTTTACCTCTGCTGGTGAACTGTTCTCCAGAGTATCTGTGCTGTCTGTCCTGACACTGCACACCTTCTGACCTGTAGGATGGAGGAGCTGCATGACCTGAACAACATCTGTGAACCCTTAAAAAAGCTAAACTAACAAAGAATCAAGGGAAAGGAAGACAAACAGTAAAAGGCCTTTGGCCACCACCTACAAAAGATCTCATTAATAGAGGTTTGTCTCGTTAATTGCTTCTCCTTTCCGCCTACTGTTACTTCTATTTCCCCACCGGCAGTTTAAACTGAGTCACAATCACCGCTTTCTAACTGGACAGGTTTATATACTGGAGGTGTGATATATGTTTTTTAACAGTCCTGTTCAGGATCTTGGCAAGCAGTTTTTAGATCTGAATGCCTTTTTTGTATTAGACAGATTTGATTTTTTAAGATGAGTCTCTTATTTTGTGTCATGATAAAGACTCTTTATTTATTAATTTGTGAAGGATGTGCCAGACCTAAAGAGGTAGAATCAAAACAAACCTAAATACTGTATCTGCAGTAACACACAAATACACCTTCTTAGCATCAAGGTACCACCACTACATCTGCACTAGGTAGTATTAAACATGACACTTAAAATTAAGAATTAGAATTGAGACTCGACAGTTCCACTTATGGAGTGGTGGAGTGCTTCAGGCCCAGCTGACCTTGGGGAACTTTGTCCCATCTGCACAGCTCTGGAGCTCAGCTAATTACCATGGGGTTCTTGGTCAGGTCTCCTACCAAGACCCTTCACCAGATTGCTCTGGTGGGTCAGACAACCAGCTCTGAGACCTGGGCCTCAAGGTCATCATCGCTCTGAAATCTAGAGGCAGTTCAGTTTGACATCATGGTTTGGTTTTTACCTTGATGCTCTTATCTCTTGTGCTGTCTCCATTCCTGTTCACCCTGTACACCTCAGACTTTCAGCCCAACTCTGAGTGGGCCCACCTGCAGAAGTCCTCTGATGACTCTGCAGTGGTCGGGTGTAGCAGTGGTGGACGGGAGGAGCAGAACACTGAACCGGAAGACCAACACTGAGGTTGTGTACAAGGGGATGAGCAGACTACTTCCTGAGGAAGCTGAGATCCTTCGGCGTGTGCAGCAAGATGTTGGACATCTTCTACCAGTCTGTTGCTGCCAGCCTGTTCTATGCTGTGGTCTGTGGGGAGGGAGGATCTGAACCAGCAACCCCAGACTGAACAACCTGATCAGGAAGGCTGGCTCCGTGATTGGCTGCAAACTGGACACCATGGAAGCTGTGGTGGAGAGGAGGACGCTGAACAAAGTGTTATCTATTGTGGATAACCCAACCAGCCTCTCCACCCTCTCCACCCGCTCCTGGACAGGCAGCGGAGCTCCTCCTCAAACTGATTCAGCTCCGCTGCCACAAAGACAGACACAGGAAATCTTTGCTGCCCAGAGCAACAACCCTGTTCCACACCTCCGTCTGACTGAGATGCTCAGCCCTTCGTGCTGTGATGGGCTCTATTTAGTACTTTCATGTGGCACATTGTCATGTACTTTCTTGTTGCATTTGTAATGTTGCACATTTGATTTTCTACTTCTTGTTGCACATTCTCATGTTGCACATTATTATAAATATATTATGATAATGCTGATGATGCTGCTGGAACAAGTTAATTTCCCATGTCTGGGATGAATAAAGTACTTCTATTCTATTCTATTCTATTCTATTCTATTCTATAGACACACAGCTGTATATCTGATCAATCAAAGTCATAAAGACTTTAAACACGGCGCAAATGCAATGCTTCTAGAAAACACACAACCCTAATAGTGTAGAGTGCAGAAAGAAGAAGAAAAAACTATAAAATATGTATTTTGTTTAAGAAAAGCAAAAGAAAATGAATTGTTCCTGTAGTAGTCTGGCTCAGTAATTTTAATACAAAGGTGTGTATCCACACACAACCTATCTATCCTATCTATTAACAGTGTGAAATAGACCACAAACCAAAAAGTCTGTTGCAGTTCACCTTTTTTTTTTTTTAATTCACACTCCACAACTGTGTTGTGTACCAGGGTTAATTCTTGAATGTCTTTAACATTGTTAAGGGATTTACATGTCTTTTGTAGCGGTCCCAAATAATCCTTCTTCTTAAAATGGCAAATGTGATTCACAATGCCCCTCAAAAAGCTAATCCATATAGTTAAAAATAACATTCCAAAAATATCTGGAAGCAAACTTTCTCTCTGAGAGCTGATGAATTAGCTTTTTCTGTGACCTGTCCAGAAAATATACCGCAGGACTCTGATGTGCTAAAACTATGCTAAAAATACTAAGATGCAAACAAAAGGTCTTTTCTCATCTTTCTGATAGACATTTTCATCTTCCAAACATGTATTTATCTTAAAAAGCTGCTCAACATTTGCTCACAATAATCCCTGCTGTTAAAAAAAACACTGCAGTAGCTGACTACTTCAACAAGAACTGTAGTTATTATTATTGTTATTATTATTGTTGTTATTATTATAGTTAGTAATGAGAAGGTTTAAGGACAGTAAAATCTGATGTTTTTTTTCTTCATTTGTCCAAGTTCCTGCAGAGAAAAGGTTAAAAATTCAGTTATCTATTTATGTCATGTCACATGCAAGAGTCGACTGTAACAGTGAGGAGAGTGTGCGGACCTCCACAACCGTTCTTTTCGAGCAGATCAGTAGCTCACAAGGCTACGCCTTGATACATGAAGTTGGTTTTCCTGAAAATGGGAAACTAATGGTTTTATTCAGGTGAAACCATATATATATTTTTTTTTTTGGGGGGGTAGTGGGGGGGGGGAATTGATTTAACATGCTAGTGGCTGGTTCTTATTGCTGGGAATTTGAAAGTGAAGCATGAGGACCATATCACAAAAGACTTACTTGCAACCTTTCAGGCTGAGAGAGTCGCAAACCAAAGCTCACTGTACAAAGTCTAGATGAGAATTACATCGCTGCAGGCCCCTACAAAGTCTGGAGAGTCTTTACAATCACTCCTGGAACCTTCCAGTTTTCATGGAAATAACAACAACAGGGAAAATGGAAATGTTTGATTGATTTTAGCCTAATAACTGAATAAGATTTATGTTATTGTGTATTTTGTTAACTATATCGAACGAGACATTTACAACTGAAATGTTAGAAAGCCACGGCTGCTTGTCTGATCCTGCATGGAGATAACACTCTGGACATTCTTCTTCTCAAATTGACCCTTTGCCAGCTAACATGATAGATGAAGCCTAATGAGATGAATGAAAGCACCAATTTAAAGCAGAAGAATGACTGTAACCTCTTTCTGCTCAGGTCCATTACACAGCCACTCAGGAAGTTCCAAAAAGCTTTTAATGGGGTTTAATGTTGTTCTCGCTGAACACATATTCCCAGACAGCTGAATAGTTTGTATTTATGGACGATAAAGACCTTTGGACAAGAAGTGGCAAATGGCGTCAGAATATAATCAAGTCAAATCTCATGACACATTCTTTCCAAAATATCAGTTCCCCATTCACACACCTTATCTCCATGCATTTTTTAAATAATAGCCATTTTACAAAAGAGGAAGGTTCTATTTTTTTTATTATTATTTTGAATGGTTGACTTTGAGAAAATGTATATTTCTGCAAACCTATGGCTCAAAACATAACTTCTGCATTTCTTGGGCAAAGTAGATTGTAACTGTTGGAATCTTGAATTCTATTTTGGTTTACCACTTTTAGGCACTTAACAAAATTTTGCAAACAACTTCAAAAAAAGATTAAAATGATTATTGGGTTAAGCAGGTAAATGGCCCTCATGATGCTCGTTCATAGCTGCCTCTCTGGTTTTAGTTGTTTTTTTTTGTTTTTTTATTTAATTGGCAAACATATTAGGGCTAAAGAAATGTATGCCTTAACAATACTGCCTCAGCAGAAATACATAAAGTATTTATTTATTTATTTTTTTTACATTTTAACTTAAATGCTAACAATTTTAGCTTATTTTATTTATTTATTTATTTATTTGTTTTGTTTTTAAGATCTAGAGTGTCACAGATATTATTTTAGTAAATTAATTATTCAAAGACAGATTTTAAAAAAATATTTCCGGAATCAATTTCTTCTTTATCTTGACTAAAATTCGGTTGGACGCAGAGATTATAAAGCTGAATAAGTATTTGTAAAGATTTAAAAAAAGAAAAAAAAAAACAAAGAAAAAATGTTGATTTAAAAATTTTGTAACTCTTCTTGTTACAGCGTTATTGGGCAAAGGCAGACAATAAATATTTAAAAAAAAAATTATCTTTTTTTTTACTGGAAAAAAAAAAATCAACAGAATAAATCGGCTTAATGGACCGAATTAAAGTGGTTGGAATCCAGGGTGGGATTAAGGGAAACTGTGAAATAAAAGAGCGTGTGATCAAAAATGAGTATGCACGTCTGTCTGGAGGGCGGGGGAGAGAGAGAGAGAGAGAGAGAGAGAGAGAGAGAGAGAGAGAGAGATTTTCATCCTCCAGCCCAGCGCCGTCTCTCTCCCAGAGCCTGCCTCTGCTCCTGCTCACCGCAGATACCTATTGTTGAAACTGGAAGGAACAATCAAACACTGCTCTGCCTGTTCTGCATTCGCGGCAAATGTCGGTTTTTCTTTCCATCATCTTTGATTTCTGTCAGGTTTCTCCGCTTCGAGCATGAATACTTTAGGGGCACCTCTCAGTCGCATACCTCTGGAATGGTGGAGATTACACGGCCGAAACCCGGAGAGCATGTAAACGCCAATGGAGTTTGGGATTTATCACAAAATAAAGGAAAGATGAACATCTTCTCGTTGTGCTTGCTCCTGTGCGCGGATCTTCTGGATCTGGCTGTCGGTAAGTCTGAGCCGCTGTCCGACATTCTGACTCAAGTCTAACAAAATCCAACATGCTTCATAATTGAAAGGATGGTGTGACAATGAAAACGCTTACTGGCCATTAACAAGACGAGTGGGTGGCGGCGATCGGAGGCGCTCCTGCTTCACGCCAACTTTCATTCCTCCTTTCATTCATACCAACCAAGTCGTGGAAAACCGAGCAGGCGGACTCGGGTGGCTCTCAGAGGGAGATTTAGAAGGACTGCAAGTAGCAGGCCTTGTGATGTGTAAAGTCTTAATTCCTCTGCATTGTTTATCGCCACCAACTCGCATGACAGCGGCTCCACTTCTGAGCGCAGCACAACTGCGTCCGTGCGCGCTCCGTTAAACTGAACGCACAGCAGAGACTTGGATTTCACCCTTATTGAAGTTGCTGCTTCGAGAGACACTATTTTCCAGGTCGAGAAGAAGCTTCTCAACTCATTCTGCAAAATTTTGGGCTGCCGTCAATTAGCGGTTTGTGAGGTCCAGCGGAGTAGAGATGAACGGTGATCAATCCGAATGAAACATGTCCCAGGACCTGTTGGTCCAGATTTAGGGACTCTAATACTGTAGCTTCAGTGCATTACTGATGTGGTCCTTAGGATCCTTTTCCCATGTTGGCCCATGACGCAGGAGCCTTCCTTCCATGGCTGCGGTGCATCGTCTGACTTCGTTGCTGATGAAGGCAGGAAGAGGCGCCCTGGGGCTTCTTCTCTTTCTGTTGGAGTTAGGAGCAGGTTGCGTTGTAGGACATGCTGCTCTCAGGATGCAGCCATACGTCAGCTGTTCTCTGAAGAGCTGCAGCGTTAACACACGTGTGTCGGCTGTGCTCCTCGGAGCTGAGGATGCTCTTGGTTTTAAGTGTTTTTGACCTCCACTGAGCCATGTCGGGATACAGGATTTGTTTACAAGCGAGGACCTTTGGGTTTTCTTTACTCAGTGTGACACACACACAAAGCTCACACTGACTTTCTTAAGTGTTTATAGGGCAGGATCAATAATGCATGCTGATTTTGAAGCGTTCACAACAGCCCACATGACTGTGATTTCATTACACTCAGTGTTACAGCTGAGTGGCTGTGAGATGACTGAGCCGGAGTTAATGTTGATCAGCAGTCAAATGTAGAATTTAATTGAGTAGGTGGCAAGATTTTACCTGAAATGACGTCTTAGACTACACGTTTGTTGCTTTTTCTTGTTCTATTTTACACTACAGAAGTTTTGTTATCTGTTTGTTTCCTACCCCAGTGGGAACTCAGTGTTTCTCCATCCCTCCCTTTGAAAATACCTCTTATTTTTTTACGTGACACATTAATGTCCCATAAGAAAGATATTATACTGCAGTATCTACACTTTAGTCTTTAGTCTGAGGCCAGTGCACAGCGCTGCTGATACTACTGCCACTAGTTTCATTGACCCGTGGATTATTATTATTTTTATAGGGGTCCCTGCTATTCAACATAACTGAAAATAGCATCATGTATTCAAACGTCATCATCCTGCAGGTTGATTGCAGTTAAAGGACGATGCACTCGTCAGTGTTACTATATACCAGTCCAAGAGAGGAATAACAGGAAAGCTGGGTTTCACGGGCTGCATAATGGCATGAAGATGTGTGAAAAGGTGTCCAAGAACTTTTCCAAGTTACATAAAAGCACACACTGAATTTACCAGTCCAGCACTGTGCAGTCCAAAACAAATTTAAATTTATCTTCACCAGTTGGCAAGAAGGGCTGGGAGCAAAGAGACGCTGTGTGCCTGGCTCTGTTGAGTGTATCGCTGTTTTAGACATCTTTGTCTGTGTATGTTGTGCACCTTTTGTTGATGAGTTGTTATCTTGAGAATATAAGGAAAAACTGGTCTGAAGTCAGTGGTGCAGCATCTTTGTATTAATGTAGGGGTACCTCAGTAAGAAAGCAGCACGATCAGCACCTTGGAGAGCTCCAAGCACAATTTAAACAATATTGAATATATATAAACGTTAGTTATTGTTACAGACAGTTGCCTATAGACCTATTAGACAGTCATAATTACCCAAACACTCAGTACAGCTCCATAACTCCAACAATGGACACCCTGAATTCACTAGTACTACATGCTTTACCCTGACGTTGTCAAAATAAGGCTTTTCGTTTTTTGTTTGTTTACTACAATATTTCTGTTTTACCTGGTAAGACTCTGAAATGGATGCAGGGCTTTGGAAATGGGCACTTTAAACCACCGCAGTCCAATTGTAGTTCAGAACTTTGGCTGAAAGCCCCAAGAAAGCCCCAGTCTGCTGAGGTGCTCTTGAGTGGTATGTTCTCGCTGGGGAATAGTAGCAGGCAACTTCTGCTCCGAGTTAAAAGGTCACTTTTTCAGAGCCCTGTTATTGTGTTTGCCGAGGTTCAGTTCAGCCTTAAGCGCTTGCTCTCTAAAGTGGGCTGGGAATGTGAGCGTTCACAGCTTAGCAGGACGTCAAAACATGGTGAAAGCGGCATTCATGTTTGACACTTCTGCAAACAAGGAGAGCTGCTAACGTTGGTTATTCCCACTGAAAAGTCCTCATTATTGGCTACTTATTGCACAGAACCCTATGGCATTTTAATTAGAAAAATGACGTTTCTCATCTTTCTTTCTGCTTTAGTGTACATACAGAAGATTAGATGTAAAATTGAAATTCTATTCTGAAAAGAAAATGTAGATATACAAGCTTTTTTTTTTTTTTTTTTTTTTTTTTGGTAACCGTTTCCTCAGACCTTGAAATGGTTCTTGCAATGCAGTGCATTTCAGATGAACAGACTTACATTACATAGTGTTGAAGATCCTTTCATAAGATTAATAAGGTGTAGATATTCAGAAATTGGATTTAAATTATTTCACATTGCAGCTTTTTCCTTTGGCCAGAGAGCTAGCTTTTCACTCACATTCTCTCTCTGCCCTCCACTATTTTCGATGATCAGACACCTTGAAATCAAAGGACAGCATCTATAATACTGCCTCTTATTTCCCTTTTGCTTTTTAGGGTAATTATGGTACCCTAGCTTGGAGATATGTCCCCGATGCGTGCTTGTAATTGAGGATACAGCTTTGTTTGAAACTGCGTTGGCTTTTGTGTGTGATTAATGATCCTCAGCCCCTAATATTAACACATCTTTGATGCATGCATTTGCTGTCTGTATGGTGAAAACCAGTCTGTAATTTTAGTGTCATTCAGTTTAATGTGTTAAACAATCTGCAGTCATCAGCACAGTTTCATATTTAGCCCATTTCTGCCCTCAGTGGCGTAGTTAAACCTGACGTGTGTTGTTTCACACCACTGTTCTGGGGATCATAGTAGTGTTGAAAGACCTCACAGGCATCTGATTTCTCATATATTTGATGGTTTCTGTTGATGACTGGTCCAGAATGACAGTTAGAAATGAAAAGGCTTGGCTGAAATGGGTTGTGGATATGCCGCCGCTATCTAACAATCACATGATTTGCATCGGCTCTTCGGCTGCTGCAGTTATGTAAAATGATAATATAACAGATTAGATGTTGTCTTCACTGTTTGGGCCAGCTATTGTGTCGCAGCCAGCCACTGCCGCAATCAGCAATCTGCCCATCATCCAGCGTGTGTCTGCTACAGTGGAGACATTTTGTAAAAATTGAGTTTTTTTTAAATTCTTGATTTATGACTACTGATTTAATAAACATCACACTAAGCACTCTTTTGAGTATTGTAATGATATTTCTGGTGCAACAAAGAATGATCTTTAATTTCATTTTAAGAGTATTCTTTTTTTGAGTGAACATACACATTTAAAAATTATTTTTGGTAAAAGGTGTTCATCAAATGGATATATAGTACCATTTTATAGTGGCAGGTCTGGATTTTGAGGGAAAAGGAAAGGGTAGGAAAGGGTATTACTTATTTCAATTTAAGGTAAGATTATATCAAGTTTATTGTAATTGCTTAATTTTGCATCTGATAGGATCTGTCTGAGTATATTTATTTTTATTATTGTAATTTCCATTTTGCCAGTGCTTGTCCTGTCCTCCCTGCCTCTGTGTGTCTGTCTGAACCCAAAACCCTGGACTAACTCACCTGTGTGTGAGAGTCTCTTCTCTCTCTCTTTCATTAAAGCGTCCAGCATATCCCATGCTTTATCCTAGTGTTTGGATTGTCATGTGCTGGATTTCTACTGCCTGGATTACTGACCTGATTCCATCTGCTGTTTACCAGTTTGGACTGTTTGCAGCTACTGAGCAGTAACATTTAAACTCTGCAACAGACACCTGTAACATTTAAACTCTGTCTGTAGCGTGTTCCAAACTGAACTCTTGCCGAACAGCTTTCTGACAACATGTACTTTTACTACTTTTACAGCTAAAAGCATTGCTGGTAAAACCATAGAAATCAAAGCTACATCAGAAATGCGTGTGACTCCATCAGCCAGAATTCTAAGGTTTAATACGAAGAAGAAAACTACAGAGAATATGTAAGTTGCAAACTTGCAAGAGGAATTAAGCAGAAAAAAACATGTCAAACATTAAACAACAGAACATGTTTTGATCTTATCCACTTTAAAAGTAAAGTTTGCATTTGTTTAACCACATTCTAGTGTGCAGACAAGGAATTGCCGAATGAAGGGTCTACCTGATTCTCTACATTCTATTTGCTAAACAGTTTTGCTACAGACACACACACACATTGTTTGGAACTTCAGTAACTTTTGCTGAACTTGCACCAAACACAAAGGCTTTTTCTGCCTTGAGAGCAAAATATTGCAAATATCAAATCTGTGACCAAGCTTAAGATATTGCTATCATATATAACAAAATAAAATATACATTTACTTGAGAAGCTAGTACAAGATGGAGAACAGTGATATTAATCTGTTTTTAGTTCCTAAGTCAAGTTTTCATTTTCTAAAAAGCTGAGGTGCATTAACGTCCTTGTTTTAGAACAATACAGTCTTAACGTCTAAAAATATCCCAACACCGAAAGCATGAACACAGCATACTAGGCTGGTTCAATCGTCTTCAATCAAAAACTATATTTGGTCATTCCTCTTTTGCTGAGGATCTTTTCGTAAGGTGAAATCCTATCATTTATTGTGAAGAAAAAAAGCATATTCAGACACAAAGCAGGTTTGACCCAGAAAGGTCACTTGTGCTTAAGAAGAACTTTCTTGCACAGAAATATCTACAACCAACTTATTATCTAAAGATGAGGGGCTGTGACTCATTTTCCTCTGTTACAAATAATATCCAATATTTACTATGTTGCTTTAACCTTGACTTAATTGGATCACCCAAAAACAGAGCTAAAGTGCGCCAAAGTAAACTTTTATCCCTAAACTCTTTACCAAACACAACCAACTTCTTCTTTCTCTTTTGGCTGTTCCCCTCAGGACTCACCACAGCGATCGAACCATCCAACTTATGCTCTGCATCCTCTTCTCCCACACTAACTTTGCCACATCCATTAATCTCCTCTTTGCGCCTCCTCTAGGCCTCCTTGCAGTTGCAATCTCAGCACAAGTCGACCAGAATATTCACTGTCTCCATCTAACTCTGTCTCCATCAAACCATCTAAGTCTGGTCCTCTGACTTTTAGTTCATACCTCTATCTACCACTTCTGCCCTTTGACTCTTTCACTGCTCATTCCAATAAACTTCACTGTACGGCCCATAAACTTTATTCCACCTTAGTTGCGGCACCTCTGCATCTCTCCCTTGGTTTTAGAACTCAGCACCAGTACACTTCTCCACTCCTTAGGCATCCAGTCACTCTAACACTGTATATTACAGAACAACCTAATAAAAAACTCTACATCAATGTTGCCATATGAGAAATGTTGAATTATGGCAACTAGAATCTTAAGATTATCGTATTTTGAGGAAAAATTATCATGTGCATCCAGTCTTCATTTTGGAATTATTATGGGTTCATCTGCTTCAATATCACACTATCAATGTGCATATTACAGCCTTAAATGCAGTTTTACCCTTCAATAAACAGAATAGTTGAAAATCGTGCATGTTGCACACAAGATGATGTACAAAATGAGTGAAATATGTTTGTGTTGTACCAGCATCCTATTTCAAATAAAGTTGTTTATAAAACAGGGGATCCATATCCTGACTGTATGTGCTAATGAGGTAATTTTGTGTAATCACATAATGGCTTTGTCAGGAAGGGCTCAAATGGTCATACATGATGGGATTTTTGAGATCATTGCCTGAGCATCGTACAGACGGCAAAAATTCAGCAAAGACAAGACAACTATTCACACTCACATGTCGGAGGAGGCTAGAGTACCTGGATAGAACCCAAGCAGACATGGAGAGAACACGCAAACTGATCACAGAAAAGCCTCTGGCCCCCAAGGGATTCGAACCCGGAACCTCCTGTCACAATTTTGGCATCCGTCAATACATTCCCATCTGTCTTTGGTCACACTAACCTGCTACGTGCTCTCCCAGCAGCCTAGCAGGTCATCATAGGCTCAGTGTTTGGCCTTTGCCTCCTTTGCCTTACGGTGGATCATCCTGTACTTCTGCCTGTGCTTTTCAGTCCTCTTAGTATTCCACTTCTGCCACAGCCACGTCTTCTTATCTAATCAGTTTCCAGAAGACGCATGTGGAAGTACCTCTTGACCATTCTGGGCCTGTCTCTGCTCCTACCTGAATACCACACATCACTTTATTGCTAATATAGTTACACTATCTTTCACCACTTCATCCTCTGCAGTGCTCTCTCATCTTCCTTGCCACCAGTCATCCTACACACCATCATTCTGCACTGGCTGGATAACTCTCACCGACCACTTTACTTACAGTCACAGATCTCCTTCAGATTATACTGATGAAGTCCACCAGTGCCTCCACTCTTACCTGTATCCTTCCTGTTCTGGAAGGAAGTGTTTACTGCAGCCATTTTTATCCTTTTTTGCAAAGTCTACTAGCGTCTGTACTTCTGTTTTCCTTTTTTAGACACCAAAACCTGCTATCAACTCTTCATCACATCAGCTGCCTGCAGGAGCAGGCATGCAGGTTAGGTTGGTTTCATAGTTTATTTCAAACATTTAAAAAATAAATGAGAAAATGATCATGCAATAGCAGACACACATAACAAATACAACACAAAAAGCATGACAATGAAAATAATGATTAGCATGTCCATAAAGGAGTGGGAAGAAGGAGTACTTATTTAACCCCACCCCTTATCCATAAATTAATAATATACTATTATTTGGCTTCCTTATCAATATAAATCTATAGAATAATTAATTACTGTATACATATATACAAATATCCCTACTCATACACAACCTTTAAATAATTCCCCAAGTAAGAAAAAAAGGACAAGACAACCAAATAATTAAATGAATAGTTAACGCCCCTCTGATCGACAAACATCTTCATTCTTGCATCTAATGAAAACCATGTCTTTACACCTCTTTTTAAACTGATTTATGTTTGGTTTAGGTCGGCTCACCATCTGGCCTTGTAATTTCATTGTACAAGTTAATGACAGTAATAAACCTTTTTTTTCCTTCCTTTCTTTTTCATGTCAACACATCCATCAAAGTCTGCCCTAATCTCCCCTCTCTCACCAATCATCTCTGGGAAAACGTTTCATCACTTGATCTAGGTCGCTCCAGAAACTCTCCTTCTCTTCTGACTCACATCCTACCTGTGGGGGCTAACCACTAACAACTTTCAACATCACACCCTCAATTTCTACCTTCCAACTTGTCAATCTGCCAATCTGCCAGATACTCCTTTCACCCTCAGACACTTCCTAACTAACTTCTCCCTGAAGATCCTCCATTTCTCTTCCAATCTACACTATGATAGAACAGCGCGAACTCTGCTCCGAAGCTTCTAGCCTCACTAAATTACCACCTGATTTCCTGAACAGACAGAATTTCCACCTTCCTCTTTTGCATCATGTCATGAAAATAGTTTGATGGTACATTAAGGGGGATATTACATTCATAATTAATGTTATGAGTTCATCTGTGCAATGATTTACATGTCAGCCATTCATTTAACTAACACACGTTACTTCTTCAAAGGCATGCATCCCAGTTGTGTCACATTGCTGAAATGTCTGACAACCATAAGGCACATGAGGGAATAATATATTCTAAGCATCAACAAACTTAACAATTATCCGCCTTTTCGGGGAACTGTGGAAAAAAATTGCTTCTGATCTGAAGAACTTTATTCATCCCACATCAGGGAAATTCTCCAGTTACAGCAAGAGAAGAATTAACAGAAGCAAGTGACAACGTATCAACAGTGCAGTAAGAACAAAAATAAACTAAGGTTCTGAATCTAGAACTACAAGTCATATAGACATTTGTATGTAGTTTGTATGTGTATTGTTAGCTGTGGAGGCACAGAGAAATTTGAAATTGTCCACCACCATTTTCAAGGTTGTGTGTGAAGCTGAAGGCGTAGAGCAGAGGTGGGGAAACTAAGGCCTGGGGGCCACATGTGGCCCGATGAACTCTTTAATCCGGCCTGCAGAGCCTTCACAATCATTCCTCCAAAAGCCAAATGAAGAGGGTTGTCAGCTTGATTGGTTAGAGAAAGGTTCAGACCCCCCCTTCACCTAGCATGCTAACATGTCCTCTCAAGAAGGTGGGGCCAAACATCATCTGGAGCTTCATCATCCATCTCTAGTTGGACCAATTTACAGGCTCTTCTAACTATTTCCTCAGTCAATAGTCCATCAAGCAGGATTTATAGCTAACCTCTGATCCTCATGTGGGGGGTTAGTTTCTTGCACCACCTGGCCGGCCCCTTCATCAAGATCTACAACCCAATGTGGCCCTTCAGGCTAAATAATTTCCCGCCCCTGGTGTAGAGGAAAGCAGAGGACCATCACCATGAGGGTGCTGGTGGCAGCACTCAGCCAGTCACAGAAAATCCTCATATTTGCTTTACAGTTGCCTCATCAACTATGGAGTTTTTAGGTATTATTATTATTACTAATAATATTATTCCAAATAATATGCACATCTTCTACCACTGCCACATATGAAGCATTCTGCAGCCAAAATGAAATAAGAGTCTAAGAAAAAAGGAAATTTCCTTTGCCGACCTGACTCACTGATGTCGGGTTATCAAGCAGAGATGCTCTTCATGATCAAATGATGAAGGCTGTGATTAGGAGAGACATGTAAATGCTTCGGGCAAGGAAGAGCAAATAGCACAGTAACTTCCCTTTCAGCCCCTGAAGTCTATCATGAGCAGATGTAGGCCAGCTTACTGACGTCTGTGGTTTGTGTGGGAGGTTGAAGCAACTCTGATCGCCTCAGAGGTTGGTGGTGTGTGAAGATTATGAAAACAAGTTGGGAAGAGTTTAAATCAAACTTTTGTGGTAATAATATTTTTGGATTTCATTTGTTTATTTTTCATCTTTCATATTAAAAATCACAAAGCAAAATAAATGGGAATTATTTGTATGAATTTATCAAGCCAGTCCCCTGTGGAATAAAGTCGCAGCACTAATCCTGCCATTGTGCTGTTATTCAACCTCCTTTGTAAACAGCGCTGCACATTTGTGGATAGTCATGCTTCATCACAGGAGGCTTAAGCATCTGCGAGAAGCACTGCTCTTCATAGAGTCACAATTGCTGATGTTTTTTTTTTATTTTCTGCACAGAGGGTCATCATTCCACATCTTCTGTTTGAAAAGAAGATGGCTTTCTTTTGTTTGTGTGTTTTCTTGTACGTGATACACACTGAGTACCAACATACTCGAGCAAAGTGAGGACATTGTTGGGAAGGGAAAGGATAAGGTCAGGGGGTTAGTTGGGATGTATAGGGTTAGGGAAAGTGGCTGGGTAATACATTTTGCCTATGAAAGGATCCCAGTATGTGTGTGTGTGCATGCGTGCGTCACGATTCACTTGCTGCTGAGAACCTTAAATTCTCAGGCTTATGAAGCAGAAATCATCCCTTTTTTGTCCTTATTGTGCATATTGTGCACATCCATCCATCCATCCATCCAGCCATCCACCGCTTATCCGGGGTCGGCTCGGGGGGCCAGCATCCTAAGCAGGGAAGCCCAGTCTTCCCTCTCCTCGGCAGCTTCGTCCAGCTCTTCTGGGGGGATCCCGAGGCGTTCCCAGGCCAGCAGACAGACATAGTCTCTCCAGCGTGTCCTGAGTCTTCCCGGGAGCCTCCTACCGGAGGAGGCCCCCTGAACACCTCACCAAGGAGGCATCCGGCCCTCCCTTAGAGATAGGGACAGCCACCGACCTCCCGCTCCATCCTTCCCTCACTGATGAGGGAAGGATGAACAAGACTCTGAGCTACTTGAACCCTTCCACTTGGGGCAGGCACCCGGAGAAGGTGCTCCACCTTTTTCCGGCTGAGAACCATGGCCTCAGATTTGGAGTTGCTGATTCCCTCCCAGCTGCTTCACATTCAGCTGCGAACCGATCCAGCGAGAGCTGGAGATCACAGGCCGATGGAGCCAACAGGACTACATCATCTGCAAAGAGCAGAGACCCGATCCTGAGGCCACCAAACCGGACTTCAACACCATGGCTGCGCCTAGAAATTCTGTGCACAAAGGTTGTGAACAGAACCGTGACAAAGGGCAGCTCTGGCGGAGTCCAACCCTCACTGGAGACCAGTCCAGTCCAACTCCTGCCAGCAATGCGGACCAGCACTGACACTGGTCGTACAGGGAACAGATGGGACAATTTCAACTACAATAAATTTGATTATGCAGATACAATTAATTGTCAACAGGTCATCATTTTCTGAAATAGTATAAATGTTTATTTGAAACTCCATCAGCCACGATGGCTCCAGGGAGTCTGGATAGATATCTTTATGCCATTTTGGGCAGCATAATTGCTTTACATTTGGAGCAAAACTTTTTAACTCAATAATTCTTATCATAGATGCTTCCTTCCCAATGCGCTTTCCAGCCATTTAAAAAATGAAAGATGATTTATGTGCAGATCATACCTTATAGGTGTTGTTTATCTTGTCAGAAAATGAGGTTTTAGTGATGATAATTGCTAATTAATTTTATTTCAGTTACTACACAATGTATAAATATACAATACTGCACATTGTAAAGGTTTATTTCTTTTTTTTTTTTTTTTGCTGTGTTTAGGGGGTGTGAGAATTCAGTGGCCTCTCTTTGCACTTTGATGTGTCTATAAAATTGAGGGAAATTGGGGAAAGAAGAGGTTGCGTCATCAGTGTGTTCCATCAAAGATCATCTCCATCTGCAGGCATGTCCACCTCCACAGAAACATGATGACGTCCTCAGACAAGGTAGCAGTTTGTAGACGAGCAGCTGTATAACATCTGCAACTGATGATGACATTTATCAGAAATGGTCACAACAGAGCTCAGCTGCACATGGATAATATTGTAGTTCAGATATAATTGTTTTTCTCCCATTTCTTGTAATGAAAGCTGACATTGGCCGGTTGCTCCATCTTCTATAATTATTGCACTCTTTGTCTTCTTTCTGCATTTAGATTCAGACACATAGATGATCTAATTTATTCTCAGTGATAATACTGTCAGGATTGATTTGTGTGGATGTGTTACCAGTATTGTTCTCAGGACACACTGCAGATCATTACAGCTGTGGCCCAGCAGTAATGATCTCTGCTGACACCTGACATTTCCGCTGACCTCCGTTTCGTGTGAAACACTTGAAGTTCGGACTGCGATGAAGTACACACGCATTTGCTTTCAGTCTGCTTACATTTACAAACGTTGGTGCCCAAACTACAGATATCTAAAGACTAAAACCTTTTCTCAAGATGCATGTCCGGCTCCTCTCAGGGCACCAAAGGCTTTCTGCCAGGACATAATCATCCTATTTCATCTGCTGCCATTGACAGTTGGTTTAACTTCTTGTGCGTTTTCTCTTCCAACTGAGCTTTTTAATATTCATTTTATGTTAATGGATTTTTTTTCCAAACGTTTTTGATTAAAGCTCATCAAATCCAGTGATGGCCTTGGTATTTCGGACTGTGGTTTGTGTTGTAGAGCAGTATGAAGCATTCAAATTTATTAATATTTGATGTCTGTAAATCATTGAAGAAGTAAACTCACTGAATCCATCAGAAAGAGAGGAAAAGTTCATTACTTTTCAATTTTATATTATGCGAGATATAAAGCATGTGAGAGCTGCAGACTTCACTGTGGCAAAGAAATTAAACCACCAAATGTATCAAAATGAGACAACAGTGAGACACATTGACTTTAGAACCTCATCAGGTTGCTTCAAAGAGCAAAAGTGAGGCGAGAAGGGAAGGAGAGAGCGAGTGCAGAATGACATGGTATTTTTCAAAAGAGCCATGCGTGAATTAGGTTTTCTTCCACATCTCCTCATGGCTGAGATATAGTTGATGGGTGACACCTTGAAAAGTACATCTATTACTGTCATCACACAGAGCAGAGGCTGAGGAAGTTTGCTGTTAAAGGTGCAGGCACCAGAGGGGAAAGGCACTCCGTCTTCAGGTAAAAATATATAAAGTAACTTTAAGTTAGCGCAGGCAGACAGCAAAGGTGCTCGGCTTCTGCTCCATTTGCTGAAGAGCACCGTTGCAGTCAGATCCTAGTTCCTCCAAGCAGAGCTCCCTTCCCTTTCTGTTTTTCAGCTATTGCAATATTCACAGTGGTTTAGAGGAGACTTGTTGTGGCACTTAAGTCTTCTCAATAATGCCTTATTAATCCATCCATCCATCCATCCATCTTCCTCCTCTTATCCGGGGTGGGGTTGTGGGGGCAGCAGCCTAAGCAAGAAGCCCAGACTTCCCTCTCCCCAGCCACTTCGTCCAGCCCTTCCGGGGGGATCCCGAGGTGTTCCCAGGCCAGCCGAGAGACATAGTCCCTCCAGCGTGTTAACTTATCACTTAAAATTTGGAACTGGACATTCGGACAGCTTGTTAGTGGCTAAGGTCATGGTAAGGTCAAGTCCTTTATGTTTGGCATTAAATAACTCACAAAATCAAAGCTTAACATTATCTGATGTAATGATAATGTTCTTAAATAGAAATATTTAAAAGAAACACACAGGTCTAAACACATGGGGGAAACCAGTAATTTTATTGTGCTTGTACTTATGAAACCATGTTGTTTCGCCTGTCTGTTTATATTATTACATGCATTTTTCACCTGTTTGGTGAAAGCAAAAGATTTTGCAGGTTCCTGCGCTTCGATTGTTCTCCCTGATTCCTCATGTTGCTGCATCCTCCCATGGGGAAGCTGACGTTACTCATCATCCCAACCGGCCAGACATGAGGCAACATTCCACAAGAAGGCAACATGTCCATCATGCCACAGCGACATTCAGGGATTAGAAGAGGCAAATTTATACATTCATGCATTATCAGCTGAGTTTGTGTTGCATCTATTCCCCTTTTCCCAGGCAGATCTAATGAATGTCGATGCACAGTCTCAATCTTGCAGCTGCTCAACTTAAAAAAAAACGAAAAAATTGAATGTCTATGTGCTGAGACTTCAATGTGATTCACTAAATGAATTATATGCTATATGCATGCAACTATAAGTAAGCAAGTACTGCATGTTTATGTCTTTTTTATTTACAAAAAGAGGTCGTTAGTGTTTTTACAGCTAAGCAAGAATCAGTGGAAGATAGTCACGTTGGACTTGTTGCTCTCATTTAGTTTCACAGAAAGGATAAAGGTCAGTACATTAGTGTCCTGCTCCCACACAGTTGTGAGAGGAGGAAACAACTCATGCAGCCGTGGAAGATGCAGTGATTCTACTGGGGTGATGCTGACAATCATGAACCATGACATGTAAAGGCTGCATGGTGCTTAATGTTCGTAGTGCTGTTCAAGTTTCAACCAGGAGTAAAAACATCAGTTCACAACACAAAAGGACCATAATATAGTGTAGATATACACTATATATAGTATGATATACAGCTGTAACACATTTTTTTTTTTTTTTGTTTTTGTTTTTTTAAATCATGTGGGACAGAAATTTAAATGACTTGGGAAGATAATTATGGTTCTACAAAAAATAAAAAAATTATAAAGCCCAAAAAATCTTCCAGTGGTTAAAACCCGCAATTTGTCACTATTTTAGTCTTTTCACAGAGCATTTAGCCTTTTTGCAGAGAAATCAGAGCTTTACTGTCTGTAGCAGCTGCAGTTTTGTAAATCAGGGCTTTTCAGTAAGAAACAGCATTAGCAAGACATTTTCCAGGCATATATAACGAAAAACATGAAGAACATTATCTCCCCTTGGCAAGAATATTTTAGTGTCCTTATTAAAGAGCAGCACACACTCATGCATCCCGTTCCATCCCATCGTTAACATTAACTTAACAGTCTTTATCCATGAATATTTGGTCTACACAAATTGCCACACTGCGATTGTGCAGGCATGCACGTCTATATGTCCATTTAGCTGTTTCTGCAATATAAAAATAAAGCAACATAATTCATTTATGCAAATTTCGGTCAAACGTAATGAGATATTCACCAGCATAGGGCTTCAGTTAGAGATGCAAAGATTTTCTTTGATTCCAATACTTTAACATGTGTAAGTTGATTAGTTGTATCATGATTATTATATATACTATAGTATAGTATAGTATATAGTATAATATACTATAATATATTATATACTATACTATAGTATATATAATAGTAGGAGGTACATAGAAGGCAGGGTCATTTGGGATGATTAGAATCTCATGAATATATTTTGTTATAATGTAATATGGTAATATAATAATAATTTAAAGCATTTCAGTCAAGCTTAATAATAATAAAAGACCATTTATTTCTTGAAAAGAATGTCTTCCTGTGCTGCTCTGTAAAAAAGGTATCCAGCTGTATACTCAAAACTGGAGGGTTGTCAAGGGCACAAAGTGAGGAGATTTAATGAAAGCGTAGATGTAATTATGGAAAGAACATTGAATGCTGTGAATTTATCATTTCTGTGTTGTGGTTTGATGAAATAATGTGATTTTGGTGAGTTCCTTCATATATGGTGAGAATTTTCCCAATTGCCACTAAAGCAGGGTTCTTCACGTTTTATTAGTCAATTTCCCATGTCTGGGATCAATAAAGTACTTCTATTCTATTTTATCTGTGCAAACACACACATTGCTAATGTTTTCCTTTTAGTTGACTGCATATCAGCTTATTTGAAATATAGTTGAAATTAAATTCTCAGGAGAATCCCAACTCTTTCAAGTGAATGGATAATTGTCCATGATGTATTCCTACGTCTGCAGTTGACTGCTGACAGGTTCCAGCCTCCCCCGAGACCCACTTTAAAAAAGTAACTTTCATAACTACACAAGTAATGACAATTACATATGACAAGTACCCCTAATTTAATTAGTGATTCTAAATTATATGTACTAATTTATATCCTGACTGGTTGCTTTCCCACTGGAAATCTCTACACATCAGAGATCCGAGGTGAGACGTGCTAAGCACCCCAACTTTTCACCTTGTTTATTACTAGTAGTATTGCTATGTACAGTTGAACAGATTATTCATTTATATCCGAACAAAGAATCAGTTCCAGTGACTTCTCTTTCAAGCTCCTTTACAGTAATCTACATATTTTCTCTCAGGTTTTGTTTTTGCTAATTAGAACACGCAAATAGTTTATTTAATCAAATTGCCACTCCTGTTGTAAACATATGGAACATATGGGAATGTCAATTTCTGGCATTATTTCTGCAATTCTGTATTTATTACAAGTGGAGAATAATACTTGTTATATGCACCAGAAAACAAAAGCAATTTTGGGGGAATGAGGGATTGTAGGACAGCAGCAACAATTAGCTGTTGAATTAAAAAAAAAAAAATCTAATGAAATAGTCCAGAGGCAGAGGAACAGATTTTGATGTGTGAAATTAAATTTGGTGTGAAATGATTTTGGCCCCTCAGAGCCCAACTCTGGCCAAGCAATAATGCTCATGGTCCATTTACTGTATTTCTCTTGATTAGCAAAGAATTGCTTTACATTTTTTTATTGCAACCTTTTTTGCACCTATTCTCAGTTAATGTTGATGCATTCATGGTTCATAGTTTTTTGGTTGTCACTGACCTTTCTGGTTAGCCCCACAGTCATGGTGAGTTATTCTTATCAAGTAAGCAGACAGAATTGTTCCAAAGCCCACTGCTCTTTCATTTTAGCTTCTAAAGCCTCTCGTACAGTTCACTAAGCATGCTGTCAGCCACAAAGCAGTTCATTTAATGTACGTCTTTCACACATAATAATGTAGTATTATTGGTGCAACGTTTCAGTGTTTCCTGTTTAATAATCTGCAATCCTGACATGGTGACTGAGTGTGACGGAGACTGCAGGGCTGCAGCCTGGAACTTCAGTGTTCCACAGGCTCTGCTCAGACGCCGCTGTGATGTTTGAAGTAGCTGGCAGCGAAAAGGTCATGTGATGACGCTCCAGATTGTTTAATATTCAGAAACATCCTCAGGCTGCCCTGAGTGACCAGCCGGGCCATTAGTGACTCACTGTGGTGATGAGATGAGATGGAATCGGTCCATCAGGTAATTAGCAGAGCAACAGAAAGATAATGCTTCTGTTTCAAAGGAGATGCTGCTCCTTTGGAAACTTCCATTGTCAGTGTGTTTTTCTTCTTGTGCAATCAAGATGGGGACAAACCACTGAGAAGAGGCTCAAACAGCTTCTTCATGCTGGGTTGAAAGAAAGTGCTGATTGGAGCATCTCAGGCTGGAATATGAGCCAGTCTCGGTCTCATCTCAACTTTTACTTTAGGATAAAAGCATTTGGTTTAACTGGAGCGTTGCAGCAATTTCTGTAGCTGATTTCAAGTTTACACATCTTGACCGGTCATAATAGTTGTCCGATCCATATCAGCTGCATTACAAGAATGTGGCCAAAGTGATCATTAGTCACACTGGGCAGTGGAGGGAAAAGAGCTCAACACTTTTCCCACCACAGGGGCCACAGTGCATACGGTCCATGCTGCCTCCATGAACTACACAGATTGTGGATTACCGAAATCTATTTCTTGCAGAGCACCAAGTTTCCTCGCCAGCGCTGAGCAAATAACAGCAGTTTATCATCTTCCTGCAAACATTTCTTGTCCATTTATGTCCACATTTTCAAATTCAAGCAAATCAATACAAGTCCACTATTATCTGCGCACGCTTCAGGCAGATTTCCTCGTGGATTACGAGCTTCACACGCTTTCTACGTATGAATTGGGACACTTGATGTTGACGAGGGTCAGTGCTCTGACATTAAACACAGCAAGACAAAGGGAAACGAGCACGTGCAAATCTAGTCTTTTATTTTACAAATATTACTGCCGTGCACCACAGGCAAAACAATAACAATAACAGCAGTTCAGCAATTATTTAATGCTTTTATTAAAAAGTGAGAGAGCAGCCTTTCCAACCTGTATGCCTGCAACTTATCTGTAGAGAAGTGGATATGAACAAAAGCCACTTTTATATGATGACAGAGACAAAGTGATGTGTCCTGCCAAACAATAGTAAAAATAAGCATAAATAAAACATTACTATCCAGTACAGCTAATGGTAGGGAGTGGGAAATTGTCATTTTAAGCAAAGCTCTAATCTTAGTATGAGATAAGGAAGCAGAGGCTTATTTTGTCAGTTGGGGCCAATTAAGCACAAGTGGCGATGACTTCCTGTGACAACTTTCACCTGGAAACAAGAAAACAGCAAGGTCAGGCAGCAGAGGATCCAGCAGCATCAGCTAACATGGATTCAGTGATCCTCTGTATCATTTAAAGATGTTCTCCCCTTTAAATAGATGAAAGATATCTCTGGGATTATTAACAACGACTGATCATGGTGTTTCAGGAACAGTGGATCCATTGTTGAGTACTTCAGAATGATTGAACACTGGCGTGTTGGGATCCTTCACTGTGGGTTTCTGACATACAGGTTGAACTGTGTGTTAAACTAAATAACACCGTTGGTCCCACATGGATGAGACAGACTGCTTAAGATCCATATTAGAATAAATGAAAGTGACATTTGTCATCTAAGCAGATATATGTCTAATTTTCAAAGCATAACATGATGCAAAACACTTGACAGCATCAGTTTTAGTAGTGCCGTCACAGTAGTGCCGCTGACAAAGATCTTGTTAGGATGAATTACGTCCATTACACCATAGCGACGTGCACCTACATACTGCAACAGAGACGGAGGCTTTTCTTCGCAGGCTGTTGTGGCACAGTTTAAAAAAATAAAAAATGAAAAAAAAATACAGGAAATGAAACTGATGCCTGTCCTCTTGGTAAACCCAAACGGTGAGTATAAATTCACCTCCAGACAAGTCTCTTTAAAAGACAATATTTTTATTGATTGAATCTCTGTTTTACGCTGTAAATGTCTTTAAATCTGTGTTTGACATGTCGTTTGATTAAGAACACTATGGACAAAGTGAAGAATATTAGTATATCTGGGCTAAAACGGAGCTAGATTTTTCTGAAATAATATTTCAGGACTCATTATTGAACTCAGACTTTGAAAATAAATGAGACAGTCATTTAGTTTTGTGTACCGGCTCTAATGGGTTCACCTCCCCAAAAAAAAAACAAGCCATTCACTCACTGATGCGTTGCTTTCTCACATTTTCAGGTTGGAAGGGCTCACAGTAATCTCTGCTGATTGACAGCACTCATTAGTGGAATGAGGGGAGCACACATTTGCACTCTCAGCAGGGAGCGTCTGATATGTTGGGAACAATGTAGCAGAATAACAAGTGGATGGAAAAACTATGTTCATTTTCCCGATGCCCAATCAAATATGGTCATTCTTTCTTTGAGATTCTGCTATTTTTCCTCTTCAGAATCACTGAAGCAAAACTGTAAAAAGAAATCTAAAGGAAATAAAATTGTCATTTTTGTAAAATAAGAAAGAAAGACAAACACTAATGTGTGGTAGGAATTTAAAAATTGTTCACTTATGTGAAATGTCTCAGGTGGTTTTTAAGGTATAATTAAAAAGACCAAAAGATCAGCATGATAAAAGTAGTGTGTTTGTTGTTGATGGGCATTTTAATTAAAAGGAATACCAAGAAAACGAAGGCCCAAGCATCTCTTCACAGCCCTTTTGAATGGCTGCTGAAGGGCACGAGTGTGTTTCCCCAACAGCACCTGGGCTGGTTTATGTGTGGAATATTCAAACTGAAAGCTGACCTTTCTGCAGTGACCATTTCACCATCACTTGTAATTTAGAAGCATAAATCATCACTCTGGCTGCAAATAATTCAAACAGGGCAAGATGGCAGAACCTCTCAATGGCTTTCCCCTTTTTTAACACTGGTGATTTTATTTATGTTGGTCTGACGGCATCCTCAAGTTACTGAGTATTAAATAGAATAGAATAGAAAGAATAGAATAGAAGTACTTTTATTTATCCCAGACATGGGAAATTGACTTGTCCCAGCAGCATTGTCAGTATTAACATATTTATAACATATTTGCAGTACAATAGTGTGCAATATGAGTGATAAAATACCCCTGATCTGGTAAATGTCACACTACTTGTGCTGTTTAGGCTTCTTTGGCTTCCTTTCTTCCTCCTGAATTTTGGTTTTATATGAAAGTGCAAACTCACAGGGCTTTTGCCTCTTTTCGTGCAACATTCCTGACAACTCTTTCACCTTGCCGAGCTTGGACTTGTAATGACCTCTCAAACAGCCCAGTTTTTTTAAGTAACAGTCAGGCAGTAGTAAAAACAAGAACAGTCAGACATTCCTTTATGCTCACTTTCCCAACTGCAGAATCTCATTTGACCTCACACCTTGGTTCCAGTGGCATTCCTCCCTGCGTATCATCTATATTAACATTGGGATAACTACAATCAGATCAATTCTACAACTACAATGAGGATATTTTCTCCTTGTCTTGATGGATGCCTGACTTTCACACAACCACAAATGCCTTTGCCACTTATTTCACAGACCTCTGCCTCCTCATCTTCATATTTGCTGTGAAGAACGCTCTAACAATAACAGCTTTTGACAGCAAAGTCTTTGGTCGTCTTTTAAAGCTCAGGGTTCTCCTGACAGTCACTTATGCAAGACAATTACTTGGGCCACTCAGTCATTTTTTCCCCTGTTTGAATCCCATCCAATTCAACGGTTATGCAATCTGTAAACTTCTATAATAATGAGGTTGTGTAATAATAACTGTCATAGAGTCAAGCTGCTACACTCTGAGTGGCTTTAGCTCAGCCTCCATGGAGCCGTTGAGCTACATGCTTTAATCTCACAACAATGCCCTGTTGGTATTTATAATCTATACCATAGTTACATGTTTCACCAAGCTGAGTTCTAGTATTAACACCTGTTTAATGTAATTTACAGATTATCACACGTGTCTTTGTATTCACTTGGTATCAGGAAATAAGAACTTCAAAATTAGTCCTTAAAGTGGATGTTCTGAAACATTATTTCAAAGATTGTTTTTTTTTTCTTTTGTTGAGGTGTAGATGATAGTGAGGCTGACTGCTCAACGAAGCCATATGGAATAAACTGTAATATTTCCTGGAAAAGAGTCCTGTTTGCTTCATTTAACGCAGTGATTTTCAAATGTTTTCTATTCATTAGCAAAGATAATTTCATCAAAGGGAGGTGCTGCAAAAGAAAGTTCAGGAACCACAGGTCTATGTCGTGGTTCGCTACTCTCTGCCACTGGTTTTTCCGTTATCCCACAAAGGCACCATTACACCATTGGCACTCCCAAGCCAATCAGCCGATGCTCACCACAATCAGTCACACCTGTTCACACCTCCAGTGTAGAAAGCCACTCCTGCTCTTACTCGTGCCCTTTGCCAGATTGTTCATTTGCCCTGAATGACACTCCAGCCTGTTTTATTACCTGTTTCTGCCTCCCAGGTAATTACCTGTTACCATTACCTGTTTCTCCCCAGGTAATGTACCCTCCCCATGTTTTTCCCCTTCAAGGGAAGGATTTGTGTGTTTTTTTTTTGTTTTTTTGGAAGTAGTAATCTTGGATTTGAGGGGTTTTTTTTGTTTTGTTTGTTTGTTTGTTTTTTTGAATGAAGAGGATTCTTTGTGTTTTTTCCCTGTTAAAAGAAAAGGTTTGGATTTGGCCTATTTTGAGAGGTTTCTTTGCATTTATCTTTGAAGACCATCTTACTGGAACATTCACCCTTCCTGCTCTTAGTAAGTAAAAGGAAATAAGACGTCTGTGTGTGTTACAGTTAGCCCCACCAGTTCATTTCAGTCTAATGGTGTTTGTAGTATTTTTGTGGTATGTCACCACACCAGTAAATGCTTATGTCCTTTACATTATATTCAGAAAACACATTGCTCTGTATAGAATTTAGAAATTTGGTTCTAATTGTTAAGATTTTAAAGTGGTGATTGTCAGATTTTTATAAGTTGAAATCGTTTTATATATTTGTTGCTTTACAATTAGGGAAAATGTGCAGTCAGTCTGTCAAAAAAATCCATGTGATTGAGCCTAACTATAATAATAACACACCAACACAACCACTGAATACAGCAACTTTTGTGTCTGAATATTTGAATCCAAACACACAGCTTGAATGGTGCAGTCAGGACATGACCCGGTGCTGTTGAATGCTGGCAGGCTGTTGCATTTCCGTCCAAACAACAGCTCATAGTTGTAAAGCAGATGGCACCAATTACTGTAATAGAAGCTGCTTTTACTCCAGTGCAGTTATTTGATCTACCTGCGGATCCCTCCTGAGAATTGTTTCTTTGCAAGACCTTTTTTGGGTTAAATCACTGTTTTGTATTTTGCTTAGTGCCTAAAATATTTCTATTGGTGAGTACCTGGACTTTGCCCAGTTCCATGTCCCTACTACAGTTGTCCTCAGCTTTGCTACTTTATACATATATTCACTTTGAAACTATTTATTTTTCTTTCAGTCAAGAAATAACTAACAACTTTGGAGTTGTTCTAATTAACAGACATAAAGAACAATAAGAACAACAACTTGAAGCTACTAACTATTATTTTTCAAAACCTCATGATTATTGAGGACAGTATTATTTGACTAGAAAACTGGTACAATATGGTTAAACTCCTTCAATTGTTTCCCATAATTTTTTACTTAAATGAAATGATGAAATTGTTATTGACAGTCACAGAAGCGGGAGCATGCTGCCTTCAGGGACAGCAGGGAAAGATGGTCTTTGTGTAGTCTTTCTGCTGCTCGTTAGAGTTCTGCTCATGCTCGATTGTCTCTGTCTCTGTGAAATGTTTTTATCTGTCCTTTTGGTCCTCTGGTTCTCCCCGTCACCCACCTTCTTTCTGCATTTGCTCACTTTAGCCATCTTTAGCCTGCGTCTCCTTCACCGGAGCCAAAGTGCTTGTTGGAGGTCTACCTCTCGTGAATAATACCCATCAAGCGCAGAGGTCAGGCAGAAAGGGTTCTGCGAGATAATGGCTGGCCTGATGGTGCCTGGGTGCCACCAGATTGCACCGTGTCTGAGCTTGTCATGAAATGACGGGAGAGGCGGTCGCTGGATGCACACCATGTCCTTCCGAAGACAATGTCAGACTCATCCCTGTTTTCCAACCACGCCCATTTTCAAACCACCCTCCAACAATATCTTTATTATTTTGGTAATCGCCCAAGCAGAAAAAGCCCTTGGTTCATCCATAGGTCACTTCTGTGGACGCCATTTACAAACTCAATATACGACAGAGTGACATATTGGACAGCTTTGTGTCATCATCCAACATGGCCTGCTGCTCAATGATAATATTCACTGCATCTGTCTACTTGTCATTGAACGTCTCCCTCCAGGATTGCAATGTCAAGCCTCTGCTCTGTGTTGTCCTCAGATTTACTGGTCCATTGACTGTTTAACTCTTCTTCTTCGACACTATCTTTAGATCCCAGAGAAATCGGGGGCATCGCTTCACTTTCTTACTTCACTCCTGCTGTAAACTCTAACAATTGAGCTAAGATTGCAAAAATATTAAAAATCAATTATTAACTGTAGTAAATTTATACTTTTTTATACCTCAGCTTCCTTCCTTGCTATCCAGTGGCCATGATGAACACGTTTCACAAGACTTTTTTTTTTTTTTTTTTTTTAACTCTTGATTGTAAAAGAAATGGTTCTCACAGTGTAGTTTTTTTTTTGTTTTGTTTTGTTTTTTAACATTAAAATACTTATTTTGCAGCATTGTAGGTTTCAAAGCTTGAAAGATTTACACAGCTGGGGCTCTTTGGTGACAGGCTTCATCTGTATTCTTTCCATGTCAACACTCAGTTGATGGAATGCTTTTTAAAATCTGCTATATGTCACTTGCTCCCATATCAAGGTCTCCACTAGCTTTGCTTTCCAGGATATTTCAGGCCTCCTGGTGCCAGATCCTCACACACTTGGAGACTCTCTCAGTGTAGATGTTGACGCCGATTGCTCCGCTCTCCCACGAAGGTAATCCTGAACCTGGTCAAATAGCTGACCTTGTTCGCAGGTTCAGGGTTTTGCCAAGGATGTGTCTCTTTCTTTAGATCACATCACTGAAATGTGAAGCTGAGACAGATGAGTAACCAGCACGAACATGAAGCATGTACTCTGGCTGACAGCACGGTTGACTTTCTGCCTCATACGCCAGTCATTCCCACCCTCCCTGGCCCTGAAACTTTTACATTTACTCCATACCTGACAGTTAAAATGCATCTCCATAAATTAGGCATACACAAACAATGCCATTTCTAATCAAAGAATATATGGGCAAGCTGCAAACAACAAACCAGAAAATGAATGAAAAATAAGTGAAAATGCAAATATGTGTCAAGAATCATACTGGGAGAGAAAAGTGAAGAATAACCGAATGATTATCTGTCCCTATGTGGCACATGCACCCGTTGTCTGAGGCTTATATTCCTTTATTTTATCCACTGCACATAATTATTGCCTTCTCGGAGGCAATAATTATGAAAGGTATGAAAGGTGCTGCCAGGACTCACACTGTCTTTTCAAGAAATTCAAAAGAATGCTTTTAAGCCATTTTCTTGTTTGCTAATGTGACTGACTGCTTTGTGAGGACTTTCAAAGGCATAATCTAATACCCAGCCCCTTAATCTAACCATCCCAACTAACTCCCTGACCCTGACGCTGACCTAAACCCAATTATAACCTCAAATTTCAACCCAAGGCTTAACCCTCAAACAGGCCTTTAAAAGTGTGTGGACCAGCTAAAATATACTCACTTGCCAAAAATGGCCTCACTTTGCGAGGAGATTGAATATTTTGGTACTCAGTATATAGCAAATACAAGAACATACAGAAAACAGTGGAGGAAATCATTGCTAATGTTGCTAGAGAAGTGTGCTTTTTGGGATAATAAAAACATAGCGGTATCAACTAAGCTATTTCTGCTTGGAGTGTGTTGCCTGGCTGACCAGATGTACACTGGCTATGAAATGTGAACGACTCAGCCAGAGTACACCTACTTTGATCCCATAAAGCTGACAGATGTGATTCATCCATGCCTGTTTACTGCCATGCATTAACTTCCCCTCCCATCCCTAACAGAGTTTAGACCAATTAACACAGTAGCTCTTTTACTAACAGTGTGAGGGAGATGGTAATGTGTCAGAGCTGCAGTTGTCTGCAGCCAAGTACCGAACAGGATCCAAGATGAAGGCACCTCTGTGAATACCAATGCTCCTCACTTCCCCTCAATCAAGGCCAATGGAATTTTGTACGCTCCTGCTCCATCACTGATTCTCTTTTCCTTCTAATTAGGCTGCATTTTTCTGTTGTTGTGTTAAACAAATAAATAAATGATGTCCCTTTTCTACTGGAGCTTCAAAGTTCTCAGCTTTAAAACAGCAGCAATGTTCTAAAATTACCCTTAACTGAAAACAGCCTGCCTGGTATTTTAATAAGGACTGGAGATGGAATCATAGTGGTGTACTCTGGATGTTATCATATACCCATGCCATGAAACTCATAGGATTTCTCTTAATGAGATCCTCACGTCAGCTCACACACACACAGCAAAATGATGTCTCCATCCATACAATCCACAAGAGATCTGAAAGTGACTGATGGGAAATGGCAACATAATCAATGTGATGGCTGCTTTAACTTCCATATGAGCTGAATGGTAGCAGTGGGAGAGAGCCTATAGTCCAGATATGATGCCAGAGCTAATGAAGAGTAATTAGGTGTGACGGTCACCACAGGTGAACAATTCTGCAAGATGATCAAAGTGATGTTTGTAACTCAATCATCAATCATCAAAAGTCAGCTATAAAGAGGAGATGATGTTAGACTGTGTTAACAAGACGCGACAACAAGAAGTTCTCCTGTGCTTTTCATCAGCCTGATTAAACGTTTTTAAATTAAGATGGTGACATTGTTAAAATTAATCATTTAGTGGGCTCTATTATGTTCAACCCCATCTAAACAAACTAATATTAATCAAACAGAATTGACTGGCTCAAATTTAGTAAATAAATAAAAGCAAGTGCAGGATGATAAAGGATCCTTTTTGGTCATTTGCTCTGTTTTTGCTCTGTCATTTGCTTTGATAAATTAATAAACTATAATAATAAACTTGTACATATGGCAGATTGGGCGTAATGATTCTTTTTTAATGAGGTTAATGGTCAACAAGCTCGTAACACGTGTTTAATGGGACAGGCGCCTCAGAGCAGTTTACGCTTGAACATTTGTCACGTTCACCCATTCACAGTGGGGCACCCTGGTAGCGACAGCGGCAGATGCTAGCTGCTCATCACAGGCAACAAGCAATCACACAGACGCGGACAGTAAGGTCCCTTCTGAACGCTCTAGCATCAAGCCATTTCACAGTATTTTATCCATACTTTAACCTAAATCTTTTTTCTGTTCTTCCTGAGCACAAGGCAGGAATTGAAGGTCATGAGTTGACACATTAGGCTCCACTCACTGGAAATGAGAGGAGCTGCAGAGCCTGTAATCCTCTTTAATTTGTTTTCAGATGGGGGTTTGGAACAGCAGCCTGCTCGTAAAGTAGAGCTCATATAAGAACGTGGGTCGGGACAGCTGTCTCCTCTCCTGATCATTTTTAAAACAGGTCTTCTCTCCCTGCCCTGCAGTAAATAACTTTGTGCGTAATTTTCACTTTTAAAGTTAAAAAAAAATGAGAAGGGTTTACATAGAACCAACACACTGTGTAGATTTTAGGTCTTGAACAAAGTCTGGGAACAAAGCAAACACTGAGTTTCAGGGCAACTTGTGTTTATTAAAAGTAAATATTGATTGCTAAAGCAGTTTCCTTTCTTACACAAAAGAATACAGTACATATAAGAAACTGAGAAATTTAGAGAAATGTGTGGATATTTTTTTTTAATGAGAACTAATGGTCAGATGACAGCACAATTCCACAGAAATAATAAAATACATCTGGAGAGGGTGAGCGTGCTTAGCAGCTACTGAAACAAAGCATGCAGACTGTGCAGGCTGGCAAGGCAGGCGGGGTCTGGCAGTCCTTTAATCCACACTGCAGCGCTGATAAATCAGCAAGCAAGCTTCATTTTTCATCCCCACAGTTTACTTGACTCGAGTGATGAACAAACCATCACTTGTCTCCGAGGTTTTTTGATGCACTACCCGAGCACAGCTCACACCCTGCACGAAGCCTGCTTCACGCTAACTTTAACTGCAGTTAGCTTTCAGTTAGATCACTAGTCTGAGCAGAGCAGCCTAGCAGTGAGCATCCCTCCACCTCCAGGGTACATCAGAAAAATGAGTCCACACAAAAGCTAATGATATCTTTCAAATTACCCTGTGATTACACCTACCTCCTGAAAATCTTTTATTATTAGTGTCACTTTTGTCAGTCCTCCTACCATTAGTCTTCTGTCCTTTCATTCACGTTGTCCCACTGATCCTCTTGCCTCTAAGCCGTATGTTGATTCTGTCGTCGTAGATTGAAGAAATTTCCAGACCAACTCTGGCCTGAAAGGAAGTTGCCTGGATGACAGAATTGCTGTTATTTTTCTCATGTAGCCATTAGCTCTTGTTCTGTTAACAATGGCCTATTAAGGACCGCAGGGAGCGCTGAAGCCTATCCCAAATGTCTCTGAGCAACACGTAGGGTTAAACTCTGGTCACACACACCATTCACTCCCATCTAAAGACAATTCATTGTCTTAAATCAACCTCATGTACCAGACCTTGGACTCAGAGAAGCTAACTACACCTGACAGACATCAATGGACCTCTCTACACAGTGGATACTGGATTAGCTCATGAAAAGGCCCCAATTTGTGAGAGCCCAGAACCGTTTGTCTGCCCTCTGGACCTGCAGTGTGGTAGCTCTCCAGGGGACTGTCCTGCCTCTCTTCACCCTCTAAACAGCAGACTTCAGACACCATCCGGATGGCTGTGTTCTGCTGAAGTTTTTTAATGACTCTGCGCCTGTCGGCTTCATCACTGACGATGACCCAGAGTAGAGGGGTCTGATGCACCATCCACTGGTGGGACCTCTCTACTGTACCCGCCCTGGTGAACATCCAGGGAATGGACAGTGAACGAGTTGACTCTTTTATGTACTTCCTAGTTCACCTTAACACAAGGTCCAGAGCAGGCTCTACCTCCTCAGGAGACTGTAGTAAAGGGACCACTCCTAAAACTCCATGGTGGCAACTGCCATCAGGTACTGTGTGGTCTGCTGGATGAGATCAAGAAGTCCATCTCGGTCCTGGGCTGTCCTCTGGACTCAGTGCAGGAGGTGGGGGACAGAGGGGTCCTGGTCAAACACATCTATGCTAGACCTTGAGTCTCACAACCCCCTGCAGGATGCCCTGTCTGCTTTTGGAGAGCAGCAGTGTCACTGTGAGAAGGAGCATTTCCGCAGGGCTTTTCTTCCTACCACTGTCGGGCTCTACAGCCAACACTGTCAGCCCCACGACCCAAGCAGCAACCATGTCCAGGACTTGGTGTCCAGGACTCATTATGCTGCATATTTCCAGTAACAACGAGCAATCACCACCAGCACAGTTTCTTTTACTCAGCCACTTTGATTCCGTGTCATTACTTAGTCACTTGTTTATTCTATTTATGTTGTTTGTTCTAATATGCAAAGTTTATTTTAATATTTTAAATTGACAGTTTAATATTAGATATGTTAATTTTTATAGATTTTAATTCTATGTAGCTCAAATATTTTACTCACCAATTTCTTGTCCTTGCCTCACTTTTGCAACACTGAAAATTCCCCCACTGTGGGACAAATAAGTTTTTTTTTTTTTTTTTTTTTTTATTAATTCTTATCAATCCTTGATTACTATTATAACAAAGAAAATAGTCTTAAAAACCAAGCCACTGGTAACATCAGAGGTCTACTGAGGCTATAAAGCAGAGAAAACTTGTGAAGATATCTTGAGTCACCGCTATAAAAAAGAATATCCTCCAGTCCTGCTGTAAGCAGAGCAGTACTGTGATGATTAATCGACTCTGCAGTCTTTCTCCCCGGCATGCTGGATGCCCCCCTCAAATCTACCCATTTGACATTCAGACTGTCCATTTTTCCATGTAACTCTCGTCTCAATTTCCTGCTATTGCTCCTGACCTTAGGGTCTGACATCTTATAAACAGTGACTGATCCAGCAGTCTCTGAGTTTCTGGGACAACCTGCTTCTCTGAAAACACGATAACTTCTTTCAGCCTTTATAAGCTCATGTTTACCTGGCTAAACTTGGACTTGTATATCATTCTTCCCAAGGCTCTATGATAGTTATTTTGGTTAAAATGTTCATGATGTGAACTGGATCTAAAATCTACATCCAAAATCAGAATCTCCATCTGAAGAGCAACCAAATGTTTTTCAAGAGGATTACATAAACCATGTGTGAAATGACATCTCAACCTGTTCACGACCTTCTGAATGACACCACCACTATGCTATGAGAACCAATTAGTGATTTTAAAATTGTGCGAAATCAAACTCAAATGTTTGAGCAATAATTATTCTCGTTTGTTGTTTTCAAATGATTATTTAATTATTTGAGAAGTGTGATATAAATTTAATTTTGCTCACGTGGCTGATTGGACAGACAAAGATGCAGTTCTGAAGTCGTGTCAGAGGTGAAAGGAATGTGCATGGTAAGAGCAGGCGGCACAGCATAAAAAAAAGCCCTAAGTGCCAAAGAAGTGCAGGGTTCCATGCAGAAAACTGTTAAATACATTTCTTTAAAAGTGAAGAAAACAAATGGACCATAGCCAGCAATAGTAATGAAACATTGTGAAATCGCCAAAGTTAATATCCGACTATATTTCAGTGATTTGACATATCATAGACTTTATTAATTTACTACTAATGCATATGTTTGGTGGGGGGGGGTTGGCCATTTGAACGCTGCATCACTTGAGCTTCATTCACAAGATTATTTGCTTCTTGTGCACTGGTCCAAAAGGAGGGAAGAACAAAATAGTGCAGCTAATTTTACAAACTAAACTATTACATCTATAGCTTGTTAGAGGAGGTTAATGGACCTTTTTGTCTTTATGTGTTTGCATTTGTTCTCAGCTTCTACTGCCCAGCACATTATGCTACTTGCAGTAAGTAGCTCGTAAAACATAAGAATTTAACTCAGCCTTGTTTTACATGACCTTTAGCTTTGAATTCAAACCAGCCTCAGGGACATTGTAGGATGATAGAGCATTCACCATATTTTAGCCACAGAGCTACAGTTTAACTTATCAAAGTATGTAGTGTTTTTGTTATAATGTGCGCTTACAGAAAATATAGTCGCCTGTGTATTGTGAGTAAACAGTGTGCATATTTAAAAAAAGTATTTGTACTCTATTTCAGGACTATAAACACTCAAATCCACCACGAACTTCCTAAACTTCCAAGTAGAAAAACAACACATTTACTCTTGTTAGTGTGCATCCAAGTTGTGTGTGTCCTTGTCCCTGGAGGCTTGTTTACCTGCCTCCTAAGTCTGCTTGGAAGCCCAGCGCATCTCTGTAGGAAGGCTTGCTGCATTTTCTCTGACTCATCCCGACAATGACATGCCCCATGCGTAAAGCAATTCTCCGATGAGGAGGACGGACAGAGTTTTCCTGATTGCATCCACCGCAGTGGTAGAGGCTTGTGGGAGGGTGGTTGATTATGCCAGATGGGTGTTGACGCTCTTGAAGCAGAAGCGTGTCATTAAACTGTAAATCACTGTGATTGAAAAATACATCAACTACCCACTCTTATTTTTACCAGAGAAGAGCCTCTCACTGGGTGCAGATTGCGTTCCTGGTCGGAATAAATCAATGACAAGTTGTCGACGTTTTCTCTCCACGTGCTGCTTCCTGAGCTCAGCTTGTTTGTGTGATTGCATACCAGAGATGGTTGTGTTTGAACATTATTCACTGCAGTTTTCAATCATCTGCTGTGGCTGTCGACACTTTTGTTAAAGGTGACACAACACAGAAAACAAAAACTGAAAAGAAAGAAAAATTAGTAGTTTTACTTACTATATACACTTATGTTAGAAGTTGTCTGCTCATTAATGAGAATAATAAAGACAATGAAAACCATGTTTATTTATTTCTGTCCATATTTTCTGTTTTGTTAGAAAACAATAGTTTAGTAGCTTTTTAGTAGTTTCTAGTTAGTAGAGTCAATGGACGAGCCTCTGACAGGTAGATATGTTCCAGCAGGGACCAATAAGGCAACACAAGCTGTCAAACGTGTCTGGCGCACCTTTCGAGCGCTGCTCGTGCAAAGCTTACTGCCACACGAGCACAACAATGGTCACACGCATTGCACAAACCAGCTCATATTGTCTGCTCCAAAAGAAAGTGATAACCCTATTTAGAACTTCCTCAATTTCAGTTATATTCAAAGATGAAAACCGAAATTCTTTTGTCTTATTGCCTTTAGTTGTGAGGCATTGATGCGGTGGTTAGCACTGTTGCCTCGAAGCAAGAAGGTTCAGGTTGGAGTCTTTCTGTGCAGAGTTTGCATGTTCTCGGACACTCCGGTTTCCTCCCACAGTCCAAAGGTATGCTTGTTAGGTGAAGTCTGTGTAGATTCTCACTCATCCAGGTCATAGTTATCCAAAATTAGATCTCTCTGTGTCAACTGGACTGAAAGGTTTCCTTGAAGACGTTTGGCCCTCTCTCCAGAGAGCTTCTTCAGTTCTAAGTTTGCTGGGGCAGAGCTTGAAAATATAGCCCTGTGGACCATCGGCATGTTAATGACCCGGGTGGTCACCTGAGAGTCCTTGGCAGGGTCCACCTTGTTAGGTGAACTGATCACAGATGTGAGTGTGAATGGTTGTCTGTCGTTGTGTTAACCCTGCGACAGGCTAGCAACCTATCCAGGGTGGACCCGCCTCTCGCCCCTTGACAGCTGGGATAGGCTCCAGCAGACTCCATGAGTGTGGGGAAAGCAGGTACAGAAGATGGATGGCCTTTAGTTGTGTTCAATTAAATAGGAAGAGCCAATATTTCAAATGTCATATTTTATCTCTAACAACCACTTAGATCTTCTCTCTGATATTTTTAAAGTGAGAAAGTCGATGAGATATTTCATAAGCTGCATTTCCATCTCAGACCTTCTTATGCCTGCACAGCAAGTTTCAGTGGTGAATGGCAGAAAATTGGCAGATACGAAGATTACACACAATTCTGGTTCTGGCAAAAAAAAAAATAGTGAATTTGCGTGATGTGAGTTGTCCTTGGATAGAACATCCTCACACGCTGCTTCTGCTAATGTGTTGACTTACCTAAAGCTGCTCCCATCTGAGGAACTAACAAGCTTCAGTGCTGTATTCCCTGAATAATAGTTTCCAAATTGGTAGATTTAAAAAACAAACCTTGCAAGAGACATATTTTAATGTGCTTGATTCAGAAAACATGGCTACATTCATTTGTGTTGCCGGGGAGATGAACAGAAACATTGATGCAGTGTTTTACGCGGTGATGCCGGTAATGCGTTACTAAGTAACGTACTACTCTAATCTGACTACTTTTTTCCAGTAACGAGTAATATAACGCAGTACTTTTTCCAAACCAGTAGATTAGTTACTTATAAGTCCCTTTCCATCGTAAAAAGATGTAAATTTCTTTCTTTTGGTGTTTCTCAGTGACATCACGTATGCGGACAACTCACGTTCAAGAAGCCGGCGGGACAGAAATGGAGAGAGGAGAGAGATACGCAGTTTCTAGCTGGAAATACAATCACTATTTTGAGTTTATTTCCGCTAAAGATAACAATATCCGAGTTTTCTGTACACTCTGTGCTGGTGGTAACAAAAGTTTATCTACCTCCAAAAACTCCAAAAAAAAAAAACATCTGGAGTGGCAGCACGGCACAGTAAAACATGTGGAGAATGTGAAGCAGAAAGTAGCAGCAGCAGCGATGCATGCAGGAGGTCCCCCGCTCCAAGCCAAACAACAAAAGATGGACTTTGGTGGCGGAGCAAATCCAAAACCCATTAGTTGGGAAGAACTGAAGAGGTTGGTCGAACGGTGTGTTGTGGAGGAAATGCTGCCCTTAAATATGATTAATTCGCCCTTGTTTCGTGCCATCATTACACAGTTTACCAGTAGATTAAAAATAGTGTTTTGCCAGTGTTAACAGTTAAGTATATCAGTTAAAAAAAGAGCATCTTTATTCTGTTTTTGTTTTAAAAAAACAATTTTAGGTGAAAGTCATAATTTGATTTTAAAAACAGTATTTATGTAACGTGACAAAGTGAAGTCAAGTGTGATTATTTGATTTTTTTATAAAATGCATTTTTTTGTAGGAAAAGTTAAAATGTAAAGATACATTGTTGACGTTACTTGCAATAAAATGAGTGCTGGCAAAACTGGTTGTCATTTTTAAGTGGAGACGGATACTGAATGTAATAGTTACTTTTACTCTAACTTAGTTACTTTTAAAATCAAGTAATCTGTAAAGTAACTAAACTACTTTTTAGAGGAGTAATCACTAATCAGTAGTCTGATTATTCTTTCCATGTAACTGTGGCAACACTGGTTGTACGCTAGTGGCGTCTGCTTTAGACATCAGAATGTGTTTATGCCACATAAAGTCACACTCATCGAGAAACCCCGACATCTACTTTCTCATGCATTTATTTCAGCGCTGACGTCCAAGCAGAGGTTAGTCATAGCCATAAATAACAGAGCACAATAAGAGACACATTTTCAACTGGTGCATCATTGGCTTTGTTTGCTTTCCCATTGCATCCTAGCAAATTACTGTTATTAATGGCACAAAGTGTAGTTTGCAGCCCCATTAGATGTCGTTCCAGCAGCGCCTCTGATGGATTAAGACAAGCCGAAAGGCCTCGTCTGCCTCCACAGATGAGCCAATTAAATGCCATGGATCTCTGACCACTTTACATTTGCCCCACTCTTCCAAAGGTACCCGAGTTTCCACCCTGCATGCAAATGAGACATCATTAGTCATCACCTTGTTCTCTACAAATGGCTGCTGACTGAAACTTTTACACTTAATTAAAAGTCAGTTAACCACATTGTTTTAGATACATTTAAAAAAAACTTGATTTAAAAAAAAAAATGAACAATAAACGTATCTGAATGTCTTCAGATTTTTTCTTAGCTATGATCTTTGTATTTTAAAAGGAGAGTGACGAAAAAAATTTCAATAGGTTTTTACATAAAATTAAATACTGTTTATATGTAAATATTTTACTGTTCTACCAATATACATGCACTTCTATAATACAATAATAAATAATGCCCCAATTAAATCATTGAAAAAAAATAAAATTTCGCGACTATTTTAATTCTTGATCTTGTATCTTCCGTTTTTATGTTGACAGGCTCTGCCCCCAACTGGGTTTGAGAAACATCTGATGATAATGGGCTGTGGGAGATTTAAAGCCATCCAAAAAGCCACTCAAATTTGTGGAATCTTCTGGGTATAGAAGGCTGCCAGCACATATAAATCTGGAGCTTTCTAGAAAAATACGGCTTACTGTAAGACACCAACGGAATGGATTCTGTGCAGCTTCGGCTTCCAAAGTAATTTTGCAGAATTTAAAGCACAGGTGCCCACGATGCGAGACATGTGTCAGGCTTAACAATTTAGTTGAAATAAATTAGAGAACTAGCATTTTTTGGGAAGCACAGTGGCACATCGTTAACTCACAGCGAGAGGGTTTCCTTTTCAATCCCCTCCTGCAAGTGTGGCACTTGCATGTTCTTTCTCTGGTTAATCGAAAGACATGCCTTTGCTGGGATAGGTGAACAGGCTGTGAGATAGTTGTTTGTCATTCTACGTAGGCCCTGTGATGATGCCCTGGTGTCTTGTCCAGGGTGCAGCCCGTCTTTCGCCCAAAGGCAGCTGGGATAGGTTCCAACAATTGCATTAAATGTGTCTCCTGGTGATGTTGTGGATGAGTGTGGGTCTGGCTGCATCGTCCTTTAACCCTGACAACACACACACACACTGAGGGATTTTAAAAGAACAAATTATGTGCAATAATGCTGCCATAAAGACATGCGGGTGTTATTCCCACTCAGTTGAGTATCCAGAGAATGCCATGCTAATTATTAATGTTAACCACATTTATTTCTCCATCTGCTGGAGGTGCACCAATCCCGCAATGAGTCTTTCTTTCTTTTCGTTTAATCAAGTCTAAAATATACTGGTATCTTTGTTAGGAAATAGAAATAATTCCAACATATTTGACTGACAGTGGCCTCTTTTAGGGGTGTCAGATTAAGGTGATAATTGTGTAGATATTGTTGGGAAACATAAGGAAAACATTACATAATTTGACATTTTCTGACATCAGTTTTGGAATGACTCAGTATTCATGTGGGGGCAATTCTGACAGTCTCTTGTAGTCTTCATGTTCCAGAAAGGAAGTTGTTCATAAGTATATTGACATGAGGGATGGACCACACAAACTTGTGTCCAGAGGAAAGTATCCGTGTGCATGCTTGTCTTTGTACACCTACAGTATGAACATTTGTAGACATCATTGCTGACCACAGCGCTCCATCGCACATCTAAAGACAGAGAAAGATCAAATTTTATGTTAGTAATTAGTAATTTCTGTTCTTTTTATGCTGATATAGATTTATTTTCTCTCGGGCCCAAAATGCTTTTGTGTCTACTGATATTTAACATGCTGATGGAATAATATCTGTGCTGTGACGTTATACCTTTACAACCTTATAATGCTGTGTTACTGACTGAAAGCTCCTGTGAAATGTGAAACACAGATTAAAAAGATTATTATCCAAATGAAATCAGTTCTCAGCACTCCCTATTCTTTATCCTTTTTCCTCTGTGTTTTCTTTCTATGTTTGTTATGTTTTATACTGGATACTAAATTGAAACTGTGGCTCGTGACTCATTTGCTTTCCTTCTTTGTTTTGCAGGATATTTGACTGTTACCATCGAACCCCTGCCTCCTGTGGTTGTTGGAGAGGCTGTTACTCTCAAGTGTAACTTTAAAACTGACGGAAGGCTTCGAGAAATAGTTTGGTACAGGGTGAGTAAACCTGTTCACACATTCGAAGCAGAGGAGTACAAAATGTTTCTCGCCAGCCTCCTCTGATGTTGTGGCTTGAGTTTAAAGCTGTGCTGGGAGTCCATTGGCGTGTTGAACAGTTCCATCAGAAACGCATCGAACTACACTGCCACAAGGATATTAAATGCAGCTGACTGTTTCCAAGGCTGCGAACTTGAAATGCCATCAGGAAGCTGGTGAATGTTGGATGCAACAGCAGCAGGCTGACAGATGCATTGCAGCAGCTGAACGGGAATATAAAAGCATGGTGGTTCTGAATCTGGGGAACGTCTCTTTGTACTTGTTCTACTGACCTACATGAGAGTTTGTTTCAGGGGTAGATTTACTTTAACAAATAAATACTATTCAGTTCAATGTTATTCATATAGCTTCTGTTACAATCCAAATAGTCTCTAACCGCTATAGAGACCCGGAGCCTGACCTCCAAACAAGCAGCAGTGGCAAGGAAAAGGAGAATGTGTAGACATGTCACCATAAACCAGCAGTGTGAGAGAAGAACCATAGCTAATTGAGTGTAGCTACAGAATTACTGACACTAAGTCATCTGAAAGAGGAAGATTTAAGGCTAATCTTAAAAGTTGAGCGTCAGCCTCCTGGACAAGTTCCACAGCAGGGGGGCTGATGGCTAGAGGCTCCTTTCCACCTCCAGGTAGCACAAGTGAACCAGCACTCTGAAAGCACAGCAGTCTGCTGGGATGATATTACGCTATCAGCTTAGCCAATGTCTGCATGTCAACATTCTTGTCCAGTTGATGTGTGCATGCTGTTTGACAATGATTAAAATGGGTTTAAGGAATGGACAAAACAGCACCAGTTTTACTGCTTAACCCAGTCGTGTGGAATTTCTCACTTTTGTTACTGTGGAACTGACATCTGAGCATGTGCAAGAAAGCAGTCTCATCTGTCCGTCAGCCACTGCTCAGCACAACCTATAAATGAATACATTCTACAAACTTGGCTGCCAAGGTGTCTTTAATCCCATCATTTTTCTTGGCTAAACACTCCTGACTTCTTACTTTAACCTTCTTTTGAAGTGTTGCTGGCAGTTTTTACTCATTTGGGAAAGCTTGTATCAAATCAAAGAATGGCCATTCTGACAGGGGGTCAAAGAGACTGAATATTTCAGCAAATGTTCACTGTTGGTGCTATATCCTGACATATTCTGTTTGAAGACACTTTTTAATGCATAACTTATCCAGACTGCAGTCAGAATTAGCATGTCCTATGATAAATGGAATTATTTCAGAGGGGCTTTTCAAGCCTGACTAAGTCGGTCTCCACAACATTCCTGTTTACTCAAAATTAGAGAGATAAAGGTTATGATTAAGCCCATAGTTTCTCTTTATTAGCTTTGTTTTCCGTTTTTAATCCGAAAAACATTTCTCTAAATTCATTAAGAATTTTTAAAATAAAATTTTTGCATGTTGTATGAAGTTATTAATATATGATGTAAATACATATATACATATTACAAGCTAAATCACAGCTTATTACAGTGATTGAAACTATTCATACTAGTTTTCTTCCTCCTTTCTTCTGTGTTTTATCCATTTTTTTTTTATATTTCTAGCAAAAACATGCCTCCTTTGTCCTAATGACAGGATGAATCCCAAATTTAGGCTCTTCCTGTCATTTAACCAACATGAGTAACCAGACGACAGACAGAGGCATAGACCAGGACTGATTGACTTCCGCTTCACCTTGGTAAGGGAAGGTGTGTTAGCCCCTGAAATCCACCACTGTGTTCAGGCTGTTGCACTGCTCATCCCACAAATGTTTGCAGTGTGCAGTGACTCACGTCAGAGTATGGATTAAACTGTATGGATATGCGTATCGAGCTGTCCTTCCGCCTGTAATAGTTTATCAAATGTTCTTGATGGAACATTTGTGCTAATGTGAGTTTTTTTTCCTTCTGACTATGAGTGGCAGGACTCAGAAATGGATGTGCTCATCTTTAACTGTCCAGCATTGGTCTGTGATTCATCAGCCAGCTCTCTACAGTCAGCCATACATCCATATCTGTATCCAAATGTTTGCTCTAATTATGCCGTAGTACTTCGACTCTGTGAAGACAGCAATCTGTCAAACTAATTTCAGAAACAGTATCAGACGCAGAGTGTCTGCCTCTTAACAAATGTTGTCCTTTTTGAGAGTGGGCTGCCTCAAATCACATATCAGGATCTCCACATGTGCACTCTAAACACATTGACATGCTGTCAAGTTTTAATTGTTTTTTAGTCACCTATTTAATCAAATCTCAACCCCAATAAAAGACACAGCGTGGTACCAAGTATAATTGGCAAATAAAATGAGAGTGACATTAGCTCCCTGCCTGTGTAGGAATATCATCAAAAGTTTCACTGATATCACATAGCTGGTTAGCCAGTTAGCCCTTTATGTGATATTTGTAAGGAGACAGAACCAGTCCCTGGTTTATAGTGCATGCCACTTTCTAAGAGGGACAATAACCACCACAAGTCGTAAATTTCAATCATTAGCTTAGAATGTCAATTTTTTATGAAGCCATCTGCTTTTATAGATTCTAGTTCTATGTAAAAATGGTTTTGTAGCCAAGCAATGAAATTTAATAGCTTTAGGTAACTGTCTATATAATAATGAATGAAGAACATCTGTTACTTCTGGAAACGAGACAGCAGAAATAAGACATCTCCAGGTGGGGATGTTTCATTGACGAAATATATTTTTGGAGCACAGCTGGCCTGTTCTTAGGTGCTAATGTCTCCGGCAACAAAAGCAGAAAAGACATTTTAACCCCTTTATTTTCTTTCCAGTTGAAGTTTTGGTTTTGCCTTTTAAAAAAGCCTTAAATGTTTGCAAATGCGTCAGTTGACACTTTGTTCAGCACCACTAATTGTTTGAGATCAAAGAAGAGCTGAGTTGTAGGCAAGGAGATACTCAGAAGTAAAGTCAAATTATTTACATATTACAGACCTTTTTTCCAATCATTCAGTTGTACATAATTATACAGTGAGTACGGAAAGTATTCAGACCCCCTTAAATTTTTCACTCTTTGTTATATTGCAGCCATTTGCTAAAATCATTTAAGTTGATTTCCTCATTAATGTACACACAGCACCCCATATTGACAAACATAGAATTATTGACATTTTTGCAGATTTATTAAAAAAGAAACTGAACTATCACATGGTCATAAGTATTCAGGGCCTTTGCTCAGTATTTAGTAGGAGCACCTTTTAAACTAATACAGCCAAGAGTCTTTTTGGGAATGATGCAACAAGTTTTTCACATCTGGATTTGGGGATCCTCGGCCATTCCTGCTTGCAGATCCTCTCCAGTTCTGTCAGGATGGATGGTAAACGTTGGTGGACAGCCATTTTCAGGTCTCTCCAGAGATGCTCAATTGGGTTTAAGTCAGGGCTCTGCTGGGCCATTCAGGAGCAGTCAGGGAGTTGTTGTGAAGCCACTCCGTTATTTTAGCTGTGTGCTTAGGGTCACTGTCTTGTTGGAAGGTGAACCTTCGGCCCAGTCTGAGGTCCTGAGCACTCTGGAGAAGGTTTTGGTCCAGGATATCCCTGTACTTGGCCGCATTCATCTTTCCCTCGACTGCAACCAGTCGTCCTGTCCCTGCACCTGGGAAACACCCCCACCATGATGCTGCCACCACCATGGTGCTGCCACCACCATGCTTCACTGTTGGGACGGTACTGGACAGGTGATGAGCAGCGCCTGGTTTTCTCCACACATACCACTTAGAATTAAGGCCACAAAGTTCTATCTTGGTCTCATCAGACCAGAGAATCTTGTTTCTCACCATCCTGGAGTCCTTCAGGTGGTTTTTAGCAAACTCCATGCATGTTTATGAGTGTCACAGCAAAGGCCCTGAATACTTATGACCATCTGATATTTCTTTTTTAATAAATCTGCAAAAATGTCAACAGTTCTGTTTTTCTGTCAATATGGGGCGCTGTGTGGACATTAATGAGGAAATCAACTTAAATGATTTTAGCAAATGGCTGCAATATAAGAAAGAGTGAAAATTTTAAGGGGGTCTGAATACTTTCCCTACCCATTGTAATTGAAAACATCATTAAAATAGTGTGCAAAGTGAAAGACAGAAATTCAGCTGAGGCTAAATTTAAAAATATAGACAAAGGCTGGGTTTTTTTAAACTGCATGCCAACCCCCAGAAGCCACTTGCTTTGGTCTCAATTTCAGGAAGACTTCATGTTGTCCATCTGGAGATCCAATCCACAGTCAGCAGAGGACAATTTTTGAACCCAAGGGAACCGAGACCCATTTCCCCTTAATGGAGTTTATGGGAAAGACCAACTGGAGCACCTAGAACACATTTCAGCTGATCACTACATCAGAATGCTTTTGCTTAGTGTAGGTCGCTTAGGGACTTAGTGAGTTTGGGTCAGACATAAAGCAAGAGAACAGCCAGAGCGCAATAAAAGTAAAGAACATGACAAATATTGAACAAGACTTTATTGACAGTGAGGCTTTTGCAGAAATCAATCTAGTGTTGAATCACTCCAGCCAAACCCATTTAGCTGCCAAAACCTAAAAACGCCCACCTGAATAAATGCTGTGTCCAGGAATAAATATGAGGAAATATAATACTATATTTAATCTATTGTGTGTGGGATTGTTTTTAAATATTCATTTATTTTAAAATTTGTTTGTATGATCAGAACTTTGTAAGGTCTTATATAATATGTTATTATTATTATTATTATTATTATTATTATTATTATTATTATTATTATTATTATTATTATTATTATTATATACTTTTATTATCGAAAATGTAATTATATTTCTTGGGAGTCATTAAACACAGGGCAAGGACATTGTGTTAAATAACTAAAAGGGGGAACTGAGCAGATTAGGAAAAAGTGACAAATGTGACAAAGTGGACCAGGCAAATAAACTGAGACAAATGTAAAATCTGAACACGAAGACACAAAATGAATAAGTGAAGACCAGATCTTGACGGTTCCCCTGCAGCAGCCTGCCGTGTGTATGGGTGGAGTAGTGGGACTCCAAAAGAGTGGCAGACGAGAGGAAGGAGGTCTTAAGAACGTCTTCTCTGCCTGAGGGTACAGAAGAACTGGAGGTGGTTGGGAGTGCCAGGGAGCAGCTGAAGCAGTAACAGCTATACGCCCTCTATGAAACGATCAAAGCCAAGTGTTTTTATAAGCCTCTTTCTGGGAGTGGGGCTGCTGCCTAAATGTTGCCTACCATCATGCTTAGGCTGTGATGTAGCAAACGTAACCATTAACACAATACATTTTGCAATAATTTTTGGCCCATTATAAATGTAATAAGAAGACCAAAGGCAGCGCGAACAGAACACCACCCACCATGAAGAGTGCAGTCTTGTGTGGGCCTTCGTGTGACACCTCATATTTAAATGCCACATGCGGAGTTCTGCAGCCTGAGCTCGCCACTGTTATCTTAAACAGTGCAGAAGTACAGTTAATTTAAATGCTTGCCAGCTGCTAAGAGACAGGCCACAATTTGTCGCCTCCTGCAACACCCAATAATCATATTTTGGAACAAAAATCTATAGCTCTGCACATATGCTGACACAAACTGCAGACACTTGGAGCAGCGCTGCTGTTTTAAAACAACAGTGAGACTCAACTGTGCTGCTATTACTGAGAGCTGGCAACTTCTCTCGCCACCACTTCTGTTCTTCAGCTTTGCTGTGGCCCACATTTTGACAAATCCCATTAAAGCTGCTGCGACTGTCAGCGCACAATATATAGCAATGCAAATGACATTTTGTGACGCTCTGCCAAGAAGTAAAGACATGCTATACCTGCGGGCAGCGTGTCACTGGATTCAGCCTCATCGTGTGCTCTAGATGCAGGAGGAGAGCATGGAAGTGGACCCTCGGTTCTGCAGAAGTAAAGAGTTCTTCCTGACACTAATCCACATTCTTGATCGAGAAGCAGAGGAGGCATCTTATGTTACAAAGGAGTTTAAAATCTTCAAGACATAGTTGCCTGGGCAACAGAGAACTGCCAGTGCATTTAAAAAAAAAAAAAAAAAAAAAGCCCGCTGAGCATGTACACGCAGCACTCTCCTGGGGGCTTTTGGGTATATAACTTCCTGCTGTTTAATCCCCATGGTCCGCCTGTGTGGGTTGAAAAAAACACAATATGTCTCTTGTGTTAAAATCTACTGTGTAGCCATATATAAAAGTGGGAGATAAGATTCAATAAGTTGTCTAAGAAACCACCAGTATCTTTATTGTTTTAGAGTGTCTGGTCAAAACAATATATTCAGTTCATAATTATTCCAAAAATAACACTGATTAATTGTGTTCCTGAATGACCTCATTTAGGAATATTGCATGTATCCTGCATCCTGGGACTCGGTAAAGTGGAGCCAGATTAATGAGTGCTGGTGGTACACATTGTTGACAGTTCAATGAGACTAAAATGATTGACTTCAACAATGTTAAGCTGGTTGACCATGTCTAGCCTGGCCTGTGTCATTTATGATTAAAGCACCAATATGACAAGACATTGTTCACCCTGGGCCTCTCACACACATATATTCTCCTTCCACATACTGTACGTCTTCACTCATGTATCCATACATTTTCATCAACACATTAATCCATCATGCATCATGAAACAACTGTTTCTCCACCAATTATCAGATTTTGGGCCAGTTATTGATTTGAAAACATTTTCAAGCATTTTGAGCGACACATGAACCTTGTCTGAACCTCTCCATCCTACGCTATTTCCCCCCTAACTGCAGAATCGGAAGCTAAGAATCGGTAGCCAACTTCCGCGTCGTGTCGCCCCACCTGCATAGCCTGTAGCAGTCACTTGCAGGTTGCCTCCTCGGCTGAAAAGTTGTCCCATTTCAATTTCTGCATTACCGTTAGGAGGAGAGCACATGCTTTGCTGATCACAGGAAGTGGACAAAGATGTAGTCGTTTCAGGGAGCGCTAAAATGTTTCTCAAAACCTCAATAGCTTGCAGCAAGTATTATGTCTCACTGCCTCGTACACCAAGCCCCGCCTGCAAATTTTAAGTGTACGCATTTTTCTAAAATGCCAACATTTCTTGGCCTAAGGCTGCATCCTGCACTGTGTGGATTGTTCACATGGAATACGATGGAAGATGCTAACTTATTAGCGAGGAAACTTCCTCCAGCCAGCCGACCTATCCAGGGTCGACCGCCTCTTGCCCCCTGACAGGTGGGATCGACTGCAGCAGCCCTGAGATCTAAGTGTGGATAAAGCGACTGACTGACTGACTGAGTGATTCCAGCGCAACACAAGTCCACAAGCATGTTCTTTCAGGTGGGGGTTGTGAAATGATAGACTAGTTTGATGCATATTTGGGAACTAAATACAATTCTCAGATGTAGGAGCTGACCCAAGTAAAGGAATCAGGTTGAGCTGTTTATAAACTTCATGGGAATTGAAGCCTATATATGGTTTTATTTTCAAAGTTGTTACTTTCCCACATCTTTAACTATTACTAGTTAATAATAACATCATTCATTCTATTCCACTGATTGTAGACATGTCCTATGTTCTAGTAAAATATATAACATTTAGGAAATGTTTCTTTTTTCCTCCCCTCCCCCCCCTCCAAATTGTAAGTCTTTTGGGGCAGTTCTTTAACAAAAAGTTTCAAACTGAACACTCACCAACCATCAGCTTACCCATTAGTTTCCTAATTTGAATGCACTATATCATTGATATGTCATTACTCAGTTTTTTTTTTAAATGTGTTTTGTCACATTGTCACCACATTCTCCCAATCGAGTGTAGCAGGGCAACCATGGACAGATGAAGACTGCATGTGACCGGTTTGTGTCCGCGACTCCATCCATGGCGCTGACATCCTTCCATGAATGTCAAATAAGCCTGCTAGTTTCAGCTGCCAGAAAAGCAGGAAAAAAAGAAATAAAGGAAGTACTGAGTGGGGACATTCAGTGTGACAACCTCTGCTCTATGCTCTTCTATGCTCATTGAGTTATTTAGCTAGCATGCCCGGATTTGCCGTGGACATTCTTCTTCTTTGAATGTAGCACCGTTCAAAACGACTGCCTGTATTTTGTCCTGTCCTCTGCTACATCAGAAAGAATGCTCTCTGATAGCTTCAGAACAGAACATCTTGAGAAAACATTTAATGTGGGTAAAACAAAATTGTATATTATAAAATGTAATATTTATTCTATTCTCTAGAGCATATGTGTCAAACTCAAGGCCCGCGGGCCATATCTGGCCCGGCATACAATTATATCTGGCCCGCGACATCATTTTACATAGATCTATTATTATTGTTTTATAATGGCCTGGCAATATGAAGCGCTGATAACACACAAACTACAGATCCCATAATGCAACAGTGCAACAGATGCCTTGGCGAACTATAGCTTACCTGGAAACATTCCCGCATCATTCAAGTCAAGCGTCTGTTACTGTCTACAACCCTATTGTAACGTCAAAGCTAGCCTTTAACAATGGCGAAGTTGATTCTGAAAACAGAGCTTTTCAAAACCGATGGGAGGCTGAGTATATGTTTATTGACATTGCCAGTAAACCATCATCATACATCAGAAATTGATTAAATGGGACATTTAATGAGCACTGTAACGCAAACCGTAAACTTTATCCGAGCTACAGGTTTGAACCACCGGCAATTAGTCTTTTATGCGAGAAATAGATTCAGTTTGCCGACATTCCTTATCATACAGAGGTGCGTTGACTGAGTCGAGGAAAATTTCTCAGAGTTTTTGAGCTACACAAGGACATTTTTCAGTTCATGGACAGTAAAGGAAAAGACGCCACAGTTTTGCGGGAGGAGGACGAGAAGTGGAAATGTGATTTGGTGTTTCTGGCTGACATAACAGCTCATCTCAGCGCCTTGGACCTTCAGCTCCAGACACGTGACTGCATGATCACTGACATGTATGATGAAGTGAAGGCATTTCAAGTGAAGCTGCTCTTATGGGAGACACAGATGCACCAGTGCAACATGCCTCATTTTCACTGTTGCCAAGTAATGTTGAAACAAGTTGGTGCAACGATCTTCCCTAATACCCACTTTGCTGATAAACTAAGCGCACTGTGCACTAAGTTCTCGTGGTGCTTTGGAAACTTTGAAGCACAAAAAAGGAGTTTCGAGCTGCTTGGCAACCCATTTGCCGTCAACATGGAAACTGCACCTGTACAGATTCAGATGGAGCTGATAGAGCTGCACTGTACTGGGACACTAAAGGCAAAGTACGACACTGCAGGGCCTGCACAGTTTATTCGCTTCATTGAACATTTGCAGTCCATCCTGAGAATCTCCACAACACAGAACCTTGCACCAAACGTAAACAACCTTGTTGCCAAGAAAAGATGCCAAGCATCCAGCTTATATTTCCAGGGTTTTTGGACCGTGCTCATATTTTGAATTTATATGATTTTGACAGGAACATTTTTATGGAAAGAAAAAATATTTAAAGAGATTTAAAGTTCAAGTTTATTTTTATAAAATGGCACCAGAGCAAAGAAAACTGAATGTTTTGATTTGTTATTTTTACTTTTTTTGAAAAGCATAATTTTTATTTGGTTTTTTAATGTTTTTTTGCAGCATGTTCATAGTTGTAACTTTTATAATTTTGACAAGAGATTTTTAGAGAGAGCAAAGTATTTTAAATTATATAAAGTTTAGGTTTATTTATTGTAGAATAATTTCCTGTCCGTTTTTATTCATATTTATGTTCAAAACACATTTACTTTTAGTGTGTTCAATAAATGTTTATCCTGTTCGGCCCACGACCTAAAGTGTGCTTTGAATTTTGGCCCCCAGTGCAATTGAGTTTGACACCCCTGCTCTAGAGCCATTTAGAACCATTTGCAACGAAATGATGTGCATGTACAATCTCCAGCCCGAGTAATTACCTCCTGATGAAGCCATTGTCTCCTCTTCAAACAAACCTCATTTTTTCTCGCAGAGTCGATCTTGTTTGTGTGGTAGAATTTAAAGTTGTAACAGTCGACCAAGGAGCTGCACATTCTGTCAGAAAGTAAACCTTCCTCTTTACAGAGTGCCACAAGCCTCTGTCATCTTTATTAGCCCATGGCTCCATGACGAATGCAGAGACCCAAAGGGAATATGGGAGATAAGGCGATATGGATCACTGCACCGCAATCTTCCCTTTGAGGATTTTGCTGGAGCAAATAAGCAGCCTGTTATACATAGAACGATAATTGCATACTTTGTGTTAGCAGAGAACAAGATAAGTTCCCTTTTATGCATAAATGCTAATGGCAACAATGGGACTGATCACTGCTGTGCCCATCAGGGAGCTCATGCTGCTAATGGCAGTTCTGATGGGACATTTTCTTTCTATGATGCTTTTAATGAATAATCCCTTCCTATTGTTAATATTGCTCAGAGATCCCCAGGTATTCATCAAAAGCGAAGTCTGACTCAAGTTACTTTTAATTAAACAAATGTTTATATTCCAAAGAAATTCTACAAGATCAGAACAAGATTCTCTCCACAGACTCCTTGTCCCTTACAAAAGCTGCATAATCTTTTAATCATCAGCTTTGGGCTATTTTCTGTGTGTGATACAGATATCTATTATAATTCTACAATCACCCATTTGTACCCTGGTGGTGATGATGTCACTGGGTGCCACCTTCTCATCGGAAGAAATAGTCTGCTGCACACATTAATTTAGTCAAGATGACGCTGTGAGAGCAAATTGAAGTTCAGAATCTGATTCAAGGACACTGTGCCATGTAGAAGGGCCCTGGGATTGATAGAAATGATCTCCGCTGCACTGGTGCGATGACTTTGCACACTAACCAATCCCCCAAAATTCTTTTAGTAATAGACTAGTCATTAGCATATTTGTAAAATGACTTGGTCAAATACATGATGTACTGTAACATCCTTGTGGCTCTTACAATATATAATGTAAATTATGCAACCATTGACTTAGAAACTGCTTATTACAGCAGCCTATGTGAGCATATTGTTATGAATTTTGAAAAAAAGAAAAGGAAGCCAAGATGTCATCACGATGTCATTCCCACTGACAGATAATAGCTAAATTAGCACGTACAGCCAACAAGCACAAGCTGTCAGAAATATTGATCCAAATCTACAATTGTAGACATTATCACACAGCTCCATCTTTCTGTGCTGTTCTATAATTTATTTTTCTTTCTCCCAGCGTCATTAGCCAACTATCGAGCGAGTATCATGGAAACAACAGCCCGCAGCATGGTTAATGGTGGCAGCATTTGTTAGCAGTTCATACATTAACATTTAATAAGACTTTAATAGTTACTGAAAAAGATAATATCTATAAGTGAAGTCAAACTCCAATTAGAGTACCAACCTAAGGCCAAACTAGTTGTTTTTTTTAATTGGGGCAGAGCTGCCTGAGATTTGTGCAAGAATAAAATCTCTTTTAGATACAAACTGTTATTGGCACTGTTATATGGTCATATTTTTAAATCACATCAGAAGCACAAGGGAGCAGATGATTCATAAAAATCGATGAATGACAAATAATCAAAATGCCAAATAAATTCAAATTTCTTGATGTTTTGTAGGAACAGAAAGACAAATGGCAAAAGACGTCTGTAACCATTTAACCTGGTTACGTCTGTAACCATTTAACCATTTAACCTTATACTGGTACGTTAGCTTTGAAATCCAGTGAAATAAATACTTTACTTTTTTTAACAGTTTCAAAGTTCACGTTCATTAATGTATTCATTCCGGATCAGAAAGTCAGATTATATCATATTATCGAATATGGTAATGTGGTTATTTTAAAGTCCGCCACGTTTGATCTTACATTCTAAATGTGCTTTAGTACGAAGCGGCAAAGCTTAAAACTTTCAACCACAGAAGCAGCAAACCTCAGACTGTTTCACACACTCTACTGGAAAGAATAGTATAAGCCAAAGCTGCTCTTGGAGTTGGCAGGAGGAAGAGGAAAAAAATAGCCCCCTGCAGGGTTTGCAAGTGAGGAGAGGATAAAGCCGTATCCTTTGTTGGAACATTAAACCAGACGAGATATGTTGCACTGAATCACAAAGAGGGTAGAAGAAGCACATAATTAACTTTTAGATAGGAACAATCTCAAAAGGATATGCAATATTCAGTCTAACATTGGGACCAAAGGCAAAAAAATCTTAAATAAAGGAAATTAAAGTGGATTCTGAAACTGAAAAATAATTTAAAAGAAAGATAAACAATGTTGTGTAAATCGTGGAGAATTGCATAGAGACAAAAGAAACGGTATGTTATGGTTCTATTAAATTTAGGAACCAAACGCAGACACGAGACTGCAGCTCAAAGCAAAAACAATACTTTTATTTGGCGTACAACAGGGGAAAATGGAGAGCTCCAATGGCGTAAAAAACAGTGATCATAAGAATTCAAAAATTCAAACTCTTCACGGGGGTAGGTTCCACTGAGGAGTGTCCGAAGACAAGTCAAGCATTACAAGGTCACCACGTTCTTCAACACGTGGTGATCTTGTAAACGGGTAAACAGTAGGAGGAATTTAAAAATATTAAGAGGAGGAAAACCAAATGATAATATTTAGCAATTCAATTTTTTTTTGTCTTTACTATACATAGTATATTTTAATTGATTTTACCCAGTTTTACGGCGAATCTAAATTAGTTTTCAATTGAAATGAAATTGCTACATTAAATTTATGGTATACGGAAATGCAATTGCAACAAACGCATTAGTAAAAGCATACGGGTTCCTCTGGTGGACTCATCCGGGTGGACGTCGTTTCTTCATTTAATCACTATGTAGCCTTATCGGCTCAGCGTGACAATAGTATTACGCTCAATCATCTGTACTACAACAAACAGTTTGAACATATCAGGGACTTGTTTGTAGAATAAGCTGTTCAACACTGATACAGTAAATAACGTCACACACTGTCACCACCATGGCCTTTTTCATTGGCACATTAGCTATGCTTTGAAGCGTTAACACCTGTAATCTCCTTTTTGCAGCCATGAAATACTCATTTCAACTGGTCATAGTTCAGAAAATGCTAAGACAATGAAAATAAATGAACCAAACAGATTATGTTCTCTGGGGCCCAAAAAGGGGCCCAAAAGTTCCCACCACTCATTAAGAAAAACAACATTAATCCAGCAAGCTGCATACTATGGAATATGTGACTGACATCAGCCATTAATTCAATGGTCAAGTTCAAGTTTCCTTACAAGTTTCCAGTTTTCCTTACTTTCTTGATCCTCAGATGGGCTTGTGCCCCAATGGTGGTTTCTGCAGTTCTTTTCCAGTGGCTGCCTTCCTGCTGAGCTCTTGCATCTTATTTTGCCTGGGACTGACTTTGTTATCGTCGGCCTTCCTTCTGTTTAAAGTGTCGTTCAAGGTGCTGAATCTGTACTAGAGAGGTCGCCAACACCGTCCTGGGAGGGCTGTAATCAGCAGGGTTTTCTGTACACCGAGGAAACTGGGATCCAGGGTGGAAGCGCTCATTTACCTGGTAGGACAGAGAATCTTGCAGCCCTTGTAGGACTAGCTAGCCCACCTATGGTATGGACAAAGAGTCACAATTTGTGTCGAACTCACCTCATCTACCTTCTCCATGGTTGTTGTAACACCAGATGGGTATTTAATTACCAGATGGGTATTTAATTCTATTAGCCAGAGGAGACTCTCTGTTTCTACTTGAGATCATCTGACTGCGCTTTAGCCACCTTTGATAAAAACGTCAGAAACGGGGAGTTTTGTGTCTACCATTTTCTTTTTCATGTTGAAGAAAAGGAGAATGTACAACAAAAGGGCAATTGCATGTTTGGTACAACTTCATCATTTTAACCTGGGTATTTTCTATGTTGGCTCTATTACAAGTCGAGGGAACTCTCAGGATGTAATTAAAGTGCAGACATTTTAAATAAAACTGTACAGACCAGTAAGTCGGTTGTGTGCGGGGTGTGATTTTAAAGGAGAAAAAATTGATTAAATATTATTATCCTTTTGAGATTGCACTCAGACCAGAGGAGACTTTTATAAAGTGAGAATTTGGTTATTGTATTCCTGAGCAAAAGGCATGTATTTCTTTGGGGATTCCAAGTCTAAAGGCTCACTACTTTCAAAATAACAAATAAATGTGGTTATTACTTACCACGGTGCTCATGTGTAACGGATCGGTTTGACTGACCTTCTCAGCAGTCAGAGCAGTAATGTGGACTAGGTTCACTCATCAGGCCATCTTTGCTGCTAAGGATAAAAAAAAAACAATTAATGAAAAGCTTCCATTCGCCAGCAGCTTCAATGCTGGTGGAGAGAGATGGGCTTTGTAATAGATTTTTGCGATATAAAATGAGATGCTGACCTCGAGGGCCAAGACTCTCAAAGACATCAGAAAAGCGAGACAGCGAACTCCCTGTGGGGCAAATGGATATTCATCCCGGACATCGTTCTGCTGCTCGGTGTGAGTCATACTACAGGCTGTTACAGCTAGTCGCCATGGCGCTTATCACAAGAGCGCCGCTGAGGGCACTGAATGTGCAGACTGCATCTCGCAATCAAGTCCTTTTCTAAACGCCATGAAATCCAGATAAATGGGACTGGCTTTTTCAGCCATGGTGTGTTGACTCGGTTATCATTCATTCCATCTGGACCATTTGATGAATGTTCTTGAGTTTAGAGCAACCTCACCTGTCTGTTTATGAGTTTTTCAATTGAGTAAAAACCAAACCTGTTTTGCAGGTGCTGGTTGGGCTGGTTATGCTGTAAACGGACATTTTGTATTTGTTTATATTTTTACAGAGCAGTTTATTACTAATGTATAGATGGTATATTTTACAAGACACTGTCTAATATTTTACGCTGAATATATTTAATACAACTGCAGGAAACAAAGAAGCCAACAAAAATTTGAAAAGGATGGCATATAGCAGTTCCATTATTAAGAATTATCTGTGTCCTGATGCTTTGCATCTCCTTTGGGTCATACATTTTCAAGGTCTGTTCTTAGTGTCTAGCTTTCTTAGTACTAGCTTTAATCAAAAATGACAAATGGTTGTTCAGCAGCTGAGATGAAGATCATCACCTCTTCATCTGAGACCTTGGTCTTCAGCTGGAAAAGGGTGGATTGCACTCTTCGGGTTGGAGATGAGTCACTGCCCCAAGTGGAGAAGTTCAGGTATCCTGGATGAGGGAAGAATGGATCAAGACGGAACCTGCAGGACTGCAGATCCTGGATCGGACTTTTGTGGTGAAGAGAGCTGGGCTGGTTCTGAAGGTTCTCTGTTTCCCAGTCATCACAAGCTTTGGGTACTGGCTGAAGTGAGGGCTCAACCTTAGAAAGGAGGTGAGGACCTCAAACGCTTTAGGATACCCCCTCGGCTTCTGGTGGAAGTGGCTGGCGAGAGAGTGTTTGGGCATCCTTGATGAAGCTGCTACACCTGCGACCTGAACCTGGAGGACAGATGGTGGGACTAATATTTTCTAGGTAACCTGGATCGCCTAGAAAATTCTGTAACTTTCATGAACCACAACAACTGCTCACATATATCCGTGGAATCACCTGCCACTGGACAATAAGCTGCAGGGATCCTGGCCTCTGACAAATCCAGCGTCCACTGTCAACACCTGTCACGCTGGAATATTCTGTTTGCTATGTTTGCATGTTTGTTTCTCTCACTCTCTTTCATTCTCTCTGTCCTGTCTCCCTCTTATTTTTCTTCTTTACCCAGCCGGCTTTCAGCAGGATGGTTCCTCCTTGTAAGCCTGGACCTACTCAAGGTTTCTTCCTGTTAAAAGGGAGTTTTTCCTGCCACTGTGCTTACCTGGGTGTTCCGGCTCTGGGTTTCTGCCTCTGTAAAGCACCTAGAGACAGTTCTGATTGTAAAAGGCACTATATAAATAAAATTGAATTGAATTGAATTAAAAGCGTCACACTGTCGTATAATGAATACCCACCGGATCAACATCACTGCACTTAAGTAATTTGTCAGATTTTTCCCTGATGAAAATTTACAAAACACTTTGTGGTCGTTTGTTTGTTGATATACTGCTATGTCCTTAATAATTAACGAAATAATTATAAATTAATAATTGATGTCCAGTGAAATTTATACACCACAGCTCAATCATTTCTTGTGCACTCTGAGAAGCATCGACAGTCTTCCATCAAACCCTCATTATAGTGCCTCCCAATATGTTCATTATTCTCATTTCTATGACATTTCTGTCATTTCTCGCTGCTGTTTGTCTCACTGCTGCCGTCCAGCTTCTTATTCTCAGCAGCAAAGGATGATGATATGGTGTACACGACATGGTAACCGAGCAGTGCTTGTACATCACTTGTTTCAATGCATTATGGGATACATTATAACAGTAGGACAAAAGGGTTCCCACTTGGCATTCAGACAGCCCCACAAAAGGGCAAACTCTCTTACTACTCCATTGCTAAGGAAAAAGGGACTGATTTTGAGCACCGCCGCATTTCCAGCTGATGGAAGAGAAAAGCTGAAGATAAAATTTGCTATAGTTTAGAATCTTTTTTACACATTTGAAATACATTGAAGAGACATGAAGTTGAAAAAATGCCTTTCTCTCTTTTGGTCTCATTTCTTTTTATTGGTTTCTTTCATCTTTTGTCTTTCTTTTTTATCTTCAATATGCATGCTCTAAATAAATTCCTGTGGGCTTGGGGTCTTTTAATGCATTTAGACTGTCCAAAGAGAACCATTACTAATAGCTGAAACTGTGGCTGCACCTATGGAGATGTCTTGTTTCTTTGAGGAAGGTGAAATAATAGGACAGTGCTGCATTCAGGGCTCTGTTGCTACTATTCCATTTTTTCATGGTTGTTTCCAAATTCTTCAAAATATTACATATTTCACCAGATGTGACTTGTGCGTTAATCTTCGTAAATTTAGATGCATGGACAGGGGTGAAAACATGTGATTGTTGGGGAGAATAATAATTAAAAAGGACACTACATTTACAATAGTGTCCTCACTAACTCTGACTCTGATCATGAAAAAACATGACAATCACATTATTATTACTAATAATAATCTGATTAATTTTCAGCCATGGTGACATGTCCAGACTCCCTATAGCAAACAGACAGCAAAATAGTGTACATATAAAACTATAAATGCTCACTTGAAAGTATGTAGCTGCAAAACTTGAGCACCTACGTACATTCAAGTTTCACAAAGTGTTAATAGCTAAGAAATTAAAATAACAGGCATCTCAATGACCTTGAGAGTTTAATTGTTAGATTAACTGCAACAGAGGAGGCTGGCTAGAGTGTGTGTGAAAAGCAATGGTTCTACAGATCTAAACACACATTGGCATTGGGAGAAAAAACAGTGACACAGACAGTTAGGCTTAGATGATCAGGAAACTTCTGCTTTAAAACTATTTTAGCAAAAACATTTTGCACATTGACTCCATAATATCAGAAATGCTTCAAGTTTTAAAAATGATGTTGGATAAAACCATTTCTTTTTCACGCCTTTTCACTGTTTCACTTGTGTAATGTCATGGTCAGAGGGATTGAGTGGAATTATAGACAGGAGAGCTCAGACACATCCGATGGATTTCACCACTGCTGCTAAACCATTTCTGCCTGATATGTACTCCACATTCTGTATCAAAGAGATCCCTGCTTGGATTTGCTTTTATACTCGAAGTTAATTTGTTTGGTCAAGCATATCTGCTCAGACAATCCAATTAGGAGATTTTACAAAGGCAGTATAAAATGTTACAAAACGTAAAGCACCAATCGCCAAGTGAGTGATTATATATATGATTAAGCACCACATACAGTCTGTTGAAAGTTCTAAAGGATTGGTTTATTGTCACATTAGGATAGAATAGTCATACAATTAGATTATCCTCCACTGCAAAATGTAAACAATTAGATGTTTTTTTTTTCCTTCAGTGAATTTAATGTAGTTGCTTGCAATGACCAGTAAAAGCCCATAAAATAATAGAAAAAGTCATTGACAGAGGCTTTCAAATGAGTTAAAAACGCAGCTGAAAAAATGTGGCCAATGCATTCTCAATTCATTTTAATGGGAGAAAAAAGTGCAGATAATATCATTAGCCAGGCACTGCAGCAGAACTTGAAGCCCAAGTATGCTCTTACTGAAAGGTCAGTGTTTCAGGGAAATAAAAAGTCCTTCGTGTAGATTGCTCAAATCATTCTTTAATTGCTTCCATCTTGTTCTTGTTCTTTTTTTTTTTTTTCTTGTATTGAACCTGCTGGGCGGCCCAGTAGGTTATCTCATGTCACTCCGCTAGGCTCCAACAGCTATAAGTGCAATGCCTTGGGTCTTGGATGTTTTCCCCTGACTTACTTTACTTTTATACATGAAATCAGTGTCAATATAATTTGCCTTTTTTTTTTTTAGAAATTTTTATGATAAAGGGAAAACAGATTTTTATATACTAAAATCAATTAAATAAAAATACATCCTGAAAAATAAATGGTTGGGTAAATATTCAGGACCTGCAGGTCTGTATGCTGTAGATGCAACCTTGGCTGCAATAACTGCGCTGAAACGTCTTAATCAGGCTGCACATCTGGACACTGCAATCTTTCTGGGGTTGCTGGGGGATTTTACTGCAGCTTTAGATCCTATCAACAGCCCTAAATATGTTATACACATGCATTAAATATATTAGTCAGGCTATAGAAATTGAGAGGGTATAATAAAAGTGGGTGCAAATGTTACCGCGGCAACATAGAGAGAACCAGTGCACCAATGGTACAACAGCCTGAGCCCAGTTTGTGAGCGACTGTGCAGTCTGAGATGAGGTGAGGCTAGGAGCTGTAGCTAGGATGCTACACATCAGAAACAACAGAAATTATGCAAAATCAGCATCAAATGACCGTCAACATTAATTACATTTATTTTAATCATATAGAAAGTTAATGTATACCACAAACCAATGGACAAATCCTAAAATTCTTTACTTTTTATTATTTATGGTACAGCTCTGCCTCCCCTGACTGCACATCACTTCCAAAACGGAAAGAATACTCAATTTTTACCTCATCAGAGTAAAGAACCTTCTTCCAAACAGCCTTGGTGTCTCCGACAAGCCTTTGGGCCATTTCCAGACAAGAATTCACGAGTGCTTTTTCAGCTGTGGCTTTCTCTTTTATACAGCCTTGACTGAGGCTTTGAACTCTTTCATAGTGGTCATAGGTGCGCTGCTGGCCTTCCTCACCAGTCTTCTCCTCTTTTGTGAGGACAGCCAACATTAGGCAGATTTAAATAGTCTCACATTCCTCCCATGTCTCCATGGGAACCCTTGCCTGATTTTTACTTTTCGATCTTTTCTCTGAGCCGCTTGGAGTGTTTTTTTTTTTTTGCCTTCCTGTTGCAATTCTAGTAGAAATACTGCTCATCCAGAGCCTGGACCCGTGTTTTCAAACCACAGTCACTTGATACACATTCATCTCAAAGTCACTACCACTGCTGAGGTCACCTGGCTGGACCTCACTGATCTGGACCTAGATCAGTGGCTTCAGTGGGGTAAATATATCTGCAAATACTTGATTTTTGGTATATGCCTTTTTTTTATTGGCATTCATTTGTAAAAATCGTTTTTTACTTTTGACATGAAAGATGATTTTGCTGGAACTCTTCCCTCTCAACCAGCTTTTTAATCATCATCTTAAAAAAAAATCTGTCATTTCAATTATTTCATCTTAATCCTTAAAAATAAGCATGCAAGCACACAGCCTTCCATTCCACTTTTCAGTGGAGTCCTCCTAAATTTGATGAAATGAAAAGCATCGCAAGCATCTGTAAGAACACTGTGGTAAGAATGTTCAGTTAAGAGTTGCATGTTCGGATCTTGTCTGATGGAACCCTGGCACATTGTCCTAGCATGTACACTCCGGCGCTAAATTGTTGATTGCTACGGTCCAGACACAATGTTTGTCAGGAATTCAGAGTACCTTGGTGGCAGCATTAAATTAGAAAATGTATAACTTTATGCAGTATAATTGATTTTTTTTATACTTAGCCGTTTAATTGGAAACTGCAATATGTTTGGTCATGAAACCTAGGTAAATAAACCTTGCAGATAAACAAACTATTACTCTTTTTAGCTAAATAAATGTATCAGGTGTACTTTAAATTACTACTTGTTTCAGATGTGGCAGAATGCCTGGCCAGAGCAGATCAGGAATTTTAAATGTCTACTTGTTTACGGTGCAATTATAGTGTTCAAATGAGCACATAAAAGCAAGGACACATAAAAACCTGTTTACTTTATGGCACTGGATAAATCTGTCACCGGCTTTCTTCATGCCTTCTTTGGAAAGCTGTTAAGATCTCACCGAGCGAAGCCTTTCAGCTCTTCAGTATCAGGAACATCCAGTGAAACGGCTGCCCAAATGAACTGACAGACTGACCTGAAGTGTGGAAAAGAATTGTAAAGAGGCTGTGGTGTATCGACACTGTGACACCAGCATTTCTTTTGCAGACATGACCATAGAGATCCCTATTTAAAGATTAAAATATCTGATTGGATCCATCAGTGTGGCTCACCCACGGACCTAATCTCCCCAACCACAACGCTGCTCAGCACTGTCATTTGACTCAAACATTCCTCTGTTGACATATCAGCTTTTCCCTTTGGTCCTTAATATGCTTAGAATATTGTTGAATTTCCTGCTATTAGTGAAGGCCTTTTATGTGCTTCTTTATCACTCATAAAACCTTTAAAAAAAAAAATCCTAAGACATTAGTGTTTTCCTACACTTTGCCACAGTAAAAGAGAAATGTACTGTGCTTTGTTTTCATAAAGTACAATATTTAAGCTGGAGAAATATTCTAAAGCAGAGGTGGGGAAACTAAGGCCCGGGGGCCACATGTGGCCCGAGAGCTATGTAATCCGGCCCGCAGAGCCTTCACAATCATTTCTCCAAAGCCAAATGAAGAGGGTTGTCAGCTTGATTGGTTAGAAATGATTCAGACCCCCCCCCCCCTTCACCTAGCATGCAAACATGTTCTCTCAAGAAGGCGGGGCCAAACATCATTTGGAGCTTCATCATCCATCTCTAGTTGGACCAATTTACAGGCTCTTCAACATATTTCCTCAGTCAATACTCCATCAAGCAGGATTTTTAGCTAACCTCTGATCCTCATTTGGGGGGTTAGTTTCCTGCACCACCTGGCCAGCCCCTTCATCACGATCTAAAAGTCAATGTGGCCCTTCGGGCTAAATAATTGCCCACCCCTGTTCTAAAGAAACACACAAATACAAAAACAAGCATGTCTTCTGTTCTATTTGGTTCGAGAGAACATTATATATTATGGTAACAGTTTAGATTAGAGAACACGTATTCACTCTTTTTTATCATGCAGAATAAGGTCACAAGTGATTTGTAATGAATAATAAAGCATCAATATATAAGTAAATGCTGGTGAATGTGTGTTCCCTAATCTAAATTGTTACCAGAACTTAATATCCTTTATTATCAGTGTCTAAATGAATAAATAAAAAGTTGCAGAATAATTTGAATTGAAATGTTATGTGGGTTGCTGTATGTGTCCGGTAGTCAAAGAGTGGGAATGCTGTAAAAACAGAGGAATTGTTCAAGGGGATAAAAACATAAATATACTTTGGGCCTGTAATGATTTACGAAGCAAGCAGAATTCAGGCGCTTAAACAGTAATAAATGATGAGTTATAGGTAACATTTTAGATTAGGGAACACACATTCACCAGTATTTACCTATGTATTGATATTTGATATTTTTGTCTTTATTGACCTTATTCTGCATGGTAAATGGTAACTTCGGATAAACAGTTTGTATGTGTGAGTAATTTAAGCAAGCAAATGACTAAGTAATTAATTCACTCTGCTCTCTGTTAACGTGTTGTTATATAGATCCTAATAAAACACTAATTACTAACTAGGTATCATACTGCAGGTAAAATCCCCCTCTCGCCCTGTTTTCCCTGTGCAGTCTGTTTCTCTTCAAGATGGCCTCCTCTACCAGAGGCCTGGGAGCTTGACGGTCCTCTGCGTATCTCAGCTGCTGCTAGCGCTGCAGCTAGCTCTTCTGGACACAGGTCTCAGATGTTGTTCCTGATCTGCTGGAGCCACTAGCTCCTCCAGCTTGGGGGTCACAACCCCAATTAGTCCAGTGACTATGAGTATGTCTTCACTTCCCACCAGCTCTCACAACCTGCTTTTTCTCCAGTTCGTCACATTCCGTCTTCCTCATGTTGCTGGGGTTTCCAGTCCAAACTTGGTCTAGATGTTCCTGTACACCATACCAGCTCCTTGGTTGTGATGGTCCATAGGATGCTCTACCTGCTAGCACCTTCACCCTGCTGTTATCATCTCAGGGGCTTCTTTGCACAGCCTGCACCTTGGATCCTGCTGGTGTGGTAGTTCCCAGCTTCTACGGCTGTTGTTCTCAGAGTCTGTTCTTGGACTGCCATGCAGGGGCTTGTCCTCCCAACGTGGTTCCAGGCAGGCTTTGCCATCTGGGCTTCTGCTGCCTGTGGTATTCACTCAGCAACTTGTCTCTGGGAGCCATCTTTCTGATCTAACCACTGATCTTGGTTGTTTCATCCTAGATAGTGGTGATGACACTGACTAGACGTTTTGTGAGTGTATAGTGAGTGAGTGTTTTGAGAGTGTAGAGCCTCAGGGTGTTGGATTTGGTGGTGGACCCCCCATTTATTTTATTTGAGTTCTCATTCCAGTCTGGAGAGCCATGACCTGGGTTCAAGCCTTCTGTCTAAATCTGGGCTTAGTTTCACACTTTGTGTTGATCTTTAAAATCCATCACATGTAAATCATATAGAAAAATCACAATTTACATTGTTCAACATGACGATTCATGATGATATATTTTTAAGCATTTGCAGTATTATTTTAGTATTTATTTTGACATATAAAAACCTCCACAAATGTCTTACTTGTAGCATCCCAATTCATATCCCCTGCATGCTTTTTATTTCTGCATGGTGCCTAGTACAAGCCTGTCTTATTAAGCAAACTATTACTTTTGCCCATGACAATGACAGGTGTTGCTTGCAGCAGAGTTGAGGCAAGTGTGCATAACACATGATAAGAGACTAATGAGACGAGAGTTGCGAGAATGTGTGTGTGTGTCGTCTGGGTGGGCTCTTTTTCTGCTCCCTTTGTTAGGCTATTATTGTCTGCTCCTTTGTTAACAAATGTTGCTCCATCACATAACCTTGAAACTCATTATTCACCAAATGATGACCAAAATATCCTTTTAAAAGTTTCCAGATCATAAAATGATCTCAGAAGCACTAGTGATTTTTTTTTTAATTTTACATGGTAAGGTTATAGCACCTTCTTTAATTAGCAAACAAATAAACAGAACTATTGTGGGGTGCCCACATTTCCTGCAAAGTGTCTGAGCTCTGGGTAACACGTTAGATTAGGGAGCACAAATTCACCATTAACTACCTGCTAACTAGTAGGAGTATTAGCAGCAAATTGATGGGTTACTATTCATAACAAAGATTATTGTTTAACAGGTGTTCCCCAAACTAAAGTGTTACCGAACTCTGTTTTAGTGCTGTGTTTCAGTCAGTCACCATTCGTACCTGCTTTATCCACCCAGGGGTCGGCTGGAGCCAATCCCAGCTGACAAGGGGCGAGAGGCAGGGTCCACCCTGGATGGGTCGCCAGCCTAATACAGTTTTTTTTTTTAAGTGTAAATTTTAATAGGCCCCATGGGTGTGTACCACGAGGAAGTGAGCTTTTAAGGGATACTACCTCACAAAGGGGTTTATTCCTTGTCCCTGCAGCTAATTACTTAAAGGTAGAAGATGAATGTGGGAGGAAATAAATCAACAAGAAAACTGGTTGCTGCTCTCCACAGTCCTTTGGCCATTCTGTCCAGATACCCAACACTTGGCCTGGCTTTCATGTCCTCCTCAGGAACAAGAATGATGCAAACAAACAAAAAAAAAGGCATACTTTACTCCATACATTGGATAAGCGCTTTATGAGTAGGAGACAGTTAAGTGAGAGTGTTTACTGTTATGCTTATTATCGTAGATAATAAGCACTGCTCGGTTTACTTTTTAAACATTTTGTTTCTTTTCCCCTCGTGTTCACTCAACAGCAGCACATCACACGTGCCTACCTGACTTCCGTGATTTATGTGATTACGTCACACTACGAACCTCGTTCTTAGAAAGACCCAGACACAACATTTCCCCTTTTCTGGAAAAAGTCCACTTACCATGTTGTGCACTGAAATGAACATACAAAATAATATTAGCTCGTGTAGTGTACAGTAATAACAAGAGTGTAAATAATTTAAGTGCAACTATCATCAATGCCAAACAAGAACATTAATTCCAATAGATTTCAAAACATCAATATACCAGACTAGTCAACCACTGAATTTAAGGCACATAGTCCTTGAGCCAGACAGGCCTCTGAATAATGCGTCTCGTCCTGGGTGGAGAGTCTATCACTGCTTCTACAATGTCTCTGTCTGCGGTTGCAGCACTGACAGGGAAGGCAGTGAGGTGGGAAGCATTCCAAGTTTTCCTATCACTCAGAATACTGTCTCCAATCTTCTCACGTATGGGGAGAGGCTCAGTATACCTTATGTGACCTTTCATGACATGCAGAGGGTTTTGAACGTGCACTTTATCCTCTCTTTGGAAGGGCGGAGGACGTGCACCTCATCTGGAGTCAGTGGAGGTTATCATCTTTTTGTTGTTGTTGGACACTGACTCTGTCCATCTCTGCATGCGGTGTACGCCCAGAAGACGGGGGGCGACCGTGGACGTGGAGCAGTTCACATGGAGATGAGCGGAAATCTGTCACAGCTTGTTTCCACTGCTCATGCTGTTGTATGGCCAACTGCACATTTTGTTTAAGAACACGTTCAATGGCTCCGATGGCAGCGGGGTAGTACAGTGAAGACCTGAAGTATCTGTCTTTCCTGTAAGACAGATGTGAAGGATGGAGAAGTGAACTGCACATCATTGTTTGTAACAAGGCTCAGCGGGTTCCCATGGCAACTGAGCACAGTTGACATGTCTTGTGGAAGATTTTTATCAAAAAGCACTCTGGAAAACTTGAATGGAAAAACCACAAACAAGGGAAGGGAAAACTTATATTGCGCAATATGGAGACAACAAACTTCAGTACAGGTTCAAAATCAGAAAAGTGTCTCCCCTGAAGAGAGAAATTTGGACAGAATATATAGCAACTTTAAACCCTCCTTCAACAGTGAAATTCACAGCCTGTAGTGGTCATGGACACGGCTTTGCTGTCTTGTCATTTGACAGGTACCAGTAGCAGGTACGGATAGCGTTGAGAACCTGATTGTCCATTTTCGGCGACCAGTGCAGTTCGCGTAGTCGTTGTTTTGTTCGCACCACCCCCTGATGAGAATCATTAGCAATAGAAATGACTGCATGGCGGAGCGTACCTGGCACGAGCAACCAGAAACCTCGAAACACATAGCTGTCTTTCACTGATAGTTCATGACGGATTTTGTGGTACGGCAGCAGGTCAGGCTCGAGGCCCTTTGGAGAAGAAGACCAGTCCTTGGAGATGATGGAACAGAGCTTTATGAGCTCCAAAGATGAGGCACAGGCAGACTCCAGATCAGCTGCAGAAACAGTCTCGCGGGCAGTGGTGTTTAATGCAACATACATACTCCATATCATCGTCAGCTGGAGTAGAAGAAGGAGGCTTATCGGTTGGGGAGACAGAAGGCAGGGGTAAGCAAGACATGCAATCGGCAGGTGCATTCTCCGTCCTTGGGCGGTAGGCAATGTCATAGTTTTAGGTGAGACGGGCAGACCATCTCGCGACACGTAGGCCCGCGTGATCAACACACTTCATATTCCACAGTGTCGTGAGTGCTTGATGATCTGTTCTCAGGGTGAAGGGGTGTCCCCACAGGTTGGTGCACCACCGCTCCACAGCCCAGACACAGGTGAGAGTTTCCTTCTCCACGGCGCTCGACAGTGGAGAGGGTCCGGGATGCAAAAGAAGCTATTTTCTCAGCGTCATCAGGCCCGATCTGTGACATGAGAGCACCCAGCCCTTAGTCAGATGCATCAGTAGAGATAATGGTATGGAGTGCAGGATCAACCAATGCAAGGGCTGGGCTCTCAACCAGCAGATGCTTGACCTCTTCAAAGCTAGCTTGTGCACTTTTGATCCATTCAAATGTACTGTCAGTATCTCTGAGGACATGCTAGCATTGGTTCCACCACTGTGGCATGGTTGGGCAGGAACTTAGAGTACCAGGAGAGAGGAGAGTACTTCTGAAAGGTGGCTGGTGTGTATGGTACCTCAACCTGTACAGTCCATCATGAGTGATGAAGGCTGTTAAATTGCAGGACTCTTCAGCTAAAGGTACCTGGTAGTTGGCGTTGGCGAGGTCAAAGGACGAGAAGACGGTGGAGCTCTGAATTGGAGCTCCACCGTCCACCACCGGTGGAGTTCAGGTCTGAAAGCAGTCAATCCATGCGAGGTAGTGGGAAGGCATCAATAGCAGGAACAGGCGTGTTGGAGCGCTGTAACACAGGAATCGGCATAGAGGCATGAAGAGAGGAGTCAGGGGGCAGCACTTGCTTGTTCATAAAATGCACAGAAAGCACCTTCTCCACATCAGAGGGGTCCCTTTATCAACAATGAAAAAGGTTCCAGGAGCAGTGTGGCCATCAAAGGAAACAGCAGCAGACATGCATCCAGCATTGGGATGCTTGTACGGTTGTAAGACACCAGTTTAACAGGAGGTTGAGTCAAAGAGGTGCCTTTGAAGTGCTATGCATAGACACTCTGGGGCAGTATGGAAACAGATGAGCCAGTGTGAACAAGCAAGTTCACCTTACAGGCATGTGAATGTTCTGGATGGATGTCGACAGTGCACGTAATCTTATCATTAGTAAGTGCAGAGAACATCCACTTCCTCTGGAGGTTCAACCTCATAAACCTCCTGGCTGCTCGTCCGTGCAGCGTGAAACATTTTAGCAAAATGCTCTACTGGCCAAATGTCCGTTGGATCTATAGCGGTAGCAGGTTTTCTTCCTCTGTTGCGAAGAAGAAGAGGAGGACTTTCCAGCAGCACTCCAACGTTTCCCCTACACATTTTTCTCACAGGCTCCCAGAAGGCCTTTACCTGCTCCGTAGCGACTTCAATCTACGTAGCAGTAGATATAGCCTTTTCCAGGGTGAGGGTACAGTCCATCAAAAGTCTCTCACATATACGCTGGTCAAGTAAATGTTCCACAAGCTGGTCACGAATCATGTCATCCTGACAATCACCAAAGTCGCACGTGGATGCAAGCTCACGTAGCGCTGTGACATACTGAAGGATAGTTTCTGGGCCCTCTTACGAAAGGCATGGCGTCCAGTAATGAGGTTAGTCTTGGGCACAAAGTAATTCACCAACGCCGTCATTGCAGTCTTGTAGGTGGTTCCAGTTTCCAGAAGCGAGTAGAAATGTCACTGTCCCTCGGTGCCAAGGCAGTGTAACAGTAGGGCCCTAGGGCATGCATCTGGCCAAGAATTCCCTGTACGTTTTGAACGGGATGCTAGGCTCACCGGACGTCGGCAGGAAAAAGCAAGGAAAAGGCACAATACCGGCCATCGTAGTAGTGAGGGGAAAAAAATCCAGTATCTCGTCGCCAATTGTTATGTGGGTACTTGCATGTAGTCTATCATAGATCATAAGCACTGCGTGGTTTACTTGAACGTTTTATTTCTTTTCCCCTCCAGAAGCACATCACACATGCCAACCTAACTTCCATGATTTGAGTGATTACGTCACACTACGAACCCATTCTTAAAGAGACCCGGACAACACTAGTCTTTATGTATAATCTCACAACTTTTTATTCCGCACTTTCTTATTTTTATTATCTAATCCAGACTAAGAGTTATGATTTATCAATCCTAGTGCCTCACCTGTTCACTTGGCTGCTTCTTTAATTAGAAATAAATGGTTTTAATATTTGTTCACATAGTTTTTTATTGTTACTCTGTGCTGTTAGGTTAGCAATTTTAATAGAAACTAATACAATTTTTACTGTTTTAAATGTGGTACATAAAAAGAAAAGTGGATATACTTAAAAAAGAAATAAATTCTCAAACATTGTCCATAATTGCAAATATGTGATTCTCGATCAGCTAAGAGTCTTGGTATATTTTTTTTTACAGTGACATTCTGGAAGTTTTGAATAAATAAAATGAAGAGAGACCGTTATCAAGTCACAAACACTTTCATGTCTCTAGAGCAGTTGTCAACAATCCCAAGGGGAATACCGCCATCTTATAATTATCACTACTAATAATACTTTGATGTGAGTCACAATTTTTAAATGTCTCCAGGAAAAAAGTGTGTGTGTGTGTGTGTGTGTGTGTGTGTGTGTGTGTGTGTGTGTATGTATACGTGCGTGTGTGTTTTGTCAGGGGTAAAAGTTGTGCAGCACACTTTCATTTGAAGCACTTCAGCAGATAATTGGTCTCTGCTGTGAGTGCTTGATCTTCCTGCTAATAGACTCATTCTAAATCATTTCCTGCTTGCTGTCCTGTCTGATCTTTGGTTTGTTTAGAGCTACATTAAGAATGAATTTTCATTTTACTGCATTTGCTGCTTTCTTACTATATTGCAAAGTTGAACATGTTACAGGATTTTCTAATGAAAATCTTAACTAAGTCAGTAAAATTCAGCATTTTCATTGAAAATGCTGATTTGCTTCTTTTCATTCTTGTGTGAAAGTTTAAATGACCATCTTTCTTTCCTTAGATTGTTTAGTTTTTGCTCCCACTAAAGATAAAATATGGTATTTATCTGTGCTTTGCATCCTTTTTTATCAATTATCATCCAATCTGAAATCAACACGTTTAAGAAAAACGCTTCTGCTTCCAAGTGAGAGCTGGACCTTTTCTCTTTACAAGTTCATGAAATAAACAGCTCCCAGGCAGTAAATAAACAGACAACAAAAACTCCAACCATGATGGTACCGCGTGGCTGCTTACTGACATGTTATTAAAACTCTGAGTATCTGTATCTGGCTCAAATCAAGACATTCAAACACACATGAAGTGGTGGACCATGAGATTCTTGCTGTAGTCTAAATGAGAAAATGGCGGAATTTAATAGACTTGTTTCTCAGCACTTAGCTCGGTTGAATGAGGTGACAAGTCACCTTAGGAAAAGAATTATAGGAGCAAATGTCTGCCTCTCCAGTTCAACTCAGCCATGTCTTATTAAAAATGGGCAAATGGCCCATGTCACATTTGGAATTAGAAATTTGTGTTTGAGCGTGAAATGAGTCCAGTGCCATGCACTGACTGTACACACAGTAGTCCTGAGCCACCCTGAATACGTTTAAAAAGAAGATGCCTGAATGAATTTTTGCTTTCAACCAATTTGTGTCAGATGTTTTAGACAGTGTCTTGCAGGAATGATAGCAGAAGATGATTCATCTTAATAAACTTACTGATAAAGAAAGAAGACAAAAAACTTTCTGCTTTTCATCCCACCGACATCAGCGTTCTTTCTGTCCTTACGACCTACTTCATGATTTTGTAACTCCGCCCCTTTACCCATCAACAGCAGATGTGCACGTGGCTTCAGTAATCCGGTGGAAATGGAATAAAAAGGGGAGGGAACTAGCACCATATGCAGGCACGTTATGGCGATAAGAAGCTGGTCTTACAAGACCATTTGTTTTCCACCTGGTTGCACATTTGAGCCCAAACCGTTTTCTTCTCTGACGTGAATGGCGTAAAGTTTGACATGGAAGTCAGCGAAATGTGCAATTAAAATAATCACTTAAACAATCAAAATGTATTCAAAAGTCTTATCACCACCGGGTCCACTTTGGATTTTCACATCTATTGTAGCTGTTCCTTCAATCCCACATAAATCCTCTTAATCCCTTTTCTGCTTAATAATAGAGGTAGCAACCACAGCTGGATGGCCATGGTTCCCTTGTTAATACAAGGTTACCTCTGTTTTTTAAAAAAAATACACTTACTTTGCATTTTATCCATTTGATTTCAATTTAACATTATTTATTTAGCATTTGTTTCATTTGTTACAATAGTTTAAGGCACTTTACTTTAGTATTCTCTCCTGTTGATAGGTAGAATAGGGCCATCAAACTCTTATTCTTCAATTTTTAGCACAGCTATGCTGCTACAGGCTACGCTGCTGGGGACACAAACATGATCCACTGAGCAGTTCCCCACCTCCTCAACACCAACCACTCCCTCACCTCCTCTCCTCCTTTTCTTCTCACCAGGATTATCTGTGTCCAGCCTGCCTTGCCGTTCTCTCTCTCTCTCTCTCTCTCTCTCTCTCTCTCTCTCTCTCTCTCTGCAGGTCTTCCATCTCCAGACCTTCATGCTGCATGGACCTCGGCCTCTGACAAACCCAGGGTCCACTGTCAGCACCTGCCTCTGCTGTTCCCTTTAAAACCTGCCTACACTGTTCCTCTTTTATAACAACCTGCTATGCTGTATATATGTATTATATATTATGTCTGAATTGTTTGTATCTCTATGATTGTATTTTGTTTGTATTTCTATGGTTCTATGATTGTATCTGTTCTTCCTCTCTCTTTATTCTCTCTGTCCTGTCTCCCTCTTCTTCTCCTCCTTTACCCAGCTGACTTTCAGCAGGATGGTTCCTCCTTGTAAACCTGGTCCTGCACAAGGTTTCTTCCTGTTAAAAGGGAGTTTTTCCTGCCACTGTGCTTACCTGGGGGTTCAGGCTCTGGGTTTCTGCCTCTGTAAAGCACCTGGAGACAACTTTGTTGTAAAAGGTGCTATAGAAATAAAATTGAATTGAAATTGAATTGAATTGTTGATGATTCCGCCAGCACTGTAAAGGAGGAGGTGGACGGAAAGAGGAGAGGAACAGACAGAAATCACACATGCAAGTATATTAATCCCCGGTCTGTCAGCTTGTAGACATAGATTTCAAACTGAGGATGTCCCTTAGGCTGGAGGTCAGCAATGGAATCAGTCATTCTCACCCAAAGATACAAAGAGAGGGAGAGAGAGAAAAAGAGAGAGGGAGAGAAACACAAAACAACTTCCAGTCATCTCTTCCAGTCATCTAATGTTTGCTTTCCCCCTCCACCACTCTTCTATGCATTTCTTCCCGGCCTGCTTTGTACATCTGGTCATTTTAGTGAGATCCCCGTTGCAACAGTTTCTTCCTTGTTCTCCTCATGGTCTCTTCAGCACTGGGAGTCAAGCGTGAGGGCAGTGAGGCGTGGACAGAACGCCCTCAGTGCAGACCAAAGAGTCACTCTACACTCTCACTTGATTTGCAGCTCCTCGATAATGACTACAGTACATCAAAGAGGTCAAGGGGTCACATCTACCCATGGAAAGGAAGTCTCGAAATCCGAGTGAACAGGAAGAAGGAAGATGTTTCTACAAATACAAGGATATACATCTTACATTGCATATAATTCGAACTGCTGCTGTAAGGTCTGTAATTGTAGCGAGGAATATTCACCCTATCTATACCTGCAGCATGGTACGCTACGTTATGGTCACCATTGTTTATAGAAACCAGATCACTTGCATGGGGATTCACTGTATACCATTTACTCTATATACTTGAACAAGGGCCCAAATTGCTGTTCACTGTGGACAAGTCCTGTGGCTGGGCTTCCAGTTGGGTCTCTTCAATGTAGTCTTCCACCTGAGTACAGGTTGGAAAAACAAGTAAAAATCCCTGGGGTAGAGCCCACATGGCACACATGGCACTCGCAGAATACAGTATGAATGATTGCATATCAAAAACCATGTTTGTTTGCATAGGAAGTAGCATTAAAGCAAAAAAAGGATGAAAAAGGCATTATCAGGCTGCATAACCTATAGAGACAAAGTAGTTCAGAGGAATGTTAGCGTTGTACCCTGCAACAAATCATACAGATCAGAGAGGAAAAAAACATGAAAATAGATAAGACAGCTGGAAATAATGATATTAAATTAATGGAAAATGCAATGAAATCTGCAAGGGTGCTGTTGGCTTACAGGCAAAGCAGGCTATCGCTTGGGGCCTCAAGCTACGGGGGCCCCTCAAGCGTTGACAAAAGTTCAGTGGTAATGCTCCTGCAGGGAAAATATGCAGCGCAAGTCGACAATGACAGTAGTTAGGTCACTCGCTCTCCTCTGCCTCTGATTGGCCAGGGCAGCATCAGAGATGAGCAGAATATTCTTATATACCATAGTACATGTTTGTTATGGGGGCTTGGGGCCCCAGCAGTCCCTAGCAGCTACCCTGGCTGTATCTAGTGGGATGACATAGACAATAGAAGATCAAACATACAAGATTCATTAATAATTTGTTACCACAATTATGACGCTCTAGAAAGTCGACTTTGGGGTGTTTTTCTTCTTCTTCTTCACAGCTCCTTCCATGTCGTACAGTATTTATTCCACCTGCCAACAGTCTAATGAAGATGTGCTCAGTCCTTTAATGTGCATTGATCAGACAGCTGGAGGACAAGTGTGCATCCCTCAGAACTGTCTGTTCTTGATGGAACCTGCTGATAAGTACTTTAAGTTGCTTTATGTCTTTAATTGCCACTAATTGCAGAAAGTATGCAATCCTCTATTGTACGTCAGCTCTAACGACTGTAATGAATGGGTTCTTTATTCATTATTAGTTTCTGTGTTGGCTTTTCTAGACTTCTGTGTAGTTATAACGAGTGTGAGTTCTTCCATTTGTAGTACCTTTAATTTGTAGCAGATTTAACTCCTTTATTTATGCTTGTTAAACTAATAATATATATGTTGACCCTGCATGATTTATGTTTTACTAAATCCAAAATGAGTCTAAATGATTTTACATAGTTTTGAATCTCCACTGTGTGCATTTTGTTAAATATATCATAAATGCTTTTGGTCAAGTGGGAAGTTCCAAATCTCTGGAGGACATCACAGGAATGGCCCTTCACCCAGAATAACGGTTGCAAATGAAAACAACGTAAATCAGGCACAGGGCTCTTTTCATTGGCGAGTGTGTAATTCTTTCAGCTGTGCCTTTATTGCTAACCATAATCCAGCTGCTCTTTTTTCTTCTGAAGATTTTTATTAGAATTGTTGGTGAGTACTGCACGTCTGGCCAAGAAGACCTATTACATCTGTCATTTTTATCTCAGTGAAGAGTCTGTCCATCTGTTTGCTCTAATAAAGGATGGAGGAAATGTTTGAGAATCTGAATCTAAGAATTTACTTTTTTCAACTGATTTTCAGTCAAATCCGTTAATTACTATGTTTGTGTCCCATTTGATATCAGTGAACTTCTTTCGGGTAGCAGTAATGTGACAGATTACATTTGGACTGCTGCACTCTTTCTCTGTGTTTATATGATACATTTGTTATATTGGAGATTCACATGGAAATTCAAAAGATCCCAGTAAGTTTGGTCACTGAAAGATAATCCAAATAAGACATAATTCAATAATAGCAATTCCTAAAAACATTTAACATGCTGCTTTGCATGTTGAACCCATTTGACACAAACATGTACTGTCCATGTCGCCACCACACCGAGTGAGATGTGATTCCCCGCTGAGCTCGTGTCAGGCAGAGGGAGGAGCGGAGCCTGTCAGTCAGAGCCGAAAATCCCTTTAATCAAGTTCTCTCTTGCTCAGCTTCCAGCAGAGTCGCAGGGCACACACAGCCTTGAACACTGCTTAAGAGGCAGAGCCACCACTCCTGCTCCATGTGCTTGCTTTTATTTATTTATTTATTTATTTTTCCACAGCAGCCACAGACGGACCCACCTCCTCAGGCAGCATTTGCACAATATCAACACCTTAGCATTAGCCCCAATCACACTCTAGGTACAAGATAGATATTAATAAATAATCCCTTTTAGCCTGCTGCTTCATATTTTGCTGAGGTGAGCAATCCAGGAGAACACAACAGACATGTAGTCCAATATCTGTAAATATAAGGAATTTTGCACAAAGTTTGTTCATCCATGCAGCACCTCTACCAACTGTGAGATAGTACTACACAAATTAATTAGGTTTAAAAAAAAAAAAGGAAAGGCAAAGTGAGTTTTTGAGAATACTTTCATCATCTCCTTTGTTGCTGTATTTCTAAGGCTTTAAACTTTGTATCAGTGATTCTGGTAAATGTAGAGCTCCATCTCAGCCTTCGCCTTCACGAACCTGGTGCAGAACCCCAATCCTGCCCTCTAATTGGCTGGAAAACTGTTGTGCTCTGGGAGTGAGTAGGTTTACAGCGGTTGCTGAAAGTTTCTGGGAGTTTTTAAGGACTGACGGTGAGTTTTTCATCGTCCTCTCACGAAAAGAAACTAGTGAGCACACAATTATTATTGTTATTATTATTATTAATTCATTTATGTATTTATTTATTTTTAACTGATACAACCTTTCACCAAGTCTCAGTAAGCCATTTGGTGATGTGTAGATTCTGAACGAAATGTAAGAATGAACGTCATTTTAAAATCATCGTCATCGATTTAAAAAATGACACGTGGAACAGGGCTATCGTTCAACCTGATCGCACTGAAACATTAAACTGTCTGCTCCTTTATGTCATTTGAAGAGAAGATTACTACTCTCATGCCCAAGTTTATATTGTGTCGATTAATTTTTGTTGTAGGCGAGGGGAAGAGAAAAAAAAAACACTTTTTTTCCTCATGTTTCATCTATCATTTTTAACAAGCTTGAGAACGGAAACTCTATCAGAAGACTTGCTGTGATGATTTTCTGGCCCCAGACTGAATTAATAAAGCAGGATTGTCTCACAGCTGGTCTGCAGTGTGTAAGCTGGATTTCCTTCTTCGGCTGATGATGCAGCTGTCGCCTATAAATAGGCCCACCCCAGACAGGCAGAGAGGGGGTTTTAGGTTAAACCCTGAGATCCAGTCCTGTTCTGACCCCAGTGATAGTGAGGATCGGTGGAGGTAACTCAAGTTCACGCACACTTAGGTGCACCAGAGCGCACATGCACTGAGGCATGCAGCCGCTGTCCTCTGTCTCTGGGACAGGCTAATGGCTCTGCCTTTTCATGTCTCCAGTTGTGCCTGTCTGCCTCATCCAATTGCTCATAAATTCGATATTCCCACTGTGCTTTTCTTTAACCAAAGGGTTTTCATGTCTCCCTGCGACTCTCTCCCGTAGCACCAGTGTATGTCGGCTACCATGACAAAGATTGCAAGAGGAAAGACATCTGAAAACCTGCATTCTGATGGTTTTTGCTTCATTAATAGTGGTAACATAAATCCCATTTCAGCGTGGAATTTGATGTGTCTTTTGTTTTGATTTTTTTTTTTTTGTTGTTGTTGGGTTTTTTTGGACAGTAAGTCGCATCTGGAAAAATGATGGTTTCACCTGGATTCAAAAGAATGAAGGAGCTAATTTCAAAAAGCTTATTTCGTGATACCAAAGGTAACTTTAAATAAATGTAACAGTTCCCGAGCTTTAATAACATGTCCTGTATCACAGTTAACCTGTCCTAATCACATTTCTGCATGTAGTCAACATAAAACAAATAAAAAAAAAGGCAATTTTATGTCATTAAGCAATAAAAACTGTGATATTTGCCTATTTTGCAAAAAGAAATATATTTGCCACTGAGACCCAATGTATCATATAGGATACAAGACAGATCTTTGTTTTTTGTTTTTTTTTTTAAATGACATGTTTTCTTTCAAAGAAACAAACAAACCAAAAAAATGAAATGTTTATGTGGTCCACCAGTTTCTTGTACAGTCTTTTTAATTTTCTAAAGGAAAATGTGTCTTGGTTCTTGTGTGATAAGCAAGAAGTGCATGAATCAAATCAAAGCACAGGAAGAGAGATGGAGGAAGGTAATGAAGGCGATGAGGTGCTTGTATAGGTGCAGTGAATGGAAAGAAGTTCTGGGGAAAAAACAAAACAAAGTCCAAACACGCAAAACAATGTTGTGTAGTGATTGCTTCAGCGCACCACAAGCAAACACATGCATGTCCTCTGCATGTTAGATGGTATTTATTGTCTCTCGTTTTTGTATGGTTGCAAGCAGGTAGGAACACAAAGAATCGCTCATTCCAAATAAACATGGAACAAACAAAAATCAGTCTAGATAAATCTGGTTTGTTCCCCGTTTTCACTCTGAAAGAAGAGACCTACAAACTGAAGAATTACTGGTGTTGCCATGATTAGAACTTCAAATGAAGAATTTGACATTTACAGTTGCTTTTTCCCAATATTTTTGTTTGAAGTCATGTAATTAGTAGACTAGCAGATCCTCCACTTCGAAACAGTCTGTAGATTGATTGTATTGTAGCCGTAATCTTCACTCTGACTGCCTAAGCGGTCAGAAGGTTCATGTCTCAAACACACTTTGCGTTGAACAGATGACCTTTCCTGGTTGTATTACACCCTTGGGCTTTAAAAAAAACAAAAAAAAAAAAACAAAAAAAAAAAAAATCAGATAATTTCCAGCAGCCAAACACCTGATGTTGTTTTCTGAATGTACAGATGGCCACAGCACTCCAAGGTCCTTGAAAAGTATGCTAACTCATACAGTTAAACAGTGCTGCCAGGACGTCCTCCTGAACAAGATGACCTTATTTTTATGAAATATCTGATGGCCTTTCTTCTTGGGTTTAAAGTGATGAAAGTATGTTTTTATGCTCCTGCTTTTTGGTGGATTCAGTATTGTCGACTGCTCATACAGCAGCACTTAGCAAACCAAGCCTGAGGCAGTTTGCTTTCTCCAGGGGAGGGAGGTTATACAAGTTTCTGCACACGCACAACATTTTATTCTCATAAACGCAATTTAGTTTAGTCCCCAGCAGGGCAGCGTCTCTATTAATCGCAATTATGCGATATTGTTTAGCTCGCTAAAATCAGCTGGATCATAACAACAGCTTCTGGATCACCTATAGGGTCTTCCTCTTGCCACCCATTTGCTCCTGGCTATGCGTTGCTTCTCAGCAGAGGGTAAATCTGTCATTTATTCAATTCAGTTTTATTTGTATAGCCCCATTTCCAATCAGAATTGTCTCTAGGTGCTTTACAGAGGCAGAAACCCAGAGCCAGAACCCCCAGGTGAGCACAGTCACAGGAAAAACTCCCTTTTAACAGGAAGAAACCTTGAGCAGGACCAGGCTTACAAGGAGGAACCATCCTGTTGAAACACTAACCCTATCCTAACCTGGGTAAAGACGGACAAGAAGAGGGAGACAGGACAGAGAGAATAAAAGAGAGAGAGAGAGAAACAAATATGCAAACATTCTGCGGCTTTAACTGTCCAGTAAACATTGCAAAGACAGGTATCCCTCGATCTCCAACCTTACCTTACAAAGAAAGATCCAGCTGGAATTTGGAATCTACTGTCTTGTACCTCTGCAGGATCTTGCCACTGTTACGTCTGCAGAAAGCAGTGTGCTTCAGCACACCCTTAGTCTTTCCTAGGACGTGACTATGAACATGGATATCTCCGGGCAACCGTCCTGCTGATACTTTAATGTCAGCAGGATTTCAATTATTTTGCTTTAGGACATTATGAGAAATTGACTTATCATGGCTGCAAATGAATCAGTGAGGTAATTGCAGGCAGGAGATCCACACTCTGGGCCAGGAGTCAACAGTAGATACGTAGGAGGATCTCTCAGGGCAACGAAGTGGGCCTGCGGCATTCATCACCTGAGGACTCGTCTTTTTAATGTTCTCTCTCTTTCTGCTTCATAGGTCACAGATGGAGGAACCATCAAGCAGAAAATCTTCACCTATGATGCAATGTTTAATACCAATTACTCTCACATGGAGGACTACCGCAGACGTGAAGACCTGGTGTACCAATCAACAGTCCGGTGAGCCTCCACATCAATTGCTCCTTGCTTGTTTAATGTCTCCCTGGAATGAAAATGACATTTTTGACCTTGTTCACATGTCAGTTGGGTGTTTTTTATGTTCCTTGGCTACCTCATAACTAAAATTAGAACTCTATATAAAATGGGTATTTCAACCTAGTTTTGTAGTCATTCAACGACAGAAAAATGTAGTTCAGACCAAATCCTGGCAATGTATGGGATTAATATTCTTCATTCAATTCAACTTTATTGATATAGCTTCTGTGACAATCAAAATTGTCTCTAGCTTTGTATGGGAGAGATAGAGGAGAGGAGAGGAAGACATGCAGCTATAAAGCATTAAGGGGGAGGTAGAGAGCTGTCAGTGGATCATGTTTCTGTACCCCGGCAGCCTCATCCTAGCAGCATAACTGAGAAAGTGTTAGTGGACACTGTTCTAACTGAGCATTAGCATGGCTAGCAATATTACTGTATCTACACAATTTATAAATAGTTTATACTCTAAACCAAAGAACTACGGACCATAAACTTTTTGCAAAAGATGTTTTTTTTTTTTTTTGGCTTAATCTTAAAGCAGAGAGGGCATCAGCCTCCCATGTGTGGACACAGAGCTGCTTCCACAGCAGGGGGCCTCTTATGGGAAGGAGAGAAGCCGGTATAGGAGTCCTGCAGTCTCCCTCAGCAGTTCCGCTCAGAAGTCTGGCTGCAGCTTTTTGGATCAGCCTGAGTTTTCCTTAAAATGATTCAGGGTTTCAATATAAAAAATGTTTTGTATATTTGTGCAAATGAAAAGGCACTAGAGACCGTTTTTTTATGTAAGAAAAAGAAAATTTTAGGTCAGTAACTGTTATGTTTTCTCTGGTTTTATAGATAAGTACAGCTAATAGTCATCAGCACAGCTGAAGGACTGGTGGAAGTGGAGACAGAATCAGAAATGTGAATTTGAATAGATCACTTTTTATTTTAACTTTCTACTTTTTTCCTCTTTCTAAATGTATCCATAGCACAAGTGAAAAACGTCAAACCTTATGTAATCAGATGCTGTTGATGCTGGGGCAGTAGTTGTAGCAGAAAGGCCGCAGTCATCTGCTGTTTGCTCTAATCAGGTCTGGTTTGAGTGACCAGCCGATGGGCTCGGTGAGTTTATTACACACCAACAGGAGGCGCAGATGGACACTAATCAAAAACTCTGCTCAGTAGAAAGAGGTCATTGTGTAAAACTGTGCTAACATCTGGCCAGTCTAGGTCGTATTCCACCCACGGTGGTGTTGAAGCTAGCTGAAGCTAGCCCCACGCCTCTTCCAAATCCATCAAACTCTCACACAGTCTCACTTTGTCTGCATCAACATATTTGATCCTATGATGAGTCACTTGGAAACACATTTTTCTGTGAGAAATATCCCTGCTTCAAGTGGCTACACATGCAGTCAGAAGTGTTGCTGCCATAACGTCTTTTTCCTTTGATCAGATCTTTGTCTGGTTTCACTCATTTTTTGTTGTCCTGCTTTTTTCTGTTCTTTTTGCTTGGTTTTTTTTCCCTCTCCGTTGATTATTTTTGTGTGTTTTATCAAACCATTTTAGCATCCCTCCCTTTGGGAGCGCAGTTTTCATAAAGATAGTGTTGGAAAGCCTTTCATGCAGCCCGCCTTAGAAGCATGGTAGCATCCGCTAAAACAGACACACAAAGAAGGGACATAGTTATAAAACACATAATAAACAAAGTAAAACAAAAATAGCCACACAACTGTGAGCAGTATCTTTCAGATACATGAGAAATGGTTTAAATGTAAATTGATCTTGCAGATTGATCGAGCAAAGTTCCAACATTATGTTGACCTGCGTAATATTGCATTGGTCCCCCTTTTGGGTGCCGTTAAGGCACAGACTCCGCTAGCCCCCTGAAGATGTGCTGTGGTATCTGGCACCAAGATGAACGCAACAGATAATTTAGGTTCTGTAAATTGCAAAGTGACCTCTGTGACAGACACCATTGCAAGCCAACACTTTAAAGTCGTTGTGCACCTTGAACTATTCCTGAACCAGTTCTGCTTTGTGAGATTGTTCTGCTGAAGAGGCCGCAGCTATCAGGATTTTCCAGTTTTTTTTTTCTTCCAAAGTTCCACAGTTTTTAATATATTTTATGACCACAGCAGAACAGGAAAACAGTTTTAGAGATGCTCTGACCCAGTCATCTAGCATCACAATTAAGACTTCAAATCCTTATGCGTGTCCATTTTTTATGTTTCAAAGACATCAACTTTGAAAATTATTGCTTAATATATCTCAGGTGTCCTGATGAAGAGAAAATCGGTCATTCATATCACCGGTCAGTGTGCAGCCTGATATTATTGATTTTACCACAGAAACTCTAATTGGAATTGTGCATTTTTGGGAATACAGTAAAAAAAAAAACAAAAAAAAACTGTTTGAGGTTTACACATAAACACAAGCAGTTCCACACCTTCTTTTGTAATTCTACAGTTTAATAGTTTCTATCAGAGCTATCAATATGATTTTGGATGGCGATGAAAACTCTCTGCCACTTTTGGGGAGCTGTGGCACCATAACTCCGCCCATCCGAGCATCTGCCTAACCTGTGGATACCCTGTTACCGCTCTAGTGGCTGTTACCAGTAGGATTTTAAAGATTAATCTCTTATGTGCTTTGGGTAATGATGCTTATAATCTTCAATGCACAGCTGAATGGTGGTTTAATGAAGCATTAATCCTCACGCAGAAACATTTGCATAAATTGTACAACTAGTACATCAAGACATTGTTAGCTAATGTAGAATCTTGTTATAGCTCTACCTAGCGAGTCATTTTAAGACTTCTTTTTACCAGAGAACAGAGAAAAGTAATTGTTAATCATAGGTAGTATAAAATGTCTAAAATGTGCCACTTAGATATGATTTAAAATAATACTAGTATCTATATTTTGACAAATTTTTAAGAGCTTACTTGAGAATGTGAAAAGAATATTAGTTCTAACTTTCAGAGCAAAATAATAGAAAAGGAGAGAAACAATAATGAGCCACAGTGTCTTTGTATTCTTTGTATTCTTTGTATTCATAAAAATGTTGAAATATGCACATCATATTATGAGTGGATAAGTGGAAATGTGTGACGGAGGCAACATCACCCATTTCCATTTCCAAGGATGGCAAGTATAATCATCATTCTTCACTGACAAAACATTGCCATCTACAAACTCAAAAATTCATTTTCTTCCAATAAATTTCTACATGCTCATTGTCAACACATTTCTTTTAATGCTAGATATGGGTTTGAATCAGAATACATTTCTAAATTAGCAAACAAAGAAGCAAAAAGCTGCGTGTAAAGCCCAGATTGAGCATCACCAGCAGTTTACGTCAAAACAACCAGCTGACATTAAACTACTCATATGTTACTCAGCTCTCAAGAGAATCTCCAGATTTTGTCTCCTCCCCAATCCCCAAGGAAACCCGGGTGATTAAACATTATGTCTTCGCAGCCTGTCTGAGTTCCATCAAGTGTATATTCTCGTGTAGTTGGCTCATTCATCTGAAAGGCTTCAAGGCAAAAGATGGAATCTGACAGTTTGTGTCAGCGACGGAGTGAATGAATGTTCAAATTCTTTTTTAGTTTGCAAACGGAGGGGCTGCATTTTGTGTGTAAACAGGAAGGGTTTTGTCTGGAGCCCTGCATAGCCATGCACACAAAACGGGTTTTAAATTCAACTCCTGGGGGACAGTTGCTCTACGGTGTTTTCACTGCTCCTTCATGGGGGCACATTGCCATCGATTTTGAGCACAAATGTGCTGTTTTCTGCTGTTCTCTTTAAGTTTTGAACTCTAGTTAGCATAAAAAACAACTGCCTGTTACTGTTTAATTATTTATTCACTTTCTAAGCCTTTGAAATATAAGTGTGTTCCCTCTGTTTAAGGCATATCTGTGTTTTCCCTAAAAATATAATTCATCTGAAATGTAAAATGTGTTTGTGCTTGGTAACAACCTTCTTTAGTAACTGCAGTTAATTGGAACAAAATACTCCCTATAAAGAAAGTCTATGCCTTACAAATGTATTCCTCGATGATTCATTTTGATGAATCATGGATTTATTGTAATACATGTCAACAGTGTGTCCACGGAATCCCATTAATTTTTTTTTTTGACTGGATGAAAAAAATACATGTCAAAACCTTGTCTCATTCCCAGTTCATTAAAAGATGCTATACTCCAGCCTAACTAGCTGTCATGTGTCTTTGGCCCTCGATATTTAAAAGAACTTTCAAGGTTAGTATAAAACATTAAATATAAAAAATAAAAACAGTTTTTGAGGGTTATTTGTGGCTTTCACACTACTTTGTGAGTAAACCTTTAATGTTTTGAATCTCCTTATCTCAGGGTTCAATTTTCTCTGCCATTCCCTTGTCTGATTAGGGGGTTGCGGATAGCGACGGTAAACATTGTATGGTAGAATAAAACCGCAGACTGGGACAACGGCTATGATGATGCAACCAAATCTGAGCTGCAACCAACCGCAGTGTTATTTTTCTTTTTTTGGTTTAATGAAAGGTTAGAAGAAAAGCCTATATTATATCTATGTACATACTATATGTAGCCATACTTGCTTGATATTGATTCTTATTTACTCCATGTTTTCAAGTGAAGCACAGCAATCTTGTATATTCTGACATATGCTCGTCCATTTTTAAGTTTTATTTCAGTTGTTTGTACCATCACACACACTTCTGTGGTTGACGTTATCTGTACAATCAGACACTGAAACACTCAGGCAGCTGTTGTCAAGAGAAACCGCAGAAGGTCCATGGGAATCGTCAACTTGTGAGCTGTTGTTGCATCGCAGGAAGAAAATAAGACTAACTAAAGATTACTTTTTGCATATTAATCAATTATTACAAATTATATGCCAATGAAATGTGGACTGAAACCCCATGAAGCGTGTGTGTGCGTGCGTGAGTGCGTGCGTGCCTGTGTGTGTGTGTGTGTGTGTGTGTGGAGGGCAGGGGAGGGGGGAGACTAAACAAAACCTACACAATATTCAGGACACAGACAGTTATCTGAAGATAAAAATCATAAAATCATAAAAGTAAGTAATAACATATTCATGCAGCACAAACATTTAGGTTGTACCTGATGAAAACAATGAAAGACATTTGCCATGGCCTTCCTGAGAAGAGCTCTCAACCTCTAAGCTGGGAGGACTTTGCACAATTATGTGCAATATTTTCTCTCTCGCTGAAGGAGTCGTATTAGATGAATTTTGTGGAGCACAGGGTTATACATAAGAGAGTGCTCAAAAAGTAAATGTTATGGCTCTTGAAAGTTAAAACTGGACAAAAAACAGGCTTGATGCAAAAATAATTTTGTAAAGCCTAAATTTTAAAACATGGAATACACATTTTCAAGTATTTTTCAGCATTTATTTTACATTTTGGTGACTAACTACGTCCCCTGACACATAGGGATTTTGTTTTTTTTTTTTTTTTTTACTTTAAATTGAATCATGTGCTTTCATTAACTCCCTATAAATGCATTTTCACATCACTGTGTTCTTGCTAAGATGCAAAGATTTGTATTAAATTGTTGAGCTATTCATGTTTTTTACTCGCAGGCTCCCAGAGGTGAGGATCTCAGACAACGGGCCTTATGAATGCCATGTGGGAATCTATGATAGAGCAACCAGGGAGAAGGTGGTCCTGGCGTCAGGGAATGTTTTTCTCACTGTCATGTGTGAGTATCACAATTGCAAAATTTTTAAGAAAGTAAATATGTGTTTCTTGTTTTTTGCCTACATCATTTAATGTCATGCGTTATTTAAAAGGACTGTAGGGTGGAACCAGAGCTATAGAGTATAAAAACAATTTAGGTTTTATGTTTTTAATATTGTAGCTTTGTTTGCTACACTTTATTTTTCAATGGATCAACGGACGCTGCCCTCTCTCTTTAATGAGTTTTTAAAACTTGTTTTTACCCATTTTTCATTTGCACCTTTACAAATGTAACTTGGTTCACTGCAAACTGCTCATCTCCACTTCATAAACTGCTTGTGTCTTTAATATATAAACACACACACACACACACACGCTGTGGTTTTCTGGCCCTGCAGTCTCGAGTGACTGCCCTGTCAACAGAAGTGCTTTATCCCTATTGATTCCTTTTTGTGGACCGCTCATGTAAATATAACAATTATTATTATAACAATAAATTTAAAACACTCCATTCTAGCATGTTGTTGAGTATGCTGCCTGGTGATTAACTTAGTCTGGAAGTCTTAGTCTGAAAGTAAACATAAATGTACTCAGACCAGAAGCTTAAAAAAATCTGACAGTGTCTTCTTGAGGTCAAAGATGGAGATACTGTAAAAATAATCTTGCCTTGACATGTTCCCATTTCTTTGTCACATATCAAAGTTATTGATATTACCTTAGATTTTCACAAGATATTTAAAAGAATTATCACAAAGGTAACATTTGACACTACATAACTGTCAATAGAGCAAACCAAGGCACATCTACTGTTTGTACAGCAGTAGTTTCAATAGGAGTATATATGAAGGAAACAATATGGGGTCAAGGGTAGAACCCTGTGGTACACCAAAAGAAAGGGAAACATGTGGTCACCAGTTATTATAAAAAAGCTATTTGTTCTTAAATAGGGCTTAAAATTATTTATAATAAGTATAATAAGTAGTTTGTCGAGTGTCAAGTACTAGTCTTGGGTAAGGATGTGCTTGATATGTAAATCAAGTTCTTTTTCTTTTGTTCCTGTGAAAGAAACTCCAATGCTTCAGCATACTAAGGTATTTTGGATAATTTTATGCTCCCAACTTTATGGTCCCAACAGTTTGGGGATGGCCCCTTCCTGTTCCAACGTGCTTGCACCTGTGCAAAGAGCAAGGCCCATAAAGACATAGATGAGGGAGCTTGGTGTGTAAAAACTTGGCTGGTCTGCAGAGAGTCCTGATCTCAACCCATTAGACCACCTATGGGAGTGGAGAAGGCAAGCCAGACCTTCTTGTGTAACATCAGTCCCTGACTTTACAAATGTGCTTCTGGGAGAATGGTCAAAAATCCCTATAAACCCATTCCTAAACCTTGTGGAAAGCCTACCCAGAAGAGTTGAAGCTGTTATAGCTACCATGTTAAACCCCATGAATTAAGAATGGGATGTCACCCAAGTTCATATGTGTGTGTGAAGACATACGTGGAAATACTTTTGGATATATAGCATGTTGATATCTCTGATAGTCATGTGAAACAATTTCATAAAGAAAGTATATTAACTAATTGAACATTTGACACATTTTTTTACACATTTATTAATGCCATTTTGGACATTAGATTATTATTATTATCTTTTGCGCTTTCCTTCTCCATAGTAGCCTCATATGTTGTCCATGGCTGCCTGTATTATATCAAGAATAATGAAAACATCTCCTGGATAATCATGCCTAACAACAACTGGTTACAATTGTTACAATTATCCTTATAATGAGCATAATGAGCCCTCGATATTGTTCCTTGTTTTGGACATAACCCTTAACTCCTAAAACCAAAGGATTCATTAGTAAATGTGCTCAACCTGACACAAACCACTATTTGCATTTAGTGACAAATCACTTGTTTGGGGCTTATTAACAACGACAAGCCTGACCAGATGTTGAACTGTTTCCATATTACAAACCGTGTCCATTCGGGACACGGTTTGTGTCTTCAGGGGTGGATTTTGGATGCATCTTTAGTTTGCAGCAAGCCTACATCCAATGTCATGCAGTCACTGCCATCGTTACTATCCTCAGCAGTCATCAGAGAAGGATGTGCGTAGCCCACTGGACAGTCTCTGTTGTAAATTTGAATTCATTGACAGCTGCTTTGCTCCTTTCAGATGTGTTAACCTCAGCAGCACAGACATGCTCTTCTCCATGTGGTCCGATGGCTAATTAGAAAGCAGTGACATCTTTTTACAGACCAACGGAGAGACATTGGTGACAATAATATTTGATTATAACATTTGCACCGCTGGGAAATCAATTGTTTAAGTAATTGACACTTTGAGATTTCTCCATTCTGTCATCAATAAAAGACTACAGCTTCCTTTCGATTTCCTGCTCCTGCATTGAGTGAGGAGCAGGGGCGGCTGGCCTATAGTGGGCGGTAGTGCACCGTCCTTCCTAAGCCACATGGAAAAAAGAGAAAAAAGGCGTTTATTTTGCCGTTCTTAGTCTTAAGATTATTGTCCCATGTAACAACGATGCCGATTCACAGCCTGAATGACACTATCAGACCAGAAGCCCCGGCGATTCCTTGGGGCGATTTCAGTCAGATTCAAAATCGCCCCAGGCGCTCTCATAGACTTACATGATAAGAGTTTTTTTTTTTTTTTCAAAATTTCGACCCTACGATTAATTTCTGACTTCCGGGAGGGCTTGCCCCAACGCGATTACGTCATATATACTGGTGCGCGATGCGCTCGTGAAGAGAGTGCAACGTCATCAGCTGCCAACTCAAGCAACTCCAGCGTTTCTCTGAAAGAATTATCGTTCAGTTATAGAAATAATGCGGATACATTGGCTATAAAAGAATTGGGACTCCCCCAGACCAAAGTTAAATATCAAACAGACATCATCAAAAGCGGGAAAAACATACAGTCGCGGATTTAACCGGAACTGGTAGCAGCGGAAACCGTGGCTAGCAGGGTGTGAGGTGGCTAACGCTCTCTTCTGCTAGCCCTGTGTGCTAATTCACCCCGACGCCAGCACGGACACCACCTGGACAAGGACAGGTGTCACTGATATGCACCATCTCTCGGAAAAGGTGAAGAAACATGATGCAAATTCCAAAACAAGTGATGAGAGACAAGACAAGCGTGAGTGTGTAACACACTGTTACTGTATTAAATAATGAGTTAAGTTATGTTGTACTCTCCAAATGTTTAATGGTAAATGTTGAGAGTAACCACGTGTGTCCTCAGGATTGTGTAATGTTATGTTTAACCGGTGACAAATGTTTGGTCACTGTGGGGCGCTGTGATCTAATATTGATGAGTTGATTTAAGTGAAGAAGTCGTCAACCAACTTCCTTTTCCTGTCTTGTAAGTCAATGTGTCCGTATCTTAAATAAACACTCCTGCCCGACTAAGGTAAAATCTCTATCCATCAAATCTATCCATCAAATCTCTCCTGAACGCATCGCGTTGCAACAAATACAGACGAAGTAAAACTCAACAGTAAATAGTTGTATTGACTGCATGTTAAATACTATGAATATGTTCTGGAAAGATTTGATCAACTACAACTTTGATGATAGTATAAATTGATTTGATTATCACTATGGCATTCATGAATGTAGATACTGTGTTAACAGTGGTGAAACTGTTTTATTGTTGAATCAAATTTTTGTATTTTAGACGTTTGACATGCTCTGGTGTTGCCATCTTGTGGCTGAAGAGGAAATCAAATTAAACAATCCAGTGTAACACTTTAAGTTTGCTATCTGACTTTAATTATTATTATCATTATTATTATTATTATAACCATCGAATGGGTCATCTTGTCCATCTTCGCAACAGTTGCTCCCCCCTGAGAGATTTGTCACGAGCCGCCACTGGTGAAGAGTGAGCAATGCAGGCATGGGATGGTGTAAAGCGCCTCAAATCAACCGTGCTAAATCACCACTCTATAAGAGAGGAAGGAGAAGCTAATTGCTGTCTAAACTGAAACAGAATTATTTATAACCTATTAGTGTGTCAAGTTCATTGGGAAGTGAAGAAAAACTAAAATGGAGAAAGAAATAAAATGAGGGGAAAAGTTAAGCAGTACATGGAGAGTATTTAATTTTTTTAAAAGTGCTTTATAAATAAGAATTATTACTTTAATGAATCCCTTGCCATGAAATTCAGTCATCTGTTTCTTAAAGAATAAACCCTGAACTCCAAGTACCATCACTCCTGGCCTTCATTCTTTAAAAAGTTATGAGTCTTATGAGTTTTTTTTCTGCCTTAGAGGAGTATCTGTGGCTTTACGAAGCCCAAATTTAAAAACATAAAAAAAAAAAAAAAAAAAATCTTTAATATAGATGACTGTCATATCTTTTCAGTAGAGCTTTTTTCCCCCAATAACAAAACTATAGAATAATTAAAATGAGTAATTTATGGAACATAAAGCCAAGCAAATGGCAGAATATAATTAACATCTACTATGAAACAAACTGGAGCATTTTGTTAATGTTCCTAGTGCAGATTATAAGATTAAGTGCAGCAACATTTTAAGTCTAGGCTAAAACAGTTAAGTTTTGTTCTCTTAAATCTCATCAATTCCAATTTCAGCTATTAAATTCCAACCATCAAAAAATATAGTGACAATGATTAGTTTTTTTCTGTTTTAGCTGTTTTCAGTTCGTCTGACACTAATAAGGGATAATAATGCAGTATACTACTTTTTATGTATTTTGAACAGTGTATAGACTCCTGAACCCTAACCACTCACGTAAAGTCAAATACAGTATAACGACAAAATAGGTATCGCGTTCTGCAAACAGTGACATTTCCATCTCTGCAAAGCTAAGGTCATCATTTGTCTGGTAGGAAATCAATATGTCTTTTCCCAACAGAAAAAAGGGGATCATTATTTGTCATTACGCCAAATGAGTTCTTTGCAACAATCCACACATGACAGTAATGGTTATTTGTCCCCTCAGAAGTCCTTGACCTTGGAAGGATGATTCCAGGCATCCAAAGCAAAATGCTAAAGATGGTTATTTGCACCAGAATGGTTAGGCAGCAAATTATCTGCTGGAAGAACACCCAAACACTCCTGCAATTAAATATCATATCATGTTATTCTGGAAAGCTTGTTTAAATGTTATGTAATGATAGTGAACTTTACAGGATAGCCTTCATGATGCAGCAAAGCTGATGTTTATAAGCCCTGGAAACAAGAGCATGAGATGAGCACCAAGGTGCAGAGAGAGACTAATTGCCTCCTCATCCCATAAAACTAGGATTTGTTTCAGTAATGGATGCCTGACTTTAATTAAGCCTTGTGTATATTTAGTTTCCCATTTTGTAAATGGGTACGATTAATAGCACGTGAACCAACCCTAAGGAGAGTAATGTCTGCAAACACTGCAGCTCACGGTCCTTTCAGAAAGGCTTTGTGTGCTGCAGGGAGTGACAGGCAAATGAAGACATCACCTCTGCCAGAACTGACAAGATGTTTGAATCTGACACAAGAGCCCATTCCCTGCTTTGGAAATCACAGCATTGTTCTGTAATATGGTCAGAATCTTCTACGTGGTGATTGTAACAAGGCAATAGTGCGCCTGTGAGACAGAACAATTCCAAATTGTCCTGACAATGCGCGTTGCTTATTTCCATGTACTAGTTCAGTGAGCTCTCACTTGCCATAAATGAGATGAAAGTCTGACAGCGATCACACCAATTGTGCCGCATCCATCACTTGTCTTCTGAAGTGTTTGCCATGTTCGCCGTTGGAAGATTGGTCAATAGTCATTGCAATGATTCCGTATTTCTCCCTCATTGTCTTCCATGTCATCTCCCTCCTGGACAGTCATGTACTGTTTACTGCCAGCATTTTATTCAGTAACCTTTTTCAGTTTCTCCTTTTCCAATTTAACTCTCACTCAAGACTCGTGTGTGCCGTAGCTCAGGCTCACCAGGGTCGTTGCTTTTAAATCCAGTTGGTTGTCAAAGTAAACAACATAAGAGCTAGTTGCAACCACTGGGGGAGTAACACTTATTATATTACGTTTAGGCAGTAACCGAGTAATGTTTTGAGTCCTGTAATGCGTTACAATCCAGGCTGTTGCACAGATCTAGAGAAAAATACCTCAGGTGCCGCAGAGAGAAGAAGATGTGTTGACGTGGACATGATGACATAGTAAGGTGCACTTTATGGGAGGTCGACAGATTTATCTACTGGAGAGGTGTTTTCCACAGTCTCAGCAAAATCCCGATTCGCTGTTGAGGGTGTAAAGATGATTAAAGATGACACACTACAGTTGGTTATTTTCAGAGTTGTTGTCGTCATGTCATATAAAAAAGGAGACTTGTGTCTTGCTGTCTGAGGAAAACTCATTCTCAGAAGTCATTTAAAACTAATGTAAATTCATGTACTTGTACATTAAGACAATACAAGTTAATTAAAAATATAACCACAAATAATCAATGACAGTAAGATATTCTTTACTACAAATTGAGTCTGATTTTCTGACTACGCAAACAGTAATGCTCTGTCTGGAAACATTCTTTCGGATAGTTTCTTTCTATTAGTTTAAAATATGACAGCAAAACTGCTTACTTTTCAAAACTTATTAGTGCATGTGTGGACAATGTAGTGTCTGACCTCCTTCTACACCGCATACCATGACGGTGACACCTAGGTGTTATCTTTCTAGCAGACAGAAAAACAAAGATTTGGACAAAGGCTATAAAATGATGGAAAAGAAGATGAAGAAAAAAATATTGACATCCAAGATTACATGCCAGCAACAGTTGATATATATAGAGCGTCAACAGCAAAACTTTTATGGGAGTGACGATTTACAGAATCGATGCAGGTGCCTTAATCCAAGAGAAAGCAGCCATAGCTTGTTAAAGATTGAGGGGTGTGCGCACACACACAGTTGTAATTGTCACAGAGCTAGGGGACGTCTTTTCCAGATATGTAATGAATGACAAAGTGACTGCATGTGTGACAGATAATAGCAGCAACACTGCAGAGGCATTCAAGGAGTATTGACAGCAGCAATCACAAAGTCTGACGAAGAGGAAGAGTCTGCTGAGGTAACCTTCACAGCCCTGCACAATGTGCTCCCTGCTGCCACTGATGGTGATGGTCAGAGCATTTGGGCACTGCTTCCCCACCATAGATGCACAGCCCATACCCTTAATCTAACTGCAAACAATAAAGTTGACAATTGGCTGGCATCTAATCCGGAGTCAAAGGCTGTGAATCGTAGTTCAACAGGAAAATGTTGAGCACTGTGGACAAAGGCTAAGACAAGAGTTAAATAGGTGACACTCCAGTATAATGCTGCAGCACCATTCTGTGCACTCGTTGAAAGGCTTCAGCAGCTCCTCTTGCGCTTTCACGGATGCTTTACTGGTATGGAGTAGTCCTGCAGAGCCTTGGGCAAAGGCCAGGTTCAGTGCCTGCAGTAGTTTTGTTCATTGTTAACACCTTTTGTTTGGCTGTATGTTTTCCTCAGTTGTAAAGTGCATTTAACCCTTGTTTGACTCCATGTTTTGTCTGTTAAGATTTTGCAGTTTGGTCCTAACCAAAGTATGAGTAGGCTCTAGGCATATTTAGGTCCCTTGTTAAGTATCCGTGAGACTAATGAGCCATGTTTTGAAATTTGGACTGTCATTTATTATTTATGCTTTTCTCATGCTTTTTTTTATTACTGCTATTTCCAGGTAGGATATACAGTATGTTATTACCATTTTAATGCAACTGAAGTGTAACTCTTTTGTAAATCTTTGTGTGGCCACACAAAGTCAGAAGTAGGTAAGAAATGAGGTGCAGAAAAAGTCTGTCTTGTGGTGTAAAGGCTTGGATTGTTACTCTAACGTTGCCCTTACCCACTGGATTCATAAAGACCTCCAGAAAACAGGATAATTCACCGTGACAACATATTTCACCTTGATTTTGCAGTGCCTCTTACCTTGTGTGTACTTTGGTGAAAGTAATTTTTACGCTACACAGAAAATATTGTATTGTAACTTATTACTTTTAAATAAAATGCATTACATTTAAAAAAAAAAAAAAAAAAAAACTCACAGTGGTTGCAACTTGTCCACTAAAAGGTTCCAGAAGGAACTTTTAATACTTGATAGTTCACCTACTATTTGACCACTGCAGGTACTGTATAACAATGGAAACTAGTGATACGATAGTCAATCATTGCTTTTGCTTTCTTTTCTTTTATTGTGGTCATAATTCTTTGAAACAGCAGCAGAAATTGTTCCATATCAACTGTTAGTAGAACTAGAGTGATCCTTTCAAGCAGAGCAATCAGAAATTACAACACTACAATGCAACAACTCCTAGTGATGTCAACAGACAATATCATCCAGCATATATGATGATGTGAGAGATACTGTATTCTTGGTGATTTTGCACACTCAAGACACTCTTTAGCTTGCTGTTTAACACTCTAGTGCCAGTTGGTGTTGCGTAATTTAAGTAAGACAGTCTAAGACAGCCTATTCTGGAAACACTATTTATTCCTCAAATGGAGCACCTCTGTGATGGACATCACAAATGAGAATCTCACAGCCTTGACAGAATTGCATGTATTTTAGCCGAGCGTGGTCAGACGAGGAGTTGTACCTCCATAGTTACACAGAGAGAGACTTGATTGAGACCTGAATAAATCCTTTTATGTCCACCTCATTATGCCAGTGTTAAAGAGCAATAACTAATAAGGTGTTGCGTACACTGAAATAGTATTTGCACAAATAGTATTTTAGTTTACCCAGAGGATGTTGACTGTGTCCTGGAAGAACACTACTTTTGTCTGTTGTAAACTAATCATTAGAAAGATGCATTCCCAGACACACAGTTCCAGTCAGTGCAGAGAAACAAACCTGGATGTCTAGAACATAATCTTTTACCCTGCATTTCTTGTTTCATGTTAAATGTTACTTTAAGTCAATGAGTCATATCAAATAATAGCCAGTCCAAGATTGTCGTATTCTTAGCGTCTAAATCTGAGGGTCGCAGGCTTGTTTTTGTCAGGAAATACTTGGCTATACAGAATTTCTTTACTGCAGCTCATTTAGACACAGAAATATGTCTTCAAATGTTTCCAAAAGTCTTTATACCTTTATTTTTGAATAACCTTGTGATGTCTTTGACGACAGTCCTTTCTTCTTCCGTGGGTAGTTTTCTTTACTTTTTCCTGAGATGCGCGTAAAGTTGAACACAGCGCCTCCTCTGATGTGTCCTTGTGCTCGTCTTTGTTATGTGAAGCGTGTGCTTCACTGCTTTTTGTGCTGTCTCCCTCATTCCCTGTGCTCCCACTCACTAAGGATGGCTCCATAACTTTCTTTCTCTCCAGAGGAGAGGAAATGGTCCCTTATTTTGAGCGGAGCAGACTGAGGAGGAGACAGAGCAGAGGAAGCTTTGGCTCCCAAGAGGTGATTGGAACAAAGGTTGAGACAAGCTCTTTGTGTGCGCTAGCTTTTACTTTTCCAGTATCACCTTGTATGATGGGTCTTCTCTCCTATGAAGCCATCTCTTTAACAATAGTAAATGTGTAATGACCCAGACTGGAAACAGTCAAAATGCCTCCCTGTTAATGAGATCATTACACACCACTAGCTATGAGCAGGAGGGTCCCCCTTCAAGAGCCTGCTTCTGCTCAAGGGTTCTTCCTGTTCAAAGGGAGTTCTTCCTTGGCACCATTGCTTGTTTGGGATTCAGGCTCTGGGTCTCTGTAAAATGCCTAGAGACAATTGTGTCTGTCAGATGCTATATGAATAAGTTGAATGGAATCGAACCAAATGGAATCGAAATCTCCCTCAGAAAGGAGAGGCTACCACGCTCAAGCTACCACCTGGGAGCATGACGGGGTTTGAGGCCTCTCATGAGCCAACAGTTGTGAAGTCCAACTTAAGGCAGCAACACTTCAGAAGTTTGTATAGATAGAGAGATAGAATGATACTTTATTCATCTCCAAGTGAAATTCACATTTCAATCAGCTGGAATGTGGAAACACAAGGGCTTGCAAGTCTTGGGAAAAATAGAAATGCAAAACTATAATGAAATAAGAATGCAACCTAATAAAAGTACAGTCTAAGTCACAATATGATAAAAATATTAAAAAAAATCATCCTGCAGTTCTTGCAAAATAAAAGAAATCTGTATTGCTTGCAGAATGACAGTGTAGTTGTGCAAAATGTGGTTTGTACACACTGGAGTCCAACAGGTGTGTGTGTGTGTGTGTGTGTGTGTTCAGGGTTAGTGGAGTAGTTTGTACTATGCCAGTCCAGAGCGAGATGTTGTTTATCGATCTAGTGTTGAAGAGCTGCATAGCATGGAGGAGTCTGTGTGTGAAGCTTCTCCTCTGCCTGCAGGTGGCGCTGTGCAGCGATGCTTCGGATTATCTATGATGGACAGCAGCCTTTTCCTCATCCGTCAATCGCGTGTCATCAAACATGGTTTAGTGCTGGTGTTTTCCCCTCATAAATGTTGAGATGGATTCTCTCTGCACTCACAGGCACAGTGTGCCTGACGTGCTCGCTTATCACATAACTACATTTTTCCCTTAAAGCTGTTTATGTTAATCAAAAATCATTGAGACTTTGATCATATTTTTATATCAAAGGGGCTATATTAATGCATGGAAGCCTTGAAGGCTATGTTCAGCAAGGTTTGACAAGTATTAACAATCCAATTTATATTAGAAGTCGTCATTTCATTTCATGCTTTTTGTTTTTGCGACTATACAAATGATGTGTTCTCGATCTCGAAGGTTCTAGATCAGCCCTAACCAAAAATGTATTATAGCGATTTGCAAATGGCTTCTGGTTGTGAATGCAGTGGTGTGTAGCGCCAGCACAAATTGAACAGGAAGCTGCAGATATTCACAGTCACACCAGGTAACCTCCCTTGAGGTGTCTGTTGTTTAAGATGTGACACACATCCTTTCCTCAGCACAGAAACAAGTGACAGGTGATACATTTATGAGGAAAGGAGAAATGTGGATTTAGAAGCCATGAAAACAGCCTGTGGCCATTGATATTGATTTCTGCTTGGGAAGCTATATATGAGATTCTCTGACACACAGGACATTGGGCAAGATGATCCTGTTGCAGTTGGGACTCCCAAAGGTTCGGTTTCTGCTGGATCTGCTCTGATCTTGTCCGACGTTTACGTGATGACTTGCTTTGTGCCCCTGCAGCCTCTGATTTAGTTGGACGAGATGTGGTCACACACCCTAGCAAATTCATACAACCTGAAAGGGTTTCCATTATTTTGGAATGAAAACAGTTTCTTCCCTGAACTTCAGAGCTGCTTTTCGGGCTGTGCTCCTACTTAACCGCCTTAATCCCGCGTGGTATTCTACGTCTCCCACCTCCTGCAAAGGTGCTTCTGGTGCTCAAATATTTACTGTCTGTAACTTTCCTGGTGGTCATTTATTTTTACTTTTAGCAGAGCACTTTTTTTTTTTAACGATCTCGTACGAGGGGGCCGTTATTGTGTATCGATCCTGAATAACACTGTGGAAATGCATGCGTTAGGCCAATTTAGCTGCATGCATCAGGTTCCAAAGTCATGATTCAAAATTAAATCTCCAACTAAAAAAAGCTTTTAATTGAAAATAAATTATTGCACAAAAGAAGAAAAAAAATGTTTGCAAATGTACCTGCCTACCCAATACTGATTATAGTATAGTATTATACTCTTTGTTTCAGCAATGAGCAAGAAAATAAATAGTCAATATTATTCAGGAAAAAGATCAAATGGACATTTTTATATGTTAAACTCTTCAGTTTTGTTTTTGCTGTGACTTCAGGTGTGATAAAATGTTGATTACAGTAAGGGGACATCCATATAATTTTTAATATTGCAATTTATATGCTAAACAGAAGGTTTAGCTTTGTCAAGCATGAGTTCTGAACTGCATGTGCTTAGATATACATTTATTATTTTATTAAACTGCTGTTTTAATCTATAGTATAAAAAACAGTGTGCTTCTAATTTATATTTGCAATTATGCAGAAACATATCCTGTCCTTGAGTCTTTGGCTCGTTAAGTGAGAGATTATTGCCGGTTGCTGTCAGATTGATGTGTTAGTTCATGACTTTTCTGCTTGACCTTCAGGAAGATTTGCTGGGTTTTCTCAACATTGTCATCATATTCTTAGAGACTGACATGGTGGGGACTGATTTTCTGTGCGTGTGTGTGTGTGTGTGTGTGGAATTAGTAGAGATTAGGATCAGAAGTTGCCTCAATCTCTGTTGTTATCCTACAACATTTGCTGAGTAATTTCTAGAAGCGACCATGTGCCAAAATCAGTTTTGAAATTGGGATAAACACACACACACACACACACACACACACACAGTCTTCTTGAAATATACATCCAGCATTCATTGAAATGTTACAGTGAAAGGCTGATAGCAAGCTAATGTTACACCTAAATGAAATCATTCCATAACCGAGAGCAGATGCACAGACATCTCCAGCTTTACGTTTAGCAGATTCTGAACAACGTTAGCAGCAATGTTTCATAGATGATTCTCTTTTTCTCACACAATGCAAACTATTTCAGGCAGATGTTGCTTCTGGCCAGGACTTTGCCTTGAGGCACATTTGTTTTACTGTCACTGGAAAGCTGTGCAACACAAATGTGACCTTACAATATTGCTAGTGTGTGTGTTTTTTTAAAACACAGGAGTTTGTGTGCCTGCTTGTTTTTAACCGAGTGAAAATTGCACATTTTCCTTCAAAAGCAATCAAGTGGGGGGTCAGCAAAGAAAGCTCTGCATCCTGCTTTTGGTTCAGAGTTACTGTAATATTACTTCTACATCAACACACATTTCTGTGGACCCACAACGCAGACTGGGAAACACAAAAGTGGGTGAGGTTTTAATGTGCTAAAGTCACCCAGGAGATGACAACAAACATGCAGAGGCTTGCTTCAAGGAGCCAAACATGTAGGTTTACAATGAACTGGCGAGGACTGGATGAATGAAGTGGTCCTAGATTGGCCTAGAATGAGCTGCAGTTGTGTGGATTTGGGAGTGGAAGATGCAAGTAGGTTGGCCCCACCCAGCCCGAGAACAGGGGAGAAGAAGCAGACAACAGCGGGAACGCACAACAGAAGGAAGCCCAACAATTCCATGCTCACTGTGAGTTTGATAATAAAAGTCCCTTCAGAGCATTTCCCAGAATTTTGATGTGGACCAGATAGACGAGTACACCCCCCACCCCCCACCCCCCCCCCACACACACACACACACACACACACACACACACACACAGAAACCATGCCCGAAAGAAGAATTCAAACAATTATTTAAGCCGCTGCTGAATATTCACAGAAAAAGCTTGTTATCGTTTGTGATTCCTCAGCTGTTATCAAGTCTGTGCATCCTCTTCTTTTCTGATTTTTTGACACTAATCTACTTAGCACATGCGTGGAAAGTGACTGCTACAGGCACCCGAGCGACCTCAATAATTTCATGAGTCACAACCCATCCCAGCAAGGATGTGTCCCACTGCTCCACACTCCAGTGAAGTGGCAGCTCGTTTGAATTAAAACTCTTATTTGCTGTGCTTTTCAGGTGGGCCAGGCTTATGGGCAATTTGTTCATCTATTGTCTGTTTGCATGATTTTTTTTTTTTTTAAAACCCAGTGTTAAAAACAAACATATATGGGAGAAATAATTAGATTCCCTGTTGGTGAACAAACTAGTGTTTAATTAAGTGGAAAAAAGTATTGAATCCTATAGCAAGTCGTTACTGCTAGTCGTAAAGCCTTGTTGCCAAGCACACAAGTCAGATGTTCCTTGTTGGTCACCAGGTTTGCACACATCTCCAGATGTTCTGTTCACTCCTCCTCACAGACACCCTCCGAACTCTGAAAGTTTGTGGTTTTGAGCTCAGCTGCCTCGTGGTTCGGGGGGTTAGAAATCTGTCCACTTGGTAGGGGATCAAACACTAATCTTACTCAATCAAATACGTGTTATTTTACAGCCTTTATTTCATTTTTTTCTGGATTTGGTTGATATTCCTCCTCTGTTAAAACATAGCTTTATATACAAAAATTACAAAAAGCAACACTCCACTCTGCTGTTTTGTTGAAAAAGACAAAAATAATTCATAACCGTGATAATTATTCGGTCTTTTTCTGGACATTGTTTTTGATTTGTCTCTGATTGTACACATATTCAATTAGAAACATCTCTCACCGAGACAGATGTGAATTTGCAACTGTCACTCTGGAAAACTGCAGCTCAAACTGGGCTTAAAGGCTTGAAAAACTGTGAAAGAAAACGTAAGATAGGAAATGATGAAGCTACAATTTCTCTTTGAAACCAGTTCACAGCTTTATATCTCATAATTACTTAGTCTGTTAGTTTTGTCCCAACAAGATAATAAATCAGCAGAGGTTCATTCCTTCCTCCTTGGTATTTGCAGATTCGGACCCTCAATCAGGCCGCAGATATCATTCCAACAGACCGCTCTGCTCGCAGTCCTGCTTTACTTGTTCCCAGAATTTCAAAGTACAATGGTTGGATATCAGCCCCCTACAGTGAAACCAACTCCCCCATCCAGGAGGCTAAAACCCTCTCTACTTTTGAAATAAGGCTTGAAAACTTTCTCTTTAAGAAAGCTCAGTGTCAGTAACTTCTGCAGTCAATATTTTAGCCACACTAATGCAAATAATTAGACCAGGGTCATCTAACCTTCAGCTACCACCTTAGTTAGGTTGCTATAGGCTAGGTGAAGACACATCATCCTCTCCTCTCCTCCTTGTGGTGTTTTGAATAGAAATGATCTTAAAACAAAGCATGTCTGAGGCAGTACCAAATAAAAGATATGGAAAAAAGACACCAAGTTAATTCAGCTAAGATAAGCTAATTCTGTTTGTACACATCAATCACAAGCCAGCATTTGAAGGCAGCCTGTAGCAGTCACTTGGCCTTTGATCCCAAAGTCAAACAGCATAATTATGTGACAAAAAGGGAAAAGCTGGCGACATGGCAAGATAAAGGCAACACTGTGGTGAAAGCGAGAACCAGCGGTTGCAGGCCCAAAAGGTGTAGCTTCCAATCGACACATTTATTTCCTGCTGCTAGTTTGCTGCTAGCTAAGATCGTTTGGTCTCAAATGTTATAGATCAACAAGGAAAAGGTCAGCTTACAAATAAGCTGAAAAGGGACATTAGGTAGCATCCAGAGTTGGTCTCAAGTTGTCATTCATTGTTGCATTCAATCCAGTGACAACCACAGCTAAGGAAAACCTGGTTTCAAGTTTGAAGGCATCCAACAGATGTTTTCTGTCTGTCTGCTCAGGTTTTGGATTCAGATTTCCATACATCAGGAAAAATGGTGACAAGTAGAGGATGGGGTCTTCTGTAGCTCTCATGTTTTCCACTTTGTCAAAATTTTATGAAAGAAAGAGAGAGAAAATAAAAAGAAAAGTTTTTTCTTTGTGCTCCTCCTTTTTTCTTTCTAAGGAAAAAATGAGTAATATCTGTAATTTATATCTGGACTTCTATTTACAAATCACTGTCATCAACCTCAGTAGAATATATTGCAAACAGGATATATTTATCGGAAGACTTGATTGAAATCAGCGTAGTGCTCCATGTAATCACCTTTGACACACGTGCAACGATTAGAGCAACAAGACAGATGTCTGACAAGACAAAGCAGAGAAAAGTGCTTAGAGGCTTAGCTCTTTGCAGAATGATGTCAGCTTTTGTTTGAGGATTTGATCCTATTTTCCGGTGGTGACGGAGAGTTTCTGTTGTAATATTTGCCTGAGTGGGTATGTGAATACTGACAGATGTGTCACAAAACTGCAATCTCCCTCTAAAAAATCTTTATCGTTCCATTTCAAAGTAAACACTGTTCTCCTTGCATTACACTGCAAAGGTGTATGTGTAATGCATATATAACCACATAAATATGTGTTGCAGATGATCCTGTTTGAATTTTTGGAAAAGCATTAAATTTTTAACATTTTGGGGCCATTTATTCTCTGTGGCTGCATTTTTATGGCTGTCATGAGTGACTTTGGATATGGGGAAAACATAGATGTTAATTAAACACTAAATTAACAAAAGTGTTTAGAGTTGTTCAACAAGAGGTGGGCAAACTAAGGCCCGGGGGCCACATGTGGCCCGATGACCTATTTAATTCAGCCTGCAGAGCTTTCACAATAATTTCTAGTTAACAAAATTTTTAGTTAACCTCCGATCCTCATTTGGGGGGGTTAGTTTCCCGCACCACCTGGCCGGCTCGTTCCTCAAGCTCTAAAACCCAATGTGGCCCTTCAGGCAAAGTAATTGCCCCACCCTTGTCTTAGACTCTGCTTTTCAGATAGTTCTGTCGTAGTATTTTGGTGAAACTTTATTCCTTTGTTTCATCCATCTGCTCTGGAGGACAGTTTCCTTAACTCAAAGACAGACAAAAACAAGAAAGCAAACATTTTGCCCATGCTAAAAATGTCACTGAGCATCTCTTGGTCACGTCAACATACAAATTCCAGACGGTCTCCTGAAACAGACAAAAGGGCTTCAAATTAAAACAGGACTGTGATAACCTTCCTGGGTAAAACTCGTTTTCAAGCATAATCAAAACACTGTACCTAGAAAAGACAGCTTCCAGAGTCAAAAAAAGTTTCAGTCTGCAGGTGATTCATGCATACAGAGAACAGCTTTCAAATGAAAGCTGCATGACAGTTTGACCGTGGAAATAGGCCAGAAGAAGCGAATGCAGCCGTTTTTGTTCTATCCTTTACATTATATTGAGAAGCAGATGATGTTAGACACGAGCGTGCAAACTAACAAAACCACAGTTGTGGTTGCCGTCTCTGTAAGAGACGTTCCAAGCTGTTCCTGTGGCCTAGCCTCTACTGACATCCCTGAATAAATGGATGAATGGAAGAACGAACGAACAAATGAATCAATCAATCACTGCTCCTTCCTCCCTTTGCATCTGCAACAGAATGTCTTTCAACATATTTTTTATCCTCCCTCCTTGTTGTTTTACAGAAATGTTTCCAGTCATTTTGCTTAATCCCACAGCGAGACAGTACATATACACATATATAAGGTACATGCATCTGCCACGCCACCCCTCAATCAGATCTGGCGTGTAGCATCAGCACCGTGAGCCATTCTGACAGTGTCTGTTAAAGCCATCAGATGAGAACTGGATAAAAAGCCCCTTCTTTCCTCCCCAGCTGTCTGAAAGCTGCTGAGCAGATGTTGGCAAATCTGCAGCATTTAAAGTGAAACATTTACTGTGTGTCACATGCAAAGACTAGGCTCCTATACATTAATCCTACACTGTTCTAGAGAGAGGGACTTATTTGTAAGTTCACACTGAACTCCCCTTTTGCACTTTGGCCTCCTGCTTATTCAGACACGTATACCTACAACCCAAAGTGTTGTAAGAACACAAATGTTAAGAACATAAATGTGCTGCAAACTTTAGTGAACACTGTTGAAATATGGTGTCAGATACAAGTTCACACTAGCAGATTACTAACTGCTTGCGAGCCTGGTCCTGCTCAAGGGTTCTTCCTGTTAAAGCAGAGTTTTTCCTGCCACGGTTGTCTTTTGGGGGTCAGGTCCTGGGTTTCTGTGATGCACCTTGAGACAATTTTGATTGTAACAGATGCTTTAAAAGTAAAGATGAACTGCTTTGAATGGACATATCAATCAAACGGAAAATTCAACATGTGTCTTTGTGTACTCAGTAGAGCTTTTCATTCCTTAATGAATTGAACTAGATATTGCCAAAGTTCTCGAAACTCTACACAGAAATTAATAACACCTATACTGGCTGTTATACTGGGCTGTTACATGTGCGAGGCAAAAGAATGTGTTGAATTGGCTGTAATTCTATATTTAGGTCTTCAAAGCAAATCCAAAAGGCTCTCAAGCATCCACAATTTGCACCATGCTACTACGGGGGGCTGATGAGCAAGTGCTTGCACTAGGAAAAACCACTTATCCCAGATGCTACAATAAACTCTATAACGATATTATAAATGAGAAAAACAGAGCCCAGAGCTCAATCAGCTGATTTCCCCCTTTACTGTGACTTAACACCCGCAACAAGCTCGTGGATGTTCATCTAGGTGTTCCAACATCCGCGCTTCGTTTAACGGAGGTTGTTGAACTTACATAAAATAGTAAGTTGCTTTATGATCGCCCCTTAGCTTTTGATCCTCGGTAGATGAAGAGTCCCTTCAGAATCCAGAACATCATCATGACGACGTGTCTCACCGTGAATGGAATTGTTGTTCTAACCTGTCTGTATGGTTTCAAATCTGCCTCAGAATTCACAAGTTTGGCCAGATATTTGACCCCAACACATTCAATATTTGCTGTCTGTTATTGCGATGACAAAGCAGTCTGTGTAATAGACTCAACAAAGCAGCATGGACGATGTTTGACTTGCATGTGTGAAACTTGGTGCACATTTGTAACATGCCAAGCTACACTTGAGTGATAGATATGAAATTTGGTCCACATGTGTAGCAGCCAAAAACTCAACCGGAAGTGAGGTGATTTGATTTACGTGTGCAGTTTTCATGTCCATATCTGTGTATCATAGAGAGACCTATCCACTAGGGGTGTGGCAAACTCAGATCTTGCCTATTGTATGTTGTTGTATGTTGTATTGTGTGATGCTGATGACATTTTTGGGTCTCACTGTTATGATTCGATATGTGTCTGATGTCTACTGGTGCGATCGGACGTAACACGCATAAAAAGAAAAGTCGGCCAATAGGCCATTTATGTCCAAATTTATGTCCAAATTTACAAAGAAAAGGGGGAACAGGAACAGAGTGCAAAACAAAAGGAACAAATCAAAGTCACAGAGGAAAATATTTCACAACTCAAACTCACAATAATACAAAACCGGCAAAGAAAACAAAACACAATGATGCAGATCTTTTCCCGGCCACCAGCAAACAAATATGAGTACCTCAATATTTAAGAATAAGCAAAGCTCGTCAAATACAGACACGTTTTAGACGCCATACAAAAACACCACTTAGCAAGAGCAATATTCATAAACGAGAGGCACAGCAAGGACAGACTTCTCACAACACATCACCTGACCAGGGAACCGGTGCGCTTTTAAGTCCTCATCCCGAAGACGCAGAGCTGGGATTGGCCACGGGATTCCAGGTCACGAGGAACCAGGCGGATCCCCGAAGAGGGCGGAAGTGTGTCTAGATGAGGAATCCCCAGCACCTCAGGTGACGTCAGCGGGGAAAACCTCTACTTTGTCCGCAGGAGACAGCCGGGGAAAACAGAAAAGTTGACAGTAAAATGTAACGGAAAAACAAATGCAGCCCTCGGGGGCCGTAACACTCACACTTTAACAAAGTCCTCCTAGAGGTTTGACCACATGGCTCTGTGCTTTTCTCCGCACGTTGTGGTTGTGGTGACGTGGCAAATGTAGCTGTTTCTCCATGAACTCAGACACATAAGGGTAATTTAGGCTCAGAGGTCACAGGTAGAATTATTATCTCAGCCTGATCATATATACATATACACACCAATATTCTATAACAGTCGGAGCGCCACCTGCTGGTCACACGAAGCAAGCCCTGTGTGACATTTGTTGCTTGATATACTTGAAATTTTCAGCTTTAATAATTTTTTCTGCATGTTCCAGCTGTGATGATTCGGGAGTTTGTCACCCGCCATCCAGCCGTCACACCCAACATGCCAGCCCTCTCGATGGCCATGGAGGTGCAAGGCCCATTTGTTTATGTTTTTATTCTTACAGGGGTTTTTTCAAACTAATATCATTTCTTGCTCTGAAAAACAGAGCACAAGTCATAATTGGAAAGCTCCTTGTGTTTCCTAACATGGCCATTTTAAGCAAACATAAACCATCATGATTTTTTTTCTATAATTTAAAGTGGGAGGCAAAAGGGGACTAAAATAGATAGCCCAGGTTGTCTTTTACTGATGGTTCTGATGTGTTTAATAGCTGGGAAAATTGGTGCTTGTGTGCCTCGTCCTGCCTTGTGATGGCATCTCTGTATTCTGTAGAGCGTGACAGTCCTCATAAATGGTTTAGCAGTATGCTTGTAGAATTTGCAGCTGCTCTATTCAATCAAGCGCATTCTCACTAAAACACCAGGCTGATCTTGAAATTGTACAATCGAAGTACAAAAGGCTTGAAACACATGAATTGACATTTTTAGTGCCGCATACATATATGGCTGACGCACATGTATTTTTAAATCAATGACTGATGATGACCTACAATCTTAACAGAAAATAGGTAAAAGATTTTAAGTAAAAAACAGGTGTATTTTACCCATTGAAAGTTATTTCTTTTGTCTTTGGGTTTTTTTTTATTTGTTTGGAAACTGTCTGTTTGGTCGTCTGTCTCGGTCATAAAAACTCCATCAAAAAGAAAAAAACGGTTTGTAGAGTATGTAAAAAGCTTCTTTGAGCATGAGGACTGAAAATTGAATAATGTTCCTCCCTCGACTGACTCTCTTTGACTTTATATGGTTTTAAAAGGTAATTTGACTCCCCTGCGTCTCTGAATTTGGCTGCATGAAAATGAAAAAATCGGTGTCCTTTGAATTGCCAGAGTGCCAAAAGAGAGATGGATGACGCACGAAAATAACAATGCCACATTGTAGCAGATTGCAAACCAGAACGCCTTTTAGAAAAGAAAAATCAAACTGTGTGAGATGCCAGTCACAAGATAATTGGTGCTAAAATGGGCATCGGGTGACACCCCCTGTCTGCGACAAAAAAGAGAAAACAACTGTTCCTGTTGTCATGTGTCAACCGAGAGTTCAAACCATCCTGTAAAATCCTTTGTCCTCATTATAGGCAAATAGCAGTAAATCCAAACCTGCTTTTACTACCTCCTCCTTCCCAGTCATCCCCGACGAAAGAGAGAGACTTACATGGAGAAGCCATATCGAATTTCCTGTTTTATGGGAGTCGAGTGCCAACAAGCAAGTACATAATGGTGCCTCAGCTCCAAATTCTCATTCTCTTTAAGTTGCATTTAAAGCCTTATCACGTTTCCTCTGGACTGTACTGTCCATCAAATGTGAGAGTGCTGGATATCTCTGCAGTGGACTACCGTGTAATTGCCACTTGCGAGAAAGTGCACTTGTTCAGAAAGTTACTAATGTTCAGTGGGATCGATTAAGCTCTTTCTTTGCTTTGCAAGAGAAGGGTTGGGGGTTGGAGAGAGGGAGAGAGAGAGTAGGACAGGCTTACAGTGGACAATTGTGCTTGCTGCATTTTTAACAAATGATGAATGTGCCTCTGAGGTTCAGGAAGCTGCAAGCTTTTGTTTTTGTATTTCATGCACGTTGTCCTCCTGACAGCACCCAGAGTCTCCCTCTCCTTGCAACCGGCCACCTTCGGCTGGTTGGCTTCAGGCGGAGGACGCGATACGAGCTGACAGCACAGTAATAACCCATGCAAATTAAAAAGGTGGGGCGGAAATTTTAATGTTGAAGCACAAAGGAAGAAATGGGAGAAAGCATTCTGATGTCTTTTATCACACAGTGCCACTTGGGCTGCAAAAATTAAAGCTTTTTAAAAGAACAGGCTTACACAGCTTCCACAGGTCTTTTGAGTTAGCTGGTTTTCTTTAATTTTTTAAAATAAATTTTTTAAAAAATGGTATAACGGTTCAGAATGTATATCTGTTCAGGAAAAGGTTTATCCTCAGATCAAATAAATAGCAGTATGAAAACATTTGTGTTGAAACAAGTTGCAACCAGTATGATTTGTTTTTACGCCAGGGTCAAATACGCAGTTCTACAAATTAATGACACCAATTTCAGAAAACCATCAGCGGATGTTGTAAAGGGGCATCTTGTAATCCTGCATCAGGTAGCTTGTTGACAACATTAAGTAGTCAAAACATTACACCTAATTACAAAGAAAATAATCCCATTCGAGGATGACGTAGTCTGGCCAAACAAATTTTATGTGAATGAAAAGTAGAAATATATAGTTATGTACTTGCCACCTCATAAATGAAAGAATACAGTGACTTTTTTTGTAATTGGAGATGCACCTGCGTTCTAGACGCTAAATGAACTTGTAAATTCTGCAAATAAACTTGAATGAAGCATCATATTCAAGATATTTAGCATTTATATTTAGCATTTGAAAGCTTAGCTAAGGCACTGTCTGAAATGGGGAAAAAAAAGAAAGTTCTTGCAAGGACGTGCATCTGTATGCAGTGTGCATGTTTGGTCTTTTCCTGTGAAACAAAAAGATGAAGAAAAGCAAAGTAGCACTATGGTGCCGCAGCTACAATAGCACAGTAAAAAAAAAAAAAAAAAAACTTGACATGACATTGTTTTCTCTTTCCACAAGGCAGTTACACATATGTAAATAAGACATTCATTTTGCCGCCTATTGACTATTGGAAGTAAATTATAAAATGCCTTTCAGAGTCAAAATGCTGTTATTATTGTCTTTTCTGCAGCCACCTGCAGGAGTTCCATCTGGAAAAAGTTGTGTTGCCTAAGTGCCTTGTTGAGCCTGGGGCTCTTGCTGACTTCCCTTTTCTTTCTCTCTCTCTCTCTCTCTCTCCCTGTCTCATGCTGTGTGTGTGTGTGTGTGTGTGTGTGTGTGTGTGTGTGTGTGTGTAAAAGATAAAGGTAAAGTGTTTTGTCATTCTAGCACTTTAACTCCAAGAAGGAAAACTCTCAGAAGCTTTCAGCTGGATTTAATAATCCACATAAGTGGAATTGGAAAGGTTAAATTTGAGCTTGTTTATCTCAGTGTAGAACCTGTGAGTTCATACTCGGAAAAAGTCAAGTTTTATAAAGAAATGGAAGCTACGATGAGCTAATCAAGGATGACAGTGGCTCCTGCCTTTTCACACTTCATCTGAAACTATATGTATATTCTTTTGTGACTTTCATTTCCAATTTTCACTGCTTATCTTTTTTTTTTCTCAAGAAATAAGGTAGCGGTTAGGGTCTGTCTGATGTGTATGTCTGTTTTTATTGTTTTTTCAGTTGTGTTGGAGTTTTGTTCTGGCTTCCTTTCCCGTCTGACTCAGAGTGTTTACCGGTCGTGTCCTGTTCTTCCTATTTGATGAAATTACTTGGATTACTGACTTGACTTCTTTCATCTACTGACTTTGATTTGTTTTCCCATTTGGACTGTCTACTGATTCGAGCTCTGTTAAATGAAACGTTCAAACTTTGCCGTTGTTGGTTTTGTATTTTGCATTGTGCTCCAGTCTCAGCCATTGTGACGCTAACAGGCTAATGGTGCTTGACAACGTGGCTACAGCTCAGTGGCAAATGAGGGAGTGAAAAAAATCATTATCTTTGTGTCTGGCACAGCAGTACTATGCGTGACAAAAACGAAACAAATGTTGCTTTTAATGTTATGGAAATGTGCTCATGGAACCGCAGGCATCACAATTGTTCACTTTTACAGTGCCCTGCTCCTAGGGTGGCTATGTTTTGCAGAGGCCAAGGTGAATCAAGGGTTTTTTTTTGTTTTTTTTTAATTTGTTTCCTTATTTGTAAAGTTTTAGAATGATTTATCAATACAGCTTTAACTTTAGCCTTAAAGTTTATCGTATTTTATCGTATTTTTTGGACTCTAAGTCGCTCCAGAGTCTGTCACATCAGTCAAAAAATGCATCATAAAGGAGAAAAAAAACATACCAGTATATAAGTCGCGCTGGACTATATGTCACATTTTTGGGGCGGGAAATTTATTTTTTACAGATTCTGAGAAAACAGACATTTCATCTTGAAAGGCAAGTTATAATAATACCAATAGAATAGAAAACAGGCTGAATAGGTGTCAGGTATGATAACGTAAATCATTGATGGTTATTCCGCTACATGAAGCGTGTGTCTGTCTGATATGTTAACGTACCATATTAACGGGTATTCAGATAGCATCAAAAACCAAACTCTCTATCTCACTCCAGATCATTAAAATCCATTGAATTCTTCATCCTTGGTGTTGCTTCTAAACAACTCAATAATTTCACATTATAACTTGCACCCTGGCCAAACTATGAAAAAAAAGTGTGACTGATAGTCCAGAAAATAGGGTCAGTTAAATGTTATTTACTGTGTTGCTGTTAATGAATTGAACTTTTTTTTTTTTTTACTCTACAGTATTTATGATTTGATGTCTTGTATTTTTCTAGTCTCCCTGGCTAGAACCATTTAAGATACGTGGCAACTGAGGCTGAGTATCAGCCAAAATAATGCATTTGTAAGAGACAAAAGTTATTTAAACGTGGAAAATTCTGCAAAAATGTAGCATCTAAAGTAGAGCACATGGTCTGCGTTGGTAGATGGTTCATGCCAAAGTAACACTGACCACATGGATGGCAGGAGCCAAGGTTCCTGGTGGAACCTTGCCCAAAGTATCACACTACCTCTGCAGGTGTGTTTCTTCCCACCCCGCCATCCACACGTCAAAGAAAAAACAAAGGAAAATGCAATTCATCAGAACAGGCTGCCATCAGGGGTGGCGATTCGTGTCTCCCCCCGACTTGGTGCCTGTACGTTGGAGTTTACCCTGTTGAGCGAGAGGGTGGCCTCCCTCCGCCTTCGGGTGGGGGACGGATCCTGACTGTTGTTTGTGCCTATGGCCCCAACAGCAGTTCAGCGTATCCACCCTTTTTGGAGTCCCTAGAGAGAGTACTAGAGAGTGCTCTAGTCAGAAGGAGCTTCAACTCCCACCTCCGGGAGAGCTTCAACCATGTCCCGGAGGAGGTGGGGGACATTGAGTCCGAGTGGACCATGTTCTGTGCCTCCATTGTTGAGGCGGCCGACCGGTGCTGTGGCCGCAAGGTGGTCAGTGCCTGTCGTGGCAGCAACACCCGAACCCGCTGGTGGACACCAGCGGTGAGGGATGCCGTCAAGCTGAAGAAGCAGTCGTACCAGGCCTTTTTGGCCTGTGGGACTCCTGAGGTAGCAGACGGGTACTGGAGGGCCAAGCGGAGTGTGGCTGTGGCGGTCGAGACAAAGATCTGGGCATGGGAAGAGTTCGGGGAGGCCATGGAGAACGACTTCCAGACGGCTTCGAAAAGGTTCTGGACCACCATCCAGCGCCTGAGGAGGGGGAAGCAGTGCACTGTCAACACTGTGTACACTGGGATGGTGTGCTGCTGACCTCAACTCAGGACGTTGTGGATTGGTGGAAGAAATACTTCGAAGACCTCCTCAATCCCACTGACACGCCTTCCAGTGAGGAAGCAGGGCCTGGGGACTTGGGGGTGGGTTCTCTTATCTCCGGGGCTGAGGTAGCCGAGGTTGTTAAGAAACTCCTCGGTGGCAGGGCCCCGGGGTTGGATGAGATTCGCCCGGAGTTCCTTAGGGCTCTGGATGTTGTAGGGCTGTCGTGGTTGACACGACTCTGCAACGTTGCGTGGACATCGGGGGCAGTACCACTGGATTGGCACACCAGGGTGGTGGTCCCTCTTTTTAAGAAGGGGGACCGGAGGGTGTGTTCCAACTACAGGGGGATCACACTCCTCAGCCTCCCTGGCAAGGTCTATTCAGGGGTACTGGAGAGAAGGGTCCGTCGGATAGTTGAACCTCAGATTCAGGAGGAGCAGTGTGGTTTTCGTCCTGGACGTGGAACTGTGGACCAGCTCTATACCCTAAGCAGGGTTCTTGAGGGTCCGTGGGAGTTTGCCCAACCAATCCACATGTGTTTTGTGGATTTGGAGAAGGCATTTGACCGTGTGCCTCGGGGGAGTCCTGTGGGGGGTTCTCTGGGAGTATGGGGTGTTGGGCCCCCTGATACGAGCCGTCTGCTCCCTGTATGACCGGTGCCAGAGCTTGGTCCGCATTGCCGGTAGTAAGTCGAACTCGTTTCCGGTGAAGGTTGTACTCCGCCAGGGCTGCCCTTTGTCACCGACTCTGTTCATAACTTTTATGGACAGAATTTCTAGGCGCAGCCGTGATGTTGAGGGGGTCCGGTTTGGTGGCCTCAAGATCGGGTCTCTGCTCTTTGCAGATGATGTGGTCTTGTTGGCTTCATCGGTCCATGACCTCCAGCTCTCACTGGACCGGTTCGCAACCGGTGTGTGAAGCGGCCGGGATGAGAATCAGCACCTCCAAATCTGAGGCCATGGTTCTCAGCCAGAAAAAGGTGGAGTGCCTTCTCCGGGTCGGGGAGGAGATCCTGCCCCAAGTGGAGGAGTTCAAGTACCTTGGGGTCTTGTTCACGAGTGAGGCAAGAATGGAGCGGGAGATCGACAGGCGTCTGCAGTAATGTGGACTCTGCACCGGTCCGTTGCGGTGAAGAGAGAGCTGAGCCGAAGGCGAAGCTCTCGATTTACCGGTCGGTCTTCGCTCCTACCCTCACCTATGGTCATGAGCTTTGGGTAGTGACCGAAAGAACGAGATCGCGGCTACAAGCGGCTGAAATGAGTTTCCTTCACAGGGTGGCTGGGCTCTCCCTTAGAGACAGGATGAGAAGCTCTGCCATCTGGGAGGAGCTCGGAGTAGAGCCGCTGCTCCTCCACGTTGAGAAGAAGCCAGATGAGGTGGCTCGGCCACCTAGTCAGGATGCCTCCCAGACGCCTCCCTGGTGAGGTGTTCAGGGCACTTCCCTCCTGTAGGACGCCCCCAGGAAGACCCAGGACACGCTGGAGGGACTATGTCTCTCGGCTGGCCTGGGAACGCCTTGGGATCCCCCCGAAGAGCTGGATGAAGTGGCTGGGGAGAGGGAAGTCTGGCCTTCCCCACTTAGGCTGCTGCCCCTGCGACCCGACCCCGGCTAAGTGGCAGAAGATGGATGGAATGGATGGATGGAAGGCTGCCATCTTCCATCGTTGCACGGTCAAGCTCTGATGGTCAATGCTGCTTTTCACTTCTTCCTGAAAGCCACTTCTTATGGCTTGGAGGATCTTTGCAAAACTGAATTTTGATAAGACTTGTTAATGTTTGTTAAATCTAGCAGTACTGGCTCCTTCCAACACCCTCCTTCAGTCACTGCAGGACAGGTTCAGGGCCAGCTCAACCAAATAATGACAATGGTTAAAAGAAATGATTAAAACTGACTAAAAGTCTATTTGATGAACTGATGAATGATTGAGAGGGCTTGAAGCAGCACCCCCACCAGCAGGAAGTGCCTATGCAGCTCGCCCTGGGGTAAGCGTGGCGTATGTATGTGCTGTATAAATCTTGTTTGTGTCTAATTGTACAAATATTGTATTTGCACTGATTACTGTCTTTGACATTTATCCCATTAGTGGTCTGCTGTCCTCTTTGAAGAAAAGAACAGACAATGATCAATATTAGCCTCACCAGAAGCGTTTCCTTCCTGACTTGCCGTATGGGAATTTCATCCATCCATCCATCCATCTTCTTCCGCCTATCCGGGGTCGGGTCGCGGGGGCAGCAGCCTAAGCAGGGAAGCCCAGACTTCCCTCTCCCCAGCTACTTTGTCCAGCTCTTCCGGGGGGATCCCGAGGCGTTCCCAGGCCAGCCGAGAGACATAGTCCCTCCAGCGTGTCCTGGGTCTTCCCGGGGGTCTCCTACCGGAGGGACGTGCCCTGAACACCTCACCAGGGAGGCGTCCGGGAGGCATCCTCACTAGGTGCCCGAGCCACCTCATCTGACTCCTCTCAATGCGGAGGAGCAGCGGCTCTACTCCGAGCTCCTCCCGGATGGCAGAACTTCTCACCCTATCTCTAAGGGAGAGTCCAGCCACCCTGCGGAGGAAACTCATTTCGGCCGCTTGTACCCGCGATCTCGTTCTTTCGGTCACTACCCAAAGCTCATGACCATAGGTGAGGGTAGGAACGAAGATCGACTGGTAAATCGAGAGCTTCGCCTTTCGGCTCAGCTCTCTCTTCACCACAACGGACCGGTGCAGAGTCCGCATTACTGCAGACGCCGCACCGATCCGCCTGTCGATCTCCCGCTCCATTCTTCCCCCACTCGCGAACAAGACCCCAAGGTACTTGAACTCCTCCACTTGGGGGAGGATCTCCTCCCCGACCCGGAGAAGGCACTCCACCTTTTTCCGGCTGAGAACCATGGCCTCAGACTTGGAGGAGCTGATCTTCATCCCGGACGCTTCGCACTCGGTTGCGAACCGATCCAGCGAGAGCTGGAGGTCACGGACTGATGAAGCCAACAGGACCACATCATCTGCAAAAAGCAGAGACCCGATCCTGAGGCCACCAAACCAGACCCCCTCAACACCACGGCTGCGCCTAGAAATTCTGTCCATAAAAGTTATAAACAGAATCGGTGACAAAGGGCAGCCCTGGCGGAGTCCAACCCTCACCGGAAACGAGTTCGACTTACTACCGGCGATGCGGACCAAACTCTGACACCGGTCATACAGGGAGCGGACGGCCCGTATCAGGGGGCCCGACACCCCATACTCCCGGAGAACCCCCCACAGGATTCCCCGAGGCACGCGGTCGAATGCCTTCTCCAGATCCACAAAACACATGTAGACTGGTTGGGCAAACTCCCACGCACCCTCTAGGACCCTGCCGAGGGTGTAGAGCTGGTCCACAGTTCCACGTCCAGGACGAAAACCGCACTGCTCCTCCTGAATCCGAGGTTCGACTATCCGGCGGACCCTCCTCTCCAGTACCCCTGAATAGACCTTCCCAGGGAGGCTGAGGAGTGTGATCCCCCTGTAGTTGGAACACACCCTCCGGTCCCCCTTCTTAAAAAGAGGGACCACCACCCCGGTCTGCCAATCCAGTGGTACCTCCCCCGATGTCCACGCGACGTTGCAGAGTCGTGTCAACCATGACAGCCCTACAACGTCCAGAGCCCGAAGGAACTCCGGACGGATCTCATCCACCCCCGGGGCCCTGCCACCGAGGAGTTTCTCAACAACCTCGGCTAATTCGACCCCGGAGATAAGAGAACCCGCCTCCGATTCCCCAGGCCCTGCTTCCTCACTGGAAGGCGTGTTGGTGGGATTGAGAAGGTCTTCGAAGTATTCCTTCCACCGATCCACAACATCCCGAGTTGAGGTCAGCAGCACACCATCCCCACCATATACAGTGTTGACAATGCACTGCTTCCCCCTCCTCAGGCGCCGGATGGTGGTCCAGAACCTTTTCGAAGCCGTCCGGAAGTCGTTTTCCATGGCCTCCCCGAACTCCTCCCACGCCCGGATCTTTGCCTCGGCGACCGCCGCAGCTGCACCCCGCTTGGCTCGCCGGTACCCGTCTGCTGCCTCGGGAGTCCCACAGGCCAAAAAGGCCCGGTACGACTCCTTCTTCAGCTTGACGGCATCCCTCACCACCGGTGTCCACCAGCGGGTTCGGGTATTGCCGCCACGACAGGCACCGACCACCTTGCGGCCACAGCACCAGACAGCCGCCTCAACAATGGAGGCACGGAACATGGTCCACTCGGACTCAATGTCCCCCACCTCCTCCGGGACATGGGTGAAGCTCTCCCGGAGGTGGGAGTTGAAGCTCCGCCTGACAGGAGATTCTGCCAGGCGTTCCCAGCAGACCCTCACAATACGTTTGGGCCTGCCGGTCCTGTCCGGCATCCTCCCCCACCAACGAAGCCAACTCACCACCAGGTGGTGATCAGTTGACAGCTCCGCCCCTCTCTTCACCCGAGTGTCCAGAACATACGGCCGCAAGTCCGAGGACACGACTACAAAGTCGATCATCGAACTGCGGCCCAGGGTGTCCTGGTGCCAAGTGCACATATGGACACCCTTATGTCTGAACATGGTGTTCATTATGGACAATCTGTGCCGAGCACAGAAGTCCAACAACAAAACACCACTCGGGTTCAGATCAGGGGGGCCATTCCTCCCAATCACGCCCCTCCAGGTCTCACTGTCACTGCCGACGTGAGCATTGAAGTCACCCAGGAGGACGAGGGAGCCCCCAGAAGGAGCACTCTCCAGTACTCCCTCTAGGGAGTCCAAAAAGGGTGGATACACTGAACTGCTGTTGGGGCCATAGGCACAAACAACAGTCAGGATCCGTCCCCCCACCCGAAGGCGGAGGGAAGCTACCCTCTCGCCCACCGGGGTAAACTCCAATATACAGGCACTGAGCCGGGGGGCGACAAGAATTGCCACCCCTGCCCGCCGCCTCTCCCCGTCGGCAACTCCAGAGTAGAAGAGAGTCCAACCCCTCTCGAGAAGACTGGTTCCAGAGCCCTTGCTATGCGTTGAGGTGAGGCCGACTATATCTAGTCGGAACTTCTCGACCTCACGCACCAGCTCAGGCTCCTTCCCCATCAGAGAGGTGACATTCCACGTCCCTAGAGCTAGCTTCTGCAGCCGGGGATCGGACCGCCAAGGTCCCCGCCTTCGGCCGCCACCCAACTCACACAGCACCCGACCCCTTTGGCCCCTCCTGCAGGTGGTGAGCCCACTGGAAGAGGGTCCCATGTCATTCCTTCGGGCTATGCCCGGCCGGGCCCCATGGGCAAAGGCCCGGCCACCAGGCGCTCGCCAGCGTGCCCCACCCCCAGGCCTGGCTCCAGGAGGGGGCCCCGGTGACCCGCGTCCGGGCAAGGGAGACTCAAGACCAAACTTTTTACTCATCATAAGGGGTTTTGTGGGCTGCACTTTGTCTGGTCCCTCACCTTGGACCTGTTTGCCATGGGAGGCCCTACCAGGGGCATAAAGCCCCAGACAACTGAGCTCCGAGGATCATAGGAACACGCAAACCCCTCCACCACGATAAGGTGGCAGCCCAGGAGGGAATGATGGGAATTTCAGTCGAGGGGAAACCTGCAACATGATAGTAATTATTTTTAATCTAATAGAATTTTCAGGAGATGAACTTTGTCCAAATGAGAAGTGCACGGTGTGGTGTGTTAACTCCCTGCAGGTTGCTGCAAAACTTCCTATATCAGCAGGAAACAAACACACAATGGACTCCAGCAAACTCTTCCAGGCTTCACTTTGCAGTTTTATTGACTTGTCTAATGCAGTTATTAATCAGTGACAATGGATTTTTAGGTTGTTTTGGATTTTTCTTGGCAAATTGTAAAAATTTGACAGCCTCTGTGTCAAACCCTCCATCATGATCAGTCAGAGACAGACACCTCTGACAGCACATCACACAGAAGGTTGTGACAAGCTTGTCAGTGAGCTAATAGACTGTTCTGAGGTTAATTTACTACCATATGAATCCCATCAATAAGCAATTAAGGGGTCTAAAAACACCAATGGACACAGAATGACAACTAAATTTCCCCCACCCCCACCCCAATCATCAGTCAGTTCATTCGTGCTACATATAAAAAGCTGAAGAAAAATAACCTCCTTTCATAAAAATGTTTTTTTTTTTTTTTTTTTTTTGGAGAAAACATTAAAAAAAGGGGAGGGGGGGGTTGCAGATTGAGACTTTGCCCACACAATGCACTGTTTTAAATTACATTAGTCTATATTATTTGAAACAGACTAGGCATTGATTTTGTAGAGGAACCTTTGTGCATGGATATATCTTTACTAGGATCTGCTACATTTAAAGACACACACAAAAGACGCTGCCTCAGGTTTTCCCTTCTTTATTAGCCTATGTGTGGCATTCATCTTGAGGAGGTAAGCCTCGCAGTGGGGATAATCCAGCCTCATAAATAACAGCAGACATTTGCTGCATACAGTTTACATGCTGGCCCTGCATCAGAGCTTTTTAAGCATTTTTATGACAAAATCTGAGAATTGATGAATAAAATTTGGATTTAAAAACAAGTCAAAAACAAGTCTGCACCTCTGGTGGTCCTCTCCTCTGGTATTCTTGTTGGTTTGTCCTAATCCCATCCCACTAGAGAATGAGGAAAAAGCTGGTCCACACTGATATATGCTACAGTTTTATGGCTTTTGGAGAAATAAACTCTGTAGTCGGATGCTGAGCTGTAGATGACCTATGGTTCAGCTCACTGTAAAGAAAAAGTCTATTGGCTGTAAATGGAAGACTACCACAGGAGGTCCATTATTCAATAATGAAGACAACTCCCACGAGCTGGCCCTTGTCACATCCTCTTTTTTGTTCTTATCCTGACAGTGATGATATGCTGTTCCTGAACGCATCATTCCATTGCTGATTTTCAAAGACTCACAGCTTCTGTCTCCTCATAACGCTGTGAATTCTAGCTCACACGTTTCCTTTTGCGCTGCTGGATTCCCAAGACATTTTCAGGTTTGGGGTTAGTGATATGATATGTATGAGATTTTCTACCATATCAGCCCAATCTTACTTGCATAAGCTTGGAGGAATTCATATACATTTTCTCACAGTCTTATTGTGAATATTTAATGTGTGAAGTGAAGTTTGGCTCAGCAGTGGTTTACAGTTCAGATCTGCAGGTTTGATTCGGCGAGTTTTATTTTACAGTGCGACAGCGTTGCTCTCGGCTTTCAGCATCGCGCTTTTTTTGCCGTATGATAACATTTTAATGTGTTGAGGAAAGTCACAGCAGACGTTTGAAAAGCAATGTAAGGATCTCAGGGGTAGCATTTCCTGTCTGTTAATGTTTTTGTTGTCCTCCACAGCACCGCCAAGCAACATATCAGTGGTGGCAGAGAACAGTCCCGCCCCATTTAGTCGATACCAAGCCCAGAATTTCACTCTTGTCTGCGCTGCAAAAGGAGGAAAGCCAGCCCCATCGGTGAGTTTGTTGTTGGCAAGACACCGCCAAGAGCATCGACCAGGGACACTCTTTAAAGTAGATCCCTGCTGTTTACTAAAAGAAACAGGACTACACTTTCACACAGATCACTTTTCGGGAATCGGCTTGGAAACCACTTCCAGGAAAGAAAGAAATAAGTGAATGATCGCTTTAAAGCCTACTTCAAAAAGATGTATGACAAACACTAATATCCTTGATCTGGGCGCATTCCAACATAATATGCTAGTGTCATAAATACACACACACACACACATGCAGATTGTTTTTACTTCATGTGACTGTGCCACTGTTACATCCCTCAGCTCCTGACAAATGATTGATTTTTAGTACTAATTTAGTCATGCGGTGTGGCCATATAAAAAAAGAGGGAAAAAGCTAGATCAGGTTTTGGGAACAGACGCATTAGCGTTACTGATGATCACACTCGCTGTAATTTATCTCGCGTGACATGATGATAATGATATAATAACCATACATACTGTATGTACACACAATGCGTTAATGTGCAGAGCAGGTATTCCTACAGCCTTGCACTTCATTTCAAACAACACCTTTATATCTTCCCTGAAATGTTTCAAATGAATGGCAAGTTCTTGAAAGCATGCAAAGCTTCTGCTTCTCTGATTGATATTGTGTTAGCTTACAGATGTACTTTTAAAATGGATGCTCACCTTCCTCCCACCGGGTCATTATTCATCATCTGTGATGTATGTTCACGTCCTAGAGACCTCAGCTACACCTTCTCCCAGCAATTATAAGCCCAGCGAGGTGTGTGTGTGTGTGTGTGTGTGTGTGTGTGTGTGTGTGTGTGTGTGTTGGCTGAGGTTGTTCCCCTACCTGTGATTTCACAGGAAACTTGAAGTCATTTCAGCAAGCGGAAGCTGGATCCTTTAACACTTGCAAAATAATCTAGGAAATGTGGTTTTTCATCTGGTCAGCAAAACTCTGTTAAACTTGCTTGATTACAATAACTATTTGGAAGGACTCCAATTCAGATTTTTTCTAAATCATTACATATGTGCATTTTTTTCATTCTATTCCATGTCACAATGAAAACAAAAGGTACTTTTAACACGAGGCGTTCAAGTTCACTGATCCCACCAGATGCAGAAAAAAATCATTTCATTTCAAATGAAAAGTTTCACATTTGTAAATTAACTATTGTTCCGTGCAGGAAACAGTTGACTATGTAAGTGACCAAATCTGTGCATAAATAGCAAGGCAAAGCTACGTTTACTGTTAATTACAATGTGGGAAAGGCTGTTACAAATATCCTGCTATTTAAATTTTTATTGGGTATTCAAGCATGAGCACAAACTATCCCCTTTAAACTGCAACTCTTTGTCACATTAATACAGTCGTCCACGGTCACAGTGCAGAAGAAAAGCTCATTACTGGCTTGTAAGTGCTTGAATGTTGTTGCTTTGGCCCAGTTAGGTGGCTGCAACTTCAAACAGCTTCCTTTGCTTTTTGATGAAACTCATTTAGTCTGTGCTTGTACTGCTGCCCAAGGGCATATAGTTGTCAACCCAATTTACAGTTTAATATCATTACAAGCTGGGTCTAAATACTGCCTTAACTTAGACGAAATAGCCTCAGTCATTGAGAAACCAGGACTATGACGACTATTCACTTGCAATACTTATTTTAAATCATTGTGGTTTCCTGGTATTAATGATTTATTTGCGTTAGACTGATAAAAGAATGACTTTAGCCCATAAAACCTCTTCTCTATTTGACGTTTTTCAGCCCTATGGCCATCCTTAAAATAATGATCGGTGGGTGGGATTACTGAGGAAACAAAACTTTTAAAGGATGCCTCAGCTCTAAGATTAACAAAAAACATTTAAAATCAGGGCAGCGTAAGCTGATGTGTGGTATTGAACCCTGACATGTTTGCATTTTACATTGTCATGTCAAAACATGCAGGAATTTTATGAAGTTTGGTGGGTCTGTAAAGAGCAAGATGGATAATCATGGATCCTTTGCGTCAGGAGGAACTAATGAGTTTAGGGTGCTCTAATACACGTGCTTGGCTCTAAATGTCAGTTTGACATAGGAAACACTCCCCTTTTAGGGGCGTATCATTGGACTGTAAATGTCTCATTGAACTTAACACAGGTTCGAATTTACTGGGATTTTTTTTTTTTTTTCCCCTGAGCACTTCTAATTCTTCTTAAAGTAAAAAGGGCTATGGGGTGTTGAATAAAGGTAGAGCTTTTCCAAATGTTCACTTTGGTTTGGCCACTGTGGCGGCAGCGTTTCTAAAGTCTATTTAACAAAGAACAGCATCGCTAGCATTACGCTTTAAGATCTATCGCTCATGACACATCGGTAATAGCTTCCCAGTGCCACGCATTGGAGCATCCTCAGTGCACAAGCAGGCCTTGATTGAAAAGAAGAAAGATAATAACATTTAATAATGAGACGCCAAACTGAATAAGTGGCAGTGAGGCTGCTCCCTCTCTCTCTCTTTTCCCTTCCTCCCTTTTTACCACCTCCATGATGAGTGCAGCAGCATAAAAGTGTACATGGCTCTTAGTTGCTCTTGAGGTGGCCCCAACTTGGCTGTGTGCAGGTCCTTTCATTGCTTTCTATTCACAGCAGAGCGTACAAAAGGAAACTCGTAGCTTTTCATTTTAATTTTACCGCTGCAGCTTCCCCTTGTGTGTCAGCAACTGCTCCGGGGTACACGTCTGTTTTCTAGACTTTATTTCACACCTAAATTATTTCTTTAATCCTGCCTTCTTAGTTCGCACATATAGAACTAGTCAGTATACGGAGGATTTATGACGGCTTCAGTGATAATTATTTTATTCCATGCAATAACACTGTTTGTAAAAGAACAAGGAAAGAGCGATGCCAGCGATGCACAAGCAAATGCCTTTTAGCACGTTTGCAAGTAATTGTAATATAAAACGTGCTACATTAACTTAGCTTTTATTCAAATAAATGTTGTGTTGAGGGATAGATTTAGTGAATATTTTATTTAAATATTGTGGCTGAATTGGTGGGAGGACATATTGGAGATGTTAAATTAAAAATTCTGTTGTTTTGTTTTTTTGCAACACGGATCATCAGGGCAGAGGCTGTACAATTATAGGATTACACATGCTCAACGAACTATACGTAATGAAAATTTTCATACATTTGACATTCAGTTTAGAAAGCAGAAAAACATCATTTGTTGATGTGCTGCTATTGTAATAAAATGCTAATAAAAGAGAAAACAAGGTAACACTTTAGGGAACACAAATTCACCATTAACTACCTGCTAACTAGCAGAAGTATTAGCAGCAGATTATTGTTGCGTTATTACTCGTTGCAAAGGTTAGTGGTTAATATGAGATCCCCAAACACCGAGATCACGGTGTCGAGCTTTTGAATGGAAAATGTTTCATTTTCCTGGAGGAAGCATAAATGTTAATTCTGGCTTTTACATGCTTGTGTGTGTTATAATAGCTCGTGTAATTCTCCAACCTGCCTTCGTTTATACCTATAAATTCACAGTCTCTATTGCTTCCAGAAACAGAAACAAATTGATTATCCGGCTTACAGAATGGATTCCACACACCACTCTATTGCTGCTGCTGTGTGGCCAGAGAGCATTTTGTATGAGCAGTTCCTGAGCAGGTGCACGAACCCTTCTAATCCATGCAGCTCACCTTCCACCTGCTGGGATAATTAATGAGGTGTTTTCATACGGAGCGAAGAAGCTTCTTTTGCGTGTTGTCAAGAACCAGGAGGAGTCAGCAGATACAAATGGGCTCTGAGGTTGACACTTTGCTGTCAAAGCTAATTTCACCAGCCGTTTCTTCTGGAAACAATAGGATTTTACCCTTCTAAAATGTACACTTTGTAACCTATTGCTTTCCTGTTTCTCCCCCAAAATCTTATTTATCATATATTGCTGAGAAAATAAATGATATTGTACATATCATTCCAGTTATTATAAAAAATCATGTGATCTGCCTAGAACTCCACATGAACTCCTCAAGCAGTCAAACGCCGTCAAAATCGACAAAGCCAAAAACAAAGTGCACTTATAAAAGAATTGCTGATGAAAATATATGCAGGCATTACGGCTGAGATGTTCTAATCTCTAATCTCCTTGTTCTATCAAAGGTGTATTTTAAGCGTGACGGGGAGCTCATAGAAGTGATCTCCTACACGACCAACGAGCAGGGACCTGGTTCGGCGGGATTCCGAGGAGCGAGACCTCTCATCAGCAGGGACCTGGATGAAACAAAGCTGCAACGTTCTCTCTCCCTCCTCAACCCCGATGGGCGCTCAGCACGACTCTACACCGACAGCCCCCATCGTGTCCGTGCGCAGGGCCAGCAGGCCCATGAGCCCAGCCCGGCCACAGAGGTCATCCCGGAGACTGTTGTGAGTCGGGAGTTCCCCCGCTGGGTGCACAGCACAGACCCCCTCTACTACTTCAGCCACACTCACCTCCCCCAGAGCGACGGATCTGTGGTGGTGCAAGCCCGGCTCACCTGGACCCTCAACCCGCAGCTGGACAATGATGCCCTTTTCAGCTGTGAGGTCAAGCACCCAGCGCTGTCCATGCCCATGCAAACAGAGGTCACTCTAGGTGAGGAATCGCACTCGCTCTTTAGGTGTGTTTACATGCACGCAAGTAAATCAAATTCCAGCGTTGCGTGCAATTACGTAACATACACGTGCACGGGCGTTCACATACACAGGCGTTTGCTTCATTAAAATCCTCCCAGTTCGCATCGCAAACAAAACAGGCAAGCAAAAGGCGTGAAATCTTCTCTTGATTCGGGTTAGCTTAACCTAACTTTGTATATAACATGAATGTCCAGCTCTTTCTTTACAACTGGAAACTCTTTGGAGTGTTCCCCATGACACTGGTGCCAATCAAGCATTATATATCATTTTTCCTTTGACAAAAACCCTGGAGGTGGCTTGACGGCTAACTGACATTCCAGTTGCATAAATTATTCACACTAATTGAACTTGAAGTCTGATTTAGATGCCGCTGGAAACCCACTTGTTTTTTTGGTTTTTTTGAATGCTGCTCTTATTCCTCCTGATGCATTTAATAATGTGTATTTGATTCATCTTGTCCAGAATGTTCCACTGAGACACACACACATACACACACACACACACACACACACATACACACACAGCACAGCATTTTTTGTTTCCGCCCATTTGAATCGGATTCGGTCCTTGTGCCCCCTCGCTGCACTCTGACTGGAGCCCCTTGTGTCTCCTTTGCACAGACACTCGCAGCAACGCTGATTTTCAATTGATGCTGCTTAATTGTGTTGCAGCTCTGCAGAAAGCGCGTTTAGCATTGAATTCCAAGTGACTGACAGGCCAATTCATCAAGCTGTCTGTTGCTAGATTGAGTTAACTGAGCGCTGTTATTGAAAAAGTCAACCTGAATTAGAGAAGTCAAATGAATATTAGACACCCTCACCAATATTAGAGTTGTTTCTGCTCTTTAGAATTCAGGGAATTGCCCGCTATTGCATGTGGTTTACAATCTTGTACTTTGAAACTGGATAGACACCTTAAACCACCAAAGAAGAAAGACAGTGATGATAATACGGAATCATATATAAGGCCACATCGCAATCTGATGAGAGAGAGAGAGAGAGAGAGAAACACAGACGTTCTTATTTTAACCTAAAAAAGGAAAATGACTTCCAGTATATCCAATTAACATTTCAAAGGCAACTTGTTGGCATGGTCCTCCTGGAAACCATCCATGCAATACCCACATGATGAAAAGAGACATTATCTTCCATAAGACGCCAGCACTGCTTGACGGCTGGATGAGGTTGTTGGAACTGGTTTAGTGCAATATTGTGTCTCGTTCTCATTATTTTATCTGTCATCACCACCCGTGAGCTAATTAAAAGTGTCTCTGGGTAGCATTTAAAGTCACGTTAACTTGATTAACTGCATTAAAAGCACTGTTATTTATCTTAAAGTAAAATATTGACAATGATACGATCTCCTTAGTCCAAACTAGGTTTTTGTTCTGACGGCAAACCTGACACAAACTGCAGTTGAGCCTCAGAAGACGATTATCATAGCTGGCAAAAGCAGACTAGAAACAATCCAGCCCACAGTTCCACCAGCACTTCATCCTACTCACATCCAGAAGCAAACTCGCACTTTTGAAGACAACAATAGAGCTACATTTAGCTAGATTTTAATCAGGTAAATAAGAGTATTTTTGTGACTATTGATTGCTGTTGACTAGAAGAAAGTAAGTTTGACTGATAACATATCACTCATTTGAACACGAGCTTTCAGACACTTAATAATATAAATCTATATAATATTTTTAGATACGATATAGTGTGAGCTGAGTCTTGCAAATGTCTTCTCCCCTATTAATCCCTTTTAAAAAAAATGTGTATTTTTTTTTTTTCCAATAATGACATCTTATACTAGATAATTGTTACACATGTTACTAATGACACATTCGGAGGGAAATGAGCCTTTTCAAGTTCCTCTTAAATGTCAAAGACGAATATTCTGTCAAGCCTTATTTTCTACTTTGTTTTAATTCATCGTGGCTACCTTAGTTCTTGAAATAAAACACAAATAGGACGACCACCTCGAATGGAGAGGGAACAGGAAGCGTGCGTTTGTTGGCTCTAATTGGCGTATACTTGAAATTCAAAGCACTCACTTACCTACTGGGGGCTGGCTACATCTGAAACAACAGTGTACCAAAAGTTACAGGTTTTTTTGATTTTTAAAAAGACAGGTTGTTTACAGGTAGCGTAAGGTGGCAAAGTGGAACCAAGACTTAGTGTTGTAGCAGTTTTCTTCATTATTTCTAATTGAAAATGATGGTCTAAACTAGCTCATCGGCCTCTTCTGAGTAGCAGAGATCCCTTGCTTTGATATAATTCAGGTACTAACTGCATAATTGCACTGAGGGATAGACTTGCTGTATATGCACACGCTGCAGGTGTGTTTGGACAGGAAATGAAAAGGAGGTCTTTCCAGTGCCATATGTAATAAATCTTCCCCTAATTTAATATTGCCACATGAGATGGAAGGACAGGTTTACAATCCGCCATTGTTGCCTTATGATGAATGCATATTCATGAGTTCAGGAAGCGCGTGCTCCCCATGCGAATGTGTTTGCAGCCTGCAGCATTCCCAAGCAACCTTCATCAAACAAGTTTGCTCATCTCTTTTCCTGAACATACTGCAGCTTTTCTTGAATGCATTTATCTTTCTTTGGCTTCAGATTCTGAGGTATGTATTGATCGGCATCATTAGACAGGCGGGGGGGGGCAGATTTTTCATTTCACCATAGTGGTGAGGAAACACTGCAGGCCACTTCAGATCAGCCCCACCTCCCATCTTCCCTTTTTTCCACCGGGTCTGATAATCAAAGCCCAGATTCTCAGTATGAGGAAGCTGCCTCTGCAGATGTCTTTTTATGTGTTTATTTACAGAGGTTTGCATGCACTGATGTGGTGGCTTATTTGTATGTAAATCAATGTGTGTGCACTTTTTTTGTTTTTTTTTTCTAAACTCTCAGTGTACGCGCTGGTGTGTGTGTGTTTACCAGCACACACCGCGATGAATTCTGTGTTTCCAGGTTGTTGCTTGTATCCCTGTTTGCAGCCTGCGTCTAGGAGGCATCATGGAGAACAGGAAGCAGTGTTAGCCCTGCTAGCATACAGCCGCAGTCAGTCAGAGGCTGGAGCATCTATTAGGCATCTGGGCAGACCTGTTGATGCAATCTGGCCTCAATTTTTGCAGGACCCTGGCCTGCCTTCAAGTGAATTTTCTTTTGAAAACGTGGTAGGATGGGGCTTAGGTAGACTTCTGAGGCCAGGGGCTCATTTCATCTTGGTGTTCATCACACTGCCTGAATCAAAGGTTGTGACGTCGGACACCAACTGTCACTGCTGGAGCGAATCCTAAAAATCAGCCATCTTCTTGCTGCTCCATATGCCCTGCCTCACTGGTATTTATAAATGTTCTTTTGCTGTTGTGTGAGCACTGAAAGGATCAGATGTGAATGTAAGTTTCACAGACTTGAAGCGCATTAATGAGCGCTTGTAATGAACTCTTTTTATCTCATTTTTAATTAACCATTTCTTGTAACCATTTTGTGCGACACAGATCGTCTCTGGTTTGTGAAAGGACATATATGTACATGTTATAGACAGGCTAGTGGTGCTCCATCCTTTTTCTGCATCTAATTATGTTGCTCCTGTTGCTTCCTCAGCAGCACAGTTTGAACCAGAACAGGCAGTGCCAAAATGGACAGTTTGCTGCCTGATAAATTGCTAAATGCTGAGCCCTTTTTTTCTTTCTTTATCCTTCGGGTTCGGACATCAATGAAAACAGACACTGAGTGTGATTTACATTTTACATTCCTTGAAGAGCCTTTGCGATGGATTGCACAGATGCTACTCAGAGGAGAGCCCTCAGCTCGTGTCTGTGTGTTTTGATGAGTATATTTAACATTTGGATCTGCACAGCGTGTGAAGCAGTTATAGTAAAGGAAATTATTAATCATCTCAAATCATGCAGAACTGGCTTATTAATGCACCATGTAGCACTCAAACATAGCACTTAAACAGTAATGAAATTACTTAGCTTTTAATAATAGTTAAATGATTCATTTTATCTCAGCGCTGCATGAACAAAACAGTACTTAACCTCTCACAATCTGGAAATGTTAGAATCGTCTTGTTCCCTCTCCAGCGTGCACCCTATTGTTTCAGTGAAACTAAAAGAAAGTCGTGGGCTTTTCTCAGTGCCTTTGCTCTCCACCCCGTGCTCTCCAGTTCTCCTCTAGTAATGACTGTCTACCCAATTTAGTTCCCTTTCTTTCCATGGGGGAATAAATCTTGCACAGTCCTGTGATTCAAAGAACCTGCAAGTCCCTTTTTCTTGCCCTGTGACCCTAATTGAAAGGAAATTGTATTTGACTCGATCCTCTGTGACAAAACAGGTATCCAGCAGGGTTTTCTCTCCACACTCACTGCAGTGATCTTTTCTTGTTTTTTTATCTCCTTGTTTTAGCTGCTCCGAAGGGTCCTAAGCTGTTGATGACACCCACTAGGGCTAAGGTGGGAGACACAGTGCGAATCATTGTGCAAGGCTTTCAGGTAAGATCACCATCAGTTTAAAGGTGAAGTCTCTTCCAAAAAATTAAGTTAATTGATCAACGAATCGATCTGAGTGAGAAGGGACTGAAGCAGAAGTGGAATTTGGCAGTTTGATCCATCGACTTGGAAGCAACTTGTGCACTTGGTTTTCTCTGAGTCTGTGTCTGTTTGTGTCCGTTAACTGTGCAGAGTAGCAAAGTCTGCACATATACTCAAACGTGGAGAGTGCAGGCAAGCTCAAGGAGAGATTTAGTGACAGATCAGCTTGTGCTGGAGTTTATGTAAAGAAAGAAGACATAGGCCAGATGTTCACTCCAACACCACAGAGACAACGTGTGTACAAAACTGAACTTGTAAAAACTTGGAAGGCTTTGTCTCTACACATTGTTTCAATGAAGAAGCTGCTCTTTTTCTGTTAGAACTGAGCTCAGTCCAAAAGTCTTTGTTAGTTCTGGGCTGTGTAAGCCTGCTTTCACCTCTTAAACCCCAACACCGCTTTATTTTTGTCATTACAAGCAGGTGACTTGCATGATTCAATTCTGTGTTCTGCACATCCTCGTGCAGGTTACCTGTACGAGACACTCAGCGTAACTTCAGTAAGCTGTTTTTGTACTGGGGCAGACGACGTCTTCCTTTATTCACTATTTAATTTATGCAAAGTGCAAGTGGATGTTTGCAGCAGCTATGAGAACATTCTTTCTCGAATACTGCATCACCAAATATGCAGTTATAATAATATATTATATAATACTCCTTGATTGCTGGATTTAATCAGTTCATGTTTGCATCTTTGTGCACATTGATGTCAATTCGAATATGTTTGCATAAAGTGCTCCTTCACAAAAGGGGTTTGACAAACATGTAAGCCGAAAATACTTTAAATAGAAAGAAAAATGGTTATGTTTACTTGCCAGACCTCTTAGTCACAACAGATACTACAGCGCTATGTTAATTCATGCTAGCTTATGCTGTCTTCAGATAGTGTAATTTCAAATGAATTTGCTGCAGGTGACAGTAAGGAGATTGTCTTTGTTTCATTTAAATCCACCTGTGACAATAGAGGTCTGATCTGTAGCTGATCCAGAGGGGACGTGCTAATAGTAGCTGTCTATAAGGTTTAGCAGCACAGCACTAACAGCAATTCCAAGCCTTACTTCCACAAGTCAGTGGACCAAGACCGTTCTGAACAAAACATTCAAAAAACTTTAGAATTTACCAAGTGTGTGTGTGTGTGTTCTTGTACTTGCTACATACTGAATACCAACATTCTCATTCTACTCGCAACGTGAGGACATTTTGGCAGGTCCTCACAATTCCCAGGGTCCATTTGAAGGTTAGATTTGGTTTTAAGGTTGGGGTTGAAATATAGGCCAGGTTTAGGGTAAGAGTGAGGGTCAGGTGGTTAGTTGGGATGGTTAGGCTTAGGGTGAGGGGCTGGGTCATACATTTTGCCTATGAAAGTCCTAACAAAGATGGAAGTACAAGGATGTGACGGGGGGTTGCTGAGAGGCCTGTTTTCTATATGGAAGTCTTTGCATGTGTGCTTCTGTGTGTCTGGAAGACAATTTTTGGTGTGTTACTGTTTTTAGATGATTATAACAAAGGCGGTGGCAATCACTGCCTGGTGAGTTAAATTTTAGTCATTTTAGACAAGTCAGTGTAAGCAAATTGACCTTGACTGGTGCTGGAGCGCACGCACCTCTAAATGTGCAGTTTCTGGATTGTTATTGCATAAGAGGATAAAATGGCCCAAATCTTCTCAGTGCTGTGTCTTCTGGTGGTTTTAATCATTTAACTCAGAGTTTGAGCCATCAAAAGACTCAGACGCAGACAGACAGGCTCTCACCTCATTTGGGGGCCAGACCTTTGTATGTTTTTTATCATGTAAAACATCCATTATCCAAATCTCTATCTTCTTAATTAAGAAATAACTTGTTAATAAAAAAAGAGGATGTTGAATTGTTCCTGTAATTTAATGAATGGATTTCTGCAGTGTAACATCCATCCCTGAGAATATTTTTGAAACACGTCATTTTTTTCTGGCAATGTCTACTCTCTGATATTATTCTTTGATGTAATATATTCTACTATTTTAAATTCAAGTTGCCCAGGGCTGCAAAAATGTCAAACTGAATGTAAAATGAAGTTTTGATAATGATAGTGATAACTTGTCATTAATTCAGACAAAACAGGAGCATATGTTGTTCACTGATGGATCCATTTCCATACATCTGTTATCAGAGACTGACAGACACAACCCTCACACCTCCCTCATCTGCTTTGTCTTCTCTTTGTTTCTGCTGCGTCCCACGTGGATTTGGGGTGTGGGTAGAATGAGGTGTTTCCAGAACCGCTGTTCACCTGGACACGAGTTGGGGGGCGCTTGCTGGATGGCAGCACGGAGCGGGAGGGAAAGGAGCTGATTCTGGAGAGAGTGCCAGCCGAGCTCAATGGATCCATGTATCGCTGCACCGCCCAGAATCCTCTGGGCTCCACAGATACGCACACTCGCCTCATCGTCTTTGGTATGTGCACACAGATCCCCAACCGCCCTGGCCCCATTTGGAAATGGTTACAACATTGACTTCCATTTAATAAGATTAATTATTTAGGAGACTATGAACATGAAGTCAATTTGGTGGGGGTTGGGGGGAGGGGGGTTTAAACTATTTCACAACATACTTATAGAATTATATATTCTATTTTACTGTTAATTACAAAAATCTATAGAACTAATTTCATGTGTCTACAAAAGTCTACTCTGGAGACTTATATGGTTGCTTTTTAATGCGACTCATTAATGTATGATTAATAAGTAATGGTATCCCTAACAGGCCCAACGACATGTTCTTTTTAAGGCTGCACAGAACAGCCTTTAACTCGTTAAAGATAACATCAGCTAAAAGTGGCATCAAAGGGCAGCAGTGATTGTATGAAAGTGTTAAAAAAAAAAAAGCACCGTTTATGAAGGTGTTTAGAAATAACTAACTATCCAGGTAAAGATCAATGGTTGTGGACCAACATAGTTCCAGTATCACACAAACAAATCCATCCTGAGAAATGTGTAAACAGCTTCTTTCTGTACCTGTTTTAGACTGAGGATTTATCAAAGATGCTCAATAACCTTGATTCAAGTGTGGTTTTTAGGATAAATGTGCAACCTTGACTTAAGAAACCAGTGTCTTTCTCGGATTGTCAGTGAAGAAAATTTTAAATTTAAATTTAAAAATGAAAAGATCTAGAATAAATAAACAGGGATGATGCTGTTTAAACACACAAACTAAGTAAATCCACTAAAGACTTTTTTGCATATTGAGCTGCAGCTTCTGAAGGAAAAAGTCACAGTGATGATTATGATGGAGGATGACTATTTTAACGGCCTGATGGCTCTGCTGAGAATTCAAGCTGTCTCTATAATCGCTCTGACATGGTTCAATAGAGCCATTATGGAATATTTTTGCACCAGAGATGTGTGTTTGAAAGCCCAGAACACATAAGTGTACTTTGAAAGAGCAATGATGTGATGTTAGGGTGTTTGACATTAGCGCTATTGAGACGTCAAGTCAGATGGTAGGAAAAGGAGAACTTTGCATGTGGAACACAAACAAGAGCTTCATACTGGAGGATGTAAATCAGGTCGACAGCGTTTTCAACCTATCAGTTTCCAAGCTAAGAATATTAAACTACTTTCCTTCACCTTAAACAGGTTTTAGGCTACGCTACAAATGTCCAAACTACCACTTAAAAGAGCTCACATTAAGGTGGATTTATCATTTAAGGGGATTTTACCTCGGGAGGCTTTCCACTCTGAAGAGTGCTAATGTCTATTTAACACCCTGATGCACCTGAAGGTGTTATTGGCTATGTGTCTGGTATGGCCCATCTGCCTACCTGCTCTTTGTAGATAGTTTTTACTCACGCTTAGAGGAAGTAAACGATGATTAAATGACCTTGGCAGCATCCCCAATTGGCTTTAAGACAAGGCAGTCTCTCCTGATGAGGAGCTGTTCGCTTGGCAGAAGAGCAGGGACCAGAGTGGAGCTCCTCACTGATGCAGAGCGCACCACTCACACCCTGATGATCTACATATTTACACAACATCACTGATAAGACCCTCTGAGATTACTGTGAAGTCAGTCACTCAAGCGACGCGCTAATACGGCACATGCATGCTGAAACACACACATATGTGACGTGAATGCAAATGGTGCAGCGGCAGGTAGGCATCAGCGCAGGCATGCACGGTGCACACACTCGTTTCCCTGCGTAGCTCAAAGCAGTTGCTGCCTTTTCGTGAGAGCAGAAAAAAAGTTTGACATTGCACCGCATCTACCTGCCTACAAGTTGGAAAGCAGCCAGCAAGCCTTTCCTCTCCTTCCTATGTAATTACTTAAATCCTCGGGAGGATTTGGGAAGGATTTGAAGGAAACACACTGTCGGAATGGGTTGTGCAGGGCAGACTTTGGCAATACTTGTGAAAGGTTAAAGCCAATTTCTTCCAAGGTTCGCTTTCCCAGACTGTCTGGTCAAAACTATATTACCTTATTTTCCGGACTATAAATCACACTTTTTTTTTCTATAGTTTGGCTGGTCCTGTAACTTATACTCAGGTGCGACATATATATTAAAATATGTAATTTCACATGTTCTTCAATTTTATTCACACTGAGTGACATGACCAAGGAGTAAATATTACCTGCAGCCGCGAGAGTGCGCTCTAGGCTTGTGACAAGTACCGGTATGTGCTACTCCTGTACCACTGAAAATTAATTTAAACATTAACTTAAAGACAACTGAGAAAGACTGAACACAATTGCCCCCAAAAGAAAATCCTCTTTACCGAGGATGAAGAATTATAATAATATATTCAGTGATGAGGAACGAGATGGAGATTTAGCTAAACTTGCTAACCAGTAGGTAGCTTGTTGGAGTCGAGAGCTTGTTATGCCAATTCTGCTTCCTTTTCAGCCTCCCACGTGTGTTCTTTATGTTCTTGTGTAGCTGAATAACTGCTAATGTGTTACGTTATCACACCTGATAGCTGTTCAGCCTGTTGGTCTAACTGCTATTGTTGTTATTAGAACTTGTCTTTCCGGATGAAATGTCTGTTCTTGGTCTTGGATTTTGTAAAATACATTCCCCCCCCCAAAAAAGCGACTTATAGTCCAGTGCAACTTATATATGTTTTTTTTTTCCTTCATGACGCATTTTTGACTGATGCAACTCCGGAGCGACTTATAGTCCGAAAAATACGGTAGTTGTGTGCTCTCCCAGTTCGCCAGAGCCTTGGCTGTGCTGGTGCAGTGCTCTGTGACCAGGCCTCGTCTTCCTCAATGGGACTTCAGGAACCTTGGTTTCAAGCCTCTGTCTGACGTGACCACTTTTGCACCTAATCCTCTTCACTCTACAATTTGTGACCATCTCACAGTTGCTCTTTCTTCTCTTTGTTCCAACAGAAAATCCGAGCATGATGAAAAACACACAGAATCCAAACAGTGAGTATTTCAGCCACAGTAACCACTGCTGTTGGAATCTGTACGTAATGTAGCAACAAACTGACATCATGAAGTTAAACGTTTGCAGATATCAACAGATGTTTGCCGTTTCAGCAGTCAACGTGTTGACGGGTGGATGTTTTGCAACAATGAATTGCTACGCAGGCAAATCAGGCAGACGTATAAATGTTATTCAGCCAGGATTAATCTTTGCTGATGTTCAGCAGAAGCAAGCAACAAGCCTCTCAAATGAATAACTGAGTCTGTCACTCTGAGCATGAGATTGCTGCTGCTTCCTGTGTGCCCTGGTGGCTCGTTTGCAGCTCCTGAGATTATCATATTTTAAAGATGAAGAATTGTCAGTTGCTCGAACAATTTCTTTACCCACTCACCTTCTTTTCATTTTTTTCATCTCCAATTTTGACATTCCTTCTACTTTCTTCCCTCTGCCTTGCTGTGTGTGCCCTGTTTCCACTCTGCTATTGCTTATTTATTTGTTTGTTTGTTTATTTCATTTTTGACATTTGAATGCTAATATGCAGAGACTCCATCTTACTGCAAGGTCAGTAGGGTGGAGCCAGGGGATGGAATTCAGAGTGTATCATGTGGTGTTAAAATGCCACTATTGGTCCGGCAAATAAATGAGCTTTTTTTATAGAACAGCCCCAAACTTCTCATGATTGAAATTAAATTCAAATGAACTGAAGTTCAAATGGCAGACAAAAGAGCGTTATGAAGAAAAGACGCCAAAGGTGCCATCTCCTGGTCATGTAGATTAGGACTGAAATGTGTTCCTGTTCTTTGTGTTTCATGTCAGCAGGAATATTTATGTCAGAAAAATCAAAATTAAAAGATCGTGTTTGAAAATGTCGTAAATCACCAGGAAGCAAAAATGAGAACAAAAGTATTGCAACAGATGTTTTCCAGTGAGCAGCCGATAAAGTGAAAAATGCTTTTAAATGGTAGAATTACACAGTGCATCATTTCCTGTGTATGTGTTTGACTCCTGCGTTTATCTGAGCGTACAGCGTGAGCAGCTTAGCCAGCAGATGGCCAGCAGAGCTGCCTTTAAGCCCAACTGCCCTGTAGTCAGATGAGATATGAGCAGTCTCCTGGTCCAGCTTGGGCCCCGCTTTTTCTCCCCATTTCCCTGTTTGCAATTTCTCCCACACTTAGTTTGTCCTATCTGCACCTCATTTCCTGTCCCTGCTAGCCGTATCTGAGTAAAGCAAATTTGAATATGCAAACGCTCTATTAAGTGGCAGAGCAGGTGTGTCACAGCAAGGACAGAATGAGGTCAGCATGGACACGCAGACGCGCCCTGCATGCAGAGGAAACAACAAGGCCCCACGTGGGTGCCCCCAAACCTGCCTGATCACGTCATGAATGCCTGGATCTTTGCCTGGTGTGACTGCTTGGAAATGAGCACAGTTCAGGAAATTAGTGATATTTATCAGAAATCAGGACATGTTATCTAGCACGACAGAGGAAAGTCAGAAACAACAATAAATGCTGTGTGTCCTGCCTGTCCTGGAGGGACACAGCTGGTTCCAGGGTAGAGCTCACCTGGGGAGATTCATTTAGGAGTTCATGGAGAAGAAAATGAAAAACCGGTAAAATATAAGGAACGCTGCATTTTCTGGGAATTACTCTTCTTTTTCGCTCCCCTGACAAATTCAAGATTTGGAGGTCTAAAGGTCAAATGTATGATAACTTACCGAAAGGAATTGTCATTTGCAGCTTGTGAGTGGCAGAAACATTAATGACGACATGAAACAAATCACAGATTTCACTTTTTAAGGTCAGGCAGAAGCGGGTGAAAAGTTATTAAAAGAAATACTTGGTTGAAAAAGCACATTAGCACAAAAATCTGCTCCAATTGAAACCCAAACTGGCAAAACACACTCGAATCTGAGCCAAAATGTGAAGGGAAACAGATGGCTGGATGTCTGACTACCACGGCAGATGCAGAGGGACCTCTGCTGATGATCTTATGCTTGGACAAGCCTGTTACTGAACAAGATTCCTACTGACATGAACTGGTTGCGTCGTATAATATAGTTTGACTTCTCAAAGTGAGTTAAAAATGCCCAAGTGGAAAATGTGGAATATGTCTGACTATGTGGCTCCAGGCCTACTAAAATCACCTTAAGGTTATAATCCCTCGCAAATAAATTAGCTCTTCGGCAGTTCATGGACATGATGGCTGGGAAAACATATTTCTCCCTTATTATCTGTACATGTTATAAAAACTATTCATTCTTATTCTTATTATTATTGAGGATGATGATGGTAATAAACCGAAGGGTTGTCTGCGCAGTGTCACTTGACAACCAGCAGAGGATGCTGCAGCTCCTTCACCCAATACAGAGACTTGGAGCGAGACACTGTCCGGGTTTTATTCTTCATTTGCACTTGTGCTTTTTATTTTGTCACCTGTGATGATCTGCTAACGTTATGTGCTGTTAGAGCACTCCTGGCTGCATTAGCATGAAACTAGAACAATAACCCAAGAGCAGTCTATGACCACGCCCCTCCTCTTGAGAGCCAGCCTTTCTTTATGTCTGCTGTAACACACATTTGCTTGTGGTGTAAATCTTTTGATTCATTTGAGCTAGCGTACTAAACAGAGGGCAGTGAAGCATTTCCAAGCATGTCTCTGGAACTTTGTTTTCATGCTGAGACCAAAATGGAGACATCAGCTCTGCTCAGGCTGGATAGTTCAGGTGTCTTTTTTCTTGATTCTACTCTGAAATGCACTAAGTGTATCATTATTGTGACATTTAGGTGACCCATGTTTTGGATTGTTTTGAATCTCCAAATCTCACTTAAATTCTTCCCAGTGTTGCAACATTAATTCTGCTATTTACATTCATACGTAGGTCGGTTAGTATCAGACTTGCTGAAATGACACACCTATTCTGCACATATACATATATATGCATTTTTGCATCAAATATTATAGCTAAAATCAAAAAAACTTGATTGATTGAGGAGTGACAACAACTCCACTACCACTAACCAGAGAGTTATCTTCTTTTAATTATGGATTGGAAGGTAGCATCGCAAATGTGTTTTGTTAATATGTTTGTGTCTGATGGGCGCTTTTTGTGGTGTGCAGACGGTGTCTCCCGCGTGGATGTGCTGGGATCACCATGGGTGGCGCTCATCCTCACAGCGGCAGTGGTGGTGACGTGAAACTCCTCATTCAAGACGCTCACTCTCATCTTTTCTCTCTCTCTCTGGCACACAAACATACACTTGACCTTATTCCACAGCTACAGACACTCCTCATGAGTTCTTTGAACCTTTTCAAGTTGTCATGCGTCAGTCGAGCAGGAAACAGTACCTGAGGATGGTACGCTCCACCCTTTTCTAAAAAAAAAAAAAAAAAAAAATGGTGTCAAATGAACATGAACGTGACAACGTCTACCTTCTGTATAGCTCCGCCTCCTCACCCCTTTTGTTTCTTGTTCCATTGTCTGGCCGTTAATGATTGAACCCAGTGGATTTGAAAAAGAATAGAAAAAAGGCTTTGGATTTTCTTTTCAGTGATTCAAGATGTCGTTGTTGTTGACTGAAATGTGAAAAGTACAGTTTGTTAAAGGTTGTGTTGCCATATCAGCCATACCTGTTTGTTAAATCCTGGGATGCACCTGATTAGCAGCAAGCTAATAAAGAAGCACGGTTGCTCCGAAAGAACCATCTTCTTTTTAAAATTCATATATATACAGATTCTTTTTCCTGATGGCTGGGAATGTATAAGAGGATTTCAATGCAGTGAAATTGCTACCAAAAAAAAAAACAGAGGAAAAAAAAAAACCTTTTTAAGTGTATTTTGTGTACATCCGTGTAAATATTGAAAATAAATTAAGAGGTTATATTGGTGAGGGATGATTGCTGATGGGGAGGTTTCCATGTATCACCTTTGTTTGTTATTCATTCAGTATCAAGTTTTGAAATAATTCTCGGCTCAAACATAGGTCAGACACATCAGCAAACTTTGTTTCTCCTTCAGGCTTTTTGGCAGGTCTCTCAGGACCGAGAAAAATGAAAAATACACGTTTTGTCTGCTGTTTAGGGGCTGCAGTGCATGTGACTTTTGGTTTCTTTTTTTTTTCTCCTTTTTGCCACGTTGCATTTCAACACAATGCAATTCAGTCACTGGCCTGTAACCAAGTGATTTACTTGTGATCATAAGTAATCTGCATCGTGTACAGTGGCTAACTCACATCCAGACATTCACCTGACTCGTAGGATCATTCCCGCCACCGTTCCAGGGCTGCGTGTGTGAACACGGTTGTCGCATTTGTTTCATTTCGCCTGTATTAAAATGGACCAGTGATCAACATTTCAAGCCTTGGCTTTATTGTAACTCCGTGTTTGACGTGCAGCAGTGTGTATCTTCTCCTTTTAGAACAGAATGCCGCTAATGGACCCTTCTCCTGCATGGAGCGTTTCAGCCAAATGCTGCTTTACGTTTACAGCTTATTCATTTTTGATAATGATTAATCCAATATTGCAAACGTCACAAGATTTGCAAATCAAAAGCAAACTGGTTTAAACCAGGTGGGAGGTATGAGAAAGCCTTTGAAGCCTTTAAATTAATAAAGCTCCTATGAAAAAAATAAAGTTATGTGAGAGGACCTATTTAAGTTTTATAAAAGAAAAAATGCTGTTTCATCATACAGTATTTTCTTCTGCCCACAAGAAAATGTTTAGGACCTACTTTTCTTGCCTTTCAAAGGCTGTAGTCCTTAAAAACTCGGAGCATCAAAGTGAAGATTCTTCAGTAACTTTTAGAAGAAATGTTGGGTGAAGCTGCTCAAATGTTCAAGGCAAAACAATCTTGTGCTTCACGTCAGCAGCATTGTGAGTATACCGTAGCTCGCACGAGCTGGAGACTCCGGCGACGAGGATCAGAAGCCACCTCGCCGGCCATCTGTGAATTATTCAGCGTTCTGCCTTGTTTGCAGAATCCCGTTTCCGTGTCCTGCGCAGGCTCACTTATCAGCTGAGCAAACACATATGTCATCTAAGACACTCGACACACCCTCTGTGTGCCTCTGTGGATGCTCCTGTCAAAGGTTTCACCGTGGCAAAGGAATCTAATGAATGTCTCTTATCAACAACAGAGAGACTGCACAGATGGATTTCTTCACCACGGTGGAGAGTGTGAAAATGAATGAAATGCCCCCTTTTTCTGGCTCTATTCGCCATTCCTCAGATTGTCTGGAGTGGAATTGTCTCTACGCTTGTGCTTTTCCACAACAAATGACTGCCTTCAATTGTAGTACTTCACGGCCGTCATTAGCCTAGCAGAGGCGTTGTTGTTGGCACAAAATCAAATCTTCCATTTGTCATGTGATGGTGCACTTAGACACATCCTGGTTGTTCACTTCTTTAATAATGGCCCCCCACCCATAAGTCAAACTGTTTTTTGTTTTGTTTTTTTTCTCCTGCTGCTTTAGTTTTTCAGTCAAGTCTGTGATCTTTCACAATATTTTAAATGAAAAATTTCAATTTTGCATAAGAAATGATGATCCGAACCCATTTTCTCCCCACATAGGCAACAGCTTGCGTGACTCAGGAAACTGAGCAAATATTGATGATGAAGGTATTTACATGTTCTGTGTATGGTTTGCTTGTCTGAGTGCCACAGGTGGCGTGTGGGTGCCGCCTCTACACAGCCGCTGATGCAAATAGTGCCTGAGCAAGCATCAGTTTACAGCTGATCTGTGGGCAAGAGGCGCAGTCATCGGGCGGTTAACAATAAACCTGGACAGAATGCTCCTGTAAGCCGAGAGGCATCGATAGCAGCATTCAAAAGGATCAGCCGAGCAGCTGCTGCAGCAATGAGCATCGCAGAAGTGCTGTGGTTCAGCATGTGCCTGCTGTGGAAGCTGAGCGTCTCTGTGGCTGCAGTGCTGCTGGTTTCCTGGGCCTACAGGTGCTACTCCTCCAGGGATGCAAGAGAACTCCAAGGAGACAAAAGAAAGCCAACAAAAGCAGCCTGCGGGAGCTGCAAGACGACATTAAACAATCCAAATTCAGCGAAAAATGACGCCGAAGAAGAGGACGAGCAAGCCGGAGCCTCTCACACAGATGTTGGCCTCTCATCTGACAACAACAAGGACAGGGCTAAAGAGGATACACTGACTCTGCTGGGTTGTGATGGAAATAGCAAATTGGAAAATGAAACGCTCTCTCATCAGGAGCACACAGAGGTGAACAGCATTAATGCTTCACTTGGATCTCCTTTGAAAACGCCTCATCATGTAACAGAGAGTGGGGCGGCTTCTGCAACAGGGCGCCGCTCCCCTCGCTCTTTGCAGAATCTGGAGGGCATTGTGGGCGTACGCAGGGAGTTAAGGCAGGAGCTGGAATGCCAGGGGGCTTACTCCAGCTTCCTCTCCAAGGCAGAGATCAAAGTGGAGGATGCCCACATGCAGCAGGAAGGAGCTGGAGAGCAGACTGTACGCAGGAAAATCTACGAGTATTATGTTGAGTCTTCCTCACACTGTGTCACAGAGTCAGACTGCGTCCTGGCTCACTCAGAATCCCAACCGCTTGAGCTCAGGACTTCTGCTAGCAGTCTTCCATTATCACCTTCTTCTATGAGTCCCATCAGGATGCGTGATTTGGGTTTCCCACAAGGCACTGTTGGGGATTCCTCTTCATTTGAAACCATGACGCTGCTGCAGCAGCCTGTGAGGCCCGTGCTCCTGCGCAAGGAGAGCTATCTTTCTGCAACTGAGCAGTGTGAGCTTTCAATCCCTCTGCAAACATCAAGAGTGGCAGCTCCAGTGCCTCAGTCCCCAGCATCAAACAGCAGCGAGTCCACCTTTACTCACACCACGGACTCGAGCTCTGAGGCCAGCAAAGATCCTGATCAGAGAGACATGAGAGAGTCTGAAACTGTAGCAGGGTCTCCGTTTCTACACTCTTCATCATATAAGCTCGAGTGCAATTTTTTAGAAACGTTCAAGAGCAAAATTGATCTGGGTAACTGTTTGGAGGCACTAGACTTGGCCAAGAAACACAGGCAGACATCTTTGCAGCAGGCAGCTTTGGACGTGATGTCAGACAACTACCTGCAAGTGCTGAGGGAGCCCAATATTTATGGGTGGCTACTGGCTGGCGAGCGGGTTCAAATCCAGAAGCGGAGAATGAGAGGTACACGTTTTGTCATGGTGGCACATATGGACCCTCAAGACTGCTCAGGAACCTCTGGAGGGCCAACAATAGAGAAGGAGCAGAACACGTCTAGTGCAATCCACTACTACGACGACCACTCAGACACCTGGCACCTCCTCTGCCTCATCCCGCAGGAGGTCGTCTCCAAAGCCTGCGCAGTGTGTACGATGGATAATTACCTGTTTGTGGCAGTGGGCTGCCAAGGAACACACGGTGGAATGACGCCATCAAAACGAGTGTTTTGCTTCAATCCTTTGACGTCCATTTGGAAGGAGATCAGTCCGATGAATGAAGCCAGACCGCGCTGCAAGCTAGCAGCTCTGGAGGGCTACGTCTATGCCATCGGAGGCGAGTGCCTCTCCTCAGTGGAACGCTACGACCCACGAGAGGACAAATGGACGTTTGTGGCTCCGCTGCCTAACAACACGTTTGCAGTGGCACATCAAGTCACAGTTAGCAACGGAGAACTTTATGTTTCTGGAGGGACTTTTAAGTGTATGCTTTTGTGTTACAGCCCTAAAACCAACAGCTGGAGGTCGAGTCTGTTAGCAGGGAGCAAAGACAAAACTGCAGATATGGTCGCCGTGAGGAGGTGTCTGTATCGCTTTGATGTCAGTCCCATTTTGGGCGTCAGTGTGTACCGCTATCACACAGGGGTGCGACTGTGGTATAAATGCAGTTCCCAACGGCTCCCGCGCTGCCCTGCCTTCCACTGTGTTGCACTAGATGACACAATATTTTGTGTCAGCCGCCATTTCACCATGAGGTTTCTAGCTGATGAGATCTCTCCTGCTTTCGTAGATGAACATTTGAGTGTCCTCACAGCAGCAAAGGGGATGCTTTTTCCCTTTGTCCTCTCTCTCCCTGATAAGAAGCCTCTGCAGACTAGCGTGTAACCAAGGCCAAGTTTTCCATGATGAGATAAGGTGATGGAACATCCCTGCAAGAGCTTGTTTATGTCTGCTGACTGTGATGTGTTTTGCTCCATCTGACACCAAACTGCAAGCAACCATTTCGAACCACAGAGTCGCAACATCTTTGATGTCACCATCTTCTCAAATATAAAGTTATGCCCTTCCTGGCAGTCAAACCACTATTTGCTTGGATTTGTGTAGCCTGTACTGTTTTTTTTTTTTTTTTTTTTAAGGTTGTTTTGACGCTTTTTCCTACTATTGAGCTGATTTTATATTGCACCCAATGCTAAACTGCTGCAGCTGTAAAAGTAACTCATAGTGTCTCATGTAAATGAGTTCATTCAACTCAGACATATTGGAAAAAATAAGCTATGTGCTGATAAATATATTGCTCTGCAGGGCATGGATATAACTTAAAGTGTGGTATAGTTGAACTGCAGTTATCTGTCTCTAAATATAGAGAAATGCAAATGGGTGTGTCAAACAGTATAAATTAGTGAGCTAATAAAAGCATTTGTCACCGCCTTTGAAAGTCATCCAATCTTAAAATGTAGTAGTACTTTTAATGGGTTTAAGCACTGTCCTTTGGTGGTCATTGGTTTTAATTGCGTGTGAGCCCATTCTTTGTGTCATATACCAGTAGAAATGCCTGTGGCTTGCTTTGTCAGCGTTTCATTCATCATTTGATGCAAAACTTGCCGCATTTGATCCTTAACATCAATATGACTAAATACTAATATAGACGAAATCAAAACAGACACGTATTTTTGTCTGCTTTACATTTTTAGCAACTCTATTAACAGATGTAATGAACAGAAAAACACTCATTTTGAAGTCATCACTGTTTATGCATTTCCAGTCATGCTTTTGCTTCTCCAGGCTGTAAAGGTGATCACCTCAAAGGCAGGCTGACAGGTTTCAGAGCGACATGCTACTATAGCACCACCACGTGGCTCACAGGGTAATCACACCAATGCTCGGTGTGAGGCTCGTCCAGCACTGACCCTCTTTTGCATCATTCTTACATGTCAAACACTGCGAGGTAATACAACATTAGTATAACAGTTATTAACAGTGAATTACATATAATTATCCTCTGGAATAACCTGCAGTATCCTCACTGAAGCAATATTAGTCTCAAAACCTAAACCACCACTATGATGAGTGTTTCCACAAAAGAATGCAGCGTATCAGGGGATTCCTGGGCCACAGCTTTGTGTGCAAGCCTGGTATTATTGTGGACTTCGACTGAAAGAAGAAGCTGGGATTTGTATTAAGATGTGCTTTCAGATCCAGATTCTCTGGACAGTTTCCACAAAGCCCTGGCAAAGCATTTCTGTCCGAGGGAGCCAGAACGGAGGTGGTTCTTCTGCTGTGCTGACCTGTACACACTCAGTGGTGGGACACACATTTGCTGCTTTTTTCAAGCAGGCAGACTGCAGCAGGCTAACACTGTCTATTAATTGTTCACCAGTGTGAACAAAAAATAATAAAAAAAAAGAGATATTTAAATAAATGATTGCATTTAGTTCTTTTGATAAATTAAATACGCTATTAAAGTTTTCCATCCCTTAAAATCTGAAAATACATTCATAAAATACACGGTCAGTACAATAAACGCAAAAACGTTATGGGATGGTGGTGGTGGAATATGGTAGCTTCTTAAAGATGATCCACAGTAGGTTGTAGGGCCTGCACACAAATAGGATCTAAGGGGCAGAATACGCCTTCAAAGGCAGCAGCAAATTGCTCTCACTAACCTTTAAGTGCCCAGGATGCTTGTACACATTTCTCGAGGCTGCTGAGTAAAAAAAAAAAAAAAAACTTGCTTCCAAAGACATTTCATAATTGCCGTTATCTGGATCTTTACCATTATGCAGAAGTGGCTACAGTGGAATTCAATTCATGCCGACGCCATAAATGAACAATTAGCGGTTGAGGTCAGCTCTCAGCGGGGCAGATCCGTCAAAGATGCCTGGCTTGAGGTCCCATGGGCCTGGTCGTCTGCACGATTAGCACTGTCGGCTGTGTTTGGCTCCTGAGTGAATGGTGTCAGAAAGAATAAACATTGTGAAAAGGAGTGGGGATGGTGACGCACATGCAGGCTCTTGAGTATTGAGCTCAGCAAAAGCTTGCTCGTCACCATCGATCCACGCCGTTGTAAACTATTCCTTGAGCCATTTCTCCTCGCAGACCCTGAACTAGCACTACATCAATACAATTAGTCTCCAAGCCTGGCCCCTCCCACCTAGAGGCTGCGCTGATGAAGCTAAACACGTGCTGGCTAATCACTTTGCTACCCATCAAACTGGCAGCAGAAATGACAGATAGATAGATAGATAGATAGATAGAATTAAGAGAATATCAGTTAGAGAGTTTTTGCTTTTGTGAGTAGTCCTAAAAACCCAGCTACATAAAGTGATGCTGGCTAAATCAGGCAGCAAGCTAAGAAACCTGACTGGCTGCATCTTCTGTGGAAATGACTTGTCTTCTTCAGCAGTGGACTCAGAGAGCTAAAGTAGCACCTCCAAAAACATCGTTTCTCAGTCTGGCAGAATTCTTCATCTCAGATCAGAGAACAAAGGTCCATTCACCAGGTGACAGACTGCAAAAGCAGCAAAGCCTAATTATTCAAAACGCCCAGCCGATGTCCACGCGTGCTGCTGTTATCTGCAAAAGGTGCATCATTAGGAGGAAATATTTTCTTCCATCTGCTGCTCAGGCTCTTTCTATCTCTTCTACAAGATCCGTTGTGACTAACATGATCATTATATCACTAAATTCTAAGTTTGACTGCCTGTTGGCCAGGAAAAAATCACTCTATTCCTTAGCTTGGCTTGGTAATTACATCTTTTTCAAAGAAACACCCACAATAGCAGAAGTATTTAGACACATACTGTGTGGGGAGTTGGGATGTTTTTATTTGCCCTGGTGCTGGTCGGGTATTTTCATTGTCTGGTGTCCAAGGAACAAGCAGGCTTCTGTTCTCCCGCCTGGAGCACCCTGTTCTGAACTTTCACTACTGATCTGTAGATGGCAGTGATAGCATGACGATAATTCAACGAGGCCTTCTGACACATATGATTTACATTTTTACATGCATGCAGCCTGAAAGCCACCAGTGTTTTCATTTTCATGTCCACTGACTCCAGACAAACAGGCTTTGTCTGACATCATCTCCCACTGCAACCTGACATTTACTTATCTTTTTGTAAATCTTCAAATATTTTCAGAAAAAGACAAAGAGCAAGTGAAGTCATGTTGTCTTTGAGTTTTGTAGCGCCCCATGAGAGCCTCTCTGCCATCCTGCAGTAGCTAAGCCCAGCACAAAGACACCTTTGTGAGGCAGCTCTTTAAAGCGTTCCCTGATGCTGAAAAGCGCAGCATTCAGCAATACCCCCGTAAAAATCACAGCGCCAGGGCCAAAAATCACAGACTGCAATCTTGTCTGAGGCCCAATCCACATGATTTGTTTAGGAGGTTTTCATGCAGTTTTCTGTTTGTCACCCTGCTGAGCCTCTGAGTCTGGCCTGACCTATTTCTGAGAGTGCGCAGATGCACAAAGAAAAAAACAGAACGCAGTCAACAATTTAAAAAGACTGTTATGGGGATGTCGAACTTCATCTATCTATCTATCTATCTATCTATCTATCTATCTATCTATCTATCTATCTATCTATCTAATCCAGAGGTGGGCAAACTAAGGCCCGGGGGCCACACGTGGTCCGATGAACTCTTTAATCCAGCCTGCAGAGCCTCCACAATCATTCCTCCAAAAGCCAAATGAAGAGGGTTGTCAGCTTGATTGGTTAGAAAAAGGTTCAGACCCCCCTTCAGCTAGCATGCTAACATGTCTTCTCAAGAAGGTGGGGTCAAACATCATCTGGAGCTTCATCATCCATCTCTACTTGGACCAGTTTACAGGCTCTTCACAATATTTTCTCAGTCAATAGTCCATCAAGCAGGATCTTTAGCTAACCTCTGATCCTCATTGGGGGTTAGCTTCCTGCACCACCTGGCCGGCCCCTTCACCAAGATCTAGAACCCAGTGTGGCCCTTCAGGCTAAAGAATTGCCCAGCCCTGATCTTATCTATCTATCTATCTATCTATCTATCTATCTATCTATCTATCTATCTATCTATCTATCTAATGGAGTTGTGGTGGTTGTGATGGAGTGGTAGAGAGAAGTGGAGAAGCCGTGCCATCACTCATTGATGGTGTCTGGGTAGAGTACAGTGTCCTCGTCCTTCCTGGAGATGCACACCACAGAGGACCTCACGTGGACACCCAGTATGCTGGCGGTGGTTAAGAAAGTCCAGCAGAGTCTCCACTTCCTCTGGGTTGTATGGAAGCTAAATTGCTGATAGCTTCCATGTGCTGGCTTTTTCAGTACGCCAGCTCCACAGCTGGAGGCAGGAAAGTTCTCCTGGAGATGCTCAGGACAGCACAGCAGACAACAGAACCTGCCTGCCCCCTGTGGCTGGCTGGCTGGCTGATATCTCCCACAGCATTGTGTCTTTCAGATAGAAAATTAGGTATGGAAGCATTAAAAGATGGACAAATACCTCAACAGCAGTTTTATCTATAGTCAATCAGACTTCTTATCACCTCAGTCATGTCAGTAAACAGACATTCACCGTTTGGTAAACAGACATTCACCGTTTGGTGGGGTTTTAACCAGCCTGATATCTTTATTTATTGTTTTCACACACACACACACACACGATATATATATATATATATATATATATATATATATAGCTTCCATGCTATATATAGCTTCCATATATCCTATATATATATATATTGCATCTCATATAGTGACAATACAGACATATACATATTTATCTCTCTCTATGTCTACCTACCTATCATTCATTCCATTTAAAAGAAAAGGCTGTGCACTTCATGAGGATTTTAGGTTTAAGGATTTTGGTTTGTTAGTTTTGCTACTTTTGTGTTTGTTTGCTTTTGGTGTCCTTTAATGAATGAGTTGGGTGGAGTAAAGTTCATCAGCTCATCGGTGCTGTAAGCCTTGACCAAATAAACCCATCTGCTACTCTTCCATAGCAATAATTAGATTGTCCTGTGTCGGTTTTGTGATAAGGATAACGTTCAAGTCAATTGAAAGTAAATGATTCGAGCAACAATGGACACCCACCTGGAAACCAGTGGGGCGACTACTGGGGGGCCCCGGACCACAGATTGAAAATCCCCGCTGCTGGATGTCCGTGCAGGGGGTGGGGGAGAGGCCAGCACGCAGCCAGCCACTTAAGGAAGACGGCTAGTGGAGCAAAATATTCATCCCTATTTAACATGTCAATCAGGATTAATGTGCTTTCAAAGCTCTCAGTGAGGCTCGCCCAGGTCCCGCTGGACGCATCGCAGCCGGGTTAGAGGCGGTGATAAAAGGCAGGAAGAGAATAAGAAGACCTCTGCAGAGCCCGGGGCTCCAGTAGCGCACAGCGCGGCGCGGCGCTCACACCTCTCCGCGTCTCCTCCGCTAGTTGACAGCCATGATGATCGATCGCTCACACACTCCGACAGCGTGATGCACGTCGGCTGATATGTCAGAGCCCCTTCGAGTCGGCCAGCTCTGCTTGTCCAGTGTTTTTCCTCTGTCTCCTGCAGCCGCCAGCGAGGCTGCAGATGACATTTGCGTGCTCGCTCTTCGCTCTTCCACAGGAGAACCAGTTGTGAACTTTCTGCAGTGAACTTGTGACACCGGCGATGATGGACCTCCTGGGAGCCTGTCGCATGCTGCTTTTCCCGGTCCAAATGCTGTACCATGTCATCAGCGCAAGTTTGTCTTGGCTCTTACCAAGCAGAAGCAAAGACCTGAGCAGGGAGGTGGTTTTGATCACCGGGGGAGGACGAGGCATCGGGCGTCACCTGGCCAAAGAGTTCGCCAAGCAGGGGGCCAAAAAGGTAAATCCACTCAACTGGTGACAACTTGTTGCGCCTCACCCATGCGAGCCGTTATTAGGACTGTGTTCAGACAGTTTGTGATCACTCGCACGCGCACGCGCCTTCTTCAGTCCTGTCCAAAGCGTCCATCCTGCCTGAAGTGTTGCTCTGCTGCTCCATGCGTGAAGGTGCCTTCACTTTTACGTAGCAAAGCTACCTGGAGATGTTGGCCTCACCTGTAGTTCAGGTATTGCTCAATAACTGGGGTGAAGCCGCAGCAGCAGCAGCCCTGACAGCTACTTGATGGCTTTAAACTCTTTTCTGTTGAGGAAAGTCTTCTGTTCAAACGTTTGTGTGCAAAGGTTTCCGATAACTCTTAACTTACACATGTGGCTGAGATCTATATGTGGAATTCCTGCAATACCGAATAACCCCAACAGTTCCTGAGGACCAGGTTCCAGGCCCATCAAAGGGCAGCAGATCAAAACCTTTGGAATGAGAAATGACTTTTTTGATTCAGTGAGATTATTATTGTTTATTTAACCTGATTGAAAGCTTAATTTTGCCTAGCTGCTGTCGTTCTAACATGTAGCACTGTTTATATATTGATTTTCACTTCCTGGCTTGGACTGACTCAATACATGTTTTGCTTCATAGCCTCAAAAGTTCATATTGATATTTTCACTTGAAATCATCCATGAAGAAGTCCTGCCAGCGTCAGTCACTTCATCCATCAGGAGCATGGCGCCTCCCCGCCCTCGCCATTCCTCACCCCCTTAACAAGGAGCTGCCGTTAGGGTCCATCAGACAGACACAGACAGTCTGTGCCATCACCTTCTGCTCTTCACGTGGGTGAAGTTGGAGATGACACAGCTGAGTGCCTGACGAGCCGCTGGTGTCCCTTTAGCAGCAGCGTGTTCCTCCTGAGGAGCTCTATTTTTGTTCACCTCAGGCGGGAGCCGTCATTACGCGGTGAATAAAACGAGTGATTCTCCTGGTGGGAAAGCTGCTGCTCGTAATTATACGTATGTGGGTGACACAGCCTCATCTCAGATACCCTGTTAAGTATTTAGTAGCGTCAAATGATTGCTTAAAGCTCGGTGAAATGCTAACTGTCTGCCACTGCCTTTCAATGAAGTCTCCACAGGGAAGGAAGAGAAGAAACAGGCAGCTTTTTAAAGAACTTCATGCAGCTGCACAACAAAGGTTGTGGCCATGCTTTTCATCACTCTATTGTTGGTGTTGTCAAGGTGTGAAGGCTTTGAAGACGACACCTTTAGTAACGTGTATGACATCTAGTCTGTCCTAAAGAGATGCTAAAAGGAAGTAGGGCGGTAATTATGAATATCCTCTGCGAACTTTCACTCACCCCAATTCAAGCCCTTGTGTTATTGGCGAGGGGGATTTGAAATTCTCTGACTGTGTGCTGGTGATTTCATAGCATGAGAAAGACTAACCTCAGTGGTCATGAAAAGAATTTAGTGAGGAGGAGGAGGAGGAGCTGGGCTTTTGGAAGTGAAGTGAGGGCCGTGGTGTGCTGATCGAGGGAGCTGTTACAGAACATAGATCTAAACCAATAACCCAGACCAGAGTCAATTCACAAAGGGCTCCCAAGGTCAAGGCACTGTCAGAGGTCTTTCATAACAATTCCAGTAAACAGCTGACAGGCTGCATGTCTTCAAATTTCCTTCCAAATCCTTTTGCCAAGCGGGGAAACAACTCTAGGAAAAGGTGTTTGCAAAAAAACACTGATTATACGTGCTTGTTAACTTGAAAAGATCACTGCCGGAAGGAAAGTTCAAACCAAAGCACTGATAAGAGGTTTCTCTGTGCATGTGCAGGAGGCGGGAAGCACAGCGCTCCCAGCTGGGTATTGCCCTGCAGCTGACCTTGTGGTCTGGGCAGTAATTAGACAGCAGCAGGCGACTGCCTCCTGAACTCCTGCTGCCCCTGCTGTGTGTTACCCCTGTGCTCACCCATACAATGGGTGTGAAAAGGAGGCTTCCTACCCACCCATACATTCAGATCGGAGAGATAGAGTATCACTGTAATTCAGCTGCGGCTCCCAGCGACACGCAAACACACACTCCAGCCAGGATTGAGTAGCATGGAGACGCTGTCAGAGTTTTAGCCTGCAGCTCTGTGACATCAGTCTGCTGAGCAGCTCGCTGTTACTTCAACCTCAGCTTGTCAGATAATTAACAAGAAAAGTCACTTTCACAAACAGATAAGAAATTTGTGTTCTTTTTTTTTTTTTTCCCTAATAACGTGGCCAGTGCTTGATTGTTGTGTGTGAATGTGACAGATTGAGTGCTGGCTTTAATGAGAGCTGTCAGCTCTGTTTGCGATGCTAAAATCCTATTAAAAGCTTTGACTTGTGTTTAAAGACCTGTCTTCTTTTGCTGATTTCTCCAGTTGCCTTGCAAATTAAGCATAAAAAAAAACCAGTCAAACTTGTCAAACAATGCATGGTCACAGAGGGAGCCAAGTTATTGTTCCTGGAGATCTGATAAGGCAATCAGGAACAAATTTCAGCCTGTAATCTTCAGCATCTCAAGAGTTTTGCTGTGTTGTTGTTTCTGTGTTTGACTCTATTAATTCCAGACATTTCCCCACATGCGGGTTGTGCCTTAAATCAACAGCAGCTCTGTGATTCAGAGGTTGTGCAAATGACCAGACTGTTATCAGCAGCCTGTTTGGCTGCAGATGATGGGCAGCTATTCTGGAATAGACTGGCAGCATCTCAAAGTGTCCTGATACAGCAACATGACAGGACCAATATGTGCGAAGGGAAATTGTTTGATCATCTGTTGTAATGGAAGGCCTGCAAGTGTCAGGAGACACACTCTCTTTTGTGTATCCATACACACACGAGCTTTGACTCTCCCATACGCGCCAACATTTAGCCGTAGACTTTATGCTCAAATATTAACCTTAGTCACGGGCAGCCAGCCAAGTCCCACACTGGCGTCCTCAGCACTTCACACACACACACTGTTTTCAGACTCCCCACTCAGGAATGACGGCGCTCATCTGCCCAACAGGCCGTGTAATCTCTTTGAGAATTTGTGTTTGAGAGATGAGCATGGCTCACCCCCTGATTTCATTACCTTTCGCTGACCCCAAAGACTGACAGATCTAATTGCCCAATCACTAGTCCCCCCTCCTCTCCCCAACCCCACCTTCCTTGCTCAAATGACTGGTTGAGATGGTTCATTCACACGGCAGCCCCCGAGCCTTTAATCTTCTTCAAAACCTATTTGCTGCAGTGAAAATGGCCTCGCTGTTCTCTGAATGAAAGAACGCTTCTGCACAATAATCTTCATCGTCTCATTGCCTGAAAATTGTGCAAACCACACACAATGTTTTGTCCATAGAGGACTGCAGACACAACCGGTTTTGTCCTTTAATGAGCACGTAGCTTCAGATGGTCAATATTTCCCTGCTAGTTTCCGGACTGAAAGTTTCTTGCTGTCTGCTAGGTGATCCTGTGGGGCCGAACGGAGAAGTGCCTCAAAGAAACGGCAGAAGAAATCGCTCTGTCGGGAACAGAGTGCCATTACTTTGTGTGTGATGTGGCCAATCGCGAGGAGGTTTACAAGCAAGCCAAAGTGATTAGAGAAAAGGTAGACCAGACTTTGATTTTCTTCTCTTTCCCGTCTGGCATATAGATTATGCACCATCAGAAATAAACAAATGCAACTGAAGGATCGCTGGAGCAGCATAATAACGTTATAAAGGCGAAGCGCAAAAGCATCTAAACTCTGCCAGTGGTGTTGATTGCGCAACCATGCTTCTTTATTTCAGGTGGGAGATGTTACAGTCTTGGTGAACAATGCAGCTGTGGTCCACGGGAAAAGCTTGATGGACAGCGACGATGACGCCCTTCTCAAATCTCAACACATCAACACCCTGGGACAGTTCTGGGTGAGACTCGCAGCAGTTCCAGCAGCCGGAAGCTTGCGTGGAATCTCTCCTGAGCTGATTGTCCTCATCATTTTCATTTTCCAGTTCTAGTCTGAGAGTATTTGTGGAAGGCAACCCCAAACCCGTCAATCATGACTCTTATTATGGAGTAATAACTTGGCATTTTTAAATTGCTTCCTCTAGCACCTGAACCTTCAGAAGGATTTGAAAGTCTTCTATTTCTGGGGGTGGGGGGATCAAAAGGCTGTCATGGCCAGTCAGAAATTCCATTATCAACCAAATGGAAATTGAAATTGAATCTTTTCCTCTGGTCTGTTCTTCTTAACCCCCTGAATATATTTCAGCTTTTATTTGTATGCTTTTCTCTCCCTTCTCTTTCTTCTTCTCCTTCATTTACCCTCTATTCTTTTCTCATTCCAGACAACAAAGGCCTTCCTCCCTCGCATGCTTGAGCTGCAGCACGGCCATGTTGTCTGCATAAATTCCATCCTGTCCCAGTCTCCCATCCCTGGGGTTATCGATTACTGCACCTCCAAGTCGTCATCGCTGGCCTTCATGGAGAGCCTGACACTGGGTCTCTTGGACTGTCCAGGGGTTGGCTGCACCACCGTGCTTCCTTTCCACACCAGTACTGAGATGTTCCAGGGCATGAGAGTCAGGTATGCTCAACTCTTTGTCCTGACAAGTCCTCTGTATGTAATGTACTGGAAAACATTCAGCCTGCAGATCTGAAGTGGTTTCCTGCATACACGCTGTTTGGATATTTCAGTCAAGTCAAGTCAACTTTATTTGTCAGATATGCTACACATGCACGACATACAGCATAACTGAAATTACAGTCCTCTCGGTGCAGCAAAGAAATAAATAAATAAAACTACTATAACTGCTTTAACTAAACTAAAAAAACTACAATTAACAATAACAAATTAACAATTAGCAATTAAATTAACAATAAATGTAACAATGTATTAATAATTAACAAAGCACTTTGCCTGTTTTCAATTATAATTCTGGTTTTGTTGGGAATCACATCAGGATGAGCTTGCCATTCATGGTCACTAAAGTGCCTAGCTTTATTTGTTTTTGTGCCTTTAAACACATTTGTTTTATTTTGTAGGTTTCCCCAGCTCTTTCCACCTCTCAGACCAGAGGTTGTCGCTCAGAGGACTGTGGAGGCAGTCAGAGCTGACAAGGCTTTTCTGTACCTGCCTTGGACGATGCACGCCCTTGTCATCCTTAAAAGGTAAATAAAAAAATAATGTACAGATAGATAGATTTCTCTTTTATATCTTTCAGTAGAATTATCGCTGTTTGGTTATTAATATAATGTTTTCTGGTATTTCTGTACTTTTTAGCTTCATGCCACAAGCTGCACTTGAAGAGATCCACAGGTTTTCTGGGTGTTATACCTGCATGAACACATTCAAAGGGAGGACATGAACCCTGTCTGGGGTGAAAACCACCTCAACCGCTTGCAGGTGGATGAGGGAATGGATCATAACACACCAGCGCAGGAGACCCCATTTTAATATGAGACACTTTGGGAATATGCCAGGTGGCATCTGCAAGTAGAATTAATAGAGAAACTCCAAGATAAAGGTGTATGTGTGTGTGTGTGTGTGTGTGTGTGTGTGTGTGTGTTATGAAGAAATCGATGCCTTTCTTGTTTTGAACAGAAGCCATGTGTAGGTTTGTGCAAGTAGTTATTCTGTAAGAATTTTTTAAAATCTGTTTCTAAACTTAATTTTTATGCTCTTTTAATGTCTTTGCATCAGGCCAAGATAATAAAACAGAGTTTTAGATATGCGCCCTGCTACTTTGCTCATGATACAAGTGGAAAGTTTAAGATGTACATTGTTTTATGTCTGGCTTTTGATTCTCCACACAGAGTAATAACAGCATTTACCCCGAGTAAGAGACCAGTGACAATAAACATGCTTGAAAGGAGGGTATTATTTTTATTTTTATTATTATTATTATTATTACTTGGTCTATTCTACCTGATAAAATTGCTGGAGAGTGGTGCAATTCTCTATATTTAATGTACTCAACTCATAATGGATAAACAATAAAGAACAGCAGTGGAGGATTAAAGAGTTAAAATAACTTATGTTTTTACTTGTTATTAAAATGAAAATATACTACACCAGATTCAGTTTTGGTGGTTATTTTATTCTCATACAATCAGTCAATATTTGAGTTTTCTTTTACAGTTGAATACAACTACTTCACTCAGTAGTTTAATTAGGATTATTAGGATTGTACGGTAATAAAAAGGATCGATTTTGTTGTTTATCATATGTAGAATATTGTGTTTTCATCCACTGTTCAGAGTTTTCTGGTGTCATGACCTCCTCGGCAGTTATCATTATTTTTCTAGTGCTCCATAAGGGAAAAAAAAAACTTCCACTTCTAGAACACTAGTGTATATTTTCATAGACGCGCAGTTCTGACAAGTTCTGCATCAGTTACCCAATGTGTCATTACAATTTAGTAACTTGTGTGAGAACAGGCTGTCTGTCAAAAAAAATATATTTTTTGCACATGCATACGCAATCTAAGAGGCATTTTTTAATGCAAAATAAAAAGCGGTTTGTTCTGTCTACTGCCAAGGACACTGAGTACTGATAAACACTGAAAAGGCTTTAAGTCATCACCGGTGCTGACTCACCGGTGCTGACTTCTAACTACTTCATCTCTCATGCTGCCCTGTTAAACAGGGATCGTCAAATGTGTTTAACTACAGTAGTTGAACAGAAAATTGAGAACTGTGAAATTTTTGCAATGCTCAACGGCAGTTTTAGCATATATAAATATAAATATCACTTTATTAAAACACCATATCAGCTTGTATCATTGTTTAAAGTTACATTTAAGTCTTTCAGCAGATGCTCTGCAGTGAGAGACGCAATCAAGCCACTGTGCAATTGACACCTAAATTACTACCTTCCAGTCCTAAACTATCGAGTACAAGTGCAACTACCAACTAGCAGTGCAGAACTATGGAGAAGGAGCAAAGAGGGAGATAAACAGGAGAGACAGAGCGAGGAGGAGAAAGATAAGTGCTGTCAGGAGAACAGTTGTGCCTTCAAGAGCTTTTTGAAGGAGTAGAGGGTTGCCCCTGCTCTGACAGGGTTCCGGAGGTTGTTCCATCGTTGGGGAACAAGGTGTGAGGAGAATATTGCAGTACCTGTGCAGGCGGCTTTGCCAGACAGCGTTCGTTTGTGGAAGGCAGAACGGAGATTGTTCAAGTGAGAGGCAGCAGATCCAGCCAGTACCCAGTAGGTCTGTATGAGTCACAAGCAACTTGAGCTTTGTGCGGGCAGCTACGAGTAGCCGGTGGAGCTCGATCAGCAGTGCAATGTTGTGCAGTAGTCCATGGGGGAGATCACCAGTAGCATTAGCATGTCACTGGCACCAGTACCAGTGGCATGCTAGGAACATGCTGGGAAAAACATGTTAGCCTCATTGTTCTGATGCAGGACTGTGAGACCAAGGCTACATGATCAAAGAAACTCAACTGATCATCCATCATGATTCAAGATTTGGAACAGCCTCGGTAGGAGCAAGAGACAAGGTGTCAATTTTGATGTCAATGTTGTTGTTGTTGTATTTAATGGATTGGTTGGTTGGGAAAACTAGGAGCTCAATTTTAGCAGGGTTAGGTTGGGGGCTGGTGGTCCTGCATCTATGCAGATATGTCCCAGAGACAGTTTGAGAGCTTGTCGGAGGCTCAGGGCTCATCCGGAGGAAATGACAGATACAGTTGGTGTCATGAGCATAGCAGTGGCCCCAACGAGGTTGTATATATGGCAAACAGCAGCTGCCCCAGCACCGATCCTTGGGGGACCACAGTGGAGAGGTAGTGAAGGGCCAAACGCTGACCTTGCCAGGACACCCTAGGCCAGGGCCTGCCCTAGGCCCAGATAGGTTAGATTCAAATTGGGAAAGTATACTGCCAATGATGCCCATACCAGAGAAAATGAGAGGAGGATAGGCTGTTTGAATGTTTCCAATGCAGCTACTAAGTCAAGCAAAACGAGAACCGAAGACCAAAGTCAGGCCACCTTAAGCAGTTGAGTTACAGACATCAGGACCGTTTCCCTGGAGTGGACACTCTTGAAACCAGACTGGTTCAGGACAAAGAGGGGATTCCTTAGCTCAGTGATCAAAACTGCCCACAAAGTGGTCTCGGACAGGAATAGCAGAAGAGAGTTTGGGCAATAGTTTCTCATTTGAGTTGAATTGAGGGAAAACTTCTTGAGCAGTGGTGTAACCTGAGCTAATTTGAATGTGGATGGAAAAATGCCAGTGTAGAAGGAAGAGTTGATCATGTGAGTGACTGCTGGGGTGATGGTGATATCAGTTACTGTCGGAAGGTGGTTGGGATGGCAAAGAGGGACGGTAGAGACCGGTAGCTTTCACGATCTTCAGGTGTGCTGGAATCTCGCCATTTTTCGCTCTCCTGCTCTGAGATTGGTGTGCAGTATTCAGAGGGTGTCATCAGCTGTGGCCGTGGCTGTATGGACCGAGCAGGCCTGGTGGATGGAGTACACAGACTATCCAGGGATTATTTTAGAGTGGAGCAAATTGTATGGGCGCTATCATTAACCTCTAGAGAGAGGAAGGTGCTGGAAATGGGCAGATCATCAACTGCAAAAAAAGTAATTCATTACTTTTAAACCGGTTCATACTGTTTCCTCACAGTAGAAAGGTCTCAGATGTTTGTCATGTTTTTTCTATGTGTTACATGCATCTGTTGAGGAATCAGTCTGACTGTAATAACCACACAAAACAGTATATAATGCTGAGGCATCCAGCTATAAAATCTGGGCTCTTGATGCCCTTTGGTCAGACATATCTCACAAACCTTCATTTAGTATATCCCAAGGAACCGTAAATGCCCCTCTGAGCTCTCGCAGTAGAGCAGCCATTGTGATCAAAAGGTGACCCCTTGTTGAGCGTGAATTGACCAGTTCTGCAGAGTGAACTCTGCTTCGCTTCAGTGGCCTGTTTCTCATTCATTTAGTGGGCTGTTGTGAAACAAAGAGAGAAGAAGCAAGTTAGGATGAAAACAAGGCAAGGAGGCATGCACTTCACATATTATGGAAGAGGAGGGCTGAAATGGATGGAAGTCTCACTAGGCCGGTTCAGCGCAAGGTTAGCCAAATACTGAATAAATCAAAGTGGGCTTGGAAAGATTTTTCCCGGCTGAGGGCGCTCAGCTCCAGGATGACTGACCAGCCACAGGTGGAAATAGAAGAACTAAGGTTTGGTCTGATGGGAAAGATCACAGCAGTCTTGGTTTTGAATTCCCAGGTGTTTCAAAGGCATATTTCACTTTTATTTTGGGCTCCACTTTCGTTGTAAAACATGCATTTAGAGCTCTTCAGCAGCATTTTCTTTCTCGCAGGCTTATCAGAGTTGTTGATGATTTACACATAAAAAAATAATCAAAAACACATACATATTTTGCTCATTTGTGTAAGAATTGAGGTACTACTAGCCTGATTTGCACCACTTTTTGAACATCATCTTTGCTTTATACTTGTTATAATGAGGGTAACTGACCACATATACGTATGCTTCTTTTAAAAGTAAAAAATGTTTTTTCTGAAATGTGTCCACATTCTTTTTTGCAACTTTCCCCTTAAATATCTTTCCCCTTAAATATCTTCAAAATAGAGTTATGCATGCATTAACAGGAATAACATTTTTAAAAATGAAATGAAATCCCAGGTCCTGAGCCGATACAAGGCTCACAAATGACTGGCTCACAAAACTTGATTCTACATTATAGTTTTACTTTTAATCTACAAACAAATATATATTTAAACATCACATAAGAAAAAAAAAGAATAAACTTTATCACTGCCTTTAATACCAAGCACAAATATGTTCAAAGAACTCATCATCATCAATAAACCGTAGTTTTGCTGTTTCTTCCTGAGTAATTCCTCTTTTCTAACTCCAGCCCTCTATAGAAGAGACCAACAGAACTGAGAGTATTTTTCCTCTATGATATCCAACCATTTGTAATTCCAACACAGGGGATTGGAAAGTCTGCCTCCAATGATCCGTTAAATATATGAGTCTGGATCTGGACTCCTTCGGCTCCTAGTGCGATGATGCTGAACGCATGTAAAAGCCCTGCCAGCACAGGATTCTGTCAGTATTCCTATCACACACGCTTATGGATCCTGTGACTCCCAATTTCCTGGCTGCTGGTTTGGTGGGACTGAGCCTTAATATACTTTTTCTTCTTCCTGTGTTTGACTTTAAATGTATTTGACATCTACAGAGTGGGGCCGATGCTGCTGTCTTTTGTATCTTAATTTGAACTAAGGCTCTAAAGAAATGCCTGACTAAATACAATGATGCACTGCTATCAGGGTAGCGGGTAACTGTAATCAAGGCCAGAAGGCCGGGAGTCCGGCTAATCAGCAGATACTGCCTGGAGTATGGAGCTGAATGAGCCTGAACCCAGGGGCAACATGAGGGTAAAGGAGAAGAGTTCAGCAAGGCAAGGTGTGATGTGTTACAGGCTCTAATCCACTTGCTTCAGACAGCACAGTTTTGCTGCTGTGCACATCCATCACAGGGTAGGTAGTTTGATAAAAGGGCTTAAGTCTAACCCACAACAAGGGGCCAGCCGAGAAGCCTCAGTTGACCTGTCAACTGTAAGAGTTATTATACACTATGGGGTTAAAGGTCAAAGGGAGCAGCAAGCGCAGGGGCGTCAGTCTTCAGAGTAAAGAGGTGAGTAAAGGACTGCAGAAAATTAGCTGCACTTCATTCATGACTGAGCAACAAATTAGACTTGGAGGAACATGATAATGTCAGAGTGTTTGACTGTCTCCATGCAGAAAAGGACTCATGCTTCATGATGTTGCAATTTACTTTTACAATGCATTTTTTTTAACGGGTGTATAACCGGTGTTTTAAAATTGCAGTCAATAGTTGGTGCTACGGGCAGAAAAAAAAAGAAATCATCTCCTCACTGAATATTAGCTGTATCGAATAACTCTCTTTCCTCCATTCCATGTTTTTATTTTCCTCTCCTCCACCTGTTAGTGTACTGCATCACAATTTTTAGCTTGTAGTACATACATGCACGTGTGTGTGTGTGTGTGTGTGTGTGTATGTGTGTGTGTGTGTGTGTGTGTACAGCTTTTCCAAAGTCCTTCAGGACTCACAAAAACAATCCCTTCAGGTCATACACCTGCAGCGAGAAGCTCAGAGAGCTCTGTTTCACACGTGGTTGCCAGTGTTGTGCTTTTACGCAGAGAGAATGTGGGAGGCCGCTCTGAGGGACAAACAAAGCAAAGGAAAGGCTGCTTTTCACTGAGGAAGGGTGTGGGAGGCTGAAAACATATGCGTGGATGGGCTCAGTATAAAGCCCACTAGGCATCGTGTCAGGAGACACTGCGTTTCAAAATGTTGTTCCCAGATGGACGGCCCTAGTCAGATTTATTTCTTGCAGAGAAGCTTCCTTGTGGATTACGCAACAGTGTCACAGCATGAAGTGAACTCTTTGGCTCTGTCTGTTGCCAGCCTGCCTTGCTCAAGGTGAATCAGATGTGGGTCAGAGAGAGGACACTGTCCTCTCGATGACCTCATCTGAAATCTAGAGCAGATATCCAAAGCTTATATAACTGGTTCAGGAATGCTCCAATCCTGACAAAACAAAGGGGGACGTTGGATGGTCGCAGTCTTATAATACTGATGTGCACGAATTAGAAAAACAAAAACTAAATACCAAGCATAGTCTCAAAGTTTTTACAGAGCTATCTTACAAACCATTCTCCCAAACTGTGTGTGCGTGTGTGTGTGTGTGTGTGTGTGTGTGTGTGTGTGTGTGTGTGTGTGTAAGCAGATATGCAAGTCACATGACCAGAGTTGGCAGCATTTGAACTACACCTGAACTTAGATAAATGGAACCAGACCAGCACACAGTTTGCGTCAGGATGAAAGCATCCCTCCGGAGAGCAGTTCCTGCAGTATCTGAGTGAGGATGTGGGTTATTAAGCAGCACACACAGAGCACAAAAGCGCTTCTCTGAATGTTTGAGTCAGCACGGACGTGATGAACCTCTGGCCTCTCAGAGGTGCAATCCTCCTTTAGCTCTGCTAATGTGGGGCAAACACCTTTGGTAGAGTCCCTCATCGTATCCTTTATGGCAGCATTTTCCCAAGCACATCAAACCAGTTCATGTTGCTCAAATCTCTGAAAGCTGGCTTGGTAATAGGAAGCTGTGAAATGAAAATGCTTTTCTGAGAGCGTCCACACATGGCCAGGTACGTTCACGTAGCACATCGATGTTGCTGTGCTCTGCAATCAAAGAGAAACTGAAGGAGAAAAAGAGAAATAGGCAGTTTGTGTTTGTAACCTTAGCACAGGAGTGAGTAATAGCCTGCTCACACTGCTGAGGTGTAAGGGCTGCTGGGAATCCATGTTTGTGTGTGTGTGTGTGTGGGGGGGGGGGGGGGGTTCACACATCCTGCTGCAATTAGCCTGTAAAAGGACAAATAAAACAATTCAGCAAACTGCTGAGAAAATGTCCAATGTTTCCATGCAATGACGCCTTACTTTTGGGATAATGTGTCAAACTCATTTTGCACAGGTTATTAAACACACATGTTTGATCCCTATTTTAGTTTTAGTAATACATTATTAGCTTTATGCCATGAAGTTAGCCATGGAAGCATATAGAGACTTTTCTTTAGGAAATTCCATTGATTACTTAGATTAATTAGATAATTAGGTTGTCGGAAAAAAAGATTGCTTAATGTGCGATAAACTGTTTGTCTCCTGCTACAGATGAGTTTGCATGAACTAATATAATCCAAACAGCCTTCTCTCTCTTCTTCTTCTCTCTCCTGCCACTGGTCTGCTGGTCTGTTTGGATGAGCCAGGTTGCACTTAGACTGAACTGAGCATCAGAGTTCCAACATCTGGCTTGTATCTACAGTTTACGGTAATTTAGATGCAGTTGATGGTTTCCAGTAGATCCACAAAGAGTGAATTGTTCTGGGTTTGGCCCTTGTCTGACTTGGAATTGAAGGGCGTGGTGCTCTGGCGCCTGACTGCCACAGCTGGGCCTGTCTGTCAAATCCTCATGTGTCACACAGGTCTGAGTTATCCCCAGCAGGAGAGTTTCAGCGAAGGTTCGGGTGGTCGCCAAATGACTGGAGGGGCTTTGATGAAACATGAGAAGTGGCTATTGGGGCTAAATCACCATCACATTACATGAAAAACCAAGTCTTGGAAATGAAATGTCACGTTTGACAGCGTTTCTTCTCCTGAGGAATATTCTCACTTTTCTTTTTCAGGGGCTGGGAGATGACAAACACTTGCCTCAGCAAGCTCAACCGCACTGCGGCGCCTCCCCTCCCCCACCAAGGTCCCACACTACACTGCAAGTTTGACAATTGGGTTCAACAGTAGGTCAAGCTCTGGGTTTGACAATGGGCCAAGCAGTCTTCAATGGGAGGAAAGCAGACAGCTTTCCCACAAAGAGCTCGCTCACAGAGAGGCGATTCTGGCTTAGTGGCCTCTGCTAGTTAAATTACACTGACTGGCATTCAAGAACAGCCTTCTTACTGTAGCCCACTTCATGCATGCATGTCAGAGGAGCTTCAGACCAGGGCTTTCTACACATCTGTATGGAACCACAGGCGTTTCCACAGGTGACATAGACACCAAATCTGAGATATTTGGATGCTTGAGTGAGGTGAGAGTCACCAGTGGACAGAGACTCTGGACGAACTGTCTCCTGGATCTGTGTGATCGTTTCAGTCAGAAACTCTTGGATTGGTTCATCTCTCCTTGGTGGAGGATAAATGGTCATCCCACTGTTTTGCACGCTGCTGGCTGTCCTGAGACATGAAGAGCCTGGAGCAGAAAGCCATCAGGACTTCAGGATTCCACAGTGAAAAAGGAAGGACACATACAATCATATGAACTCATGTTCAAATCAAAACTTGTCAAAAGTGTTGTTCTCATAGGCTTCATGCAGAGCTCCACAAAGTAACCTACACACACACACACACACACACACCCACACACACACACACACACACACACGCATAGCAAAAGTCCTCATAAGAATTTCTACTTGTGTGCTGGTGTGTTGTTGCTGCTCCTTATTTATTATTTCCACATTTTGCAATGTCCAGTTGAGGTTTGTGGATGCTTCTTTTCTCCACTAGTGTTAAAGCTGCTGTGGGGTCTGGCTGGGATTCATTAAAGATTTCACAGCAAACATGATGTCTTCAGTCGTGTTTATTGTCATTTTCTTCAGGCCATCTCATCAGTAATGCGGGTGTATTTTAGATAAAGCTATTTGTGTACACATGTACAAAAAGGTTTTTACCCATGATATGTAAGTCCTGTCTCTAAAGTACATCTTGATGTCCTCATTTTGCAGGTATTTGTAACGGTGCGTGAGTATTTCGGTGTTGCTCTGAGCATGCTGGTGTTCTGCTGGCCAGCGCTGACTGAGGGACATGGATCTTGCACACTGAGTGTGTGAACTCTGGCTGAACCCCTGGGTGTACTGTTTCAGGCACGCTCTGACAACCTCGCCCCAACGACCCGGCTCGCGACTGCACAGTTCACAGGGAGGTCCTCTGCTCAGGCAACGCCATCCCCCCACCTATCCTGCTCCCAACTCCTTCACTCCCTCCTCTCTTTCCCCTTGAGTTCCCCCTGTACCCTCCTTCACCTCTCTATTCCACCCTCCCTCTTGTCTCAACTTTCTCCATATCTCCTTCCATGCTGTTATTTAACACAAACTTTCCGGCTTTCTTTTCTCTCTCTAAGCATTTCTATGACACTGTTGTCAGCAGAACAGAAACGGAAAGCTTGCGTCCACAGACACGGGGCCCAGCCGGTCTGCCAACTGCAACAGACTGGTTTTGGAATTCCACAACATCCTGATCAGGCCTGTTTAATCAGCTGCTTTGTAGATGGGGGACTGGCAAAAACAACAGATTTGAAAGCAACAACATTCCAGACAGAAAACTAAAATACCACAAATTACATTCTCGTCCTTTATTAAAGAGTCTGATTGATGTCAAGGACATATTCACATATGTGCTCCACATGTTTAATGATTACATTAAACTGGAAAACTACTATTAGCTCACATTGACTCACCGGTTCAAGTGCAATTTTCCGTAATACTTTCACATAAATTTACACAATGATATAGTTAAAATGTGTCCTGTCTGTTGTGGTGTGGAGTCACTGATGTCTTTCCTTTGTGATGTAAAATGATTCTAAATATAAACCCTTATTAACACAGTTAAAATGTTCCTTTCAACACTTAAAAATGAAGACTTGTGGCTCAAAAACACTTTCCTCTGTCAGGAAGTCACGGATCATTTCCACATAACCGTCACTGATTTTGGTGTTGTAGGCCAGCAAATTCAATGATGCTGACCTGTGACTGACTGCTTCTGGCTTATAAACTGAAACTGGCAGTTTAGAGGAGGAGCACAGTTGAGAAGGAGAAGTTTTTCAGTATAATTGCTCCTCTAAACAATGTCACGCAGCGCAGAGAGGGAAAACAAGCTGCTGCTTTCAGTGGGACTGATGCACCCTCGTGGCCACCCGATGTGATTGGAAGCAAACAAACACTTCATAAATCTCTAAAGTATTCCATCTCTATCAAGGGTGCCTTGTGCCGTGTCATAGGTCCTCAAGCCCCTCGCTGCTGATCAGCCCACCACTCATCTCATTAACTCCCTGCCAACCTGTCCCTAACCCCTGGTAAAGGCTTTACTCTTGACATTATGGGAGGTTCCACTTATCCACTCAAAAGACACATGCTGTGCAGCCTGTGCAAACTGCCTGATTAGTTGGCCACCCCTGACTTGCTGTTTGGTCTGTGAGTGTCGAATGATAGATTGTCCTCATTTGTCTTTTTCAGAACGCAGCACAGACTTGTGTGCTCCATCTGCACGGTTGCACATCCACCTGGTGTTGTTTGAAGTTCACTGATGAACAGCCATGAGGACAGGAAGGGGTGAATAAAGAAACGGTTTGCTAAAAGTGAAAGTCACCCATAGAAGTCTGTACTTTGTTTTGATATTCGTTATTGGTCATATACAAGTAACTGTATCAATAAATCAGTTTAAATGTAGATTTTAAAATCTCTTTGATACGCTACTTGATACTATTTTACGTGGTCTGCTTCCAGCGTTGTGACCAACAGGGCGTGGTTTTGTAAAGTTTGTGGGTTCAGTACTAATTTTGCATCCGGTCGATGCATGGGCATGTGAGCATTTCAAGGCAAGTCTTCATCTGAGTGTCAAGAAGATATTTATAGGAGAAAATAGTTCTCCTCACCCTCCCACCCTCAGACTGACCTCTGTTTACCCAGGCCATGCCCTCATTCCCCGCACACCACGCAGAACTCCTGCTGGAATTGGGTTTGTGTTACATGGCCCCCGGGGGGGGCTTGCAGCAGGGGCTGGAGGCCGTCAAGCGCAGGCCCCTTCAGCCATGGACAGCTCCTCCGCTCTCGCAGAGTCAGCGAGGGAAAGACCTGAACTTGGAATGACCCCAGTAAGCAAAGTCCCCCATGGGTTCATCCGCAGGCCAAAGCTCCGGTTCCCCTCACCCTTAAATTTTCCTGCTCTTCTCTTTTTTTGGACCTGTTTTTCCAACTAGACCAATACATTTTCCAGAGAGGTATCACACCACCCCCATCCAGTCCTGCTTCAATTCTCACTTCCTCACACACAATCACCACCGCCCCCTCCCCCCCTCAACTCTCCTGGAGACACTCACCTTCTTCACTCCTCTGGCCCTTCACAAAAGTAAAAGCCTTTTATGTTTACAGCCCTCCATATGTTTCCTCTTCTTTGCACATACATGCTAAGATTGGGAGAGTTTATTGAGCCATAAGCCATAAGTAGGTCAGACTTTAAGACATTTCAAAAAGAAATAAGAATCTATGCTCATTTTGCAGATTGCTGTGACGACATTAGAATCATTAAAATAATGACTGTAACGGACAATGACTTCATTCTTCTTTCACAAGATTTTCTCTCTACTACATCACTGCTTCTAATGTATTATCTCAAAACTGAATGTAGCTATTTCTCCAAAATGTGACGTTAAGAAGCAAATGTTTTAATAACCATATGTGCTGGAAAAACAAAATGATCTCATTTGCAGCTATCGACACTGCCTCAGAAGTGAAGCTCAGACAGTTGGTGGACTTTTGAACTCAGCTATGAGCCTTAAGCAAAGTGGCTGGCAGAGAACTAGTGTGAGTACTGGAACTATAAACCCAGCTTCTGTGACGTCACCCATAAATTCTGCATACTGATGTCCATCATGTCTTTTATTGTCCACCTGTGTTGATTCTAGTGAATGGAGGTGCAGTAGATTTTATTTACTAGATGGTACTATTATTCTTTCTCAAGTATTGGAAAATATTCTAGAAAATGTGATGTTTATTAAAAGATGTTCATTTGCATATAGAATGTATTGGGCAGATAAATTATTTTCAGATATTATAATGTGCTACCTTAAATGTATGTTTGTATCACCACATATTTTTATGGTATTTTTCTGAATTTTGATTGGTTTAAATGACATCAGAGATGTAATAGGAAAAGGGGGAAATAACAAGAACAGAAGACCTCAACTCCAGTTGGGCCGTGATACTTGTGCGCCCCCGTGTGGTGCGATTCAATCATCGCATCAAAAAAGTGAAAAGTGACGCTCTGACGTTATTTAACCTTTATTTGAGAAGAAGTTACTTTAACACAGCATATACAAAAAGAACAAGTTGTTGAGAAACACACAGAAACACAACATAAATAAAGGGATAAAGTTAAATTATAAAGTTAGTAATAAGGTGTCTAACTACCGAAGTACACAGCAAAACAATACCTCAGGGAATAAATAGTCTGGTTCAGCAGCTGTTTACACCTGAGCAATGAGTTGTTTTTTTTTTATTTATTATTGAATATAGGGAGGTACGGTGCTAGGTGCTAAATGTGAGTTTTATTCCACAGAGAGACCCCTCTATATTTAATATTGTATTGCCCTCTAGTTGTTTAACATCGGGGCAGGTGAGGATGAGATGACTGTCTCACTGAAGAGTGTCTAATTGTCCAGTTGTAGTGACTGGATTTTGTACAGACGTATTGTAGGAAGTGGAGTGGTAGTGTAGAGCTTTGGTAAAGGTTTTTGTCAATAAAGATAGACATCTGCACATCAAAAATGGTTAATGGTTAATCTTTTGTTTTGTTTTTTATTGATTTTTGTAATAACACCCATTGACTTTATGACTTCAGCAGACACAGCACTTATTTGATCTTTCCAACAACATTTACAATTACACCGAGAAATCCAGCCGAGGAGACTTGATTGTTTTTATTACCTTGAATAGAAAGGTCAGCTTGTTCTGGGTCATATGTTTTTCCTTCCAGAGTATAATATGAATTTAGTTTTGTTTCATATTCAGTAATAATTTGTTCAATTGGAACCCAGTGGAAATGACAGAAAGATTATGATTGTGCTACAGATCTTTAATGTAGATCAGAAATAATAAAGGTCCAAGGATTGACCCATGAGCCACTCCACAGGTCAGTACAGCTCTGTTAGATTCACAGATTTTAACTAATGCAGATTGTGTTCTGTAATAAAATGGTTTTATACCTGTAATTCCTGGATTTCAATAGAGCATGGTGGAAGTAAATTACTTACCCATTAATGGGGTCAGTGTGGACCTCAGATCCATCGGCATTGGAGCTGAGGTGAGCTTTGTCTCGGTGACTTCTTTCACTCATACACACTATTAAAAATAAAAACTGCAAAGCACCTGATATTTAGCACTTATTTGATTTGGTAACTGTGTCGGCAACGTTTACAATTGAGTTCATGGTATTCACCCATGATTACAAGAATATGGTGGGGAACAAAAATCGGACTTTTTCAGCATAAACTGACAACTTTTGAGAACTTTATTTATTTATGCCTCGATGAAAGATCACCTTAAAATTCACACTATGCTATTACTGAGCAGGAATTATAATAAGTCAGATGCAATAGTGCAGAGTTGTCACTAGATGGCAATCTTGTTCACAATACGTAATTTAATATGTTAATATGTAATTTAATATTAACACTTTTTAAATTATTTTGTGACAATTTTGGGTAAAGGTTTTGTTTAGTATTACTTTTTAGACATATCTATGTATTCTAATGCAATCACAGCATATTGAAACTAAAAAAATATATATTTATTTAAATTTCTTTACATTTTGGGGGCCTGAACATGTTCAGAAACTCATAACTGATGTCCCATTTAACAGTAAGAAAGACTATTTTGCCAAAACCATAAACAATATTCACCTAGTTAGCCAAAGTTTGCACATCTCATTTGGCCTTTTTGCAAAAGTCTAAACAACATTCTACCTCACTAAAGCACATCTTTTCACTGTGATACACTTGTACTAATATCATGGTAGCCACCTGCCAGAAATTAAACACAGTTACATCACAGGTGTCATAGCTTTCATTCAACCACTCAAAACTGTTCACTTTGTTACATATTAGAATATCGCTAATATGATGAAACCAATAAGCCAGTTCAGAGTGTAAAGGTGGCATGGCTGAGTTGAACTCAGCCATGGAAAGGAAAGGAAGATGTGGTGTATGAGGAGGAAGAGCAAGACCAAGGACAGTAATTTCAGATAAAATCCATGCAGCTGTGATAGACACTGTTCTTGTTCATGGAATGACAATGAGAGAAGCAGGACAAAGATTTGGAGAGGCTAATGGGCCATTGTTGAAGTCCATATAACACCCAAAAACGTCTCGCATTTCTGGGTGGTCTTCGGAATATGAGTGAGTAGCAGGGTCGTGAGCAGGCAGAGCACCCTGTGTATGTCAGTTTTACAGCAGTGTCCTGACACTGGAGTGGTTCCACCTCAACCAGCAATGAATGAACGTTTGCCTTTGCAATTTTTCTCTGCATGGCAGTGGAAGGTGTATGACCGACAACCCTATACAAGGGAAATTCTCCTCCAGGCCTGTGGTGACATAGATGTGGAGTTCTGCCAAGGCTGGATCAGGCACATCAGAGGGTTTTCTCCCTGCTGCCTAGTGAGGGAGTCCTCTAGCCTGACCCTGAAGACTGATGCTGAGGCTGAATGAATAATTTCACTGTCATTTTACAGGTTACTGTATTTACAATGTGCTCTATTGTACTTTTTGTTTAAATTCAGTTTTTATCCTTTTACCTGCAGTGCATACCATAAGTATTGCTATTTAAACTGTTACTGAGTTTTTAACATTTTTTTTTTAAATTTTATAAATGAAAAACATTTCTTTTCTACAGCTACATGTCACTGTTTCCATTTTCTGATGTAATATTTAATGAATGCTCGGTAGTGTTCTAATTTTGGCTGGCTTGTTTGTTGATCTGAAACCATTGTTTGATTTGAACATATAAAACTGTTTTGAGGTCTTTGATTTTATTTAAGAGTCAGACGTTTTGTGAATATAGTTTGAAAATTGGGTCTCGTTTTTACAGTTTTGAGAAAAGGGTGGACAGTTTCAAGAAATGTGTCTTAGCACATGTGTAATTAATTAACTGTAATTAGGAAAGAAAAGCTGGAGCTGAGCAGGTTAGTGGGGCATAATGGATCAACAACATCCATTGAGTGACTGAAAAACAAATAAAATGGTTTATCTGTATGGTCTAGTACAGGGGTAGGCAATTATTTAGCCTGAAGGGCCACAATTGGTTTTAGATTGTGCTGAAGGGGCCGGCCAGGTGGTGCAGGAAACTAACCCCCCACATGAGGGTCAGAGGTTAGCTAAAAATCCTGCTTGATGGACTATTGACTGAGAAAATAGTTAGAAGAGCCTGTAAACTGGTCCAACTAGAGATGGATGATGAAGCTCCAGATGATGTTTGGCCCCACCTTCTTGAGATGCTGACATCTCTCTTAATTTGGCTTTTGGAGAAATGATTGTGAAGGCTCTGTGGGCCGGATTAAATAGTTTGCTGGGCCACGTGTGGCCCCCAGGCCTTAGTTTGCCCACCTCTGGCACAAGACTCACTATTTTTAAAACAATTGCTTTGATTTGGTTACATTAACAAGATGAAGCTGGATAAAGATCTTCAATCAGTTGTGGAAAAGACAGTAAGGGGAGGACAAGGACAGTTAGGTAGATGAGCTGGCTGGAGTCAGATGTGGAAGTCAGCACATCTCAGCGAGGGCTGCAGCAGATGGCACCCACTGCTACCACTGCTGCACTTCACATGAGATGACGCGTGAGGGGAAGCGAGACTGAGCAACCTTCACATCTGTTTTCCTTAGCTGAGGAGGAGGCGGATGGAACACTCACAGGAGAAGAGTATTTTGTTGTCATGTCATCCCACACTTTAAGAAGAGATGACACAAACCTAAGCACTGTAGGTCTGTGTTTTAACCAGTAGGAATTTCTGAGAATAGTAATCACTTTACGTCATAAATTAACTGCCCATGTAAATGTGCAGAAATTACAGTTCAAATTGTACAATATGAAAGAGTTAACAGACGTTTAACACTGAGAACCTGTCCTGGACCCTTCACACCAACGTAATAAACGGTTGTAATTACGTAGCTAAATATTTGCCACAAGCTCTACTCGTCCCTTAAGTAAAGGCTCTCTGAGACATCTGACCCATCGTACCGTCGTTTTGGGGCAAATGAGTCATAATGAATCTTTCTGCCTGTTTCATGCTCCAATTCACAGCAGGAATTTTTCAAAGTGTTTGCTTGAAATTCAGCTTCATCTGTAATCTTCATGAATCAATAGTCATTGAGCCTGGCCTCCTCCTCAGATAATCCAGACTGATGTGCAGGTCCCTCAGTCTTGTCAGGCATTATCAAAGAAGCCAGTAAGATAACTGGCACACAGCAGCTTTTTCTGACCCTCTTTATGTCACCTCAAAGCCAGAAGGTTGGGGGTTTGAATCTCAACTCCGGCCTTTCGGTGTGGAGTTTGCATGGTCTCCCTGTGCATGCGTGGGTTTTCCACAGTCCAAAGATGTGCTTGTTAGGTGAATGGAGGAGTCTAAATTGACCACAGGTGTGAGTGTGAGCGTGAGTGTGAGCGTGAATGGTTGTCTGTCTTTGTGTTACATTAGAAATGTTCAGGATGTTGTGAGCAACCACACATGATTAACTGGCAAAAGACAAGACACACATCAGGGTACAGGTGACAACAATTAGGGACGGACCAGAACAGAGGTGGGCTAACTAAGGCCCGGGTGCCACATGTGGCCCCATGAACTCTTTAATCCGGCCCGCAGAGCCTTCACAATCATTCCTCCAAAAGCCAAATGAAGAGGGTTTCAGCTTGATTGGTTAGAAAAAGGTTCAGACCCCCCCTTCAGCTAGCATGCTAACATGTCCTCTCAAGAAGGTGGGGCCAAACATCATGTGGAGCTTCATCATCCATCTCTAGTTGGACCAGTTTACAGGCTCTTATAACTATTTCCTCAATCAATAGTCCATCAAGCAGGATCTTTAGCTAACCTCTGATCCTCATTGGGGGGTTAGTTTCCTGCACCACCTGGCCGGCCCCTTCACCAAGATCTAGAACCCACTGTGGCCCTTCAGGCTAAATACAGCACAACAAGACACCTCTTGACACTTTTATTCTATATGAAAAGTGAATGAAGGCAAGCTAGACATTCTTTCCATCATCCCGCTACCCCTTCCGTCTGTTCACTGAGATTTCCAAAACTGCAGACCTCTTGCTGTGTCACCATGACAACCGAATGAGGTAAATAGTTGAATGAGAATCCTCATCACAACCACCATCCACCCTCAGAGTAATGAGTGTAGCAGTAAGCCAGACCATGCACAGATTTGGGAGGAGTGACTTCTGAGGTGGTGGCGTAGTGGTTCGCTCTCTCTTTCAGTTTCAGTTAGAGTTCCATCAAGGGTGAGGATTTTAACATCTTCAGCTGGACAAGCTCTCATGTGACATGGCATTCTCATCTTTTTACCAAACGTTACAGTTTAATTTCAGGGACACTAGATCTTCTATGCTTCATTAAACTCTGATAAAAACAATAGATTGGCTGAAGTTGAGAATATTTTAATGGTAAGACACCAATAATGATCAAATATATCAAACTGACACTGTTGGACGAACAAAGACAATTACAAAAACAATAGCTGTCGTGCTTTTTGTCACTTTTTGTTTGGGTTTCCATCTGAGTGAAGATTGTTTTGACACTCAGCAACGGATTTTCTGAGACTGTTATCGAACCACTTAGTGATTAAAATTTGGGTGGTCTAACGGAATCCTTTGACCACCTACAAGCCGTTTCCTGCATGTTCAGGATATGATGAAAGGCAAACATCCCAGTGTAACCTAAATGACTTCTGCAGTAAACTGTAAAGAGCAAGTCTGTTCTTTTGTCTCCTTATGGTGAAAACAGTTACAGTGAGAATAATACATATGTTATGCAGTGAAAGTAATTTAATTATTTTCTTTTACTTGATTTTTATTGCAACACTCATCTGCTACATTAATAAAGATTTATTTGTTCTTCAGTCCACGTAGTGTTGAAATATTGTTGACAATTTAGGATATTTTTTTTTTATTTTACAAATGGTTTACTTGATTGTGAATATTTTATAAATGCAAAGGTTGCTCTTCTCATTCACCTTGAGCGTGTTTACTGGTCTCATTTCTCGCCGGGTGACTCGACTCCTCACTGGAAACTTGCTGGTTCTCAGTACAGAAATCTGAGCTCCTCACACAGATTGGTCCAACTTTAAATGTACCTCCTGACTGAGTGACAAAGCAGGCAAACTGATTGTCTTTTTGCACATTTCCATCTCAAATAAATGAATTGGCCTTTCTGTTGCGTATATACAGTATGTATATAGATATATCTATATATCTATATACAATAAATCTTACTTTTCTTGTGTCTAGAGACACATAAAAAAAAAACAAAAAAGAAACACAGTAACATTAAAATAGCATGCATTTAAATGAATAGGAGGAAATAAAGGATTTGGTAACATTTGTTTGTTAATTGGAACTATATGTTAAACATCATCAGTGATTCCACATAATGCAGCCATTAGAAATTTATATGATTCTAAAAACTGTTGGTTTGTGTGGAGGTGGACGTTAAAGAGCCGGCTCTGTTTTTTAAGTTCTAAATGACATGAAAACTTTACTCAGCATATGAAAGCAAATGTTTTCATGAGCTGGAGAGGAAGATAATTTAAAATAATACGCTACTAAATGACACCAGAAAATCATTTAAGATTTACACTTTGTTGCATGTATATGGACTGCACATCTATATATTGTGGAATGTAGTGTATATAACTGATAACGCCCCTGCAGGTAACAACACCACTTTAAACCAGAAGGGGGCAGTAAGTGACTCGGGATTACAACAAATCGTTCTCTTTAAAAGAAAGCTCTTTATCCTTTTACGTCTGTCTGCACAGAATCTGTATGTCAGTCTCTCGGTGAGACACATTTTGTGTGGTTCTTGATCTTTGCAAACTGACCCTTCTGCTGCCCACTTCCTGTCATGAGCCTGATCACAGTGTAAACCAGCGGCGCATTATTCATTCAACGCTTCCTCCCTCAGGCTTGGATTACGTTAGCCCTATTGGCTTCCTCTCTTTAGGGGTCACTAACAGCTAGTAACACGAAACTCTCTGTTTCGTGTTCACTTGGTTTTTTTAATCCAATTACCTGTTGGTCAATAATACTTTGTTGTGTATTGGATGTATTTATTTATTTTTGTTACCAATCTTATTTGTCTTATTTGTTTTTTATTTGAAACACTTAGTCACATAATTTGTTCATTTCTGAATAACTAAATAAACAAGTGAAGCTGTATTCAGCTTTGCTTCTGAACTTTACCAATAACGGGTCCAAACCTGGCCGAAATTAGTAACTCGTCCCAGTCCTGAGAGTGCTTGAGCACAGTGGTCGGTATGGGACCTTAGTCAAGGCAGCTACACGAAGGACTGTGCTCCAGCATCCCTTTATTCCCTCTCTCCCTTTCAGAGAGGTTTCCAAAAACTTGGACCTCTTGTTGTGTAACCATGACAACCACAAGAGGTAAATGGTTGCAGGAGAATCCACATCATGACCACCAGCCTCCCTCACAGCGATGAGTGTTGTGCTAACCCAGAGCATGTAAGGCTTCTCTCAAAGCTGGTTTGGAATTACACAGTGGTGCTTTGCTGACTGTTCTTTACGATGTGGTTTTATGTTGTTTTTCCAGAGCGCCCTGTGGTTAGGGTATGGATTCCTGCAGTGGAGCATCGTGAATAATGTGCCAGCACTTAATACATTTATATGGCCAAATAATTACAGATCAAACACAAACCACTTTAAACAAAGAAGTAATTATCTGAAGATGGCAAAACCAGATGGTTCAAAGACAATGCAATGCGTTAACAGGAATTAGTTATGTAATGAAATATTTATAAGTCTGGAATTTTGAGCTGGACTTTTTCCAGAAACAGTGCATTTATTTGCATGACTGCAGGGTCAAAGCAGTGGCGTGAAAGAACACACACACAGATCAGCCTGCCTCATTTACAGCTTGAACAGAACTCCTGCAAGAACATATTAGATTGTCATTATTAGCTCTTCCAAAGATCCCATCACTCCCATTATTCCTACCTGGGTCCTTTTTATCATTTACAGTTTGTTTATTACCCAGATCACAGTGAGCACAGACAACATTCATGATAACAGATGAAAATTTATTCATAATAGATAGAAACTTGGATTTTTTTCTGTAATTGGTAATATTGCTTACTGTTTATATATGTTTTTGTCACAGATCCAGGGGCAGATTTAAAAATAAATAAATAAATAAAAATTGCACAGTTACACAAATCATATCTTTGACAGTATCAGTTTGATATTTACAAATGCAATCAGCTGCAGAAACAGTGTCTCACTCCTCATTGTTATATCATTTAGGGGTTGAGTCATTCTGACAATCCTGACACAGGTTTAGTATTTTTGTCAAAAGCTGCCAACAGTGTCTGTGCTCTCAAAATTGCCCAATGCAAAAAATGTATTTAGAGTGCTGAAAAAATAAAAGTTTCTGAAAAGGTTGAATAGAAAAATAGACATAAATCTGAACTTACAATAAAACTATGGGTAACTCAACAGTTCATGCTTTCTGTCACCTCAGTACAAACAAACCGTCATGCTAACATATGCTTTAAGCTAACAGCAAGCTAATATAATCGTTTGTTAATATACAGTAACTACATAGTAGTTAGCTATAATATTGATATGTATAAAAACTCTCCACATGATTGCTTCACTGTTGGATTCTCACGTAAAGGCTAAAATAATTTTTACATAATTTTGTAATTGGTTAGATGTTTATTCAGGGCTGCCAATAAAATGTTTGTAACGTAATTAAAAGTTACATAGATAGACATATATACCTCTGTCTATACCAAATATAATACATTAAACTGATATTTATACTGTACACTGCACTGTTATATATAATTAAAACCATTTATATTCATTCTGATTTTACTTATTTCCATGTGAAATAATTAAATTATTAAGCAGGTCTTACTGTTTAATTACTATTGTGCACTCACTATATGTAGGTGGTCATTCAAAATGACAGTTTTCTAACATCTTAATTGAGTCTTTAAGTCTTTATTGAGAGTGTGGAAGTAAAGAAATCTACTGGGCCAGACTGATTACAAGAAGAGAATGTTAAAATATAAATATAGTAGCATGTCTCGATCTACAGCTGCTTTAGCTTGACTGAATGTGAAAATTTCAGCGGTAGTGTAAAGTCTTCGGGACGCTCAGTAGTTTACTGTCATTCTCTTTAACTGTAACTGAGGATGCTTTTTATCTGCCTAAAGGAAATAATGTGTTTTCGCTATAATTGATCAAACCAAAAGAAATCAGAATACCAGATTTCAAACATGCTTCACGGATGGAAACCTCATGAAAAATGCTTGGAACCATAATGTAAACTCTGCAACTGTGAATCTCACTCAGTCACCCATATAGACCTCAGTCAGATGGGGGACATTTACTGTGTGTAACAGTCATGCATACTTTGTTCTATTAGATTTTATTTTACACTGCATGAAGATGAATCTGAATAAATTACAAATTAAGATCAAAACACAGTGCATTAAAATGTATTACATATCATATTTATCATTTTCCTTGTTCCATCTAATCAGTAAATAATTTAGGTAACATTTGCATTTTTAAAATTCAACAATGATGGTAGTGAGCAAGCTCTGAGTTTGCTGGGAGGTTTAAAAGTCAGTAGGTTTGTAAAGATTTATGTTGACAGCCTTCATATTTGAGTTTTGGTAAAGATATAAAGTCCATACAGCAGGCTACAAAGCTGAGGCAAACAATTTGAAAACTGTGATTGAAAATATACAATGAGAATGAGTGGAGTTGATATAAACAGAAAGTAGACACCAGGTATCATCCATGCTGCACGAGCATCATGAAGGTGCACCGTACCTTAGTTTTGGGACTCCAGCTATAGAGATTTACATACGAAGAATGCAAATGAAAATACCGAGTGTGCTGCTGTATTCCGTTTATTTTCGTACTGTACGACCACTTTTATGCAAAGAAATGGTGGCGTAACACTTTTGATAAAACCAGCAGTTTTGGTAATGGGAAGGATGTCAGGTTAGTTGAGAATCCACGAGGAATCCTTCAGGGACCACAACAAGTCCTCTCTCACCTTTAGCCAACACCATCATTCAATTTGTTTGTCCTTTAGGAAAATAGAGGCGTAATGAAGGTTGTCATCTTTCCCTCACAGACACCTTCAGAAACCTGTTTGAGGAAGCAAACGTTTGTATGCACAGGAGGATTTGGGCTCTCTTTTCTGTGCAGGCACCATCCCTGCCTGGCTCTTAACAAACTCCACTCCTGTCATCTCTCTGTTAATGTCACCATATTCTTTGGCAGATGAAGACAAAAATAGTTTACATATTAGAATCACGGCCTTGCCAAAATGAGGTTCACCATATAAAGTGCATTATTTGACACAATTGTTCTACACATAGAGTTTATTTTAGTACTGGATAGTTTGTACTGTGGTATTGCACTTTTTATACAATTTTCAAAATAAGGTACATCCTCTTGTTATTTTAGTTTGACTACACTTTTATTTTTTTACATAAATGCTTCTAGAATTACTTTTTTCTGTTTTACCAACGTCTATATCTTACTGAATGATAACAAATGGTACTATCATCTGAAGTTTTGAGTCTGTGATCCACTTTTCAGTGTTACTGTTCATTGAAATTAACCAACACCAAATGGCAGATTATGTCAGATTAAATCATGTTTTATGCAGTAAAATAGTGCGGGGTTTTTTTTTTTTATTATTTTTTTTTATTTTGGTCAGTCTGACATCTTTTCTCTACAGTGAAAGAACCAAGATGGAAAACATACAAATGTTTGCACTATTTGATATCACATTACAGAACCTTCGAATGGCGACACGTGCCAGACGTTTGAGAAGTTGTCAGTACATACGCTTCATGTGACATCAACACCTTCATGAGAAGAGGCCTGTAGGACGGATCCAAGAGTCTGCAGCCTTGAACAAAGGCCACATGGTCTCACAGCCAAAAATACAATCTCTATAAAACACTGTTTGAGTGGATCCAGACAATTGCTTTTTTTTATTTAATTTTTTTTTTACAGGGGCTCAATCCTCAGGAATGTCCTTCTTGAAGAGTTAACACGTTCATGTGCAAAGATATTTGCAATTGCACTGCGGGATCCTCGCATTTCTCCCCCAGTAGTCGGCCCATGTTGGGCCCTTTAGAATGTAAATCCCACATCACTCCTCACTTTCCTCCTCATCCCCCTTCGTGCCTTTACTCCAGCGCTGGAAACAATGAACAGTTGAGGCCAGGAAGAAGCTTGTCATGATGGCGACCACAGACACGGAGATTCCAGAGAAAATGATGATGAGCAGGTCTGTTAGAGTCAGGGAGGCCTGGCACTCGCGAAAGCTGTCCTTGGAGAGCTGGGTCAGGGACACACGTCTGCCATCCATGGGAAGGGAGCACTCCATGCCCTCCACTCCTGCATTGAAATGGGAAATGAGATTAAGCAGATTTACTCGGCTGCTGAACAAGAGTGACAGTGAATAATATTTAATGCATGGAGTTTTCCAGTTTATTCAGTTGGAAGCCATTCGGGAATGATATTACGTGGAAGAACAGACGAGGCCAGGGCAACAGCTAAGACTAAGTTGTTATTTCATTAGAGTAGGTGGGTTTCAAATAGCCTGGTTTATATTATTTATATACCACATACTGTGTCCAATAAAAACAAAAAGAGAAAATTAAATTAATAAAAGACAAGAGTAAAAAATAGAAATTTAGTTTCTACAAAGGGGGTGGGGATGGGGGTGGCAGTACAATGACGGTAGAATGAAGCACATTCTGTGGGGGAAAAAAAACAAAAAGAATGATGTTTAGATTTAGTTTGTCTGAAAAAAAAATTCCACACTTCAGAAATTTTCCAGAAAAACTGGAAAAATGCATTATTTTTCTATTTACTGTATTTTAAAAATGACCTTTACATTTGGATCTTTAGAAGTCTCTTCACAAGCTCAATCATGACACGAACCCCATCATCCCATCCATCCCATCGCATCACCCCCGTCTCGCAGCAGCTCCTCAGGCTCCCAGTCAACCGAAGAACGGACTAGGATCTCCTCCTCACCTCACCTTTGAGGCCATCCATGACCTCGCCCTACCATATCTGTCCCACCTGCTCCAGGTGGCCGCTGCCTCAGATCCTCCTCTTGCATCCACCTGACTGTGCCCTCTGCCCGCCTCAGCGCTGGGGAGCAGAGCTTTCAGCTCCCAACCTCACGCCCGCAGCTCTGACTCTCCATCAGACCCAAGGCTCGTCTGTTTTGGATAGTCCAACTACACACTCCTTCATTTCATTTGTTATATCCTGTTTTATTTGTTCTAATTTGATCTGTCTGTTGTAAAGTGTCCTTCAGTTTAGTCAGAGGCGCTTATAATAAAATGTATTGTTGTTATTTACGACTGAGGCACATGGTGCATTTTGATTGTGCAAGTACATCGCATAGATCTAATCTTTTTTATATGTGAAGGTAATCTTCAGTTATGAGCTGAAGTTGCAGAGTTCATCCACCCACAGCTCGCTGAAAGTGAGTGCCGTTCTGTGACTTTCTTTCTCAGACATCATTTTAATTACAATAACTGTGATTCAGCAGAATACGGATTATTGTAATGGGTTTCTTATTTTGCGGCTGCAGATGAGAACTATGGACTGCTGCAGTCGCTCTTATGTGTGTGTTGCTTTTCATATGTTTGCAAATTCATCCAACAGTCAGACAGTTTTTCACAAACTGGCCCCAAAACTGTAGCAATGATATCAATACCAAATCCCGACTTATTTTTGTATTTTTGTGACAAACTATATGATCAAATCGTAACAAGTAAGTTTTGTATGGCAACGTTTGAATCTCAGACTCCAGGCTCAAAGTACACTGTGAAGTCCAAGAACCTGAACTGGAAGCTGCAAAGCAACTGAAAGTAAGAACATTTTGCTTGCAGCTCTGCAGCATAGACATCACAGCTTGATGACCTTCATTCGGTATGTGCACAGCATGTTTCATGCATGTTTCGATGTGGGCTGAATAAAACCTGACAGCGTACCATGAAAGCTCCTGCTTGATGAAGCATGGGCTCTTTGTAGATTAGGACACAATCACTGAACACGTGGAACAATGAGCAGAAAATGTCTTTTAATGACATTCCTCTGCAGTCAGTTTAAAAAGTAATTACAGTACAAAGAATTAAAGTAGAGAGACTTAAACTTGAACTGATAGTTTTCAAGTATTGCACTGTGCACAAAACCCAAGACTCTGCTGAGCTAGTGATACCGTTATATTGGCAAGGTGCTGTGTAAAAATAAGCATGCAGCTCATGGGTGGGTAGAGGTGAAGCCTGGCACTGTGGGTGGCTGCTTTTACTGAAAGTGTGCATGCTAATGCACACGGCTGTATCAGGAGGCAGGCTTTGCTGCGATATCTTCTGTTGTGAATAGTTCTTTGATCATAATACAAAAACTTGCAAAATGACTGACTTAAACTAATAATTCAAATGACCTATTTAGTGTGCGCTTGTCATTACTTTGGAGAAAAAAATAATCATTAGATATATAAAAATCACATTTTCACCCTCATATTCCTAACTATTCCTAACTAAGTATTGCTTTCCACAAAGGGACACTGAAAACTGTGTGAAACTGTATGAAAAATGTGTTCATTTGGTTCCTTTTTAGTTGTCTTGATCAGTAAAAGCACTGAGGTCCAGGTCTGCATTCGCCATCATGAGTGAGCTCTCATGTCCCCTTATTCACAAACGTGAACATAACTCTGGGTGAAATTACCAAATTTAATCATTAACATTATACCATATCATCTGAGCCACAACCTCTTTACCTTTTTCTTTTCTTTTCTGTTTTTTTTTTTTTTTGCATTTTGCATTTAAATGTTTCAGACCTTCAAATAAATTTTCATATTAGAAAAAACTCAACATGCTTTTTTGAAATTGTTTCATTACATTAAGGGAAATAAACCTATCCAAATGCTATAAATCAAGAAGGACTTTTGATATCACATTAAATCAAATACATTTTGCTACCTGGGTCCACAATAATAAAGGGATAGTCTATCAATGCATGTTACACAACCTTGTTTCATTTTACTGTAGATTCATATACATATATATATATGTATATATATATATAATATATACATATATATAAAATATATAAAAAAATATATAATTTTTGGGGTAAAGAATACATCTTTATTTGCCTCAGGCCTCAGGCCTCACTCTTTTTTTTTTAAATAGAAAACCATTTGTGTCCGGTATTAAACAAACTAAAGCACCAGCTCTGCAGGAGCCAGAAGTAGCCTTGGAATAACATCTGATCAAGTGAGTCGGAAACAGCATTAGCTTCAGGTTCCAAACTGATTTGCAGCCAATATTATCAATCCTGAGGCTGCCAAAGAAGTGCACACTGGTCCCTGTGAAGCATGGTGCATGCAGAAAGCCTGCCTAGGAACTGCTCAGCCTGAGTAGCAAGAATATTGTAGAGGTAAGAAGGATGTAATGGCCTGTAATGGCCTGTACAATGTTCCATCCATCCATCCATCCATCCATCTTCCTCCTCTTATCCGGGGTCGGGTTGCGGGGGCAGCAGCCTAAGCAGGGAAGCCCAGACCTCCCTCTCCCCAGCCACTTCGTCCAGCTCTTCCGGGGGGATCTCGGGGCGTTCCTAGGCCAGCCGAGACACATAGTCCCTCCAGCGTGTCCTGGGTCTTCCCGGGGGCCTCCTACCGGAGGGACGTGCCCTGAACACCTCACCAGGGAGGCGTCCAGGAGGCATCCTGACTAGGTGTCTGAGCCACCTCATCTGGCTCCTCTCAACGCGGAGGAGCAGCGGCTCTATTCCGAGCTCCTCTCGGATGGCAGAGCTTCTCACCCTGTCTCTAAGGGAGAGCCCAGCCACCCTGCGAAGGAAACTCATTTCGGCCGCTTGTACCCGTGATCTCGTTCTTTCGGTCAGTACCCAAAGCTCATGACCATAGGTGTACAATGTTCCTTAGCATTAATCCAACAAAATTTAAAATATAACTCAAATACAATAACTACTTTGTTACATAACTAAGCATATGACTAAATATTTAGTTCAGTTTCCAAATTCCACTATGAGGATGAGGAGGACAGATGGAGGGGAACACTGACTTAACCAGACATACAAATATGTTAGGGTGTAGAACATTACGCGCAAGCAAGGTGAAAACTTTAGAGGTCTTTGGAGCCAGAAGTTCTACAGCTAATGCACGACCGTGGAGAGCTTATGCTGAAAATATAAACTGAAAGCAGGAAGTCATGAGGGCCAGTAGGTCGATCAGCTCTGAAGTTGAACATTGCATTGCTGCCATTGAAAGGTGAAAACTAGGAGGTCAGTGGGGCCAGAAGTTAGTTGCAGCTCCGTTGCCCAGGAAAATGCAAATATTATACCGCAAAGTAACTTATGACCTCAACGATTCACCTTCGTCTGGCTTTGACTTGATTAATGGCACCCCAGCCTGATACAGTCCTGGTGTGGCTGCTACAGGACTCAACTTACTATGTTTATGGTCATAAAATCGTACTTGGTAAAAAGATTTAGATTATATTCTTTAATGCAGCCTTCATAAATGTCAACATCAATCCATATTATAAGAAGGTATATTGGCTATTTCAGTTATTGGCCTTTTAATGGTGCAACTCTGTTGCAAATTAAGAACTAAAATTACACAACAGGATGCACAAATTACATTGTCACAGGGGATAATTACTAAACAGCTGTGGCATCTTCAGCAACAGTCACACCATAATTACTAGTTCTTGGTACAATTACGATTGCACACATCTTTCACAGAAAAGGATATCCGGATTTAGCCAATATGACCTAATGTTAAATGTTAAATCCACAGTGCTTTTAAAATGATATTCGAATGTAGCTGCAGTGGAAGTGTAGAAAACATGAGCCAAATCTTTTTGCTTTAGACCCAAGGTTGCACAAAGTGAGACAGTTAAATTAAAATCAAAGATTTTCAATGAACACTAAGTTGGCGAGTTTTTCAAAGCACGTTTACCATATATGTTACCAATTGACGTACATGTACATACAGTGATCTACGATGCAGATATCCCAACCATTTCTGACACCTTCTTCCATGTATTGTCTTTCGTTTTTATATCTCTGCGAACGAAAAGACTGGGGTCATCAGGCTCCAGAAAACGGGAGACGGCAAGAATCTTTTTCTCTATTTAGAGTTTTCCACCTTTTGAATCCTATCGGCCTATGATTGACTGTCATTGCTGTTGCTCATTTGTAAAAAGTTGAGCTTCTCTCAACTTCACTCAACCTGTCGCTCAAGTCACTCGCATCATGCTCACCGTCGCTCTGGTTGCTCATCTACGTAAGTGCTCACTGAAAATGAACAGCAGGGACACCAACTAGCTCTCACTCTGCTCTGTGCAGCAGACCACCTTGAGTCAACCCTGAGGAACACCCATAACGCCCTAGCGAGCCAGCATGATCCATTGGGATTCATCATTCCCTTTAAAAGCAGGGCTAAAATCCTCATCCAGGATATTTGGAAGCAGCACATCAGCGGACAGCTTGGGTGAATGAGCTCCCCAGGAGTCCTCACTCCTGAGGTGTCCGCAGACCTAGGCACCTCTATGAGCCAAAAACTCTGCTGTATCCAGGGGGTTTCACGTCTTTTGCTATGAGACTTAAAGATATTTAAAAAAATAAATAAATAAAATCTCGGATTTCACAAGACAATCTAGCACAGGACGGGCAAAACACTATAATTCAGTACTTTTGAGTCAAAAAGCAGCTTCGTTCTCATAAATTAAACCCATATCTTATTAGCAAATGAAGTCAATCACAGGTTAAAGTTGCGCTCAACTCCTTTATTTCTTCACCATATCGTCTGATTGGGGCGGTGGTAGCTCAGTCTGTAGGGGACTGGGCTGGAACGCAAAAGGTTCTTGGTTCAAGCTGAACCCCTAAACACTCAAATAGGGCCCTTCTGGCGAGTCTTCCAGGGGTGTACCCTGGAATAGGCACCACTACCCTCCTCGAGACCCACAAGGGAAATAACGGTCAGTAGAAAAAGAAAAAAAAAAATCTTCTAATAACGTTTAAAAAATAAATGGCAGTAAAAATTAAATCAATATTCTTTATCAGGAATGATAGAGCCCCCGAGAGTAAAATAGAAGAATTACAGAGGGCAACTACAGCATAATGCACTGCAAAAGTATAACACAATTCATGCATTTGCATCATGAGCTATGTCTGGTTTCACATCTGACCTATCTGGTGTGGACAGCTGATGGATTACATTTAGGATTACAGCAACCCAAGGAGATATAGGCTATCTGCCGGCTCTGCTGTGATTGATACGCCTGGCTGTGGAGGACTGATAGGAGAAGCTGCTTACTGCTCTCTGTGCAGATGAATCTCTGCACCACTGACAGGCACATTGGCTGCTGTCTTGCTCCAGTAAATTCCTGCAGGATGCGACATTTTCGTAATACAACGCAGTCCTTATTACAGACACACGGTGAAACAATTCATTAGCAACCACAAGGAAGTGTTTGACTGAGGCAGACTGGAGAATGTGTGTATGGATGCACATAATAATGACCATTTATGTGACACTAAAGTGAGAATGAGTCATTCAAGAGGGGATTCCACCTGCATGGAGAGTCAATGACATCACCTAGCCATATTTAACATGTTTCTTTTTTTCAGAAACACACAAATATTTACTTAGTGACAAATACAAGAGTTGGCGAAGAGGTGAATATATTTAGACTAGTTTAGCCATAGTAACAAAATAAAACTTCCGGTTGCCTTTCAAACTTATTTGTGAATCAAAACAGCAAGGTTAGCATGATCCAGTTTTAGGATGCTTGGCACAAGACCTTATGTTCCAACTTATCCATCACGCATGAGGCAGCATACTGCTAATTAAACAAGCTTCAAGCTTTTCACCTTTTATTTCTGACCCTGTGAGATTATCCCATTCTGCTTCCATGCAGACAGCAGCTGAGGCCATCTCGCTGTGTAATTCAGTCCATCTTCTCAGCAACACTGCTACTAACTTTAAATAAACATCAAATTAGGCCAAGATAAAAGCAGCTGTCAGCTGGTGTGAATTGAATAGATTTGGTCTCACATCTCCACGGGTTGTAAAGATAGCAGGTACTGATGTGTGAGACATGATATCCAGAGCTGCTAGTGCTGCATGGTGAAACGTCTCATGGGAGCAACTCAAAAGGCGAAGCGTCAAAGTGTTCTGACTTCACTGGAACTGGCACTTTGTCGTGAAAGCAGTGTGTTTGCTAATAGTGTGGACAGTACTGCCACAGTGGGATTTAGGGTTTTGTGGAAGTTGGCATGGTCTAAACTGTAGGCAATTCTGACTCCAGTTACCTTCGCCAATATGCCATACATCAGCGTCACTCTGAATTATACATGACCTTTGTTCACCCCGGGAGCCAGAACTCCATATGTATCATGCTTACACTCACCCAACCTTTACAATATTGATGAAGCTGAGTGGCTGTTTAAAAAAAAAAAAAAAAAAAAAAACCTGAGGGACAGATACCATATTTTTCGGACTATAAGTCGCTCTGGAGTATAAGTCGCATCAGTCAAAAAATGCCTCGTGTAGGAGAAAAAACATATATAAGTCGCATTGGATTAAAAGTTGCATTTTTTTTTTTTTTTTTTTTTTTGGGAAATGTATTTTAAAAAATCCAAGATCAAGAACACACACTATAGAACAACAGGCTGAATAGGTGTCAGGTATGATAACATAACACATTAGCAGTTATTCAGCTTCACAATAGCATAAAGAACATAGGTGGGAGGTTGAAAAGGCAGAATTAGCATAACAAGCTTGTGACTCCAACAAGCTAGTTACTGGTTAGCACGTTTACCAAAATCTCCATCTCATTCCACATCACTGAATCCAGTGAATTCTTCATCCTCAGTGAAGAGGAGTTTCTTTTGGGGACATTTGTGTTCAGTCTTTCTCAGTTGTCTTTAAGTTCATGTTTAAATGAATTTTGAGTGGTACAGGAGTAGCACATATCGGTAGTTGTCAAAAGCCTAGAGCGCACTCTCGCAGCTGTAGGTAATTTTTGCACCTTGGTCATGTCGCTCAGTGTGAATTAACATGTTTTAAGATATATAAGTCACACCTCAGTACTATAAGTCGCAGGACCAGCCAAACTGTGAAAAAAACGTGTGACTTATAGCCCGGAAAATAATGTAAATATGACTGGTCATGAACGGTTCCTCCTGTTAAAGGGGAGTTTTTCCTCTCACTGGCTGCTTGTTTGGGGGTAATGCTCTGCGTTTCTATCAGTAATTATGCAAGATCAATCCCAATAGCCTCAGAATTTTACACTGAGAATTTTACACTGAACTGCAGCCAGTTTTGTAAGCATAAATTCATCTACTCCTTCGTGAACTTGAAGCCACGGGGGAAATCAAGATGTGAAAAATGGAAAGGGAGTGAATGTGCAGCATGGCCTCAACGGCTTCTACGTTATACAGCCCGCTGCAGACAGAAACATGGCCGTAGTAGCGTGACTCCTTTAGTCAAACTGCACTTCCATGCATTTGACTTTAAACCAAACAAGCAGACATACCTTTGACATATATTTCAAGTGATCTATTTTGTTAAATAAATAAGGTACATTTGTGATTTCATCAAAATTCCCTAGAGACTCAGTCACCAGTAAACAGGCTGAGTTATCACATATTTAAATGATCATGATATATTCACTTTAAAGATGAAAAACTTTTTGTCAGAACAGAAAAATTGAATGAAGGAATAAGTTCCACCAGTTGTACTACGATGATAGTTGGGAGTGTCATGTCGTATATTGAAAAGCCTAAGTCGGACCTCATTCACTAATGAGTCTCCATCTGGCATGATGCAACCACAAAAAACACAGCCTTGCTGGGAAGACCTCGCCACATTTGTTTGTGATGGCACGTTCATCATTATATAAATTATGCCTGAGATTAAGAGGTCTGCGCATGTGCACGATCATGTTTTATATACAGCTCTGAAAAAAATTAAGAGACCACTGCAAAATTATCAGTTTTCTGATTTTCACTATTTATAGGTATGTGTTTGAGTAAAATAAACATTTGAGTTTTGTTCTTTAAACTACTGCCAACATTTCTTCCAAATTCCAAATAAAAATGTGAACATGTAGAGATGCTGATTTCAGAAAACATTGAAGTGGTGTCTTAATTTTTTCCAGAGTTGTATAATTACCTTTAGCGTAACTGGTAGCAACAGACGTTGCTTTTACATGAGATTGGCATTACGGCTCCAAATCTGAACTAAAACATTTGTCTTTTATTGTGCCACATTTGAGACAAAAATAATACATCACACAGCTAGCTAAAGCTTTTGTAGAGTATTTTCAGCTCACTGAAGGATATTTTAGTCCTTTCTGGTCTTTTTGAAATTATAATAATAACACGAGCTTTCAAGCAGAGTTACTTTTTCTCTGAGGTATATTTGTAAAATTGAACCCTCCAGCATAATTACCATCATGATGTCACACAGTGTGCGTGTGACACTAAACAAGTGTGTGTGTGTGTGTGTGTGTGTGTGTGTGTGTGTGTGTGCGCGCTTGTTATGCATGTGGTAACTGATGGGACTGTACATTAAACACTGCTTATGAAGTGTCTGATCTTTGGGGTAATGGCTTTTGTATTGTTGTTAAAACCTTGTCTGACATATATGACTAACGAAACTTACTAGACCTCATTGTTGACAACATTAAGCACCTGCGTTGTAGCCTTATAGAGGGCTAAAATTGGGCTTTCCTGCCAAATTAGCAACGTTATTCCCTATGGATCCAAATGGAAGCAAATGTAAAAAGAAGAGTAGAATGAGGCAGGATAAATCCATGTTTTGTAACGTATGAGCAAGGTGCAACAGATAACCAGATGTATGTATTTTGGCCAGAATAACAAAAAAAAAAAAAAAACGAAACAACATTACTGTTTCGTTTTTTTAGGAATTTAACCAAACATGTTTAAACTACATGGCTACATGGGTCCCAGAAAGCAGCATAATCACAACTGCCACAGCCTTTTGGACTATAATCAATACAGTGTCGTTATGTTTGGCATAATCGAAACAAAATGCATCTGTATTGTTGATAATTCTCTTCCAATTCAATTTCAGCCCCATTATTTAAACCAACCTTCCACTAGCAGATTGAGATTGAGATTTTGGCAATTGTGGAAATACAATACAAATGCAACAAAATCTATTTATCTATCAATTTTTTTCTTGAACTATGCTGCGAGTTCTGACTATCCATCCATGTTCTCTTAATCATTGTTTACTCCATTTCAGTGTCATGAGGGAAGTTGGAGACACTCCCAGCAGTAACGCTTTAATAGTTTGTCTTTTAAATGTATCGCAAAATACAAAAACAATAGAATCAGTAAAATAGCATAACCTTTCTCACTTCTATTTTCCATATTCCAATTGCAATGAATGTTGATATTAAAAAAAAGCACCCTTGTCGTCATTACATTTGGATTACTTCTGTCTCATAATAGAGCTTTGCTCATTGTAGGCTGTAAGAGTGAAGGAAGAATATGATAAAATTAGTATGAGGGAAGGGAGGGGGTTCCCTGTCCTACAGGGAAAACATAAATAGAACAGGGATGTGCTATATGGTAATTGATTTGCCGTAAGCTATTTTTGGGTTAGGCACATGGAAAGCATCTGATGATGCTAAACTTACCATTCGGAAGCTTGTGACTGTTCTCCATCAGCCATGTGAAGAGGTTGGCAAAGTTGCAGTTGCAGATCCAGGGGTTGCCCTCTAACCTTACCACTCGCAAAGAGGGTAACTGACTCAATGCCCCCACTTGAAGTGTTGACAGTGCATTACGCTCCAATTCCAGTTCTCTGAGTGAAGTCAGGCCCATGAAAGCCTCTTCATTCACCATGCTCAGATAGGGATTGTTACCCAGTCGCAGTTTGATCAGGCTGCGTGACTCCCCAAATGTCCCCTTTGGGATTTCAGTCAGATTGTTGCTGCCAAGATCCAGGTAGACCAGTCTGGAAGTAGTGCTAAGAGTCCCTGGTTCTATGTAAGAGAGGGTGTTGTTTCTGAGGTCCAGGTACACCAGGTCACTGTATAGCACCAGAAAGTCTGAGGGGATGCGGGGTATCCAGTTGTCAGCCAGCAAAAGCCTGCGAACATCCAAAGGGATTTCATCGGGCAGGCGGGTCAGTCCACGGCCACTGCAGTCCACCGTGTGGGGATCTGGGCACAGGCAGGATGCTGGGCAGTTTTCCCCCCGGGTCCATAACAGAGAGAATAACAAGATGAGGGTGTGTTGGAGCCAACAAACACATGGCAACATGGTCAAGGGGGTGAAAGGAATTAAGGGGAAAGAGTCTCAGGATGAGGGTAAATACAAAAGGGTGTGTGGGGGGAGAAAACAAGAGACTGAGGGTGAGGGCAAATCAGGGTAAGGAAGGGGAAGGGGAAAGTAAAACAGGGGAAAAAAAGAATTCAGTCCTTTTCAAAGAGCATTATTTTGTAGAGACAAAAATCTAAAAGGGCTTAGGAATTGAAGGGCAGTATACCAAAGGTGAAAAATGTCACAGCAGATCATGAAGCAGGTTGCTGTCATAGAATGGAAGACTCCCTGCTCCAAAAGAGCAAAGAGGGTAGGATAATAACCAGAATGAAGCAGAAGAGAGATGGAACTGAAGCGAGAGAAGAGGGCAGCTTAATAGAGGTAAATAGAAATGAATGAGCTCTGAGATATGAGAAGCTGGGGGCACAGACAAGGGAGAGGGGGATGGAGGAGGGGGATGTGTCCGCCACTCTACCCCACAGTTGATCTGATGGCGTTGGCAGACAAAGACAATAAGGTCTCTGACACAAAAGGATATATGAAGCTTTGATTCAAGCATGACAAGCAACGAGTAGCATCACTGTATCCGTCCATTTGTTCCAGGTTCCTGTAAGAAAAAGCCTGACGGTGTAAAACAAGAGAGAGAAAGAGGCTCACGGAACATCGCTCAAGTGTGGAAAGGTTGCCCCCTCTTATTTCTTTTTTGTCTTCCAGTGCACTGCAACATGCTGTGCAACCACAGCTTGGCTCGTGCTGTGCTGTCCAACTCCGTCGTCAAGGCTCTGTTGCTGTGCAGACAGTATCCAAATTTCCAGGTGAGAGCTGCATGAGTGTAGATCATAGTGCTGAGCTGCACACTGCCGCGCTAGCCCACCGTCTGCCTCTGGGATCTAACATGGTTTATCTTCTGCCCTCTCCCCTATGCTGATTTCCATGGAGGCGTGTCTAAACCACACTGTCAACATGTGATGTCACTTCCTGAGGTGAGAATGAAATAAAGGTCATTGTTTCTCGAAAAAACTCAGAATTTATTCATTGAACGTTCTGTTAAAATATTGACAGTTATGTTGGTAGAAAAGAAAATCTTTTGTTTTCATACATTACTATACAATATTGTTTCTTTTCAATCCTTAGGTGCTAAGTTAGCCTCATCTTAAACACAGCCTGACCTTTGATGAGCATCATCTAAAAACTGAAATTCCGGCCTGTGTTCAACCCATACATCCATTTTCAACTACTTCTCCCCGACAGGGTTTGCGCGGGGTCTGTCCATGCTGCCTTCAGGCTAGAGGCGGAGGTCACCCCAGAAGAGACGACGTGTATTGTACAAACAATGACCTTTTTTCTGCTGATCATTCAACATAGAAACCTACCTGTTTCTAAATAAAAGTAAATATTTATAAATGAGGTAAATCTTCAAATATGTGAATTGCTTATCATGTAATATTTGAAACTAAAAGTTATTCAATGTAATTACAACTTTTATGATGAAAGTTATTTTTTAATTACATTTTTTTGTTGAATTTTAATTTTCCTCATCCCAAATTCTGACTGATCAGAATCATACTGTTATGTTCCCTTATTTCATCATTTCACCAATGATCTCCTAGTAGTAAATTCGAAAGCACATGACTATAAAATAGCTGAGCAGGTTAGCGCCAGCTGCACTGCCGGTCGGAAAACTGAACAGAGATGGGATTAAAAAAAAAAAAAAAATTCAGGTTCTTTTGATAACATAAAAAGGCAAACATATGAAATTACACGTATGTTGTTTTAGTGGCGTTTAGAGATACTTTAAGTGCAAACATAGCACATTCTCCTAGTTTAGATATTTTCTGATCAATAAATACAAAATATTAGACTAAAATAGGGTTAGGGTTAGGGTTAGTCAAAAGTCAAATGAGCCACTTGGTGGATTTGGTTGTTTATGCAAGGAAGTTGGCAGTTGGCAGTTGGCAATCCCATCTTTGTCACTCTAATCTAATAATATCACTGTGCGCGGAATCTACTGAACTCAAAGGATTCTGCAGCTTCACCATTTCTGTGGACTCAGAGGGAAGAGTTTGGCTCTTCCATCACAGTCAGCATGTGCAGCAAACACACATTTTATTATGATTTTTTTATAACAGCCCTGTCAGTGAACTCATTATGTGATTCTGCAGTTCGTGATTCAGTATTTTCTGTGTGGACAGTTTTGATGTTATTCGCTCACAAAATGCTTTGCGTGCACTTCTTTGGAAGGAATGATGTAACTAATCTCTGGACAAATACTGCTGGAAACAGAAGAGTTGTTATTGGAACGGTCCACGTCAATATCTGTCTCTGATTTCACTACAAATAAATAACAACACTATTTATCCTGTATATCGAAATTTGTACTTGTGATCATTTATTGAGCATTTACTGAGTGTTCCTTATTGAAGTCTCCCTCTCATTTGTGCTTCTATATCTGTATGTTTAACTTTGTAATTCATACCTAAATCATACCAACTAATGTTCAACATTACTGTTTATGATCTAATTATAATGATCCATGGTGGTATACTCTGTTGTTTTTTGTTTTGAAATAAGTTAATTTTCTCGGCCGGGTCTTTTTGAAACACCGCAGAGGTCACGAACTTAGGGCCACTCTGAATGGAGATGGATCACACTGAAATGTGAAATACTTATGAAAGTAACGACAACTCTGCTGATGAGGTAACTAAAATGTCCTGCTCTCAAATGTCATCTGAAAAATCTCGTGACAGAACTTTAGCCACATTAAGCATCCTAAAATGTCTTTAATTCACTGGTTGGGGTGAAAAAGGAAATACAAAAAATAAAGAGAGAAAGAGAAGTAGGTTAGTAGTGTTAGTAGGGTGGCAGCCAGGCCAGAGTGGGTTGCAGGGTCTTCTTTGTAAGGTGATTAATTATTTAGCCTGAAGGGCCACACTGGGTTATAGATCTTGGTGAAGGGGCCGGCCAGGTGGTGCAGGAAACTGACCCCCCTAATGAGGATCAGAGGTTAGCTAAAAATCCTGCTTGATGGACTACTGACTGAGGAAATAGTTAGAAGAGCCTGTAAACTGGTCCAACTAGAGATGGATGATGAAGCTCCAGATGATGTTTGGCCCCACCTTCTTGAGAGAACATGTTAGCATGCTAGCTGAAGGGGGGGTCTGAACCTTTTTCTAACCAATCAAGCTGACAACCCTCTTCATTTGGCTTCTGCAGGAATGATTGTGAAGGCTCTGTGGGCCGGATTAAAGAGTTCGTGTGGCCCCCGAGCCTTAGTTTGCCCACCTCTGGTTTAGAAGATTATGAAAATAATAAAAAGTCCCAGTATTATGTATTTGTCATGACTTCAGATTTTATCTTTTTATCATTAATTGTGCTGAATTACACACACATAGAGATGAGGGACATCTGAGTGGCCAGTAATCTAGTAAAGTCACCTTTTATACAATACATTTTTCACAATTGACTCTAACCTTTTGTATTTAAATAAACATATCTTTGTTTTGTTATTGCCTCCCCTTTTTCCCTTCCTCTGAGCTCACAGTGAGGTGTGAGAGTAAAATGGCAACAAAATAAAAAGTGCAAGACCGAAAAAAAAAAAAACACTGCAGGTTATTTTTTTGCGTGTCACATCCATTCAAAGTCAAGAGTGGAGCTCCCAGCAGACACAGTATGGGTGGGCCCTCAGTAGGAGGAACTCCCCCCTGGATTAGCCAGTGTGAGAGGAGAGAAGAGAAGCTTGCCACTCCTCAGCTGCAATTAATGAATAGCCCATCAATAAATGATGAATGTCAAACACAGCAAGCTGTTTGGCCTGCTAAGAAGACGAGAATGTGATGTAAATCATGGTCACAGCAGGGCAGCAAACATGATGTGGCACGGTGGCACAACACTGTGAGGGGAGTCAAGAGGACTCCGCAGCAAATGACACTTTGTCCTTTTAAACACTTCCCGAACTGTGGCGGCCGTCATTTAAGATGCAGTTGCAGCTGTCATTCCTTAAGCCGTCCTCTGACATTTGGGATTCTGGGCTGCATGCCCTGCACCGATACAGGAAGTGGGATGGCAACAGAGGATATTCTCCCAGACAAGGGCACATGCACAAGAGATAAGGATATTTGCTGTTGCTCCTGTTTTTGTTGTTGTTGTGTTTTGTTTTACAACACATTATATTATGCAAGAGTGCTGGCTGTTGTCTGTATATTATGGGACAGTATTAGGCTGGTTTCATCAGATAGATTCCAGTTTGCTCATGTCTATGTTGTTTCCTCTACATATACTGGGGTAAAACAGTTCCATTGATGACATTTTTTTAGACCTTCAGCTTGAAGGTGAGAAATCCTGGAATTATCTTTGACCAGGATCTGTCCTACAACTTGTAAATAAAAAATCTCCCCTAAGAATTATCCTGGAAAAAATAGCCTCTGCATTTGCTCCGAGTTGCTATTATTGTAATTCACTCTTATCAGGATGTCCATAAAATTCTTTGAGACGCTTCCAGCTGGTCCGTAACGCTGTGGTTGGAGTTCTGACAGGAATTAGCCAGAGAGAACACATTATTCCCATACTGCCTTCTCTTCATTGGCTGCCAACAAAATTCTGAATAAATACTTCACCAGCACGCGCACCTGACCACGTTTGTGTCCCTCCCCACTGCCCTATCCTCCCTTCTCCTCTCCTCCTTTACCAGCTCCTAAGGTTTCTACCTGTTAAAGGACTTTTTCCTTGCTACTGTTGCTTCTTCAGGGTCAGTTTGAGCTTCTGTAAACCACCTAGAGAAAATTGTGATTGTACCAGATCCTGAATAAAGCTGAATCAAATTGAATTCTAATGACTTATAGGAAGGAAACACTTGAGGAGCCAATCAAGCATGTCTAATATTCAGAAAATGTATTCAGTTGTTTACAGTTGTCAATCCAAAACCATATTGCATGACTAACTGGCCTTCTGATGTCTGTGGGAAGCGTTCTTTCTTTAGCCAGTTTTACCAGCTGGAGGTGAGTGAGTGTGACTCACAGCTATTATTGCTTCAGAAGCCTCTGTGTGTAGTTAAAACCCACAACTGTCCACACTCACTAGGCAGAGCACATTCGGAACAGTCCAAAAACATGATGTCCACTTCCATTTCACACACACAGGCAAAGCTCTGTGGACAAACAGTCTTTAATATCAGCCTTTCAGGGTTAGTCTGCAGCCGCACACCAGGCTCGAAATAGCATCACGTTTTCCATTACGTAAAATCTTGGAAATTAAAAATAAAAGCACCAACTATTTACAACCTAAAGCTTTTATCTTTGCTTTTACATTTGTTTCAAAAATGTAAATGTAACCTTGTTATTACATTTGTTGTTTTTGTTCTGCCTGCAGGGTCAGGTAAAGGTGTGGTACTTGGACGTTTGTTCCGTTGTTAGGAGGATAAAATATCTGAATATCCAAATATTTGCCTGACCAGGCTAAAGAAGTAATCCTTTCCACAGCCATGGGTCAGGGTTGGGGTTAGGGTTGGGGTAAGGGTTGGGGTTAGCGTTGGGGTCAGGGTTGGGGTCAGGGTTAGGGGTCTTATTCTTATTCTTATTCTTAAAGGAATAAATGCAATTGATTCCTGATGATTTTATTCATTTTTAGAATTGCATACAAGGGAACATTTTGACTTTTCCAATTCAACTTCAGCATCTGAACTGAAGAAGCCTTCTAGAAAGAGGGCGAAACGTTTTCAAGGAAACCTTACAGTCTAGCACACAGAGATCTAACTTTGGACTATGACTATGGATGACCTGGATGAGTGAGAATCTACACAGACATCTTCAGCCTATGTTCCAATCCAAATAGTCTGTTAAGAGTCGTATTCAAAGTCAAGCCAGAACTAATTCAGAGGGCTTTGGCCAGTGCCATTTAAAACACTCAAAAACAGAAAACAGCTTCATCCACCACAGTCATCATCGTTTGGATGGGCAGCAAACTGAAGCTGCCAGATGCTGCAGCCATTTTCATTCCTACGTGCTTTAAGTGTTGCAGGTTTGTAAAGGAGCCATATCACCAGCAGCATGCTGACTAGTTCATTGTTCACAGTTTAGTATATTTATTGAAATACACTTGTGTAAAACTTCCCCAATTTTCCCATTTTAAATAATCTTTGGTTTTTTTTGCCTGTTTTTATTGTTTTAAAGTGATGCTCTTTCTACTAGCACTCAACTTTTCACTTACATATATTATCTTATTACTAAGGGGAATGTGCTGGGATAAGGAAGCATAACTAGCTACTATCTGTACAGTTTTACAGATGTATTGCTGGTTTTTACTTGTGATGTCAAAGTTTTACAGACATGGTGGCTGAGCCAGGTGAGGCATCCGTAACCATGGTTTTTGATATCACTGAAATACTATGAATTCAAGAGTGCAAGTGAATTTTTCCCCCCAAAGAGGAAAAGGAATTAAGCTGGAGCTTATATCGTCCTGCTCTTGGACATCTGTCGCTGCTGCCTGCCAAGAAAGTGCAGATAGCAGCAGATTCTGGGTGCCGCGGTTGTACCTGCAGGAGAATCCCTGCCTCATGGTTGCTTTTCTGATACTTTAAGCTTGAAGCGCTTCACTGAAAAGAAAACTTTGTTCTCCGAGAAGTGCAAACTTCATGTCAGTCCATTTCTTCTGTCTCGAGTTTTTTTTTTTTTTTTTTTTTTTCTCAAATTTTGCAATCGAGAGGGCCAAGACGTTGGTTCTGCTGACAAATACCATCCTGGTACCAGTCTCACCAGTGACTGAATTATGCATGTGTTGCACATTTGTTACTTGTGTTAAAATCTTTTAATAAACTTAAAATTATTATTATTAAAAAAATTATTTAAACTGTATTATGGCCCAGAAGAACATGGCTTCCCCAGCTGTGATTTCCAAAGACTCTGACTCTGTAGCTAAGGTGGATACTAAGGCTACTGATGTCTTCTTTGCCCACTAAATATATTTGTGCACACACCCTTGTAATGGGATGGTTGAACTGGTTTAATTAACAGGCAAGACCACTGGTTGCTGGTTTCTATGCGCCAGTTGGGAAAAGAAATCCCAAACTAAGCCAGACAAATGGAAGTGCAGCTCTGTGCACTGGATTGGAAGATGGCTGGAAACCCCCTCTGGCAGTTCTTGGGAGCACCAACACAGACACAGCCAGCCTCACCGAGACTCCTGGAAGTGCTTATGTGGGAGACTGGGGGCACTTTCAGAATCCACATTTGAGGTATTTATCTCAAACTATGACACTTTCAATATTGCAAAGGAATAATGATCTTAAAATAAATGTGGGAAGATTAAAGTAAAATTAGTGTAAAACATGAGTGGGGTGTGTTATTATGAGGAATGATTACAAATTGTGTGATCAGCTAACTGAATGCCATCCTGACAGTGTGAGCTTTATCATATATCTATTCCTCTAATCCTCTAGTTCATTCAAACTAAAGGCCATAACCTCCTCTTGGTCATCAGTGTGAAAAAGACACTTTTAAACCCTAAAATTGCCTTTTTTTTCCCCCTGAACACAGGATGAGTTCTGATTACTTAAAGCCTCCTAACTTTGTCATCTTCCTGCATGAGGGAGAATCATGACCAAAGAAGGTGCTAAAGATGGGGGATGGGAAAGTCCAAAGAATGATAACTAGGCTGAAGTATGAACTATAAGAAAGACTGTCAGGAAATACAGCAACGAATAAAACATAGAAGCCTTTATTTGTTAGCGTTCGCTCTTTTTTTTTTTTTTGTCCTGGTCACGTTGTTTGCCGCTTGACAAGGAGTGTGCGCTGTCAGCCTTTGACTCTCTCCTGACTTGTCGACACACACCTCCCTCCCCTTGCCAACTGCCAGGGCAAATGAGATGGTTGGTTGATCTTGGTTTGGATTACCACTCTACAACCCAAAGCTCTGGGGCTGCTGCTGTTTTTACTCTCCTCTCTTCTCTTCCCCTCACTCTCACTCTCTCCCTCTCTGTCTGGAGGTGTTTGTGTCACAGTCATGGTTTAACAGTGCCTTCAGATCTAATTTTGTGTCAATTTTTGGTCTAATTTTGTGTCAATCCATTGTTGCCAGTTTTAGCTTTCATCTGTACAGTAAGGTATGCTAACACCCTTGAATACCAACCCTACATAAAACGTCATTATAACCTGCAATAATAAACTATCAATAAAGTCATCAATCAATCAAGCAGGGCTGAACCGATTAATCGAATAATTTGAGTAATTAAATTACTACAAAGCTTTGATAAAAATGATTTGTGTCGAAGCTTTGTTTAAACTGGATCCACTATACTTTGCACTGTGTTGACATGTCATTTCTGTTGTGTAACACGCTCGCTGTTTTCACTGCTGATACGTCACTGAAGATCGATGTGAAGCGCGGATCGCGAAGAATTTAACATTAAAAAGAAAAGCAAACAATGTGTCCAACCCCTCTGGACTCTCTTCCACTCTGGAGTTGCCGATGGGGAGAGGCAGCGGGCAGGGGTGGCGATTCTTGTAGCCCCCCGGCTCGGTGCCTGTACATTGGAGTTTACCCCGGTGGACGAGAGGGTGGCCTCCCTCTGCCTTCGGGTGGGGGGACGGGTGCTGACTGTGGTTTGTGCCTATGGCCCAAACAGCAGTTTGGCGTACCCCCCTTTTTGGAGTCCTTAGAGGGAGTACTGGAGAGTGCTCCTTCTGGGGGTTCCCTCATCTTCCTAGGTGACTTCAATGCTCATGTCGGCAGTGACAGTGAGACCTGGAGGGGTGTGATCAGGAAGAACGGCCCCCCTGATCTGAACCCGAGCCGTGTTCTATTGTTGGACTTCTGTGCTCGTCACAGATTGTCCATAACGAACACCATGTTCATGCATGAAGGGGTCCATATGTGGACTTGGCACCAGGACATCTTAGGCCGTAGTTTGATGATCGACTTTGTGGTCGTGTCATCGGATTTGCGGCTGCATGTCCTGGACACTCGGGTGAAGAGAGCGGTGGAGCGGTCAACCAATCACCACCTGGTGGTGAGTTTGCTCCGGTGGTGGGGGAGGATGCCGGACAGACCCGGCAGGCCCAAACGTATTGTGAGGGTCTGCTGGGAATGCATGGCAGAGTCTCCTATCAGAAGGAGGAGGGGAGGCGGGGGACATTGAGTCCAAGTGGACCATGTTCCGTGCCTCCATTGTTGAGGCGGCCGACCGGTGCTGTGGCCGCAAGGTGGTCGGTGCCTGTCATGGTGGCAATACTCGAACCCTCTAGTGGACACCGGCAGTGAGGGATGCCGTCAAGCTGAAGAAGGAGGCGAATCGGGCCTTTTTGGCCTGTGGGACTCCTGAGGCAGCAGACGGGTACCGGCAGGCCAAGGGAGGGGGCAGCTACGGTGGTCACTGAGGCAAAGACCCGAGTGTGGGAGGAGTTCGGGAAGGCCATGGAGAACGACTTCCGGACTGCTTCGAAAAGGTTCTGGAAAACCATCTGGCATCTGGGGAGGGGGAAGCAGTGCACTGTCAACACTGTGTACAGTGGAGATGGTGTGCTGCTGACCTCGACTCTGAATGTTGTGGATCGGTGGAAGGAATACTTCGAAGACCTCCTCAATCCCACCAACACGTCTTCTAGTGAGGAAGCAGGGCCTGGGGACTCGGGGGTGGGTTCTCTTATCTCCGGGGCTGAGGTAGCCGAGGTTGTTGAGAAACTCCTCGGCGGCAGGGCCCTGGGGGTGGATGAGATCCGCCCGGAGTTCCTTAGGGCTCTGGATGTCGTAGGCCTGTCATGTTTGACATGACTCTGCAACATCGCGTGGACATCGGGGGCAGTAACACTGGATTGGTAGACCGGGGTGGTGGTCCCTCTTTTTAAGAAGGGGGACCGGAGATTGTCTTCCAACTACAGGGGGATCACACTTCTCAGCCTCCCTGGTAAGGTCTATTCGGGTGTACTGGAGAGGAGGGTTCACCGGATTGTCGAACCTCGGATTTAGGAGGAGCAGTGCGGTTTTCGTCCTGGACGTGGAACTGTGGACCAGCTCTATACGCTCAGCAGGGTCCTTGAGGGTGCGTGGGAGTTTGCCCAACCAGTCCACATGTGTTTTGTGGATTTGGAGAAGGCATTCAACCGTGTCCCCTGGGGAGTCCTGTGGGGGGTTCTCCGGGAGTATGGGTTGTCGGGCCCCCGATAAGGGCTGTCCGCTCCCTGTATGACCGGTGTCAGAGCTTGGTCCACATCGCCGGTAGTAAGTAGTAAGTTGTAAGTTGTAACTCGTTTCCGGTGGGGGTTGGACCCCGCCAGGGCTGCCCTTTGTCACCGATTCTGTTCATAACTTTTATGGACAGAATTTCTAGGCGCAGCCGTGGTGTTGAGGGGGTCCGGTTTGGTGGCCTCAGGATCGGGTCTCTGCTCTTTGCGGATGATGTGGTCCTGTTGGCTTCATCAGTCCGTGACTTCCAGCTCTCACTGGACTGGTTCGCAACTGAGTGTGAAGCAGCCGGGATGAGAATCAGCACCTCCAAATCTGAGGTCATGGTTCTCAGCCGGAAAAAGGTGGAGTGCCTTCTCCGGGTTGGGGAGGAGATCCTGCCCCAAGTGGAGGAGTTCAAGTACCTCGGGGTCTTGTTCAAGAGTGAGGGAAGAATGGAGCGGGAGATCGACAGGCGAATCGGTGAGGTGTCTGCAGTAATGCAGACTCTGCACCGGTCCGTTGTGGTGAAGAGAGAGCTGAGCCGAAGGCGAAGCTCTCGATTTACCGGTCGGTCTTCGTTCCTACCCTCACCTGTGGTCATGAGCTTTGGGTAGTGACTGAAAGAACGAGATCGCGGGTACAAGCTCTGCCATCTGGGAGGAGCTCGGAGTAGAGCCGCTGCTCCTCTGCGTTGAGAGGAGCCAGATGAGGTGGCTCGGGCATTTAGATAGGATGCCTCCCGGACGCCTCCCGGTGAGGTGTTCAGGGCACGTCCCTCCAGGAGGAGGTCCCCAGGAAGACCCAGGACACGCTGGAGAGACTATGTCTCTCGGCTGGCCTGGGAACGCCTCGGGATCCCCCCGGAAGAGCTGGATGAAGTCTGGGCTTCCCTGCTTAGGTTGCTGCCCCCGCGACCCGACCCCGAATAAGCGGATGAAGATAGATGGATGGATGGATGGAAACAATGTGTCTGCTGATGCAGTTAGCTTAGCATAATAGCACAGCACTGCTGCTGCAGCATTACCAAAGGAAACATCCGGTCTATGCTAAAAATCCGCAGATCGGACTGTAAACAGCAAGCTTAGGCTAACGATAACTAGCAGCAATTAACAGAAATCAATGTGATCCATGATTGAGAGCAGTCTGCTAACTAACACACTTTGTTTATAGCTCTGTGGAAAGGCTGGTGAAGTGGTCGTAATAGGAGCACTGACAGTCCTTTGAGGTTCTAGATCCAAATTCAACAGCAAGTGCAGCTACACACATACAAGCAGTGATATTGTTAATAATGGTAGAAAGATGCAGCTAAGAGACATTAATTCAAAACACATCAAAAGTTAGGTCAAACAATTTACAATGGTTTGTGGGCTAATCTCATTCATAATTTAAATGACCAAAACGTCATCACCATCCTTCTACTTCTATCTTTGTGAGGACTTTAATAAATATAATGTATTACTCAGCCCTAACCCTAACCATCACAACTGACACCTAACCTAAACCCCTCAACCAGCCCTTAGAAGTTGTGAGGACACACACACACACACACACACACACACACACACACACACACACACACACACACACACACACACAGCGTGTCACTCAGGAGCACACCAAGGACAGCCTCTTCTCCAGCCTTCCTCAGGCTGTGTGCAACAGTGCTAGTGGAAAGGGCAGCCTGACTGGCTTTCCAAGTAAATTCTTTGCTCTCCATCTGGCTTTTGTGGACATGTTAAAAGACAAAACGGAAAAAGTGCTGCTCATGATAGCAGACAATTAAAAGGAGAACATCTTTCCCGTGTAACTCTCTGAATAAGAATAACAAACAACGGCAGACTCAGCCCTCCCAGCAGTGAATGTTAATATTAACATAAACTTGTAATAAAAGTCCATCAAGATACAGCTTCAAATTACCAGGGAAGGTTCTTTGGAGATGGGAGAATGGTTGATTGTAGAGGTAACACTGGTTGAGAAATACAAAGAAAGACTGGATTCCATACAATGTTCTGTGATTCTAGCCTGAACCTGTGTCCTCGTGTCCTTCAGGGTGTCACTGCAGGAAAACACTGGCATAAATACACAGTGGTGTCACAATTTATATTCACAAACTTTACAGCTTCCTATACATGCAGTGAAAACCAGGAAGCAGGGAACTTTTGCATATCATTGAATAATACAAGTAATAAAAAGCAAATCTAATATTAATTTTTGTCGATTCTATGTAATTGCTCAACTAATTAATGAAAACATAATTTGTGCAGACCTTTTGATGTCATTAAATGTACAGTAAATGAGAAATGTACAGTTTCTTCTTCTCATCCTCATTTTACTATTATTATTTTATCATCATTATTATTATTGTTTAGTAGTAGTTTTAGTAGTAGTTTTAGTAGTGTTTGTTGTTGTTTTTATTGTGTTGTTGATGATGATTTTACACATTCTGCACACTCACTGACGAGAGACGTTCCTGGGATTCAGGCACATGCAAAAACAGTCATAGTTTGATTGACACAGCAAAATATAACCAGGAAGTTTCAATCCAGAGCTGACTCAGATAAAATTGTAAGAAATTACCCAATATATGTGTTTGTACTTGCAGGAGGTACCACAATATTCTTTAAGACTAGCCGAAGCTTTTGAAGTTTATCAGTATTTGTATACGTGCTAAAGCAGGAGTGAGCAATTCTTTAGCCTGAAGGGCCACACTGGGTTGTAGATCTTGATGAAGGGGCCGGCCAGGTGGTGCAGGAAACTAACCACCCCAAATGAGGGTCAGAGGTTAGCTAAAAATCCTGCTTGATGGACTATTGACTGAGGAAATATTGTGAAGAGCCTGTAAACTGGTCCAACTAGAGATGGATGATGAAGCTCCAGATGATGTTTGGCCCCACCTTCTTGAGAGGACATGTTAGCATGCTAGCTGAAGGGGGGTCTGAACCTTTTCTAACCAATCAAGCTGACAACCCTCTTCATTTGGCTTTTGAAGAAATGATTGTGAAGGCTCTGCGGGCCGGATTAGAGTTCATCGGGCCACATCTGGCCCCCGGGCCTCAGTTTGCCCACCTCTGTGCTAAACTATACTGCAATGTGCTGATGTGGGGATGTGGATGTCACATGATGCCTAATGACCTTGCCAGCCACCAGACGGGCGAGTTTGACTGACAGGCTTTTCTCTCTGACAGCTGCCCCCCGAGACAGCAGCTGAAGCTCCAGCTCGGAAAAAAAAACACCACAAGGGAGTTTTGAGGATGTGAGCACAATCAAGAGACGATTGCCATCACGCAGGCGTCAGCACTGCAGTATGAGTGATGTCACAGCATCAGTTGTTTTCCACAATTATCCGGCATCAGCTCTTTTTTACTGAGCATAAAATAAATCCTGGATTGTTGTTACAGTCCACAGTCTTTTTGCAAAATGTGCTTCTGTCCAGGTAGCTGGGGCTCCTCGTACGAGGGGAGCCAGACGGAACAAATGGTGTCATTCAAGCACTCATTAACTTTGGGTCTACTCATCAGAGAAAGAAGCTATTTTCAAAAAGCGCTAGTTGAACTGGGTGGAGATAGTTGCCAAGGAGATAAGTCCTGTGTGCACGAGGTGTGACTTTTGCGTCACCGATTCATTGACCATTACTCTGAGGAGAGGAGAGGAGAGGAGAGGAGAGGAGAGGAGAGGAGAGGGGAGGAGAGAGGGATACTGTATTCCTCTCTCCTCTCTTCTCCACCATCACCATCAGTGTTCCGACTTCGTGTCCCGACTTATGTGATGAGTTGTACAAAAGCATGTTGGTCACAGCGAAAAATCTCTCCTTGTTTGCGGATCCAGAAGGTGTTGAAGCTGTTCTGTCAGCACTGCCTCTCTGAGCACGCAGGCGTGTGTGTGGCCTGTCATGAAATGAGCACCAAAGCCAGATCTGGACTTGATGGATGGAATCAGGGTGACACTTTGAGTTTCTACGTCAGTCAGTACAGTAGTCGTGGTAGCACAAGAGTCAGCTGGTTGAGCTGCGAGGAAACATGCACACATGTGCGTTTCTATCTTAAATATCTGTGCCCGACACCGACATCCTACAACTACACCAGGCTTGGTTTAGACTCACAATTTGGTTTCAATTGACAGAAATCACAGTGTCCTTGGATTTAATGTGACGTATACTGTTCAATTTATGTTGTAGATTTAATTGAGGTTTAAGTGAATGTTTACAATATCGGTAAAAAAAAGAAGTGAAAATTAGCCTCCTAATTTTTTTTATTACTAAGATCCTCTCGCTATTATTATTTTTTTGGTCTCATCATCTGTATTATCTGGGTGGAAAATAGACTTGGAAAAAGGGAAAATTTACAGTATTCAAATCTGATGTTTCTGGTTGTTTAGGAGGAAAATCCATGGATTCATCTGATTAACTCCTGACCTTTGCTGACGACTGCTGGGGGACACAAGCAAAGGTCAGAGTCGTCATCATGCGCTTAAGAAGCATCTGGTCTTTCGGTATAGAAGTTTTGCCATGAGTGACTACTATTATCTGCTGTACTTGAGTAAATATATTCATATGGCAGACATGACGGCTTTCCATCCATCCACGCTGTAACACATCGAGGGGTGTGGCAACCTACTAAAATATAAAGGAAGATTTGAAGAGATTCTCTTTAAGGATGGGTCGGGAAACCGGGGGACTGATCATTCATCTGAGGCAGACGCAGTGATGCTCTGCACACAACAGGGCCATAAACACCCAACCTCGTACAGGTGGATGGATGCAGGACCCTGAACAGGATCATCCCCTCTCTGAACTGCCAAGAGGGAGCTGCTGGCTTGCTATTATGGGATGCTGGGTGATAGGAGAGGTGAAAGGAAACCTGGTAAAGAAGAGTGACCATCAGGCTTGGTTCAGCTTCTTAGCTGAACAGATCTAAGGCACAGGGGTGCAGCTTCTCATCTATTTTGGAGCACTGAGACAGAAGAGACAGGTAGAATTTAACAAATCTCAGGAAGCATTGCACTTTCTTTTGGGTCTCAGAGTCAGGAAGAGACTTCTTAAGTCTTTGCCAGACCCAGCTGGACATTAGGTGCATGTAAAAATTAAAACTGAGCTCTCCCTCTGTTGGAATACTCTCTAAATTGGTGCTGGAATAATCAGCCAGTCTCCCCAAAGTTGAGGATTAGATTAGGATAAGAAAGAGGCGGTTTAAGGGACATTATATAAAACCCCTTAAACACAGCAGCCCAACTTGAAAGTACCTTTCCAAGGCCTTCTCCCCAGACTGTAGTATGCAGCAGTTCAAATCATGTTAAGAACGCTTACCTGTCTTCAATCATGAGCAGATGGGCCAGAATACCGCCATCACTCCTTCAATCAGTCACCTGAAGAATGGTACTGACATCGACGGGTCAGAGATTCTAGCTGACGTCTTATTAACAATAGTCATTTAAGATTAGATGATGCACATAAATACATTTTACAATATTCACCAACATCTCTGCTGGTATCTATCAGCACAATTTGACCAACATATCACACTCTCTTCCCCTTGAAGACTAATTGGTCAGCGCAGACAAGACAGCAGTGGATGAAGCTGTCTGCTTAGGCCCTTCAGGTAGGAAAAACCTGCAATCTCAGATTGACATGAAAGAGATAAACTGCATCTCCTTCAAACCTGAGCTGGAGTCCTTGGAAGAGGACTTGTGCTGTGACAAGGAAAAGAGCTTTTGTTCGAACACTGCCTCCTTGCGGCTAAGTTTTAAATGTCTCGCAGTAAAGGCAATGGAAATTATTTCCTTTTGTTTTATTGTCAGCAGCAGGCAATGATTTTTTTTATCTTTAACTAAACATTCAAAGCACCAAAGAATGTTATTTATGTCTGTGCTATCCGTTCAGATCTAAACTGTATTAATGAATAAATAAATAAATAATGAACATTATCAGTTATAGTAACCTAATTATAATAACCTAATGAATTCCAGCTTGTGTTGACTGATGCACTTATCATACTTGCTGTTGTTTTCCTACCCATCTTCAGCAACATGATAGATGTATGTCAGTCCACAAATATTGCAACGTAAACATGGTGCAGTTGGAGTTTGTGCAGAGTCTCCTGGCGGGTGGGCGGTAATTTAGATTCTGTTAAGAGGAGCATATTCTGAGCCCTCTTGTTGGGCCTTTTGCCCATATTTTTCTTCTTCAGATGCTATTTTTTTCTCTCCAGTTGCTATAGTTTCCCCAAAGTCAGCAAATGTAAGCAGATCCTCCTCCCATAGGTCTATTCAGTAGCTCCAACAGGCTGACTGAGAAGATTGTTTCCATATCAGTCATCAGTAGTGAGAGTTCCAGTTTAGGTTAACAGGCAGAAGTGATCAGGCTTGTGTGAACAAGAGCATCTGAGGCCATGTTTTATATGAAGTGTTTGGATCTTCTCACCTGCAGGTCTGTAACTGGAAACTTTCAATAGATTTTTGTCCATGTTGTCATCCAACAACAGCAACTATAACATTTTCTCATTCTTCATTCCTGAAGAAACCTGATGAAACAGAGCCGTTAGCCAGACTCCAGGCATGTCTCAAAGACATAAAAGACTGGATGACCTCCAATTTCCTTCTTTTAAACTCGGACAAAACTGAAGTCATTGTTCTTGGAGCTAAACATCTGAGGACCAGATTACCAGATAGCATTCACTCTTTGGATGGCATCACTTTGTCCTCCAGTACGGCTGCAAGGAACCTGGGAGTTATCCTGGACCAGGACATGTCATGTCTCCCTCATATTAAACAGGTTTCTAGGACCGCCTTCTTTCACCTCCGTAATATTGCCAAGATCAGGAGCATCCTGTCACAAAGTGATGCTGAAAAACTGGTCCATGCTGTTGTTACCTCTAGACTGGACTACTGCAACTCATTACTGTCAGGATGTCCAGATGATTCCATTAACGACCTGCAGCTGATCCAGAACGCTGCAGCCAGAGTTCTGACAGGAATCAGCACCAGGGAGCAGATCTCTCCACTGGCTTCCAGTGAAATTTAGAATAGACTTTAAGATTCTCCTTCTAACATATAAAGCTCTAAATGGACTATCTCCATCATACCTGCAGGATCTCATAGTTCCGTATATACCTAAAAGAACACTCAGATCACAGAGGTCAGGTTTACTTGTAGTTCCTAGAATTCATCAAAGCAGACGAGCTTTTAGCTATCAGGCAGCTTTACTGTGGAACCAGTTACCAACCTGGGTCCGAGAGGCAGACACCACGTCTGCCTTTAAGACCAAACTTAAAACCTTTCTGTTCAGTGAAGCGTACAGCTAGCCTCAAACCAAGTGTGTAGGGCTGACAGATCTAGTTTAGTCAGTTCTCACAGCTACAGCTAGAATAGGCTCATCAGACTCTTATTCTTTGTTAGTCTTTAGCACAGCTATGCTGCTACAGGCTACGCTGCTGGGACACAACACCAACACCATCTCTACTCCTTCACCTCCTTTCCTCCTTTTCCTCTGACTGGGATTATCAGTGTGTCCAGTCTTCCATGCTGGTTTGTGTCTGCATCGAGCAAAGCAGCGGCTACCGCCGCGGCTGCGGAGGACGCCGTTGCCGGCGTCCCCCCTGATGTGAGCGCTGCAGGACACAGGAACGATCAGGGAGTAAACTTAGATAGTCAGATTCGGGAGGAACGAACACACACAGCAGTGGAAAATATGGAAACGGAGGAACAGGTGGTGGACGGTGAAGGAGGTGAGGAGCAGACAGGTGAGGAGCAGACAGGTGAGGTGGGCGATAGACAGAAAGGTGAAGAACAGATTAATAAAGTGGATGAGGTGCAGGTTGATAGTGTGAGTGAGGAGCAGACAGGTGAGGAGCAGACAGGTGAGGTGGGTGAGGTGCAGGTAGGTGGCATGAATGAGGGGCAGACAGGTGGGGACGAGGGAGTGATGGAACAGGAGCCTGCTGGCGCTTCAAAAAAAAAGGAGAAGCTGCAAACAGAGCGATAAGGTTGGGGTGAAGGTCAGCAGGCAGACAAGTAGGAACGCTGAGTCGTCAGACAGCAGCGAGGGTGAGGACTGCGTGTCTGACGAAAGCAACCTGTCCCACTCCCAGGGACCAGCCAGCCAGACAGTCAGCCTGGGGGGGAAAAGCTACACAGCCAGGATGATTAAAACTTTCCTCCAAGAAACTAAGAATATGAAGGGGGTCATCTTAGAAAATTACTTCCCGGATAAGGAATGTTTTTACAAATCCGCCAAGGGTCACGTAAGAAACAGAACTGAGGCGGACCTCACAGACCAGGAAGATCAGGAGCATCAGCATCAGCACCAGGGAGCAGATCTCTCCAGTTTTAGCTTCTCTTCACTGGCTTCCAGTGAAATTTAGAATAGACTTTAAGATTCTCCTTCTAACATATAAAGCTCTAAATGGACCATCTCCATCATACCTGCAGGATCTCATAGTTCCGTATATACCTAAAAGAACCCTCAGATCACAGAGTGCAGGTTTACTTGTAGTTCCTAGAATTCATCAAAGCAGACTGGGAGGACGAGCTTTTAGCTATCGGGCAGCTTTACTGTGGAACCAGTTACCAACCTGGGTCCAAGAGGGAGACACCACGTCTGCCTTTAAGATCAAACTTAAAACCTTTCTGTTCACTAAAGCATATAGCTAGCCTCAAACCAAGTGTGTAGGGCTGACAGATCTAGTTTAGTCAGTTTTCACAGTTATAGCTAGAATAGGCTCATCAGACTCTTGTTCTTCAATTTTTAGCACAGCTATGCTGCTATAGGCTACGCTGCTGGGGACAAACACATGATCCACTGAGCAGTTCCCCACTTCCTCAACACCAACCACTCCCTCACGTCCTCTCCTCCTTTTCTTCTTCTTTCTCCTCCTTTTATTTTCACCGGGATTATCTGGGTCCAGTCTTCCTTGTCGTTCTGTGTGTCTCCCCCCCTTCTCTCTCTCTCTCTCTCTCTCTTTCTCTCTCTCTTTGCAGGTTTTCCGTCTCCAGGCCTTCGTGCTGTACGGACTTTGGCCTATGGCAAACTCAGGGTCCGCTGTCGGCACCTGCCTATACTGTTCATCTCTTTATAACAACCTGCTATGCTGTATTATGTGTATATATGTCTGATATGTTTGTATTTCTATGATTGTATTTTGTCTGTATTTCTTTGGTTTTATGATTGTATCTGTTCTCCCTCTCTCTCTCTATTCTCTCTGTCCTGTCTCCCTCTTTTATTCCTCCTTTACCCAGCCAACTTTCAGCAGGATGGTTCCCCCTTGTAAGCCTGGTCCTGCTCAAGGTTTCTTCCTGTTAAAAGGGAGTTTTTCCCTGCCACTGTGCTTACCTGGGGGTTCAGGCTCTGGGTTTCTACCTCTGTAAAGCACTTAGAGACAATTTTATTGTAAAAGGTGCTATATAAATAAAATTGAATTGAATTGAATTGAATTGAAGTGTTCAGACTGAAAAGCTAATCCTGAAGGTGAAAAGACAAATTGGACCACAGTGATGAGAGCACGAACAGGCACTTTGCTTGCTTTTATTGGTTTTTTATATTGTTTTTATTTGTGTTCACTTTTAATTCCCTTTATGAACAATTTTAAAGTGGGGAGTTTGAATGTGAACGGGGCCAGAGACGGCAGGAAAAGAGCCGTCATCTATGAAACGGCAAGGCTAAAAACATTGATGTTTTATTTATACAAGAGACACACAGCGACCAGGAGAACGAGACTTGGTGGAGCAGAGAGTGGGGAGGACGCGTGTTCCTCAGCCACCACACAGCTGTCAGCACCGGGGTGGCCATCCTGCTCTCTAAGGCCTTCACCCCGGACTCCCTGAGGGTGGAACACGTGGTCCCGGGGAGGTTTTTGCTTTTAGAGGCTGGTTTTAATGGATTTAGTATTGTTTTTATGAACATTTACGCTCCAAATGATGGTGCAGAGAGGAAGCTCTTTTTAGAAACAGTCAGCAACAAGCTGCAGAGCCACAGGACGACAGACTACCTGATTTTAGGAGGAGATTTTAACTGCACTGAAGACGGCGTAGTAGACCGTAACCACTCGGAGCCTCATCCAGCTTCCCAGCACGCTCTGAGGCAGCTGGTCTTCTGCCACGGCCTGGTGGATGTATGGAGGAGGATGCACACAGGCTGCTGTTTTAAGCACCATTTTAGCATCTTTAAATTGTGTCGAATTTTACCAGTTGGCTTCTCAGATCACTCCTTGGTTGTGTGCAGTGCTTTTATCAGAAACATCTCACCCAAGAGCGCATACTGGCATTTTAACTCGAGTTTAGTGTCTGATCACAGTTTTAAAGAAGCTTTGAGGTTTTTATGGTGTGTTTTTAGACAAAGAAAGAACGATTTTACTTGTTTGAGGCAGTGGTGGGACCATGGGAAGACCCTGATTAAGATGTTGTGTCAGCAGCGTTCAATGTCACTGGTCACATCACCAGATCCATCAAAGATCTGGAGAATGACATAGTGGAATTTGAAAGCCTAAGTGAGTCCACTGGAGATCGAGGGAGCATTGAAGGCCTCAGAACTAAAAAGAAGGCTTTAGCCGACCTGCTGGACACAAAGGTGCAGGGAGCCCTGGTTCGGTCCCGGTTTCAGAACATCAATGACATGGATGCTCCCTCTAGCTTCTTTTTCAGCCTGGAGAAGAAGAGCGGGCAGAGGAAGGCCATCCACTCCCTGCTGTCAGACACCGGGCGGGAACTGACGGAGCCAAGCCAGATCAGAGCCAGGGCCGTGGAATTCTACTCAGCGTTGTTCCGGAGCGAGTACGAAGAGACCAACGGACAGTTCCAGGAGTTCAGTGACGGACTGCCTCGGGTGTCTGAGGACACCAACTCCAGCCTCGAGCGTCCACTGACCCTGCAGGAGCTGCATGCTGCGCTCCAAACCATGCAGAGCCGGAAAGCTCCGGGCATCGATGGACTGACTGTAGAATTCTACAAGGCCTACTGGGACATTCTGGCTCCTGATCTGTTGAACGTCCTCAACGAGAGCCTGGCCTCGAGGACTCTGCCCGTGTCTTGCCGGAGGGCCGTCATCGCGCTCGTGCCCAAGAAAGGGAACCTGCAGGACATCAAGAACTGGCGCCCGGTGTCTCTCCTCTGCACCGACTACAAAATTCTCTCCAAGACTCTGGCTATCCGGCTGAGGGAAGCTATGGAGCAGGTCATCCACCGGGACCAGACCTACTGTGTGCCCAGCAGGACCATGGCAGACAACGTCTGCTCATTCGGGATGTCCTGAATCTCTCCAGTTCATTAGGTGTGAACATCGGCTTGGTCGCATTAGACCAAGAAAAGGCTTTTGACCGTGTTGAACACCGCTTCCTCTGGAAGGTGATGGAGAGGTTCGGCTTCAGCGCAGGCTTTATTGCCAGGATCCAGGTGTTGTACAGTGACATTGAGAGCGTGCTGAAGGTCAATGGCAGCCTGTGTGCTCCTTTCAGGGTACATAGAGGTGTCCGGCAGGGCTGTGCGCTGTCGGGGATGCTCTATGCACTCTCCCTGGAACCCCTCTTACATAGACTGCGTTCAACGGTACATGGATTGTTTTTACCTGGTTTTACAAAAAGTGTGGTTTTATCTGCTTACGCTGATGACCTAGTGGTTTTTATTAGAGATCAGCAAGATGTGGATGCACTAAACAACACCACCAGTCGCTTCTCGGCTGTGTCGGCCGCAAGGGTGAACTGGGGAAAGAGTGAGGCCCTTGCGGTTGGCGAGTGGCCTGGAGGCCTCCCAGTCCTCCCAGACAGACTAACTTGGAAAGATGATGGTCTGAAGTACCTGGGCATCTACCTTGGGAGTGACAATATCATGAAAAAGAACTGGGAGGGCTTGACTGAGAAAAGAAAAGGAAAACTGGGCAAGTGGAGATGGATTCACTCCCACTTGTCCTACAGAGGAAGAGTACTGGTTTTAAACAATCTGGTAGCCTCTCTGCTCTGGCATTGTCTCGCGTGTGTGGAGCCACCACCAGGGCTGCTGGCCCAGATTCAGACAGAGATGGTGAACTTTTATTGGGATGGTCTCCACTGGGTCCCACAGGCTATATTGTTCTTATCTCGCGATGAGGGGGGCCAGGGCCTTGTTCACCTGGCCAGCAGAGCTGCCACCTTCAGGATTCAGTTTATTCAAAGGTTTTTAACGGGTCCTTCTGATCTGGTATGGAGGGAGGTGGCCAAGTGTGTTTTTAGGCAGATTAACGGTCTGGGACTAGATGAGGCTCTGTTCTTAACTGATTTTAAGTTGCTGTCGACAGGTGGTCTGTCCCCTTTTTACCGTAGTGTTTTTAGGTCCTGTGCGTGGCTGAAATGGGCCCACAGTGAGTCGACCTCTCTGCACTGGCTACTGAAGGAGCCTTTGGTCTATGGGGGAAGGTTGGACGTGAGCTGTGACGCCCTGCCTGGACTGACGGGAGCACTGAGGCGCTCAGGGGTCATCACACTATAGCAGCTGCTGGAGGCGGCAGGACCCACGCTGAGTGACATCCAGACCCTGAGCGCTGTGCTGGGCATCCGCTCCGCCCGCTGGACCCAGAGGAGCCTGGAGCTCTGGAGACAGAAGCTCTCAGGCAGAGAGAGGAGCCTTCTCCTGAGGTGGTCCAGAGGAGAAGCTCTGCCTGACCCCTCGGACGCCTTCCCTGACCTCCAGCTGAGCCCTGAGCCCACCCAGTCGAGCGGACTCCTGCAGGGATCCGGTGGCGAGGGAGCCCTGAGCCTGCACAGAGCAGATGGACGGATCATCTACTCCACCTGCACCAAGGTGGCCAACGCCCGGGACCTGAGCCAGCGTCCCCTCACGGCGTGGACTGCCAGGCTGGGGGGCCAGCATCCACAGTGGAGGACCCTCTACAAACCTCCCCTAAGGAAAAGGACTGGAGACCTGCAGTGGAGGATCCTCCACGGCGCCATTGCCACCAACTCGTTCGTCGCGGTTTTAAACTCCACTGTCGCAGACGGGTGTCCGTTCTGCTGCCTGAGGGAGACGGTCTACCACATGTTCACTGACTGCAGCAGACTGACCCCGTTTTTTAGCCTTTTAACTGCTGTTTTTAGCACCTTTGGTGTTCAGTTCACGGCCCCTGATTTTATTGGTGGTTTTAAATATGACAAAAGAACAAAAGCAAAGTGCCAGATTTTAAACTTCCTGAGCGGTGAGGCCAAGATGGCGATCTATGTGACCCGAAGGGACAGAATCAAGGCGGAGACTTCGTGTGAACTGGTCTCCCTGTGGAGGCAGAATGTCCGGGCCAGAATCAGGCTGGAGTTCTGCTTCTACAGGGAGACCAAGAACCTGGAGGCCTTCACCCAGCTATGGGGGTGTGAGGAAGGCCTGTGCAGGGTGACCCAACAAGAAGAGCTGGTGTTTTTAAACCAGCTTGCATAAGTTTTACCTGGTTTTAGCTTTTTACAACACTTGTTTTAAATATGTAACCTTTTTATCGTCTTTTAATTATTTATTAGACGATAAATTGTAAATAAAGTGTGTTTTAAAAGTCAAAAGTCTCTCTCTCTCTTTCTCTCTCTCTCTCTCTCTCTCTCTCTCTGCAGGTCTTCCGTCCCCAGGCCTTCATGCTGCATGGGCCTCGGCCTCTGGCAAACCCAGGGTCCACTGTCAGCACCTGCCTCTGCTGTTCCCTTTAAACCTGCCTATACTGTTCATCTCTTTATAACAACCTGCTGTGCTGGATTATGTGTATATATATTATGTCTGATATGTTTGTATTTCTATGATTGTATTTTGTTTGTATTTCTATGATTCTATGATTGTATCTGTTCTTCCTCTCTCTCTCTCTTTATTCTCTCTGTCCTGTCTCCCTCTTCTCCTCCTCCTTTACCCAACCGACTTTCAGCAGGATGGTTCCTCCTTGTCAGCCTGGTCCTGCTCAAGGTTTCTTCCTGTTAAAAGGGAGTTTTTCCTTCTTCAAACGTGATCCACAGAGCAGCTCCCCACCTCCTCAGCACCAACCACCATCTCTACTCCCTCCCCTCCCCTCCTGTCCTCCTCCTTCCTGTTAAAAGGGAGTTTTTCCTGCCACTGTGCTCACCTGGGGGTTCAGGCTCTGGGTTTCTGCCTCTGTAAAGCACATGTTGTTTGTTGTAAAAGGTGCTATAGAAATAAAATTGAATTGAATTTAATTGAACAGTCACTGACAGTAATTAAGTTATATTAGATACAGATATTTCATGGTAACTATAAATATCACTATAAATGTCCCCTGGCTGTCATTATATATATGACCACTAGATAGAGCCCTAGGAGCACATTTGAGTTTACTACCTTACAAATAAACACGTGACGCCTGAATTTATATAGTTATTTTAAAAGGATAAACTATATTTGTTTTTGTTTTCAAAAAGATGCTAAATTAAGTGGAAATTGTTAATTTGACTGTGGCACATAGACGAGATTGAAATTTAGTTATGATCCAAATTAGCAACAAGGCATGAATGGACAAGAAAATAATGAATATATTTCCTAGGTATGTATAGAATAGGCATGAACAATTCTATTTATAATATAGATGGAATGAAAACACAAATGTTGAACAAATACAGAACGTTCCATGTAAATCGGAGGGAGAAAAACACATTTCCAGGATTATTAGCATTTATGATCAGGCTCAGTGGAACATGTGGAAAGCCTGGATGATTTTATTGAAAGAACAAGAATAAATCAGTGATGTCCTAAATTGTAGGATGTTCTTCATCGCATATAGTGTATTTAAAATCTCTATTTAAATCTAAATTTTCTTTCTAAACGAACAGTATGTTTGCATCTCGTGCCTCACGTCATCAGTAACTCCGCCAAAGAGGTTTGTGACAGCCAGCATTTATCTGTCTGCTAGTTTCTTTGGAAACAAAATAACTCAAAAAGTTACAGATTTGAATGAAATTTCATAGGAAATGTTGATAATGGCCCAAGGAACAGATGACTAAAATCTGGTGATGTTTTGGGTTCCGGAGGGACTTTTGAACCTTGATCCTCATTATTATATTAAAGCCAAGGAGCTGATCATAAAGCAGCCAGTTATATAACCTTGTATTTCTGCTGCCTATACACAGGATGCACCAAATAAGTACGAGTGCTTTTCTAGTTTGTCATGGGACAAAAAAAGTGTTTTTATTTCATTATTTGCAAATCTCAACCCTAATTTTTACATACACAACTTTTTTGTGTCTGATGAACAAAATCTGACCGGATTTAAGGATTATAAATTTGAATACTAATAACTGACCACTAGATGTCAGTCTAGTCATGTAACGCTTACAATGGTTGCGCGGACATTCCAGTTCCAGCGTTTTAATATTCTTTATTTTAATCTTTTTTCTCTGTAAACTCTGTCTATTCTAATGTTTTCATAATATAAAATAATCTATATATATGAAATAATGTAGTGTTTATTCAGGTTGTTCAGGCCTGACAGCTTTTATAAGTAGAAGTTTGGGAATAAAACCTGGTTTTTATTTGCATAATAGTAAAATATAAGACAAGAAAATGATAATATTCTTGGCATCTGCTGGAGTCTAATCCAATGATGCTGTCATGCTCCAGAGCCCTGCTCTCCACACTTCTGAGGCTCTTATAGCTGTTGCTTCTGGCCAGTTCAGGGCACAGAAATCCCCCCTTCCTCTGTCTGGAGGAGCCTCTCCATTTTGTTGTTGAAATATTCTCTCCATCATTATGTTCCGGAGAAGCAGGACATGATGGCGATGGTCTGTGACAGTTCTGACCCATTTGGAGAGTTCTTTGAGGCCGTGAACTCTTTCCCCCTGCTCACCATCATGGGACATTTGGAGCGACCGTGTGTAGTATTTGATTAGCACATCTACACACGTTTTTATTTTGCTTATGAATTAGTAAGTAAGAGCACGATGACCACTTTAGATTGATTACAATTCATAAGTTATTGATTGACTATTTCCGATATACCTTTGATTTTGAAAAGTTAAAGAAAAAGTACTTTTTCTGCCGCTGCTTGTGAATTTCTCTGCACAGCTGAATTAAAGTCTGTGACGTTACAATACTCAAACATCAAGAAGAAGAGATCCCGACTTCATGTCGGTCTTTGTTTGTCTGCAGACAACTTAAACGCTTGTCCTCACACACACTAATATTATGAGCGCTGGGGCCTGCTGGGTGGTCACAGCAGAGTCGGGAGCAGAGCTGCTGAACCAGTAGTCAGCCCCTTTTCTCCACTCCCAGAGTAAAACCTTTTAGCACAAACACCATTCTCTGGAGGGTCAGGCCAAGGTCTCCAGCCTTTCGCACGTCGCCACTAATGAGGTCTGAAAATCTCTGGGCAAGGTGAAGGGAGCCTGACCTCCGCTCAGCCAGATGGAGGTGGGGGGGCCATGGCAGCACTCCTGCTCAAATCACTTCTGACATAAACCCACAGAACAAAGTGCAGCAGTCTGGATCGACTGGGCGACACACGGAGAGACGCGAGGCTCAGTCGGAAGCTCAGTTTGACCTAAAAAAGCTGCCTCATTGCTGGATTCTAGTGAAATTCATGTATGCATTTATTTACTCTGACCACTCTGAAAAGGTAATTCGAAATAAAGGTTAAAGGTCAGCAAAAGTTTTTTTTTTTAGCCTTTTTCTTTTACTTTTTAACTTTATTTACTTATACAGTGATTAACAAATGTATTGGACCACCTAAAAATGGAAAAAAAAAACAGACAAAATTCTATATTTTAGAAATCTTACAAACTAGCAAAATAGAACAACTAACTAGTCATTATTCCCACGTCAACCACACACGTTAACGTTGTTTGCTTCGACTCCTTGCTGATATGGTTTAGTGTTTCAAGCCTGAACCACAACTGAATCTTCTCTGTGTTTCACAGAAGAAACAAAAATATTTCAGTCATCAGCAACACTGTTAACTCACATTGTTAACAACGCCCACCGGCCGACACTGGCCGGTGCTCTCATACATTTGCTAAGTATTTTAAGTATTTCATAATTTTAAATTGATCTGCATTTAAAGGTTTTTTGAGAATTTGTGATGGATCTAAAATTATATTCCCTTATATTTAGAGAAATCTAACTTTCTCAGAATTTAACATATCCAGAATTTTATGATTACAGTATATATATCTTTAAAATATTGTATTTGTCATTTTCTACTTGCCTTCTATAGAAACATGTAGAAATTAATCATTCATATAGAGACTGAAATCATTTATTCGTTCAGTACATCAGTGAATTTTTTTCCGACTGATACTAAAAATTACTGTATTTTGTATTTGATAAAAAATTACTTGCCAGTAAAACATAAAATAAACATAAAAATCCCAGGTTTCCAGTTTCCAGGAACCACTCATGTTGAATTGAGAAATATTTTGGAACATAAAACTCATATAAGGCGTTTATTTAGATTGTTCAGTCCCCAGCTAAAGATTATTGATCATGTGTGGTGATTTCCCAGAGGGAAAGCTAAAACCAAAAGAAATGATCATTTGGAAATATCACTGTTACACACTTGACACTGAGAGCACATAAAGGCCACATACGTATTAAACAACATCCCACCTAAACAAACATTTCAATACTAATAATTTTGCTTTGCTTTGAATAACCTTTTCAACATATTGTTTTTAAAAACTTAATACAAAAACGTGCTTTTATGTGTTGTTGTTTTTTTGTCAGTTTCTGTGAGAAACATCCCCCATTTTCATAATTTTACAGTAAATCAAAATGTCCGCAAAAAGGCAGGTTTGAAGGAAAATGGCTGTTTTTTTTTTTTTTTTAAAAGGCTCAAAATTATTCATTATAATGTCTGATGTTTATATACAGTATTAAGGTTTTCACTTCACTTGTGTTAACTGGATTTGACTTTTGCCTCAATTAAGGCTAAAACCGTTTTTGTGACAATTTATTAAAATTTGCATTTTTATGTAAGGTTTTTTAAAAAGGCACTTATGACTACAGCTAATTATTGGACAAGATATTTTCATAATAAATACTATCAGTGTAGTCTTTTTTAAACAGTATTTTATTGCCTCTTCATATTGTGAATATATCTTTCATGACCAACAACATACATTAAATAATTTTAATATTTTCCTTACATACATACCTCTGTATTCTAGCTATTAAAAGAGCCTACTAAAGTCAAAGCTCAAGTCTAATTTTATAAACAAGTTTGATGTGTTATTTCAGAAGCACACACACTCACCAGCTTCTCATCTGTTTAAAAACACACTGCAGTCTCACTGGATCACCACTGCACATGGTCCTGTGAGCTTGTGGTGTGTTTAGTCTTAATGGAGTTTCATGGAACGATTCGTGTCAAACATATCACACTATTCCTAAAATTTCCTAAGATTTTTTTTTTTTTTTATTGAGGAGATTCAAGTTGGGCTTTCCATTTTTAGAAAATAAACCAATGACAATATTACAAATAATGAAATTGTTACATCATTCACAGGGTTACAATCAATGTACATTTATACAGAAATACAGGATCCCTCACATTAGTCACAGTAATCTGAACCGGCACTGGTCTAAAATGTGGGCAAAAGAAAGAGGACAGGGGACACGTGAAGGTTTCGGTCTGTCCCAGACGAGAGTCACAGCGGTGGTGGGGAAGGGGCAACAGAGGGGAGCACACGGTCTCACAGGGGAGGATGGGAATTCCAGTAGTTTGATCCAGCAGGGGCAACAGCAGTGGTTTGTTCTAGCATCAGTCAGCGTGTGTCCATCAGGATGCTGCAGGCCTGTCCACGCTTCTGCTCCTGAAACGGTCGATGCAACACCACAGCAGCAGAGGGCGCTCTAGTGCTGTGCGATCGTACTCAAACAGCAGACATTTGTTGTCCTGTACCAGCCTGGAACGGCCTTTTTCTTTTTTTTTTCTTTTTTTTGTTAACACTATCCTGTAACAGTAACATCGAGACTTAACGGTTTTCTCTTGTCCTTCAAAAAACGGCACATGGTGATTTTTTTTTCCCTTAACTCTGCTGTACACATGTAAGAGGAGAAATTCAAGTATATTTACTTGAAAACCCTAGTAGGTTAACAAAGTTTAAAACCTACAAGAGCCACTTTAATTAAATGTACAAAGGAGAACTGTAAACTTAACAGGAGCCACTCATGAGTTTGGCTTTTTTCTTTGTTTTGTTTTAACTTTACGATACAAATGTATTTTTTTTTTTTTTTTAATTCAATGGAAAATATTAAATTCCGTAAAAGTAAATGACTCGACTTTGAGCACGTACAAAGTTAGAGTTGATTTAAATTTCCCCGTGATTGAGTATTCATGAGCTGCGTTTCTGCTCTGTGAAAAACAGCCGCAGACAATCGCATCACTTAAATGAAATATTCAGTTTGACTTCAGAGATATTATTAAAGAATAATCGGCACATAAAAGTTCTTTCAGAAATATGCCCTCCATAAAACTGCACCAGATGAATTAGTAGCTGGCTCTCAGCATGTTTTTTTTTTTTTCCTTTGGCTTGGGTACAAATGAAGGCCCTCAGTCTGCTGTTGGAAAGGAAATCTCTTAAAACATCCTTGGTAGAACTGCGCAGCGCAGTTCGGACTGCAACAGCACGTCTCCTTTGTGCCATGAAAATCAAATACTGCAATGATCCAACTGAAACATCTTAGATCCCTTCACAGCCTCGTAGCAACCCTGAAGAAGGAAAAATAAAAGCTCTGTGTATACCGACAATATCCAACTTCGGGTCAGTATTTTGTTTCCAGAGTGGGTCGAAGATTGTTCTGTCAAGCTAAGCTGAAAGATAATTGCTTGATTAATAGCTCAAAGTCTTGGCAGTGTCTACCCACGAGAGCTGGAATGAGCTTTAACGACCGTGGAGCGGCTTTTTGTGTGTACTTTTCGATCAATTTCCTGAACATTAAGTGTATTTTTCCTGACAAGCGAGTATTTGCAGTACCGCAGGAGCGTCTCTGTAAAACCGATGAGCTGTTAACTATGCAAAAAATGGAAAAGGGAAGACAGCATCCCAAAGTGCCTGCTGGCATCGCTGGCATTTAGGTCACTGCATCAGCTCCGGATCCTCCTCCTCCTCCTCCTCTGGTTCCATACGTTCGGAAAGCGTTCAGGGGAACCTTCCTGTGACGTTGCTGCAGATGGAAACGAGGGGAGAGCATGACCGAACACAAATCCCTCGTCTTCTGACCCTGAAACAGCAGGACGATGACAGCTATCGGCTCGGTTTGCTCTGCAGCCGCAAAAGCATCAGGACAAGACACCAGCGCCACCTACTGGTGCTGCTGCACACTTTACTGCCTCCATGCCGTCGCTGTGTTGTTGCGAATGTTTCAAACTCTTACTCCAGGTTACCAATGACAACACAACCAACAGAAAGATCTGCAATGCTCACAGGAAACCATGTAATAAATGCAGATTCGGCTCATTAAATGAAACATTACAAGGAGATCGTCTGTGTGGAATTGTGACCCAACATTATTTCAAAAGATCTGATAGAAGATCCATACTTTGTTAGAGCAAGAGTTGACTTAAAGGAGGAAAAAAGTGATAACTAATCAAAAATATTCATACAGAAGTTCTAAAAAGTTCTTTTTTTTTTTTTTTTCAAACGTCTGATCATATAGACTCAGGTGTGTAAAATAACCATATCAAAACTGTAGTAAAATGAAAAAGTCTTCAACAGAAAAGTGGAGAGAGCCACATGAGACTGGATGAAGAGGATTCAAACCTCTCACCCAACTGATGATGGGTCATTGCAGCAAACCAAAGTAGTGTGAAATGTAGCGCTGACTCAGCATGCTATCAAACACAAGGAGACGCGCGTGAAGGACCATCGTCTCTGACCAGGACATACTGCATGAACACGGTGCATGTAAACAGTAGAACCTGTCTCATGTCGTCTGACTCTACAGGAGCTCATTTACTGCCCCACGTTTTTTTTTATTCAACAAACTAAAGAAGGTGAATTTGTGGCTTGTTTCTGAGATATGCTGGGGCAGCTCAAGTGCATCTGATATGTACAGTACAGGATCAGGATCATAAATCTATTTGGCAAATGTAGCAGGAAAAAACCTCTAGTCAACAGCCAGTCCAGAGAGGAAGCATGGTGAGATGTAGTCTTCATCACAAAATTTCACACAATATAGAAAATCGCTTGCAACCAAGGAGAACTGTCTTCTTCTGGAGCAGAAGACGCTCCGGACGACAGTGTGCTTGGACATCAAAAGGTTCGTTTCCATTTCATGGATTTTCTTAACGTACAGCAGGTCCTCCTGTCTCCTCCGCGCTTTGTCTTCCAGAAGACCTCTGCATGTCCTCAAAATGTCCAAAATGTGAAACGGCACGATCCATCCATGCCTTCCTCTTTTCCTTTGCCCTTTTAAAGGGTAGCTTTCCCTCTCACGTTGTCTGGTGCACACCCTCATATCATCTAGAAAGTTAGACACACTCCTGGCGCTTTTGCAGTTTTTAGCTTTAAAAAAATTCTTTACAAAATTATTAGAACAATGAAATCAAAAGAACAAGTTTTGCAGACAAAATAAAATTGGTGGAAGATTATAAAATGTGTTGATTCCAACCTTCCAATTCCGATCCGAGAGAATGGAGACTGTCGGGGGAGCAGGCAATGGTGAGGAGGCAGGGAAGTGGGCTGAGGGCAACAAAACAAGTCCTTTTTTATAGATATAAAGAAATCCAGTTCTCCATCCTCGTGCATTCCAACTCGCCTCCCCCCGCCTGTGGTGGGAGGGTCAAACCTCCACCGACTGGATCTGGTTCATCTGTGCACGCATCATCTGGACGCTGTTGAGGATCTTCTTTTGGTGGCCTGCTAACGTCACGCCGACCCTCAGGATATCTCTGTCAGGACAGACAGACAGCAGCAGATGTTATCTGTCCATCAGCTGTTCAAAAAAAAAAAAACAGCCTGGCTGGAGCTCAGTGGCGCAAACACACACACACACACACACACACACACCACAGTCATGAAGCAAGTTTAAACGAAGAAGAATTGGCGAACGTAGTCCTGTCATTGTTCTTGGCCATATTTTCCTGACACTGATGTACACATTTAAGAGTTAATGATGTACATTTAGAATACAATGTGTACATTTTCTCTCTAACAGCATTAAATGCTGCTGCAAAAACATCTATAAATATGGAAGAAACGGGCAGAAAAATCACTTTATAGATGATATGACAAAACGGTTTTGTTTCGTTTCCATCATGACTATTTTCTATAATAGTGCTAAAGTTAAGGTAAAGGGCTGCAGTTTGACAGGCTTTTTACAAATGTTTGGCCCCTCAGTACAAGCAAATAGATACTTAACATATGTTATTAGAGATAGACGTAAATATCAAAAACAAACATGGTGACGTAACATGAAAACAGAGCAAGTGCTCAGAAAGAGGCAGATTTTAAAAATCATTCAATTCAATTGTTTTATTTCTATAGCGCCGTTTACAACAAAATTGTCTCTGGGTGCTTTACAGAGGTAGAAACCCAGAGCCGGAACCTCCAGGTAAGCACAGTGGCAGGAAAAACTCCCTTTTAACAGGAAGAAACCTTGAGCAGGACCAGGCTCACAAGGAGGAGCCATCCTGCTGAAAAGCATTTAGCAATGATGGTGAAAGCGGAGAGGAGGAAAAGCGTAAGCTCTGCAGAGGAACAGCTGTGATCATCCCTCTTTAAAGACAGAGTGCTCTGATAACCGTATAAAAATGTTTGCACCCAGGTTTAGTGTGTTTGTCTTCACCTCTGGACTGATTTGATAAAGTCTCTCAGTGGCTAATAAATAACGCAGTCCTTTTCGTTTTGTTTGGCTGTAATATTTAAAGAATACGGCCACACACACACACAGATAACTGCTGCTGATCCAGGAACTGTTTTCTAAACACACGGTGTGGATTAAAGGCTACAGAACAGAGTCCAAGCCTGCTGCTCAGCCGTGTGGCTGCACAACGACAATTTGCTAATTGCATCCACTGTATTATTAAAAGCATTCATATTATATGAATACATTTTTTTTTCTGACACAGAGATGTTTTTTTTCCCTCAGCTGATTGCTACTTACTCCATGGTCATCTGGGACACCAGATCAAAGGTGGTAAAGTCTGCACTGGCGAAGCTGTCTTTGTACTGGCCCATCTTGATGGCATCCAGCCACTCATCCACAGAACTGAAACTGGAGAAATCAGGGATGCTGCGGTCCAGGAGAGGGAGATGAACGCTACGGAAGACAAGAAAAGATTCAAGAAAGTCAGCCCTCTCTGGCAGGTGATGATGAGAAGCACAAAACCAGCCGAACTGCTGGTCAGATGAACACGTAAGTGAGGACACACACCCAGAAGACAACGGGGTCATGGCCTTCAGCGTGTTGGGATTACGGATCATCTTGTCCAGGTTGTTGACGATCTGGCTGAACTTGGGCCGGTTGTTGCGATCCTTCTGCCAGCAGTCCAGCATGAGCTGGTGCAGCGCACTGGGACAGTCCATAGGTGGGGGCAGCCGGTAGTCCTGCTCAATGGCATTGATGACCTTGGGGGGGGGGGGGGGACACACACAGTCACACAGTTACTGATGGAGCTTGCAAAAAAGGTAATGAGGAGAAGATTCTGTATGATCTAAAGCAGAGGAGGACAAACTGAGGCCCGGGGGCCACGTGTGGCCCGGTGAACTCTTTAATCCAGCCCACAGAGCCTTCACAATCATTCCTCCAGAAGCCAAATAAAGAGGGTTGTCAGCTTGATTGGTTAGAAAAAGGTTCAGACCCCCCCTTCAGCTAGCATGCTAACATGTCCTCTCAAGAAGGTGGGGCCAAACATCATGTGGAGCTTCATCATCCACCTCTAGTTGGACCAGTTTACAGGCTTTTCTAACTATTTCCTCAGTCAATAGTCCATCAAGCAGGATCTTTAGCTAACCTCTGATCCTCATTGGGGGGTTAGCTTCCTGCACCACCTGGCCAGCCCCTTCAGTCCAGTTGCACTGTTTGTTATTTTGAACTTCTAATATAACTTCTGATATAAAACAGGTTAGATTTTAAATTGCTCATTAAATGTTTTAACCTTTGTTGTGTGTGTACGTGAAAATCCGAAGTTACTTGCAAACAGACTATAAATTTAAAAAGAATAAAGTATGTCTTTTGTTCTGTATCAAGATGTTTTAGTTTATGGCAATAATTACATGCACATATTAATTGTATGATGTTAACATAATAAAGCTCTGTAAAATAAAAGCAGTTATTTAATTTTAAAAAATGTTAAAAAAAAAAAAAACACACTGGGATATAAACATTTGCGTGGATCAGCCCCCTGCTGTAACCCATCTGTGCACAATTGAGTTTTTTGTCAGTGACTAAATAACTACACTAATATTTCATTTTACAAAAAAATCTGTAAACTCGTGGAACGAACGTAAACAGTGCTGGAAGAGAAGAAAGCGTGTTTAATGGCAGAGCCGCCGGTGGGATGATGGTGATGATGATGGTGGTTATAACGATGGTGGTGATGGTGGTTATGATGATGGTGGTGATGCGACAGTCTTTGCTCTAACAAGACTTGAGGAAGTCAGATGCTAAATTTAGCTGCGTCTGTCAGCCATGCTGGGCAGGTTCCTGTGCTCTGCTCGGCCGAGCGGTCTCCCTGAGACAGGGGCAGGACTGGGGTTATCCCAGCTGCCAGCAGGGCTTTCCATACCCTCTCTGACAGGCTTGCTAAGGTCTGCATTTGCTACATGAGCTTTAGCTCTGCAGTGATAGTAAACGGTGTTTGTGAGCAGCTCACACTGCCATGAATCCAATCTGAGTCCAAAATGAGGAGAAAAAAGCACTAGTTTGGGCCAGTTGAATGTAGAAAATACATAAATAATTTGAAAATGCTTTATTCTAAAAGGATGTAATTAATTCTACACCCACATGTCTAATCCTTTCCATCCGCTCACAATAGCTGGCAAATATTTACTCTTCGTACTCTGAGTATTTGAAAAAATAAGATAAATATTAGAAATAAACTGCCGAACAGTCACATCTGTACCGCTCACTTTGGGTTGAAAATGACTAAAACCAACTGCTGAAGCAGTTTTGCTGCCCGGGGGTCAACATGTGTAATCAACAGGAAGTATAAGAGTGCGTTCAGGAATCATTAAATCAGCTCTTCATGCGGGGAGGTGTTAAACGCAGGTCATTAGAAGTATAACTCATATTCCAACAGCTTCCCATTTCTGCCAACTATGACTTCATCCATGACCTTTACAAAGTATTTCATGCTCAGACTCAGAGGCGGCACACGGTTAACACACGGAGACAACCCAGAGGACATCCGTGATGAGGATGCATGATCCTCAGCTCATTATCAGGGCCATTAAATGAATTCTATTCACTCTCTGATTCATCTGATCCACAAGCCCTCCAAACTGGCACCCCAGCAGAGCAGAAACGCTATCTCGACCTGCTAATAAGATAACTGTTGAGATTCTCGCTCCCTCTAAGCACATTACACTCCTCACTTCCAATTTGAAATTATTTCCATTATCTCTCTCTTCCTATAATGTGCTCTTGCCTCTGCTACCCAGGGGGAGGCAGGAAATGGAGGATCAGGCCAAGAGCAGCAATCGTCCATAGAGCACCTGCACACATACGTCGCACATGGCGGATTGTGAGGTGGTGATTTCAACTCAGAAGCCAAAAAGAAGATTTTCAAAAAGTGAGGAGCAGTTTCAAAAAGATGGCTGCTTAGATACATACGTCTTGGTTGGTCATGTCCCAGTACGGCCTCTCTCCGTAAGACATGACTTCCCACATGACGATCCCATAGCTCCACACGTCGCTGGCTGAGGTGAACTTCCTGTACTGGATGGCCTCCGGTGCGGTCCATCGGATAGGAATCTTCCCTCCCTGCACACAGAAAGGACAACGGCGGGAGAAACTAAGAGGGAAACCCGAGCATCAGTGTCCCGCTTGCAGAGAGAAACGTTGTTCACAGGGACAACACCACTGGCAATCCAATACACTGGTAGCAACAAAAGCCAGGATGGGTGGAGAGGAAGGAAAACAGGTGATGGCTGAGGCGCACCGTTCTGATTCAGGATTACAGAACACCAGTGCCCAGGTCAAAGTTACATACCAAAGGGTGGGCAATTATTTAGCCTGAAGGGCCACATTGGGTTTAAATCTTATTTATCCTGCAAAAACCTACCTCTTCAGAGTTTGCCAGTTTCTGGGCCGGATTCAATAGTTCATCGGGCCACATGTGGCCCCCAGGCCTCAGTTTGCCCACCTCTGGTATATACATAGATATGTAGAGATATCACAGCGATGAGGTCAGTCCTCACCAGAGCGCTTGTGTAGGTGGGGTCTGATGTATCATCCTCCAGGAAACGCGAGAGGCCAAAGTCGGACACCTTGCACACAAGGTTGCTGTTGACCAGGATGTTGCGGGCAGCCAGGTCCCGATGCACATAGTTCATATCGGCCAGGTACTTCATGCCTGAGGCGATGCCGCGCAGCATCCCCACCAGCTGGATCACGGTGAACTGGCCATCGTTTTGCTGGAAGACAGACACGCAAACTGGGATCTTTGTCGGAGGAAAGCCATGTGCATACATTTCATTTTAAGATCGGTTTCTGCAACGCTGTGTGACTGTCCACGTCTCCGTCTCTTGGAACAGGCCCCTGCAGGCAGGATGCTGACAGGAAGGTGTGGCTTGGGCGCAGCGCTGCGTGCAGCTAAGCCGGGTCTGCCTGCTTGTCTACAGCTGTTCCTTTCCACCGCTCGGTGAGGGCTTTACACCGTGTCTGGGGAGCGTCTGGAGCAGGGAGGCAGCTGTGCCTCCAACTGTGCACACCTGCATTCCCAACACCACCCACCATGACAGCTCAAAGCAGGATTCCAGGGAATGGATGGAGCAGAGGGGGGCTCTGGCTCGGGTGGACAGACATAAAGGCCAGAGGAAGGAATAAGAGGGGCAGGCAAGCAGAGTCATCTGCACAGACGGACGCATTTCATCTCTTCTTCAAGCTGCGCCACAGCAACTTAAACAGATTCGTCACGAAGCCTCTCTTAAACCTGGTCTCTGTGCTGTCTCTCTGAATCAATTATTCAAAAACATTTTTTTATTCAATTTAGTTGGGAAAAATTATATTTAACATTTTACAATAAATAAAGATTTCCGATCACTTCACATCAGGCTCGAAAACAGCGATCTACTAATCACCCCGAAAGGAAAGAAAAGATGTGCATACTGTTGACACCGCAAGCCGTGCTGTCGTAAACTGGGAGATGCTGCACAGACTCCCCGTTGTTTCCAATAAAATCCGCCGTCACATATTTAGCACACATCTACATACTGAGAGCTGACTGTGGAGACGGTGTGTTTCAGAATGCAACAAAGCGAAAAGCCACTTCGCTATCTCCTCAAGGAGGCCTTTGATGTGCGCTCGCAGCAGAGGGTTTTAACTCTGGGAAGGTAATAAAGCCAGCAATAATCCTTTAAAAAAGGAGGGAATATTTACAAGAGTTTAATCAAACTGTAGAAACGGATGTGAAGTGAAACTATTCCGAGTCCAACAGATTTGAGGTACAGTGTTACAGAGTTTTCCTCTCGAAAATCACCGTTTGTTTCCAGAGGACTTTCCCCTTTCAATTTCAATAAAGCCAACACAGGAATTAGGGTGGAAGTAAGTGTTTATAAATCCTATAAATTCATGAGTCACGTCCTGGGGCGGATGGAGACAGCTGGATGTGGCATCGCGAACACACGCCAGCTCACTTTGGAAGACCTCGTTCGCAGCCTTGCAAGTATTTGAATTATTAATGCAGGACATAAATGGGGGATGGTACTGAGGACACTGAAACGGGCAGATCCCTGTAATATCGTTTTCTGATGCAGTTATGAGAATGATAAATCTTGAGGAAAAGGAGCGGTGACGAGGACCCGAACCGACAGTCGTGCGTAAAAGACGTAAGGAAACCAACGTCCTGCAGCCTCCGCAGCAAGAAATGGGACTGAAAATCAAAATATTCCTAAAATTACCAGGGAAATCAGTTGGATTCATGGTGAAGCATGAATACTGCTGACCTTTCCATTAACTACAAACACCACAGTAGTGATTAGTGATGTCCGATGTTGACTTTTTTACCGATAGCCGATATCCCGATATTGTCCAACTCCTGATTTCCGATACCGATATCAACCGATACCGATATATGCGGTCGTGGAACGAACACATTATGGCTCATTGTGATGTCCCGCTGGATGCACAGATAATGATAAATGGAACAACTTCAAGCCATTTTTAATGCCTTTATCGGCTGATAGTATCGGGAGGTCGACAATATCAGACTTTCCTATTGGTGATATAAGTTCGCTTTGGAGTATGATTATTATATTTAAGTGTACGAGAACTATTGTAAATTACTGGACTGATCAGATTTCTAGGTTCTGCCACCTCTGAATTCTCTGGGACTCTTTTTCCATCTGTTGCTGGAATGATGCTGATGCTCACATCGCAGACGCGTGCGCGCTCACCCTGAGGAAGGCGTCCAGAGATCCGTTCTCCATGAACTCAGTGATGATCACTACAGGACTGCTCTTGGTGACCACGCCCTCCAAGTGGATGACGTTTGGATGGTCGAACTGGCCCATGATGCTGGCCTCGCTGAGGAAGTCTCGCCTCTGCTTCTCTGTGTATCCGGTTTTCAGAGTTTTGATGGCCACAAACATTTCTCTTTTGCCAGGCAGCTTCAGGTTTCCGCTGCACACCTCTCCAAACTCTCCTGTCATCACCATGGGGAAAAAAAGGTACAATTCTTTTTAAATTCACAACTTCATCTCTTTGATGGATGGATCTTGCCACAGATACTGGGGCTATTAGAGGTGATGGTATTAGCAAAAATAGAACTCTAACACACATGAGAATGTAGCACTCAAATCAAAGAAATGGAGTAGCGGAACCACTTTCAGGTGTTCAATTCCACTGTCTTCCATTACCTGCACCAATGACCTGTTCAATCTTCACGCAGGAGATGTCAATCTCCTTGGCAAACTCCCTCACGGCCTCATTGGGGTCTTCGTATGTGAACGGATCAATATAAATTTTCATTCCTGGAGTCACTTGGAAAAAAGGAAGGGGTTACAAAAACATTCGGCCTGACTCTCAAACATTCACCATCAGTTCCTTTTAAAATCATCTCCAGGCATGTGATTTCCTTTAGATCAATGTTTCTCAAAGAGCGGTCTGCAGACCACCAGTGGTCCGCAGGCGACCCCTTGTGGTCCGCGAGGTGACACGTAACAAACCACATTTTAAAATTTTAAATTTCAATATTTAAAATTCCGTGTAAAATCAGTGTTTCTTGAAGTCCCAAGAGTTCAAAAATTGACTTTATTGTATGTTTCCTGATGCGTCTGTCATACCAGCACCTGATGGTTACTTAGCATATTGTTTTAGGGGTTAGTTAGAGTCAGGTGGTCCATGAGTGTTTAAGGGTTCAGTGGTCCTTGTTCTGGAAAAGTTTGCGAAACACTGGTTTAGATTCACATTAAAAAGGTGGAAAATCTGAGGATCTCCCCCACCCCCACACACACGATCCAGATAGTCAATATAATTCACAGCTTATGCAGACAATCAGGATTGATGGCGTCAGACAGGTGGGGGAACCTGCAGGTTTTATCAGCACTGCTCCGCTCAGGTAAATAGGCTTAAGGGAGCCTTTAAGTCTCCACAGATTTAAGTGTCCCAAGTTTTAAATCCGATTATTTGGCTCTCACCTGCACATCAGCCGGGCAGGCAGCAGTGCTGCAGGAGCATGCACCTACCACTAAACCTGGCAAATTACGCAGACATGAGCAGATGGAAAGGAGGTTTTAGGGCAAAGCTCATGTCACGAAAAGTCCACAGTCGTTTCCCAGCCTGCCATCAGGTGGGCAGTCGCTGAAACAGCCGTTCAGAGGAGGGACTATGACAGCATGGAAAGAATCCAGCCATCAATAATGGCTTCTGCTGATGGCAGGAAAGGTGTGAGAGCCGTGTGTGTAACTAGCATGGAGAAAGTACACGAAGAACGAACACGTACAAAACAATTACAGTCAAGCAGATTAGGGTTCATCTACGTTCCCGGTCAAGAAGCGCCAAGGACCTGATTTCTGTGTGTAATCTTTTATAGACCTACTGCGACTTCATGAATTTACCTGACTAGAACTGAAGGTTAGCCCTGATGTGTTTACCCCTAAACTCCTGGAGTCAAACACAGGCTGGGTTATCCGTGTGGGGGGATGGGCAAATGAAGCAGCGCAGCGCCGGGCTGGGCCATAGCCAAGGACACCAGCGTGCAAGGTGGTAGCCATGGAGACAGGTGTGTGAAACGGTCGTCATGGAGACAGGTGTGTATGGTGGTGAAAGTGCACGTGGGGGGTGTTTGACTCACTGTGGCCGCTGGTGTAGTGCTGCAGCTTGTCTGTGTATTCTGAATCAGCCCTGTCGAAGCCACGCCTCCTGGAGGAAAGACAAAGAACTCTAGCTTTGCTTCCAAAACCGGGAGGCAGGGAGAGTCAGACACGGATCAGACAGCCCCAGGTGCTCCCAGGTGTCAACAACGCACCGGCTGGCATTACACACAAACCAACAGCAAAGCATCGACACACAACTACACTCTTTCTGTCTTTTTTTACACCAGTCATGTAGCAAAAGAAGTGAAATGCAGAGGGTGTCGGCTACTGAGCCCTACTTTTCCTTACATCTGCCAACAGAGTGACAAGCGACAGTAACAGAAAATATATACGCATGTTGATCAGGTGACTGTGCTACTAACAATCAGCAGCTGGAGCCTGAAGTGTTCCGGTGACCTTGGGCACGTTGCAGCACTTCAGAAGCAGAAGTGAATCATGGTAAACCTGCAGATGTGTGGATATTTGTGCTTTGGCGTAATCTCTATTACGCTGAGCCCAGCTTGAGTGTTTCAGTCGTTAAACAGTCCGACAACCAGAATTGCTGGTGGGCCTTTATCCAGTGTCACGTGCAAACGACGAAACACGCTCGTTTGAATACTCTGTGTTAATTACACCGCAGCGAGACAATACTGCCTCACCGATTGCAGACGATGATGATGACGACCACAGCGATGAGGAAGACGAAGCCAGCTGCTGCTGAACCGATGATGAGAGGAAGCTTCTCCTGAATGCTGGTGTTGTATTCCTCTGTTCAGCAAAAACAAATGAATCAACAAAAGGAAGAATCCTGTGAATGCAAACAAAGCTACAGACTGAATCAGGTGTAATAACATCTGAGAGCGGAGCAGCTGGTGCTGGAGCAGACAGGCATAGGTGTGGGAGCGCTGAGAGGCATCTGGGCATCCGAGCAGACAGTAGGAACCATGTTCCAAACCACACTCGCTGCACTCAAACATGGGGGGTCCAGCCACCATCAGTCACCCAAGAAGAGCCAGGCCCTCCACTTCACGCCAGACGGGGACCAAAAGGGAAGCTCGTCTTCGATATATTGACTTCTCAGTAAAAAGAGGGAAAGATCTTTGCTTCTCGCCACATGAGTGAATAGTTACATTTGTGAATCAGTTGCCATCTTTCATAAGCTTTCATAAGTCTGTGCTTGTGGCCTCGGACAAATCCAGTGTCCACTGTCAACACCCACTTATGCTGGTAGATCCTGTGTTTGCATGTTTGTTTCTCGCTCTCTCTCTTTTATTCTCTCTGTCCTGTCTCCCTCTTCTTCTCCTCCTCTACCCAGCAGGATGGTTCCTCCTTGTCAGCCTGGTCCTGCTCAAGGTTTCTTCCTGTTAAAAGGGAGTTTTTCCTGCCACTGTGCTGACCTGGGGGTTCCGGCTCTGGGTTTCTGCCTCTGTAAAGCACCTGGAGACAACTTTGTTGTAAAAGGCGCTATACAAACTGAATTGAATCAAACTGAATCAAATCGAATTGAATCCGATTGTGGCAGCATCCAGGACGTTTGTGAGACAGTTCAGACTAACGACAGCCCTGGTAACGAGCCACTGAACAAGATGAGAGGTGAAGGAGGTTTAACCCGAGCATCCAACATTATCCTCCATAACTGATGTTCACTGCATGTCACTTTTATTCCCAGTGTGATTACCTGTATCTCTGCATAAAGCGTAAAGGTCTAAAAAAAGAGACATTCAGACGTTTGTGTATCACCTCTTCAAGAATGAGTAATAAGATGATCACTTCAGTGGAATGTGCTGCTACTCTAATCTAAACTTGGAATATCGCAAACTACTGTGACCCGTACCCACGGTGACTGCCTGCTGAAGCTAAGCTAGCGTAAGCTGATAAAAGCGCTGAAGGAATTCTCACCCTCAGTCATAGTCTGGAAGTACAGCTTTCCGCTGTAGCGTCCAAAACCTGCCACAGTGCGAGCCCGGACCTGGAACACGTAGATGGTTCCCTGCTTGAGGCCACGGATGACCACTGTGTTGGTTGGGCTTCTGATGACAGTCGAATTCAATTCCGAGTGGTCCTAGAGGACGACAAGGACGACAAATGAAAAACAAAGCCCTCAGTGGCTGGGTTGTAGCCCATCCAAAGACTGAGTTCAAATTCTGAGATTCACTGTAACAGAATCAATTCAAGAACTGTTTCATTCACAGACTGGATGTGGTTTGGGCATGCTTCTTCTCTGCACAATAACCGCAACAAAGTAGACCAGCAAGACAAAACAATAAATGGTAATCTTTAATAAAGGAGCCTGACAGTGGCAGCGCTGGCTACAAAGGCAGATTTCCTGGCAGTTTCCTGTCAGGCAGGTTTTCTGAGCCGTCCTGTGTGACGATCAGCCACGTTCAGCCTCTCCACAACGCTGACAGGTCTGGGAGAAGCTCAGAATGAGCCTCTTTTTGTTGCTCCCGTCAACCCAGCAGCACTTCTGAGCCGCAGCAGGAGCCGGGACAATTGTTTTGACGGCTCTCTCCAGCGGTGACAGGAAGAAGAATTATCATCAAAAGGGAAATGGCTCAACATGCAGATGAAAGCTTGACAAATGCCGCGCACGGTGTACAGCACGTACAGGAGGTGGCGAGTGCTCTTTGATTTGGTAAAACTTGACCCTTGAAGTCTATTTTTACAGCAGTCAGGGCACTATTGTTGCAACCACAAGTCAGTGCATCAATCCCCAGGAGCCTTGCTGCAGGGCTGAGCGCGGTTTCCCTTCCCTCGCAGTGACTGACGCTGAGTGGAATTGAAAGAGAAGGAGCAAAAGCTCCGAGCAATGTTTACCACAGGACTCCTGGAGCATGCTGTTGACGTTTGGAAAAGATAGCAATGAAATATGAATGAGAAACCAAGCCAAACTTGGGAGAAAATGAAATTATGTTTGTGCAACGGTGAGAAGGTTTGGAGGGGAAAACACGCTGTTGCGTCACTAATACCTTTTCATAATACTGCAGCTCGTAGTCCAAGATGACGCCATTGGGCTGGTCGGGCTGGGACCAGGACAAGGTGATGCTGTCAACGGTGCGGCTCGCCTGGTGCATGATGGATACTGTAGATGGAGCTGCAAGAAGCACAAGGCAGTAAAATTAACACAGATGCCACAGATATATATATATATATATATATATATATATATACAGCTCTGGAAA